>JARQOD010000001.1:148253465-148297259 GCA_033576555.1 Oophaga sylvatica
TCCCCGGCAGAGCGGTCACAGACTGCTCCTGCTGGGGATTCAGCTGCATCTTCTCACGTGATGGGGCAGGACTTCCAATGTCATTATCACTGACAGCTGGCTCCCCCAATTAGGCAGGGGGGATACAGATATCCATCAGAATGACATTGGAAGTCCGGCTCAGTTGACAGAGCAAAGCGGAAAAGAAGCCTCCGCTCTGTAGACGTGATGTCAGCAGAGGCTTCTGAATCCTTAGCAGGAGCGGCACTGTGCACAACACGCACGTAAGCTGCAATTACTTAAAGTGAATTTGTCAGCAGCAGGATTGTGCACAGTAACCTGCAGACAGTGTCAGGTCGGCGCCGTTACACTGATTAAAATGATACCTTGGGTGATGAAATCCGTCTAGTGGTTGTTTGATCTTTATTTTCGGTTTTCAGGTAATGAGATTCTCGTGCTCCGGGGCGCGGCTTTATATCTATAATATTTTCAAAAAAACACGTCACTCCCCAATATGGAAATGTATAGGTGCCTTGATCAAATGGTTACCAAACCTATGTCATAAATCAAAAAAATGAACAAATATGGCACTCAAGAAATGATGTTCAACCATATATACATTTATTTTCATCCAAAGTAACGTTTCGGTCGAAAAACCTCGACCTTCATCAGACTGCAAAACATACATCAAAACAATATGTCACAGAATGTACAGAATCATAGTATTTCGTTATTACTGAAAAACAGAAAATATAAACAGCGATTCAAAGAAAATATTTACATCATCACAATTGAAGTGAACTAGAAAATTAAATTCAAGGAGCTGTTATGAGAAAATGTCATAAGAATAATCAAAAATACGTCTGGAGAGGTCCCTGTGAGGTACCTTAGAGAACCATGCAAAATGAAATAAACAGTAAATATAAACAGTAAATATAATTACCAAGGAGGGTTTTTTTTTAGCAAGTTGAATGTGATCCAGCTAACTTGATCATTAGTTCAGAGTTCTAAGAATGTGTACAGAAAGGAGTATATATCTATATACATATAAAGCAGGAATCTTTAGATAAAGCGCTCCTGTCTAATGCTTGTCAGCATGAGTTAAAAGGCGCTGTTCCTATATATGATGATAGAGAAACCTCCTCAGAATTGAATTATGGTTGTCAAGTTCCATAAGTTTAAATAAGAACTACAAGACGGCTCTTACCCGCATGTGACTCCTCATGAGTCAATAGTGAAGAATGTAATGATTAACAAGCCATATATAGGGGTAGTAGGAAAAAGCGCTTCTGTCATAGGATTTTCCAATCTGTATAGCGCTGTTCCTGTATATGGCAAAAAGATCCCAGAGGGAATTAACTTCCTTAATACTGCACAATGCACCAAGTAGCAGGAAATAGTCTTACCGGACCGATCATCCCTTATGGCAGAAGACAGGATTAGTAGCGCTATATAGAAACGGCAAGTGCGCCAGTGCAGTGCGCTCAGAGTTCTGTGTCCCATGTGTGCCTTAAAATGGCGGTGGACGCCGGAAGTCGGAGAAGGTCCGTTCTGAATGACGTGTGCAAAGTACCATACCGGCGCATTGTGGTGACGTAAGTGGCCGAAAAGTGAGTAGGAGCTGAAAAGAGAATCGGCTCGTGACCCGCTTGGTGGAACACTAGGTCACGTGATTGAACAGCGGTTCTCATACTGGTGAAAATAGTCCGCGCTGGAACGGGTGATAAAGGTGAGTACTCGATTCATTAGGAAATTATGTGGCAACCTATGAGAAGAATAAAAAAGTGAATATAAGAACATGTATGCAAATAAACTAAGGTAGTAATACCACATTTAATATAAATTTGACACATTGTACTCTCTATTTAACCCCTTGGGTTCCATACTTTTGAGATAGTGTATCCAAAAGGCCTCTCGAAATAGAAGTCTCTTATGTAAACTACCCCCTCTCCTATTAAGATTGACCTGCTCCAGGACAAAAAAACCTAAGTTGGGCTATGGAATGACTCATCTCATTGAAGTGAAAGGGAACGGGCAAATGAAGTTTCTTGCACCTAATGTCCGATTTGTGGTGTGAGATGCGATCTTTTATAGCTTGGGAAGTTTCTCCTACGTAAACCTTGCCACAGGGGCATTTAATTGCATATATTACAGATTTAGACGTATTTTTGATTATTCTTATGACATTTTCTCATAACAGCTCCTTGAATTTAATTTCCTAGTTCACTTCAATTGTGATGATGTAAATATTTTCTTTGAATCGCTGTTTATATTTTCTGTTTTTCAGTAATAACGAAATACTATGATTCTGTACATTCTGTGACATATTGTTTTGATGTATGTTTTGCAGTCTGATGAAGGTCGAGGTTTTCGACCGAAACGTTACTTTGGACGAAAATAAATGTATATATGGTTGAACATCATTTCTTGAGTGCCAGATTTGTTCATTTTTTTGATTTATGACATAGGTTTGGTAACCATTTGATCAAGGCACCTATACATTTCCATATTGGGAGTGACGTGTTTTTCTTGAAAATTTACTGTACCCCATTATACGGGCACCCCCTCCAGCATCATAGTATTACCGGTTTATAGCATTGGTCCACTTTATATAGTCGATTTAGTTTTCTTATATTGTCAGAGCTGAAATGTCTATTAATAGTTTTTCATATACTGAGACACAAGTGGCTGACATTATCTCACAAGTCACAACCACAGGAGATTTTTTACAAGTCTCAGGCAGTGAGTTTAAAACTCGTGATCTTGAAAGGGAATCCCGCCACTTAGTCAGTCTCGAGTTACATAGTATTACAATAGCAGAGTACATCAAAACTCAGAGGATCCCACGGGGCCTTCGCGTCTCATTGAGACCTACTTTATTTCAGGACAATAATGATTTTTGTCAAAAATTTGAACAAATCTTGAACAAGTGCTCACTGGATTTGATGACATTAACCTTAGAGAATTTGAACAAAGAAATAAAGACTTGCCAGGAGAAGGTCTCCACTGTTGAAACCCAATTAAAAGACTCCCTACCTAAGGAGGATTTTGAGGCCATCAAGATCCGAACTAAGGAAAACCTTGAGACTTTCAGGAAAGAAACAGAAAAACGGAAGAGACAGAAATTCATCAGAGACACACAGGACTATCTACAAAAGAGAGTGTATAGATGGCAAGGTTCCTCCTCTTTCCGTCCCGGTTACCGCCGCTTCAGAAATACAGATGGCACCTCAGCCTCAAGTTCGGACAGCGATCGTATGGACTACAACCGATCTTTTTTAGGTTCCAGCAGAGGGAGACAATCAAGAAAAGGACGAGGCGGGGGGCCAATGTTACAGAAATGCAGCGGCAAGGGATGCACACACTATCCCAGGTAACAACCTAGTTATCAACATTTCCTCCAAGAGTTTTGATGTACCCACCATGAACTTGTTAAAAAAGGGACTTTCCTTCTGTCCCACGTACAAATTTAATCTATTCCAACTTGATGTAGACCTACAAAGGTTCTTTAGGAACTTACGCCTAAAGGCTTATTTTGATACTGTAGAACCAGCCAATACACCATTTCACAACCTGCTCCAATCAGCCTATCTAAATTGTGTCTTCGGCTCCAGAGCAGCTTCATGCCACCTAAAAATAATCATCCTGTAGAAACCTATATTGCCCGCATCAGCAGAGAGGTATCAGTCTTCTCTAAAAAGATTTCTAAAGGTGAATTTCACCTACAATCCAACCTTAGCAAGGATGATCGTATGGCATTGAGATTGATAATGAGTGACCAGGATATCATCATAAAGCCAGCAGATAAGGGGGGAGCTACTGTGATCATGGATAAATCTATGTATATAGAAGAAATATATTCACAGCTGGGTGTACGCGATATCTATGAGATCTTACCCTATAATCCATCTGCCCAGATCAGAGAAAAAATAGTTGATATTACTGATAGAGCCCTTGGGCTACGTATCATAGATATTAAAACGAAAGAATACCTAATTAAGGAGGACCCCATGATCCCGGTATTTTATGTACTCCCCAAGATCCACAAGAGGTTGGATAGACCACCGGGCCGTCCCATTGTGGCTTCCACCAACTCTATATTATCTCCTCTGGCTATTGTTCTGGAAAGGATATTTACACCCCTTATCAAAAATACTCCCTCTTTTCTACTAGATACAGGAGCTTTTATACACCTTATCCGGGAGATGGGACAATTACCCCAAGACACCATATTAGTAACTCTGGACGTGAATAGCCTCTACACGTCCATAGAACACTCAAAAGGCATAAGGGCAATTAGAAGACTGTTGGAGGAATCCTCCTTTGACTCAGAAGTGATGTCTATTATCCTGGAAATGTTGGAATTAGTTCTGACTATGAATTTTTTTATGTTTGAGGACACTTTTTATCTCCAGAAACAGGGAACTGCGATGGCGTCGAATGTGGCACCCGTATGCCAATTGCTACATGTCCTACTTTGAAAGAGATTTTGTATACCCCAACCACCTGTTTAGGACACACTGTCTACTGTGGCGTCGATATATTGACAACATTTTTTGTTGTGGGGTGGTACTCCTAGTAGCTTGCATCTCTTTCTTGACCAATTGAATCAGGTTTGGCCAGAGTTAAAGTTTACTTTGAACTATGACCTAAGGAAGATTAACTTCCTGGATACAACAGTACTATTGGATGGGATGGGCAACCTCTCATTGGACTTATTTACTAAGGAGACCGATCGTAACAACCTTTTACATTATCAAAGTTGCCACTCTAATGCAGTCAAACGATCAGTGCCTACGTCACAATTTGAACGGGTTAAGAGAATAGTGAGTGATCCTGAGACTCTATCACGTAGATTGGACGAAATGGGAAACAAATTTCTAGAAAGAGGGTACCCACGGAGACTATTAAGCCAATCCCGAAATCACACGGCCAATCGCACTAGATATACCACTACATCTAGAATCCCATTCGTCCACACGTTTCACCCTTTCATGTACATTCTACATAAGAAGATACGTAAACATTGGCACATACTTCGGGACAGTTTCCCAAGTGTTACTGAATTTCAGGTCCCCTTCTTACCCTGCTTTAGGAGGGCAAGTAATATTCAAAATAAAATTGTGCGAGCAGACATAGGCTCTAAGATCAGAATTCCAATGCAACAATTTCTCAGTACCCAGAAAACGGGTACTTACCCATGTCTCCATTGTAGTCAATGTACCAACGTATTGAAGGGCCCTAAAATTTCTCATCCCTTAACCGGAGAGGATATTCCCATCAAAGGGTTTCATACGTGCAATTCTAAATCTGTAATATATGCAATTAAATGCCCCTGTGGCAAGGTTTACGTAGGAGAAACTTCCCAAGCTATAAAAGATCGCATCTCACACCACAAATCGGACATTAGGTGCAAGAAACTTCATTTGCCCGTTCCCTTTCACTTCAATGAGATGAGTCATTCCATAGCCCAACTTAGGTTTTTTTGTCCTGGAGCAGGTCAATCTTAATAGGAGAGGGGGTAGTTTACATAAGAGACTTCTATTTCGAGAGGCCTTTTGGATACACTATCTCAAAAGTATGGAACCCAAGGGTTAAATAGAGAGTACAATGTGTCAAATTTATATTAAATGTGGTATTACTACCTTAGTTTATTTGCATACATGTTCTTATATTCACTTTTTTATTCTTCTCATAGGTTGCCACATAATTTCCTAATGAATCGAGTACTCACCTTTATCACCCGTTCCAGCGCGGACTATTTTCACCAGTATGAGAACCGCTGTTCAATCACGTGACCTAGTGTTCCACCAAGCGGGTCACGAGCCGATTCTCTTTTCAGCTCCTACTCACTTTTCGGCCACTTACGTCACCACAATGCGCCGGTATGGTACTTTGCACACGTCATTCAGAACGGACCTTCTCCGACTTCCGGCGTCCACCGCCATTTTAAGGCACACATGGGACACAGAACTCTGAGCGCACTGCACTGGCGCACTTGCCGTTTCTATATAGCGCTACTAATCCTGTCTTCTGCCATAAGGGATGATCGGTCCGGTAAGACCATTGCCTGTTACTTGGTGCATTGTGCAGTATTAAGGAAGTTAATTCCCTCTGGGATCTTTTTGCCATATACAGGAACAGCGTTATACAGATTGGAAAATCCTATGACAGAAGCGCTTTTTCCTACTATCCCTATATATGGCTTGTTAATCATTACATTCTTCACTATTGACTCATGAGGAGTCACATGCGGGTAAGAGCCGTCTTGTAGTTCTTATTTAAACTTATGGAACTTGACAACCATAATTCAATTCTGAGGAGGTTTCTCTATCATCATATATAGGAACAGCGCCTTTTAACTCATGCTGACAAGCATTAGACAGGAGCGCTTTATCTAAAGATTCCTGCTTTATATGTATATAGATATATACTCCTTTCTGTACACATTCTTAGAACTCTGAACTAATGATCAAGTTAGCTGGATCACATTCAACTTGCTAAAAAAACCCTCCTTGGTAATTATATTTACTGTTTATATTTACTGTTTATTTCATTTTGCATGGTTCTCTAAGGTACCTCACAGGGACCTCTCCAGACGTATTTTTGATTATTCTTATGACATTTTCTCATAACAGCTCCTTGAATTTAATTTTCTAGTTCACTTCAATTGTGATGATGTAAATATTTTCTTTGAATCGCTGTTTATATTTTCTGTTTTTCAGTAATAACGAAATACTATGATTCTGTACATTCTGTGACATATTGTTTTGATGTATGTTTTGCAGTCTGATGAAGGTCGAGGTTTTTCGACCGAAACGTTACTTTGGACGAAAATAAATGTATATATGGTTGAACATCATTTCTTGAGTGCCAGATTTGTTCATTTTTTTGATTTATATCTATAATAGGCATGTATTCATTTTATTTAGCCTTTTTTTTTTTCGGGGAAAAAAAAAAAAAAACTTAATGAAAACAGCCCCAGCTGCCACACCTGCACAGTAGCATCTATCGCAGGCGCCATCTTGATAGCTTTTTTTTTTCTCTAGCAAAAAGGCACCTGCGCTGCAGCATCTATCGGAATGCTTTGTTGGGGAAAACAAAAAAATGTCCTAAATACTATGAATATATGCATATCATACATCGTATCATGCTACAGACCCGCCTGCAGGATGAATGTTATTTTTTTTTTTCAAACAATAGCATACGCAGTATGTAAACTAGGGGGCCAGTCAGGGAGGGATCAGTGACCTGTCAGCAGTCTTCAGCATGCATAGCACCACATGAAGACCCCCACATAGGCAGCTCCGGAGCATGAGCACATCATTAACTGAAAATAACCTGGACAACCACTTTAAGTAATAAAGATCTGAGACAACAAAATATTTCGGAGTATACAGGGTGCCATTTTTCTGGACACCCATTATCAGAGCATTCAACCTACTTCAGTGTTATTCTCATCTTCAGATACTTCCTTTGCAAGTCGTTCATTTATTTCACGCAGCGACTTCAAACTGTTGAAAAATATAAGCTAGAAAATAGAAAAAAAAAATAAGAACATGAACCACACAAGTCAGATATTTTATATAAAAGTGAAGCTGTCACCAGATTTCACAACACACACTGCGTACATACAGATCCTGCTATATTTGGTCAATCAGTTAATTAACTAATGTGACGGCTTCTCTTTGGTGCAGCTGTGAGGTTAGCGGATACTGATCATGTTGCTACTCGTAACTGCTTTTCCAGATCTGCGTCAGTCTGGAGCACAAGCGACTTTGCGCTGATGAGTTTTGTAAAAAACTCTCAGCAACATCTCGCACCGAACACTGATGTATACTACACGGCAGATCTCAGGAGTGCGAAAATCATCACTGCTCACATAAGAGATACGGGGACGTGGCATTAACATCACAGGAGATGCTTCCACTACGGTCCTCTTCTGTGGGACCGGAGCGAATCACGAGCTAACTGCACCCATAAAGTACACCTCACACTGGCATGGGCCAGCGTCAAAACAATCTTTCATTGCAAGCACTGCACCATTCAGTAGTGAACGTTGTGTGCGCTTGCACTTTAAGAAATTAAAGTGCCGGCATCTGTCAAAAAGCAGCTGCCAGCTCGAGCACGATAAAGTCATTGAGGGCCATTACGGCCCTCTGATTCCCCAGTCCAGCTACAGCAGGAGACTTAAAATGCTCATTTTACCATCAGGGTAATACAATGCAGGTACGCATGTCCGGACCGAGGAGAGAGGGAGGGAGAGACCCCGGACAGTGTTCTGGGCATTTTGAATGCATTTTCTATGGGAGCAACGGATCCGCTGGCGGATGGTCGTCCGTTAGATCCGTTTTTTTTTACGGATCCGCCATAGTCCACCATTTCAGCGGACAGAAAAAACGTTGCATTGGACGTTTTTCAAAACCGACAAACGCCAAATTTTTGGCGGATCCGTCAAAAAAACGGACCTAACGGACAACCATCCATCAAAATCCGCCACTAAGGCAAGTCAAAGGGAAAAAAGCGGATCCGCCAAAAAAAAAATGGCGGATCCGCTTTTTCCACACTTTGGCGGATTTTGACTGACGTCGCACGACTGAAGTGTGAAAGAGGCCTAAGAAAATAGTAGTTATTGCCACAAATGGAAGCCTAGTCCGACATACTGAACATGTCTCTCACGTCATCACAGCTAGGACTATAGGGAAGATGTGACACACGGATGGATGGTAGACATTACAGCCGTCACCATCAGAAGTGGAGAGGTTGGAGACAATGGCATATTCTTACATGGATTCAAGGATAAGCGGAAATGAGCGGCATATCAGTCTAATGATGATTTTTAGTTACTTCATGCTTTATTAAAGAGTCATTAAAAACATGGAATCCAAAAAATACATAAAACCTGATGCGCTTGTGGCGTCTAAGCGCCCTTACTCACAGGACATGTCAGGATATACTGAGTGAACTATACAACTAACTCTAAGCCAATTACATAGATGGAAAATCATTGTGAAGCATGAATTTATAACATTTATATATCCTTGTATTACTTGAATTTAGTATTTTTCATAATGTAATAAAGATAGCCTATTTCAGATTATCAAATGCAGCTTAGTTTATGATCGCTGCAATCTCTTGGGAATCATCAGTGTGTTAGGCTACTTTCACACAGCCATTTTTCGCCGTCCAGCAGAATCCGTCCAAAATGTAAAATGACGGATCCGGCGCAGATGGTGAAAAAACTGATGCAACGGATCCGATCTTAACTTTTGAACCTGGAAAATGTAGTCAGCGCTTGTCTGGAACGAGGAGAAAGATAACTCTGGGCATGCTCCGAGCACAAAAACGGAATGCGGTGGCCGGATCAGGCAAAAGACCATAGACTTGCATTGTAGGCAAGAGCCGGTTGCGCCGCATCCACTGCTGTCCGGTTTTTGCGCCAGACACAAAAAATGTTACATCATGCGTGGTGTCCGGCCGCCGGAAACAAAATTTTAGACGGATCCGGCAAAAAACGATGAAACGCAAGCACATGCGGCACGATCCGGCGCTAATGCAACTCAAAGAGAATAAACAGATCAGTTTTTTGCAAAACATGACAGATAGCGCCGGATGGCAAAAAACGGGTGTGTGAAAGAGGCCTTACAGTCTCTTAGATTATGTAGTTTGACAATTGTGTATGACAGATTTTTGTATAATGTTGTTTGTGTCAATCACACATTCCTCTTGTAAATTAGCCTCATTAGCATGATGGATCCATGTGGCCCCTGGTTTACACCTGTGCTTCACAATGATTTTCCACCTATGAGGGCTGCATGAGAGGCTTCTGACTGGAGTAACATTTCTCCTTGTGGATAGTGGCATGTCAGTGTAAGGAGACTATAGGCCAGGCAATGCTCCTCTGGGAAATTACATTTGCAAATGGTGTCTTCAGAAAGCAGGAAGATGACTTAACTCTGTAGTGCCACCTACTGGAAGCAGCGATCCTAAAAGTCCATATCGACCCTTTTAATGAGCTTATGGAAATCTTTGTTTATGCCAGGCAGTTTCTTTGCACTGCCAATGTGAGGAATGCCCCTTACTAAGCTGTCTTGTGCAGTCGAAGTGCACCGCTCCATAGACTCCATCTTGATTGCCAGGGGGCGGTGGGCTCTAGAATGACTGACAGTTCAGAACAGTGGCATCGTCACGCCGCTGGTCTGACCAGCTCCCTCTCCAACGCTTCCTATATGAGGCAGCAGTGGAGGCGTGCAAGAGCACTGAAGACCACCGGCCAAGGACCGTCTCAAATGAGGAGCCACCGGGGACCATCTCTGATTGACAAGTCTCTACATACGCACACACATCAGAGACAGACCCTGGTCAGAGGTTCAAAGTATGTTTTATGGTTGTAGTAATGCAGCCGATGCCTGCTCTAAGCGGCATGAATCAGATTCCCTTTAAGATGATCAGACCACCCCTCCCTTTAAAAGGTTCTCCAGTGTTATGGAGGAATATAAGAGGGGTCGTTACGTGCCTGGAGGCAGGGTGTTAGTTTCCTGCTTCCATGACGAACATCCATTTGTAAGGGGACGATTGTTCTTAGCACCAGTAGGAGACCCTTGTCATCAGACCCCCGATCGGTGCTTTAGGACTGTGGGGTCTGATGGTGGTGGGGGACCAGTAGGAGACCCTAGATTGCTCATTTGTGACCTAGTATACGCACAGGGTGTAAGTCATTATGATAGGGATACAATGCAGAACTGGCCAGGCCCATTATCAAGAGCATAAACCAGGGATCCACATTCATGATACATGGGCAGCCCTGCAGCCTATGACCGATGTATATAAGGACTGCAGGATCACCCAGCTTTCCCACACAACTGATAGGTAAATCTGGAGCTTTGCAGTGATAGGATCATGGACATCACATGATCAGCCAGACGTACCAGCCAGGAGTCTGGGAGTACAGCCACGCTGGGAGTTGTAGTCCTGACATGACAGATAGGTGCAGTACTGACTGTCACCACAAGAGGTCTCACCTTCTCCTCCTGGAAGATCATGTCCATCAGGTTGACGTTGTGGAAGATGCCCTGGTGGCGGAGGGACACGCACTTGCCGCAGCACGCCTGCTCACAGCTCTTACAGAACAGCTCCAGCCTGTTCTCCGGGTGCTCCGCACAGGGGCTCCTCCCAGAGTTGCCGCAGTCCGTGCTCCCGGCCATGGCGGTCTGACTCTCCCTGACTTTTCCGTTCTGCGGTAACAGTCTGACGATCTCGGCCAGTGTGGTGTTAACGGGCAACGATGTCAGCCCGCCCGGGAGGGCGCTCACTTTCCGGCAGAGCGGACAGGTCACAACATTCCTGGGCTGAACCACTAAGCTCCCCTGCGGGGTGGCGCAGTCCAGCACACAGCGCTTACAAAAGTTATGGGAGCAGCGAGGTAGCGTGACCGGCTCCCGAAACACCCCCAGACACACGGCGCAAGTCAGGCTGGCCTCCATGGCCGCTGTCGGGCAGTGTGTTGTGGAAGGACCAACAGTCGCCGCACCCGAGGGAAAGCGAAAGCAGCACGCCGCTTCCTGCACGGCACCACGTGATCTGAGTCCAGGACACGTGGGTTCCGAGCGTGACGTGTTAGTACATAGAGGGGCGGAGTCTGACGTGTTAGAATATAGAGGGCTGAGTCTGGCGTGTTAGTACATAGAGGGGCGGAGTCTGGCGTGTTAGTACATAGAGTGGAGGAGTCTGGCGTGTTAGTACATAGAGGGGCGGAGTCTGGCGTGTTAGTACATAGAGTGGAGGAGTCTGGCGTGTTAGTACATAGAGGGGCGGAGTCTGGCGTGTTAGTACATAGAGTGGAGGAGTCTGGCGTGTTATTACATAGAGGGGCGGAGTCTGGCGTGTTAGTACATAGAGTGGAGGAGTCTGGCGTGTTAGTACATAGAGGGGCGGAGTCTGGCGTGTTAGTACATAGAGTGGAGGAGTCTGGCGTGTTAGTACATAGAGGGGCGGAGTCTGGCGTGTTAGTACATAGAGTGGAGGAGTCTGGCGTGTTAGTACATAGAGGGGCGGAGTCTGGCGTGTTAGTACATAGAGTGGAGGAGTCTGGCGTGTTAGTACATAGAGGGGCGGAGTCTGGCGTGTTAGTACATAGAGGGGCGGAGTCTGGCGTGTTAGTACATAGAGGGCGGAGTCTGGCGTGTTAGTACATAGAGTGGAGGAGTCTGGCGTGTTAGTACATAGAGTGGAGGAGTCTGGCGTGTTAGTACATAGAGTGGAGGAGTCTGGCGTGTTAGTACATAGAGGGGCGTAGTCTGGCGTCTTAGTACATAGAGTGGAGGAGTCTGGCGTGTTAGTACATAGAGGGGCGGAGTCTGGCGTGTTAGTACATAGAGGGGCGGAGTCTGGCGTGTTAGTACATAGAGTGGAGGAGTCTGGCGTGTTAGTACATAGAGGGGCGGAGTCTGGCGTGTTAGTACATAGAGTGGAGGAGTCTGGCGTGTTAGTACATAGAGTGGAGGAGTCTGGCGTGTTAGTACATAGAGTGGAGGAGTCTGGCGTGTTAGTACATAGAGGGGCGGAGTCTGGCGTGTTAGTACATAGAGTGGAGGAGTCTGGCGTGTTAGTACATAGAGGGGCGGAGTCTGGCGTGTTAGTACATAGAGGGGCGGAGTCTGGCGTGTTAGTACGTAGAGTGGAGGAGTCTGGCGTGTTAGTACATAGAGGGGCGGAGTCTGGCGTGTTAGTACATAGAGGGGCGGAGTCTGGCGTGTTAGTACGTAGAGTGGAGGAGTCTGGCGTGTTAGTACGTAGAGGGGCGGAGTCTGGCGTGTTAGTACATAGAGTGGAGGAGTCTGACGTGTTAGTACATAGAGGGACGTAGTCTGGCGTGTTAGTACATAGAGGGGCGGAGTCTGGCGTGTTAGTACATAGAGTGGAGGAGTCTGGCGTGTTAGTACATAGAGGGGCGGAGTCTGGCGTGTTAGTACATAGAGTGGAGGAGTCTGGCGTGTTAGTACATAGAGGGGCGGAGTCTGGCGTGTTAGTACATAGAGTGGAGGAGTCTGGCGTGTTAGTACATAGAGGGGCGGAGTCTGGCGTGTTAGTACATAGAGGGGCGGAGTCTGGCGTGTTAGTACATAGAGGGGCGGAGTCTGGCGTGTTAGTACATAGAGTGGAGGAGTCTGGCGTGTTAGTACATAGAGTGGAGGAGTCTGGCGTGTTAGTACATAGAGGGGCGTAGTCTGGCGTGTTAGTACATAGAGTGGAGGAGTCTGGCGTGTTAGTACATAGAGGGACGTAGTCTGGCGTGTTAGTACATAGAGGGGCGGAGTCTGGCGTGTTAGTACATAGAGGGCGTAGTCTGGTGTGTTAGTACATAGAGGGGCGGAGTCTGACGTGTTAGAATATAGAGGGGCGGAGTCTGGCGTGTTAGTACATAGAGTGGAGGAGTCTGGCGTGTTAGTACATAGAGTGGAGGAGTCTGGCGTGTTAGTACATAGAGGGGCGTAGTCTGGCGTGTTAGTACATAGAGTGGAGGAGTCTGGCGTGTTAGTACATAGAGGGACGTAGTCTGGCGTGTTAGTACATAGAGGGGCGGAGTCTGGCGTGTTAGTACATAGAGGGGCGTAGTCTGGTGTGTTAGTACATAGAGGGGCGGAGTCTGACGTGTTAGAATATAGAGTGGAGGAGTCTGGCGTGTTAGTACATAGAGTGGAGGAGTCTGGCGTGTTAGTACATAGAGGGGCGGAGTCTGACGTGTTAGAATATAGAGGGGCGGAGTCTGGCGTGTTAGTACATAGAGTGGGGGAGTCTGGCGTGTTAGTACATAGAGGGGCGTAGTCTGGTGTGTTAGTACATAGAGGGCGGAGTCTGGCGTGTTAGTACATAGAGGGGCAGAGTCTGGCGTGTTAGTACACAGAGTGGAGGAGTCTGGCGTGTTAGTACATAGAGGGGCGGAGTCTGGCGTGTTAGTACATAGAGTGGAGGAGTCTGGCGTATTAGTACATAGAGGGGCGGAGTCTGGTGTGTTAGTACATAGAGTGGAGGAGTCTGGCGTATTAGTACATAGAGGGGCGTAGTCTGGTGTGTTATTACATAGAGTGGAGGAGTCTGGCGTGTACATAGAGTGGAGGAGTCTGGCGTCTTAGTACATAGAGTGGAGGAGTCTGGCGTGTTAGTACATAGAGTGGAGGAGTCTGGCGTGTTAGTACATAGAGTGGAGGAGTATGGCGTGTTAGTACATAGAGGGGCGGAGTCTGGCGCGTTGGCTGCTTGTGATGGGCAGGCCGCAGTCCGGCTCTTTCTGGTGATGCGGCTCACATTTGGCTCTGCTCCTGACACAGCTCTTCCTGCACATAGCGCTGCTTTCCCCACTGTTATCACTCCAGTCCCGTCACTATAAAGCCTGGGCCTCATTATACAGCTGCACAGGGGTCTAGTGAAGGCCTTTTAGCCATTTTCTCAGACTGTCGCTCCTGGTCTGTAGTGCTGACTGGTGCTTTCTAATATCCGCTATTTGCACATTAGTCAGTGCTGTGATGCAGGTATGGACTGGGCTGAATGCTGTCCCCAAACACCAGATGGGATATATTACTAATATTACCCTGGATGAAGGAAAGGAAGATTTACTCCAAGACCAATATTTCTAACGATACCTGTGGCTGCTGGGGTAAATGATGGAGTCAGCGACTTTGTGCTACATCACAACTCTTAAGGGTATGTTTCCAAGTACCGTAATGTGTGTGCTTTAGATGGAGTGGAAATCCCGCTCCACCCCCTTCTGTACGCGCGGTGATTCCGGTTGTGCTCATTGAACAGCGTAGCCATAGAGTAGGCTGTTTAGACTGAGCGTCTCCGCAAGGTAAACAGACATGCTGCAGTCTAAAAAGACGCGCCACATGTCCGGATTCATGGGTGTGTCACCCGCATATTCAGATGCATAGTGGAGACGGGAGTTCATAAAATCCACTCCACTATGCTGTAACATAGGAGGGCGCTCACTTTCCGGCAGAGCGGACAGGTCACAACATTCCTGGGCTGAACCACTAAGCTCCCCTGCGGGGTGGTGCAGTCCAGCACACAGCGCTTACAAAACTTATGGAAGCAGCGAGGTAGCGTGACCGGCTCCCGGAAGACCCCCAGACAACACGGCGCAGGTCAGGCTGGCCTCCATGGCCGCTGTCGGGCAGTGTGTTGTGGAAGGACCGACAGGCGCCGCACCCAAGGGAATTCGAAAGCAGCACGCCGCTTCCTGCACGGCACCACGTGATCTGCGTCCAGGACACGTGGGTTCCGAGCGTGACGTGTTAGTACATAGAGGGGCGGAGTCTGATGTGTTAGTACATAGAGGGGCGGAGTCTGGCGTGTTAGTACAAAAAGGGGGTCTGGCGTGTTAGTACATAAAGGGGGTCTGGCATGTTAGTACATAGAGGGGTGGAGTCTGTCATGTTAGTACATAGAGGGGCGGAGTCTGGCGTGTAAGTAAAAGGGGGTCTGACGTGTTAGTACATAAAGGGGGTCTGGCATGTTAGTACATAGAGGGGCGGAGTCTGGCGTGTTAGTACAAAAAGGCGGTCTGGCGTGTTAGTGCATAAAGGGGGTCTGGTGTGTTATTACATAGAGGGGCGGAGTCTGGCGTGTTAGTACAAAAAGGTGGTCTGGCGTGTTAGTACATAGAGGGGTGGAGTCTGGCATGTTAGTACATAAAGGGGTCTGGCGTGTTAGTACATAGAAGGGGTCTGGTGTGTTAGTACATAAAGGGGATCTGGCGTGTTAGTACATAGAGGGGGTCTGGTGTGTTAGTACATAAAGGGGGTCTGGCGCATTAGTACATAGAGGGGCAGAGTCTGGCGTGTTAGTACATAAAGGGGGTCTGGCATGTTAGTACATATAGTGGCAGAGTCTGGTGTGTTAGTACATAGAGGAGAGGAGTCTGGTGTGTTAGTACATAGAGGGGCGGAGTCTGGCATGTTAGTACATAGAGGAGCGGAGTCTGGCGTGTTAGTACAGAAAGGGGGTCTGGTGTGTTAGTACAAAAAGGGGGTCTGGCGTGTTAGTTCATAGAGGGGTGGAGTCTGGCATGTTAGTACATAAAGGGGGTCTGGCTTGTTAGTACATAGAGGGGGTCTGGCGTGTTAGTACATAAAGGGGGTCTGGCGTGTTAGTACATAGAGGGGGTTTGGCGTGTTAATACATAAAGGGGGTCTGGCATATTAGTACATAGAGGAGCAGAGTCTGGCGTGTTAGTACATAAAGGGGGTCTGTCGTGTTAGTACATAGAGGGGCGGAGTCTGGCATGTTAGTACATAAAGGGGGTCTGGCGTGTTAGTACATAGAGGGGCGGAGTCTGGCGTGTTAGTACATAGAGGGCGGAGTCTGACGTGTTATACATAAATGGGGTCTGGTGTGTTAGTACATAGAGTGGAGGAGTCTGGCGTGTTAGTACATAGAGTGGAGGAGTCTGGCGTGTTAGTACATAGAGTGGAGGAATCTGGCGTGTTAGTACATAGAGGGGCGGAGTCTGGCGTGTTGGCGGCTTGTGATGGGCAGGCCGCAGTCCGGCTCTTTCTGGTGATGCGGCTCACATTTGGCTCTGCTCCTGACACAGCTCTTCCTGCACATAGCGCTGCTTTCCCCACTGTTATCACTCCAGTCCCGTCACTATAAAGCCTGGGCCTCATTATACAGCTGCACAGGGGTCTAGTGAAGGCCTTTTAGCCATTTTCTCAGACTGTCGCTCCTGGTCTGTAGTGCTGACATGTTTTCTAATATCCGCTATTTGCACATTAGTCAGTGCTGTGAGGCAGGTATGGACTGGGGCTGAATGCTGTCCCCAAACACCAGATGGGATATATTACTAATATTACCCTGGATGGAGGAAAGGAAGATTTACTCCAAGACCAATATTTCTAATGATACCTGTGGCTGCTGGGTAAGTGATGGAGTCAGCGACTTTGTGCTCCATCACAACTCTTAAGGGTATGTTTCCAAGTACCGTAATGTGTGTGCTTTAGATGGAGTGGAAATCCCGCTCCACCCCCTTCTGTACGCGCGGTGATTCCGGTTGTGCTCATTGAACAGCGTAGCCATAGAGTAGGCTGTTTAGACTGAGCGTCTCCGCAAGGTAAACAGACATGCTGCAGTCTAAAAAGACGCGCCACATGTCCGGATTCATGGGTGTGTCACCCGCATATTCAGATGCATAGTGGAGACGGGAGTTCATAAAATCCACTCCACTATGCTGTAACATAGGAGGGCGCTCACTTTCCGGCAGAGCGGACAGGTCACAACATTCCTGGGCTGAACCACTAAGCTCCCCTGCGGGGTGGTGCAGTCCAGCACACAGCGCTTACAAAACTTATGGAAGCAGCGAGGTAGCGTGACCGGCTCCCGGAAGACCCCCAGACACACGGCGCAGGTCAGGCTGGCCTCCATGGTCGCTGTCGGGCAGTGTGTTGTGGAAGGACCGACAGGCGCCGCACCCAAGGGAATTCGAAAGCAGCACGCCGCTTCCTGCACGGCACCACGTGATCTGCGTCCAGGACACGTGGGTTCCGAGCGTGACGTGTTAGTACATAGAGGGGCGGAGTCTGACGTGTTAGTACATAGAGGGGCGGAGTCTGGCGTGTTAGTACAAAAAGGGGGTCTGGCGTGTTAGTACATAAAGGGGGTCTGGCATGTTAGTACATAGAGGGGTGGAGTCTGTCATGTTAGTACATAGAGGGGCGGAGTCTGGCGTGTAAGTACAAAAGGGGGTCTGACGTGTTAGTACATAAAGGGGGTCTGGCATGTTAGTACATAGAGGGGCGGAGTCTGGCGTGTTAGTACAAAAAGGCGGTCTGGCGTGTTAGTGCATAAAGGGGGTCTGGTGTGTTATTACATAGAGGGGCGGAGTCTGGCGTGTTAGTACAAAAAGGTGGTCTGGCGTGTTAGTACATAGAGGGGTGGAGTCTGGCATGTTAGTACATAAAGGGGGTCTGGCGTGTTAGTACATAGAAGGGTCTGGCGTGTTAGTACATAAAGGGGATCTGGCGTGTTAGTACATAGAGGGGGTCTGGTGTGTTAGTACATAAAGGGGTCTGGCGCATTAGTACATAGAGGGGCAGAGTCTGGCGTGTTAGTACATAAAGGGGTCTGGCATGTTAGTAAAATATAGTGGCAGAGTCTGGTGTGTTAGTACATAGAGAGAGGAGTCTGGTGTGTTAGTACATAGAGGGGCGGAGTCTGGCATGTTAGTACATAGAGGAGCGGAGTCTGGCGTGTTAGTACAGAAAGGGGTCTGGTGTGTTAGTACAAAAAGGGGGTCTGGCGTGTTAGTTCATAGAGGGGTGGAGTCTGGCATGTTAGTACATAAAGGGGGTCTGGCTTGTTAGTACATAGAGGGGGTCTGGCGTGTTAGTACATAAAGGGGGTCTGGCGTGTTAGTACATAGAGGGGGTTTGGCGTGTTAATACATAAAGGGGTCTGGCATATTAGTACATAGAGGAGCAGAGTCTGGCGTGTTAGTACATAAAGGGGGTCTGTCGTGTTAGTATATAGAGGGGCGGAGTCTGGCATGTTAGTACATAAAGGGGGTCTGGCGTGTTAGTACATAGAGGGGCGGAGTCTGGCGTGTTAGTACATAGAGGGGCGGAGTCTGACGTGTTAGTACATAAATGGGGTCTGGCGTGTTAGTACATAGAGGGGCGGAGTCTGGCGTGTTAGTACATAGAGGGGCGGAGTCTGGCGTGTTAATACAAAGAGGGGCGGAGTCTGGCGTGTTAGTACATAGAGGGGCGGAGTCTGGCATGTTAGTACATAAAGGGAGTCTGGCGTGTTAGTACATATAGGGGGTCTGGCGTGTTAGTACATAGAGGGGCGGAGTCTAGCGTGTTAGTACATAGAGGGGCGGAGTGTGGTGTGTTAGTACATAGAGGGCGGAGTCTAGCGTGTTAGTACATAGAGGGGCGGAGTGTGGTGTGTTAGTACATAGAGGGGCGGAGTCTGGCATGTTAGTACATAGAGGGGCGGAGTATGGCGTGTTAGTACATAGAGGGGCGGAGTCTGGCGCGTTGGCTGCTTGTGATGGGCAGGCCGCAGTCCGGCTCTTTCTGGTGATGCGGATCACATTTGGCTCTGCTCCCGACACGGCTCTTCCTGCACATAGCGCTGCTTTCCCCACTGTTATCACTCCAGTCCCGTCACTTTAAAGCCAGGGTCTCATTATACAGCTGCACAGGGGTCTAGTGAAGGCCTTTTAGCCATTTTCTCAGACTGTCGCTCCTGGTCTGTAGTGCTGACTGGTGCTTTCTAATATCCGCTATTTGCACATTAGTCAGTGCTGTGATGCAGGTATGGACTGGGGCTGAATGCTGTCCCCAAACACCAGATGGGATATATTACTAATATTACCCTGGATGAAGGAAAGGAAGATTTACTCCAAGACCAATATTTCTAACGATACCTGTGGCTGCTGGGGTAAATGATGGAGTCAGCGACTTTGTGCTACATCACAACTCTTAAGGGTATGTTTCCAAGTACCGTAATGTGTGTGCTTTAGATGGAGTGGAAATCCCGCTCCACCCCCTTCTGTACGCGCGGTGATTCCGGTTGTGCTCATTGAACAGCGTAGCCATAGAGTAGGCTGTTTAGACTGAGCGTCTCCGCAAGGTAAACAGACATGCTGCAGTCTAAAAAGACGCGCCACATGTCCGGATTCATGTGTGTGTCACCCGCATATTCAGATGCATAGTGGAGACGGGAGTTCATAAAATCCACTCCACTATGCTGTAACATAGGAGGGCGCTCACTTTCCGGCAGAGCGGACAGGTCACAACATTCCTGGGCTGAACCACTAAGCTCCCCTGCGGGGTGGTGCAGTCCAGCACACAGCGCTTACAAAACTTATGGAAGCAGCGAGGTAGCGTGACCGGCTCCCGGAAGACCCCCAGACACACGGCGCAGGTCAGGCTGGCCTCCATGGCCGCTGTCGGGCAGTGTGTTGTGGAAGGACCGACAGGCGCCGCACCCAAGGGAATTCGAAAGCAGCACGCCGCTTCCTGCACGGCACCACGTGATCTGCGTCCAGGACACGTGGGTTCCGAGCGTGACGTGTTAGTACATAGAGGGGCGGAGTCTGATGTGTTAGTACATAGAGGGGCGGAGTCTGGCGTGTTAGTACAAAAAGGGGGTCTGGCGTGTTAGTACATAAAGGGGGTCTGGCATGTTAGTACATAGAGGGGTGGAGTCTGTCATGTTAGTACATAGAGGGGCGGAGTCTGGCGTGTAAGTACAAAAGGGGGTCTGACGTGTTAGTACATAAAGGGGGTCTGGCATGTTAGTACATAGAGGGGCGGAGTCTGGCGTGTTAGTACAAAAAGGCGGTCTGGCGTGTTAGTGCATAAAGGGGGTCTGGTGTGTTAGTACATAGAGGAGAGGAGTCTGGTGTGTTAGTACATAGAGGGGCGGAGTCTGGCATGTTAGTACATAGAGGAGCGGAGTCTGGCGTGTTAGTACAGAAAGGGGGTCTGGTGTGTTAGTACAAAAAGGGGTCTGGCGTGTTAGTTCATAGAGGGGTGGAGTCTGGCATGTTAGTACATAAAGGGGGTCTGGCTTGTTAGTACATAGAGGGGGTCTGGCGTGTTAGTACATAAAGGGGGTCTGGCGTGTTAGTACATAGAGGGGGTTTGGCGTGTTAATACATAAAGGGGTCTGGCATATTAGTACATAGAGGAGCAGAGTCTGGCGTGTTAGTACATAAAGGGGGTCTGTCGTGTTAGTACATAGAGGGGCGGAGTCTGGCATGTTAGTACATAAAGGGGGTCTGGCGTGTTAGTACATAGAGGGGCGGAGTCTGGCGTGTTAGTACATAGAGGGGCGGAGTCTGACGTGTTAGTACATAAATGGGGTCTGGCGTGTTAGTACATAGAGGGGCGGAGTCTGGTGTGTTAGTACATAGAGTGGAGGAGTCTGGCGTGTTAGTACATAGAGTGGAGGAGTCTGGCGTGTTAGTACATAGAGTGGAGGAGTCTGGCGTGTTAGTACATAGAGGGGCGGAGTCTGGCGTGTTGGCGGCTTGTGATGGGCAGGCCGCAGTCCGGCTCTTTCTGGTGATGCGGCTCACATTTGGCTCTGCTCCTGACACGGCTCTTCCTGCACATAGCGCTGCTTTCCCCACTGTTATCACTCCAGTCCCGTCACTTTAAAGCCAGGGTCTCATTATACAGCTGCACAGGGGTCTAGTGAAGGCCTTTTAGCCATTTTCTCAGACTGTCGCTCCTGGTCTGTAGTGCTGACCTGTGCTTTCTAATATCCGCTATTTGCACATTAGTCAGTGCTGTGATGCAGGTATGGACTGGGGCTGAATGCTGTCCCCAAACACCAGATGGGATATATTACTAATATTACCCTGGATGAAGGAAAGGAAGATTTACTCCAAGACCAATATTTCTAATTATACCTGTGGCTGCTGGGTAAGTGATGGAGTCAGCGACTTTGTGCTCCATCACAACTCTTAAGGGTATGTTTCCAAGTACCGTAATGTGTGTGCTTTAGATGGAGTGGAAATCCCGCTCCACCCCCTTCTGTACGCGCGGTGATTCCGGTTGTGCTCATTGAACAGCGTAGCCATAGAGTAGGCTGTTTAGACTGAGCGTCTCCGCAAGGTAAACAGACATGCTGCAGTCTAAAAAGACGCGCCACATGTCCGGATTCATGGGTGTGTCACCCGCATATTCAGATGCATAGTGGAGACGGGAGTTCATAAAATCCACTCCACTATGCTGTAACATAGGAGGGCGCTCACTTTCCGGCAGAGCGGACAGGTCACAACATTCCTGGGCTGAACCACTAAGCTCCCCTGCGGGTGGTGCAGTCCAGCACACAGCGCTTACAAAACTTATGGAAGCAGCGAGGTAGCGTGACCGGCTCCCGGAAGACCCCCAGACACACGGCGCAGGTCAGGCTGGCCTCCATGGCCGCTGTCGGGCATTGTGTTGTGGAAGGACCGACAGGCGCCGCACCCAAGGGAATTCGAAAGCAGCACGCCGCTTCCTGCACGGCACCACGTGATCTGCGTCCAGGACACGTGGGTTCCGAGCGTGACGTGTTAGTACATAGAGGCGCGGAGTCTGACGTGTTAGTACATAGAGGGGCGGAGTCTGGCGTGTTAGTACAAAAAGGGGTCTGGCGTGTTAGTACATAAAGGGGGTCTGGCATGTTAGTACATAGAGGGGTGGAGTCTGTCATGTTAGTACATAGAGGGGCGGAGTCTGGCGTGTAAGTACAAAAGGGGGTCTGACGTGTTAGTACATAAAGGGGGTCTGGCATGTTAGTACATAGAGGGGCGGAGTCTGGCGTGTTAGTACAAAAAGGCGGTCTGGCGTGTTAGTGCATAAAGGGGGTCTGGTGTGTTTTACATAGAGGGGCGGAGTCTGGCGTGTTAGTACAAAAAGGTGGTCTGGCGTGTTAGTACATAGAGGGTGGAGTCTGGCATGTTAGTACATAAAGGGGGTCTGGCGTGTTAGTACATAGAAGGGGTCTGGCGTGTTAGTACATAAAGGGGATCTGGCGTGTTAGTACATAGAGGGGGTCTGGTGTGTTAGTACATAAAGGGGGTCTGGCGCATTAGTACATAGAGGGCAGAGTCTGGCGTGTTAGTACATAAAGGGGTCTGGCATGTTAGTACATATAGTGGCAGAGTCTGGCGTGTTAGTACAGAAAGGGGGTCTGGTGTGTTAGTACAAAAAGGGGTCTGGCGTGTTAGTTCATAGAGGGGTGGAGTCTGGCATGTTAGTACATAAAGGGGGTCTGGCTTGTTAGTACATAGAGGGGGTCTGGCGTGTTAGTACATAAAGGGGGTCTGGCGTGTTAGTACATAGAGGGGGTTTGGCGTGTTAATACATAAAGGGGGTCTGGCATATTAGTACATAGAGGAGCAGAGTCTGGCGTGTTAGTACATAAAGGGGGTCTGTCGTGTTAGTACATAGAGGGGCGGAGTCTGGCATGTTAGTACATAAAGGGGGACTGGCGTGTTAGTACATAGAGGGGCGGAGTCTGGCGTGTTAGTACATAGAGGGGCGGAGTCTGACGTGTTAGTACATAAATGGGGTCTGGCGTGTTAGTACATAGAGGGGCGGAGTCTGGCGTGTTAGTACATAGAGGGGCGGAGTCTGGCGTGTTAATACAAAGAGGGGCGGAGTCTGGCGTGTTAGTACATAGAGGGGCGGAGTCTGGCATGTTAGTACATAAAGGGAGTCTGGCGTGTTAGTACATATAGGGGGTCTGGCGTGTTAGTACATAGAGGGGCGGAGTCTAGCGTGTTAGTACATAGAGGGGCGGAGTGTGGTGTGTTAGTACATAGAGGGGCGGAGTCTAGTGTGTTAGTACATAGAGGGGCGGAGTGTGGTGTGTTAGTACATAGAGGGGCGGAGTCTGGCATGTTAGTACATAGAGGGACGGAGTCTGGCGTGTTAGTACATAGAGGGGCGGAGTCTGGCGTGTTAGTACATAAAGGGGGTCTGTCGTGTTAGTACATAGAGGGGCGGAGTCTGGCATGTTAGTACATAAAGGGGGTCTGGCGTGTTAGTACATAGAGGGGCGGAGTCTGACGTGTTAGTACATAAATGGGGTCTGGCGTGTTAGTACATAGAGGGGCGGAGTCTGGCGTGTTAGTACATAGAGGGGCGGAGTCTGGCGTGTTAATACAAAGAGGGGCGGAGTCTGGCGTGTTAGTACATAGAGGAGCGGAGTCTGGCATGTTAGTACATAAAGGGAGTCTGGCGTGTTAGTACATATAGGGGGTCTGGCGTGTTAGTACATAGAGGGCGGAGTCTAGCGTGTTAGTACATAGAGGGGCGGAGTGTGGTGTGTTAGTACATAGAGGGGCGGAGTCTAGCGTGTTAGTACATAGAGGGGCGGAGTGTGGTGTGTTAGTACATAGAGGGGAGCGGAGTCTGGCATGTTAGTACATAGAGGGACGGAGTCTGGCGTGTTAGTACATAGAGGGGCGGAGTCTGGCGTGTTGGCGGCTTGTGATGGGCAGGCCGCAGTCCGGCTCTTTCTGGTGATGCGGATCACATTTGGCTCTGCTCCCGACACGGCTCTTCCTGCACATAGCGCTGCTTTCCCCACTGTTATCACTCCAGTCCCGTCACTATAAAGCCAGGGTCTCATTATACAGCTGCACAGGGGTCTAGTGAAGGCCTTTTAGCCATTTTCTGAGACTGTCGCTCCTGGTCTGTAGTGCTGACTGGTGTTTTCTAATATCCGCTATTTGCACAATAGTCAGTGCTGTGAGGCAGGTATGGACTGGGGCTGAATGCTGTCCCCAAACACCAGATGGGATATATTACTAATATTACCCTGAATGGAGGAAAGGAAGATTTACTCCAAGACCAATATTTCTAACGATAACTGTGGCTGCTGGGGTAAGTGATGGAGTCAGCGACTTTGTGCTCCTTCACAACTCTTAAGGGTATGTTTCTACGTACCGTAATGTGTGTGCTTTAGACGGAGTGGAAAGCCCGCTCCACCCCCTTCTGTACGCGCGGTGATTCCGGTTGTGCTCATTGAACAGCGTAGCCATAGAGTAGGCTGTTTAGACTGAGCGTCTCCGCAAGGTAAACAGACATGCTGCAGTCTAAAAAGACCGCCACATGTCCGGATTCATAAGTGTGTCACCCGCATATTCAGACGCATAGTGGAGACGGGAGTTCATAAAATCCCCTCCACTATGCTGTAACATAGGAGGGCGCTCACTTTCCGGCAGAGCGGACAGGTCACAACATAGTCATTCCTGGGCTGAACCACTAAACTCCCCTGTGGGGTGGCGCAGTCCAGCACACAGCGCTTACAAAAGTTATGGGAGCAGCGAGGTAGCGTGACCGGCTCCCGGAAGACCCCCAGACACACGTCGCAGGTCAGGCTGGCCTCCATGGCCGCTGTCGGGCAGTGTGTTGTGGAAGGACCGACAGGCGCCGCACCCAAGGGAAAGCGAAAGCAGCACACCGCTTCCTGCACGGCACCACGTGATCTGCGTCCAGAACACGTGGGTTCCGAGCGTGACGTGTTAGTACATAGAGGGGCGGAATCTGGCGTGTTAGTACATAGAGAGGCGGAGTCTGGCGTGTTAGTACAAAAGGGGTCTCGCGTGTTAGTACATAGAGGGGCGGAGTCTGGCGTGTTAGTACAAAAAGGGAGTCTGGCGTGTTAGTACATAGAGGGGCGGAGTCTGGCGTGTAAGTACAAAAGGGGTCTGGCGTGTTAGTACATAGAGGGGCGGAATCTGGCGTGTTAGCACAAAAAGGGGGTCTGGTGTGTTAGTACATAGAGGGGCGGAGTCTGGCGTGTTCGTACGTAGAGGGGCGGAGTCTGCCGTGTTAGTACAGAAAAGGGGTCTGGCGTGTTAGTACATAGAGGGGCGGAGTCTGGCGTGTTAGTACATAGAGGGGCGGAGTCTGGCGTGTTAGTACATAAAGGGGGTCTGGCGTGTTAGTACAAAAAGGGGTCTGGCGTGTTAGTACATAGAGGGACGGATCTGTGGTATTAGTATAAAAAGGGGTCTGGTGTGTTAGTACATAAAGGGGGTCTGGCGTGTTATTACAAAAAGGGGTCTGGCGTGTTAGTACAAAGAGGGGTGGAGTCTGTCGTGTTAATACAAAAAGGGGGTCTGGCGTGTTAGTACAAAAAGGGGGTCTGGAGTGTTAGTACAAAGAGGGGTGGAGTCTGTCGTGTTAGTACAAAAAGGGGGTCTGGCGTGT
Source organism: Oophaga sylvatica (assembly GCA_033576555.1). Lineage (NCBI taxonomy): Eukaryota > Metazoa > Chordata > Amphibia > Anura > Dendrobatidae > Oophaga > Oophaga sylvatica. The sequence continues at coordinate 148,279,166 of JARQOD010000001.1, forward strand.
TAGTACAAAAAGGGGGTCTGGCGTGTTAGTACAAAGAGGGGTGGAGTATGTCGTGTTAGTACATAAAGGGGGTCTGGCGTGTTAGTACATAGAGGGGGTCTGGCGTGTTAGTACATAGAGGGGGTCTGGCGTGTTAGTACATAAAGGGGGTCTGGCGTGTTAGTACATAGAGGGGGTTTGGCGTGTTAGTACGTAAAGGGGGTCTGGCATATTAGTACATAGAGGGGCGGAGTCTGGCGTGTTAGTACATAGAGTAGCGGAGTCTGGTGTGTTAGTACATAGAGGGGCGGAGTGTGGCGTGTTAGTACAAAAAAGGGGTCTGGCGTGTTAGTACAAAAAGGGGGTCTGGCGTGTTAGTACAAAGAGGGGTGGAGTCTGTCGTGTTAGTACATAAATGAGGTCTGGCGTGTTAGTACATAGAGGGGGTCTGGCATGTTAGTACATAAAGGGGGTCTGGCGTGTTAGTACATAGAGGGGGTTTGGCGTGTTAGTACATAAAGGGGGTCTGGCATATTAGTACATAGAGGGGCAGGGTCTGGCGTGTTAGTACAAAAAGGGGGTCTGGCGTGTTAGTACAAAAGGGGTCTGGCGTGTTAGTACATAGAGTGGCGGAGTCTGGCGTGTTAGTACAGAAAAGGGGTCTGGCGTGTTAGTACATAGAGGGGCGGAGTCTGGCATTTTAGTACATAGAGGGGCGAGTCTGGCGTGTTAGTACAAAAAGGGGGTCTGGCGTGTTATTACATAGAGGGGCGGAGTCTGGCGTGTTAGTACATAAAGGAGGTCTGGCGTGTTAGTACAAAAAGGGGACTGGCGTGTTAGTACATAGAGGGGCGGAGTCTGGGGTGTTAGTACAAAAAGGGGGTCTGGCGTGTTAGTACATAAAGGGGGTCTGTCGTGTTATTACATAGAGGGGCGGAGTCTGGCGTGTTAGTACATAAAGGGAGTCTGGCGTGTTAGTACAAAAAGGGGGCTGGCGTGTTAGTACATAGAGGGGCGGAGTCTGGGGTGTTAGTACAAAAAGGGGGTCTGGCGTGTTAGTACATAAAGGGGTTCTGGCGTGTTATTACGTAGAGGGGCGGAGTCTGGCGTGTTAGTACATAAAGAGGGTTCGGCGTGTTAGTACATAGAGGGGGTCTGGCGTATTAGTACATAAAGGGGGTCTGGCGTGTTAGTACATAGAGGGGGTCTGGCGTGTTAGTACATAAAGGGGGTCTGGCGTGTTAGTACATAGAGGGGCGGAGTCTGGCGTGTTAGTACATAGAGGGGCGGAGTCTGGTGTGTTAGTACATGGAGGGGCGGAGTCTGGTGTGTTATTACATAGAGGGGCGGAGTCTGGCATGTTAGTACATAGAGGGGCGGAGTATGGCGTGTTAGTACATAGAGGGGCGGAGTCTGGCGTGTTGGCTGCTTGTGATGGGCAGGCCGCAGTCCGGCTCTTTCTGGTGATGCGGCTCACATTTGGCTCTGCTCCTGACACAGCTCTTCCTGCACATAGCGCTGCTTTCCCCACTGTTATCACTCCAGTTCCGTCACTATAAAGCCTGGGCCTCATTATACAGCTGCACAGGAGTCTAGTGAAAGCCTTTTAGCCATTTTCTCAGACTGTCGCTCCTGGTCTGTAGTGCTGACTGGTGCTTTCTAATATCCGCTATTTGCACATTAGTCAATGCTGTGAGGCAGGTATGGACTGGGGCTGAATGCTGTCCCCAAACACCAGATGGGATATATTACTAATATTACCCTGGATGGAGGAAAGGAAGATTTACTCCAAGACCAATATTTCTAATGATACCTGTGGCTGCTGGGGTAAGTGATGGAGTCAGCCACTTTGTGCTCCATCACAACTCTTAAGGGTATGTTTCCACGTACCGTAATGTGTGTGCTTTAGACGGAGTGGAAACCCCGCTCCACCCCCTTCTGTACGCGCAGTGATTCCGGTTGTGCTCATTGAACAGCGTAGCCATAGAGTAGGCTGTTTAGACTGAGCGTCTCCGCAAGGTAAACAGACATGCTGCAGTCTAAAAAGACGCGCCACATGTCCGGATTCATGGGTGTGTCACCCGCATATTCAGACGCATAGTGGAGATGGGAGTTCATAAAATCCCCTCCACTATGCTGTAACATAGGAGGGCGCTCACTTTCAGGAAGAGGGGACAGGTCACAACATAGTCATTCCTGGGCTGAACCACTAAGCTCCCCTGCGGGGTGGCGCAGTCCACCACACAGCGCTTACAAAAGTTATGGGAGCAGCGAGGTAGCGTGACCAGCTCCTGGAAGACCCCCAGACACACGGCGCAGGTCAGGCTGGCCTCCATGGCCGCTGTCGGGCAGTGTGTTGTGGAAGGACCAACAGGCACCGCACCCAAAGGAAAGCGAAAGCAGCACGATGCTTCCTGCACGGCACCACGTCATCTGCGTCCAGGACACGTGGGTTCAGAGCGTGACGTGTTAGTACATAGAGGGGCGGAGTCTGACGTGTTAGTACATAGAGGGGCGGAGTCTGGCGTGTTAGTATATAGAGGGGCGGAGTCTGGAGTGTTAGTGCAAAAAGGGGGTCTGGCGTGTTAGTACATAGAGGGCGGAGTCTAGCATGTTAGTACAAAAAGGGGGTCTGGCGTGTTAGTACATAGAGGGGCGGATTCTGGCATGTTAGTACATAGATGGGCGGAGTCTGGCGTGTTAGTACATAAAGGGAGTCTGGCGTGTTAGTACAAAAAGGGGGCTGGCGTGTTAGTACATAGAGGGGCGGAGTCTGGGGTGTTAGTACAAAAAGGGGGTCTGGCGTGTTAGTACATAAAGGGGTTCTGGCGTGTTATTACGTAGAGGGGCGGAATCTGGCGTGTTAGTACAAAAGGGGGGTCTGGCGTGTTAGTACATAGAGGGGCGGAGTCTGGCGTGTTAGTACATAAAGAGGGTCTGGCGTGTTAGTACATAGAGGGGGTCTGGCGTATTAGTACATAAAGGGGTCTGGCGTATTAGTACATAGACGGGGTCTGGCGTGTTAGTACATAAAGGGGGTCTGGCGTATTAGTACATAGAGGGGCGGAGTCTGGCGTGTTAGTACATAAAGGGGGTCTGGCGTGTTAGTACATAGAGGGGCGGAGTCTGGCATGTTAGTACATAGAGGGGCGGAGTCTGGTGTGTTAGTACATAGAGGGGCGGAGTCTGGTGTGTTAGTACATAGAGGGGCGGAGTCTGGCATGTTAGTACATAGAGGGGCGGAGTATGGCGTGTTAGTACATAGAGGGGCGGAGTCTGGCGCGTTGGCTGCTTGTGATGGGCAGGCCGCAGTCCGGCTCTTTCTGGTGATGCGGATCACATTTGGCTCTGCTCCTGACACAGCTCTTCCTGCACATAGCGCTGCTTTCCCCACTGTTATCACTCCAGTCCCGTCACTTTAAAGCCAGGGTCTCATTATACAGCTGCACAGGGGTCTAGTGAAAGCCTTTTAGCCATTTTCTCAGACTGTCGCTCCTGGTCTGTAGTGCTGACTGATGTTTTCTAATATCCGCTATTTGCACATTAGTCAGTGCTGTGAGGCAGGTATGGACTGGGGCTGAATGCTGTCCCCAAACACCAGATGGGATATATTACTAATATTACCCTGGATGGAGGAAAGGAAGATTTACTCCAAGACCAGTATTTCTAATTATACCTGTGGCTGCTGGGTAAGTGATGGAGTCAGCGACTTTGTGCTCCATCACAACTATTAAGGGTATGTTTCCACGTACCGTAATGTGTGTGCTTTAGACGGAGTGGAAAGCCCGCTCCACCCCCTTCTGTACGCGCGGTGATTCCGGTTGTGCTCATTGAACAGCGTAGCCATAGAGTAGGCTGTTTAGACTGAGCGTCTCCGCAAGGTAAACAGACATGCTGCAGTCTAAAAAGACGCGCCACATGTCCGGATTCATGGGTGTGTCACCCGCATATTCAGACGCATAGTGGAGATGGGAGTTCATAAAATCCCCTCCACTATGCTGTAACATAGGAGGGCGCTCACTTTCAGGAAGAGGGGACAGGTCACAACATAGTCATTCCTGGGCTGAACCACTAAGCTCCCCTGCGGGGTGGCGCAGTCCACCACACAGCGCTTACAAAAGTTATGGGAGCAGCGAGGTAGCGTGACCAGCTCCTGGAAGACCCCCAGACACACGGCGCAGGTCAGGCTGGCCTCCATGGCCGCTGTCGGGCAGTGTGTTGTGGAAGGACCAACAGGCACCGCACCCAAGGGAAAGCGAAAGCAGCACGCTGCTTCCTGCACGGCACCACGTCATCTGCGTCCAGGACACGTTGGTTCCGAGCGTGACGTGTTAGTACATAGAGGGGCGGAGTCTGACGTGTTAGTACATAGAGGGGCGGAGTCTGGCGTGTTAGTACATAGAGGGGCGGAGTCTGGAGTGTTAGTACAAAAAGGGGGTCTGGCGTTATAGTACATAGAGGGGCGGAATCTAGCATGTTAGTACAAAAAGGGGGTCTGGCGTGTTAGTACATAGAGGGGCGGATTCTGGCATGTTAGTACATAGATGGGCGGAGTCTGGCGTGTTAGTACATAAAGGGAGTCTGGCGTGTTAGTACAAAAAGGGGGCTGGCGTGTTAGTACATAGAGGGGCGGAGTCTGGGGTGTTAGTATAAAAAGGGGGTCTGGCGTGTTAGTACATAAAGGGGTTCTGGCGTGTTATTACGTAGAGGGGCGGAATCTGGCGTGTTAGTAAAAAAAGGGGGTCTGGCGTGTTAGTACATAGAGGGGGTCTGGCGTGTTAGTACATAGAGGGGCGGAGTCTGGCGTGTTAGTACATAAAGAGGGTCTGGCGTGTTAGTACATAGAGGGGGTCTGGCGTATTAGTACATAAAGGGGGTCTGGCGTGTTAGTACATAGAGGGGGTCTGGCGTGTTAGTACATAAAGGGGGTCTGGCGTATTAGTACATAGAGGGGCGGAGTCTAGCGTGTTAGTACATAAAGGGGGTCTGGCGTATTAGTACATAGAGGGGCGGAGTCTGGCGTGTTAGTACATAGAGGGGCGGAGTCTGGTGTGTTAGTACATAGAGGGGCGGAGTCTGGTGTGTTAGTACATAGAGGGGCGGAGTCTGGCATGTTAGTACATAGAGGGGCGGAGTATGGCGTGTTAGTACATAGAGGGGCGGAGTCTGGCGTGTTGGCTGCTTGTGATGGGCAGGCCGCAGTCCGGCTCTTTCTGGTGATGCGGCTCACATTTGGCTCTGCTCCTGACACAGCTCTTCCTGCACATAGCGCTGCTTTCCCCACTGTTATCACTCCAGTTCCGTCACTATAAAGCCTGGGCCTCATTATACAGCTGCACAGGAGTCTAGTGAAAGCCTTTTAGCCATTTTCTCAGACTGTCGCTCCTGGTCTGTAGTGCTGACTGATGTTTTCTAATATCCGCTATTTGCACATTAGTCAATGCTGTGAGGCAGGTATGGACTGGGGCTGAATGCTGTCCCCAAACACCAGATGGGATATATTACTAATATTACCCTGGATGGAGGAAAGGAAGATTTACTCCAAGACCAATATTTCTAATGATACCTGTGGCTGCTGGGTAAGTGATGGAGTCAGCGACTTTGTGCTCCATCACAACTCTTAAGGGTATGTTTCCACGTACCGTAATGTGTGTGCTTTAGACGGAGTGGAAACCCCGCTCCACCCCCTTCTGTACGCGCAGTGATTCCGGTTGTGCTCATTGAACAGCGTAGCCATAGAGTAGGCTGTTTAGACTGAGCGTCTCCGCAAGGTAAACAGACATGCTGCAGTCTAAAAAGACGCGCCACATGTCCGGATTCATGGGTGTGTCACCCGCATATTCAGACGCATAGTGGAGATGGGAGTTCATAAAATCCCCTCCACTATGCTGTAACATAGGAGGGCGCTCACTTTCATGAAGAGGGGACAGGTCACAACATAGTCATTCCTGGGCTGAACCACTAAGCTCCCCTGCGGGGTGGCGCAGTCCACCACACAGCGCTTACAAAAGTTATGGGAGCAGCGAGGTAGCGTTACCAGCTCCTGGAAGACCCCCAGACACACGGCGCAGGTCAGGCTGGCCTCCATGGCCGCTGTCGGGCAGTGTGTTGTGGAAGGACCAACAGGCACCGCACCCAAGGGAAAGCGAAAGCAGCACGCTGCTTCCTGCACGGCACCACGTCATCTGCGTCCAGGACACGTGGGTTCCGAGCGTGACGTGTTAGTACATAGAGGGGCGGAGTCTGACGTGTTAGTACATATAGGGGCGGAGTCTGGCGTGTTAGTACATAGAGGGGCGGAGTCTGGAGTGTTAGTACAAAAAGGGGGTCTGGCGTGTTAGTACATAGAGGGGCGGAGTCTAGCATGTTAGTACAAAAAGGGGGTCTGGCGTGTTAGTACATAGAGGGGTGGATTCTGGCATGTTAGTACATAGATGGGCGGAGTCTGGCGTGTTAGTACAAAAAGGGGGTCTGGCGTGTTAGTACATAGGGGGGCGGAGTCTGGCGTGTTAGTCCAAAAAGGGGGTCTGGCGTGTTAGTACATAGAGGGGCGGAGTCTAGCATGTTAGTACATAAAGGGGGTCTGGCGTGTTAGTACATAGATGGGCGGAGTCTGGCGTGTTAGTACAAAAAGGGGGTCTGGCGTGTTAGTACAAAAAGGGGGTCTGGCATGTTAGTACATAGAGGGGTGGAGTCTGGCGTGTTAGTGCAAAAAGGGGGTCTGGCGTGTTAGTACATAGAGGAGCGGAGTCTAGCATGTTAGTACAAAAAGGGGGTCTGGCGTGTTAGTACATAGAGGGGCGGAGTCTGGCGTGTTAGTACATAGATGGGCGGAGTCTGGCGTGTTAGTACAAAAAGGGGGTCTGGCGTGTTAGTACAAAAAGGGGGTCTGGCGTGTTAGTACAAAAAGGGGGTCTGGTGTTATGAATGTGCTAGAGATGGTTTCTGAGCAGAGGCTCCCTCTGGTGGTTACAGACAGTACTGAACCTTTCAGCGAGGAGTGGCAATCTGGGTTCACTGACTGGTCTGATATAAGGGAGGTTCCCTCCATGATGGTTGCCGGTGATCAATTGTTCTTGTCTCAATTGTGGTTCCTGGTTAATTTGGAAGTTTGCTGGAGTCTTGCCTGCATCTCCTGCTTTCAGATAAGATATTTTTTGCTTTTCTTTTTGTGCTTGCTTTTTGCATTGTTTCCTGCACTCTTGTGGAGGTCAGCCAGGTTCCCTCCGGGGGCTTGTGCTCCTCTCAGTTTATCTGAGCCTCTGTTATTTGTTCATTTGCCTTTTCCAGTTTTTTCAGTGGCTGCAGCTTAGTTTTGTTACACCAGAGAACTAATTTAGGTGGTAGAGGTCGTGTGATCTCAGGTGTTTTTGTAATCAGTAGAGTTGGTACTTTTTAGGGTTTTTTGGGATTGCAGTAAGTGTCCTTCCTATCCTTTTCTTTCTAGGAAGATTGGGCCCCAACGTTTGCTCATACTATTTTCTGTCTGTGTCTGTATTACCTCTTGTCTAACCGCCATTACATGTTTGGGGGCTTCCTATGTTCTTTGGGGATCTGCTCCGGGGCAGATAGTTTTCCTCTTTCTATCTTTAGGTGTAGTTAGCTTCTCAGGCTGTGACGAGGCGTCTAGGACCAACGTAGGTACGCTCCACGGCTGCCTTTAGTTATGGTGGTTAGTCAGGGTACTGCAATCCAGTCGATTCCAACCTCTCTGGTGTATTGCCGTTTTTGCCTGCTCTCCTCAGCTACCAAAACATAACAGTATCACCGGCCAAACTGAAAATTATATGGTACTCACAGAAGGGAAAAATAGTGCAAAAAAAAAAAAGGGATTGTCAGAGTTGTCAGAGATTTTTTTTTTTTTCCCTCTGTTTCTCTGAGTGCTGAGGAGGATTTTTTTTTCTCTCAATGGAGTTTGCACAGTTGTCTGGCCGTGTGGATCAGCTTGCCACTGAAGTTCGGAGTATTGCTACCTATCTTGCTAGGTTGCCGGTTGTGGAACCTAGGATCCCGATGCCAGATTTATTTTTGGGGGATCGAGCTAAATTTCTGAATTTCAAAAATAACTGTAAGTTGTTTTTTGCCTTAAAACCTAAGTCCTCAGGGAACGCAGCGCAGCAGGTTCAAATTGTCATCTCTCTCCTGCGCGGCGATCGTCAGGATTGGGCTTTTTCCCTGACACCTGGGGACCCTGTTTTGAGTAATGTCGAGGCATTTTTTCTGGCTCTGGGGTTATTGTACGATGAACCTAATGTCACTGATCAAGCTGAAAAAACCTTGTTGGCATTAAATCAGGGGCTTGAGGACGCTGAGTTATACTGTCAGAAATTTCGTAAGTGGGCAGTCCTGACCAAATGGAATGATGATGCTTTGGCAGCCCTTTTTTGGAAGGGTCTGTCAGAGAATGTAAAAGATGTTATGGTGGGTTTCCCTGCTCCCTCTGCTCTCAATGATTCTATGTCATTAGCGATTCAAATTGACAGACATTTACGTGAGCGTAGAGGTATGCGTGGAATAGTGTTGCCTTCTGAACCAGCTTCTGAGTCCATGCAATGTGATAGAGTGGCTTCTGGGGCACAGCGTCATGAGTTTCGAAAACGCAATGGGTTATGTTTCTACTGTGGTGACGCCTCTCTTGCTATTTCAGTCTGCCCTAAGCGGGGAAGACGTTTTGCACGCTCAGTTGTCTTGGGTAGTGTTCAGACTAAATTTCTGTTGACTGTTACCCTGATTTGCTCCCTGTCCACATTTTCTGCTCAGGCTTTTGTTGATTCGGGAGCAGCTATTAACCTGATGGATTTTGATTTTGCTTAACGTTGTGGGTTTCCCTTGATACCCCTACGGAAGTCTATTCCCCTACTGGGGATTGATTCTACCCTTTGGCTGAGAATAAACCCCAGTTCTCTACTCAGGTGATAATGAGGGTTGAACCTAATCATCAGGAGAGTTGCAAATTTTTGGTGCTGTATAATCTGCATGACATTATTGTACTGGGTTTCCCTTGGTTACAGTCTCATAATCCTGTTTTGGATTGGAAATATGTGTCTGTGACCAGTTGGGGCTGCCAATGTGTTAATGCCAACACTCCTGTTTTTTCTGCCTCTCCCCAGGCTCAGGATGTTCCTGACTTTTTGACTGATTTTTCTGATGTGTTTAGCGAAAGTAAATCTGCATCCTTGCCCCCCCATAGGAGCTATGACTGCGCTATTGAATTAGTCCCTGGTAGTAAATTCCCTAAAGGTCGCCTTTTTAAGTTGTCTGTACCTGAACATGACGCTATGCGGTCTTATATCAAGGAGTCATTGGAGAAGGGTCATATCAGACCATCCTCTTCACCCTTGGGTGCCGGTTTTTTCTTTGTGGCCAAAAAGGATGGTTCATTAAGGCCGTGTATTGATTATCGTCTCTTGAACAATATCACTGTGAAATATCAATATCCGTTACCCTTGATTTCTGACCTGTTTTCCAGGGTGAAAAGTGCTACTTGGTTTACCAAGCTTGACCTCAGAGGGGCGTATAACCTTATTCGCATTAAGCACGGGGATGAATGGAAGACGGCGTTTAATACCCCAGAGGGGCATTTTGAGTACCTAGTGATGCCCTTTGGGCTCACTAATGCTCCTTCCGTCTTCCAGTCCTTCATGAATGACATTTTCAGGGATTTTGTGGATAAATTTCTGATTGTTTATTTCGATGATATCTTGATTTTTTCCAATGACTGGGACTCTCATGTGAAATATGTTCGGACTGTGTTCCAGATTTTGAGAGAGAATGCTCTGTATGTGAAGGGATCAAAGTGTCTTTTTGGCGTACAGAGGATCTCATTTCTGGGATTCATTTTGTCCCCATCTCTTATTGAAATGGACCCGGTCAAGGTTCAGGCCATCTGTGATTGGGTCCAACCTACTTCATTAAAGGCTCTTCAGAGATTCTTGGGTTTTGCCAATTTTTATCATAAATTTATTGGTAATTTCTCTGTTATTGTTAAACCATTGACTGATTTGACCAAAAAGGGTTCTGATGTGGTGAATTGGCCTCCTGAGGCAGTCTCTGCGTTTCAGTAACTTAAGCAGAGATTCACTTCTGCTCCTGTTCTACGGCAGCCTGATGTTTCTCTGCCATTTCAGGTGGAGGTTGATGCCTCTGAAATTGGGCAGGTGCCGTTTTGTCCCAAAGAGATCCAGAGACCTCTAAAAGTAACCCTTGTGCCTTTTTCTCTCAAAAATTTTCTCCAACTGAACGTAATTATGACGTGGGTAATCGGGAGTTATTGGCCATGAAGTGGGCTTTTGAAGAGTGGAGACATTGGCTGGAGGGAGCCAAACATCAAGTGGTGGTCCTCACGGACCATAAGAATCTGGTTTATCTGGAGTCAGCCAAGCGACTTAATCCTAGACAGGCCAGGTGGGCCTTGTTTTTCACACGTTTTAATTTTGTGGTTTCCTTTCTTCCTGGCACTAAGAATGTTAAGGCAGATGCCCTTTCGAGGAGTTTCCTTGCGGACTCTCCTGAGTTATCTGATCCTGCTGTTATTTTATAATAATAATCTATATATTTTTTTTAATAATCTTTATTTTTATATAGCACTAACATATTCCGCAGCGCTTTACAGTTTGCATACATTATCGTCGCTGTCCCCGATGGGGCTCACAATCTAGATTCCCTATCAGTATGTTTTTTGGAGTGTGGGAGGAAACGGAGAACCCGGAGGAAACCCACGCAAACACAGGGAGAACATACAAACTCCATGCAGATGTTGTCCTAGGTGGGATTCGAACCCAGGACTCCAGCGCTGCAAGGCTGTAGTGCTATTCACTGAGCCACCGTGCTGCCTTTTTTTGAAAGAGGGTGTAGTTCTTTCTGCCATCTCGCCCAATTTGAGACTGGCTCTGGAAGGGTGTCAGGAGGATAAACCCGAGCGCTGCCCTATTGGGAAATTGTTTGTCCCAGACCGGTGGAAAAAGAGTGTGATGTCTGAGATTCATTGTTCCGTGCTGGCCGGTCATCCCGGAATTTTTGGTACCAGAGACTTGGTTAGTCGGTCCTTTTGGTGGCCTACTTTGTCTCGTGACGTCAGGGAATTTGTGCAGTCCTGCGGGACTTGCTCTCGCTCCAAGCCTTGCTCTCGCTCTAGTGGTTTGTTGATGCCATTGCCTGTGCCCAAGAGACCATGGACCCATATCTCTATGGATTTAATTTCCGACCTCCCTGTTTCTCAGAGAATGACCATTATCTGGGTGATTTGTTATAGGTTTTCGAAAATGATACATCTTGTGCCATTACCTAAGTTGCCTTCCTCCTCCGAATTGGTGCCTTTGTTCCTTCAGCACGTGGTTCGGTTACACGGCATTCCTGAGAACATTGTGTCTGACAGAGGAGTCCAGTTTGTTTCCAGATTTTGGAGGACTTTTTGTTCTAAACTTGGTGTTCAATTGTCTTTCTCCTCGGCTTTTCATCCTCAGACCAATGGACAAACTGAGAGAACAAACCAGACATTGGAGACTTATCTGAGATGCTTTGAGTCTGCTGATCAAGATGACTGGGTCTCTTTTTTGCTTTTGGCTGAGTTTGCTCTTAATAATAGGGCTAGCTCTGCCACTTTGATGTCTCCATTTTTCTGCAATTTTGGGTTTCACCCTCGATTTTCTTCGGGACAGACGGAGGCTTCTGTCTGTCCAGGTGTTGACTCTGTTGTGGAGCGTATGCAGCAGATTTGGGACCAGGTAGTGGAGAGGTTGTCCCTCTCTCAGGAAAGGGCCCAGCGGTTTGCCAACCGGCATAGGACTGATGGTCCTCGGTTTGAAGTGGGGGACTTGGTCTGGTTGTCCTCAAGAAATATCCCTATGAGAGTTGCATCTCCTAAGTTTAAGCCTAGGTTCATTGGACCTTATAAGATCATGGAGATTCTTAATCCTGTTTCCTTTTGTTTACTTCTTCCAGGGACATTTAAGATCCATAACGTGTTCCACAAGTCCTTATTGAAGAGGTTTGTCGAGCCAGTGGTTCCTATTGCTGCGCCTCCTGACCCTGTTTTGGTTGAGGACAATCTGGAGTATGTGGTTGAGAAAATATTGGATTCTCGTTTTTCTAGACGGAAACTCCAGTATTTGTTTAAGTGGAGAGGTTATGGTCAGGAGGACAATTCTTGGGTGTTTGCTTCGAACATCCATGCTAGGAGACTGATCCGTGCGTATCACAGAGCACATCCTGACCGACCTGGTTGCCCAAGTGAGGGTTCGGTGACCCCTCCTCAAGGGGGGGGTACTGTTGTGAATGTGTTAGAAATGAGTTCTGAGCAGAAGCCCCCTCTGGTGGTTGCAGACAGTGCTGAACCATTTAGTGAAGATTGGCAATCAGGAGTTACAGACTGGTCCTATATAAGGGAGGTTCCCTCCCATCAGGGTTGCCGGTGATCAATTGTTCTTGTCTCAACTGTGGTTCCTGGTTCACTTGGAAGCTTGCTGAGCCTTGCCTCTTCTCCTGCTCTCAGATAAGAAATTTTCTGTTTTTATTTTTGTGCTTGCTTTTTGCATTGTTTCCTGCACTTTTGTGGAGGTCAGCCAGGTCCCCTCCGGGGGCTTGTGCTCCTCTCAGTTTGTCTGAGCCACTGTTGTTTGTTCATTTGCCTTTTCCAGTTTTTTTTCAGTGGCTGCGGCTTAGCTTTGTTACACCAGAGAACTAATTTAGGTGCTAGAGGTCGTGTGATCTCAGGTGTTTTTGCAATTAGTAGAGTTGGTACTTTTTAGGGTTTTTTGGGATTGCAGTAAGTGTCCTTCCTATCCTTTTCTGTCTAGGAAGATTGGGCCCCAACGTTTGCTCATACTATTTTCTGTCTGTGTCTGTATTACCTCTTGTCTAACCGCCATTACATGTTTGGGGGCTTCCTATGTTCTTTGGGGATCTGCTCCGGGGCAGATAGCTTTCCTCTTTCTATCTTTAGGTGTAGTTAACCTCTCAGGCTGTGACGAGGCGTCTAGGACCAACGTAGGTACGCTCCACGGCTGCCTTTAGTTGTGGTGGTTAGTCAGGGTATTGCAATCCAGTAGATTCCAACCTCTCTGGTGTATTGCCGTTTTTGCTTGCTCTCCTCAGCTACCAAATCATAACAGACGGCGTTTAATACCCCAGAGGGGCATTTTGAGTACCTAGTGATGCCCTTTGGGCTCACTAATGCGCCTTCCGTCTTCCAATCCTTCATGAATGATATTTTCAGGGATTTTGTGGATAAATTTCTGATGGTTTATTTCGATGATATCTTGATTTTTTTCCAATGACTGGGACTCTCATGTGAAACATGTTCGGACTGTGTTCCAGATTTTGAGAGAGAATGCACTGTATGTGAAAGGATCAAAGTGTCTTTTTGGCGTTCAGAAGGTCTCATTTCTGGGATTCATTTTGTCTCCGTCTGTTATTGAAATGGACCCGGTCAAGGTTCAGGCCATCTGTGATTGGGTCCAACCTACTTCATTAAAGTCTCTTCAGAGATTTTTGGGTTTTGCCAATTTTTATTGTAAATTTATTGGTAATTTCTCCGATATTGTTAAACCATTGACTGATTTGACCAAAAAGGGTTCTGATGTGGTGAATTGGCCTCCTGAGGCAGTCTCTGCGTTTCAGGAACTTAAGCAGAGATTCACTTCTGCTCCTGTTCTACGGCAGCCTGATGTTTCTCTACCGTTTCAGGTGGAGGTTGATGCCTCTGAAATTGGGGCAGGTGCCGTTTTGTCCCAAAGAGATCCAGAGACCTCGAAGAGTAACCCTTGTGCCGTTTTCTCTTGAAAATTTTCTCCAACTGAACGTAATTATGACGTGGGTAATCGGGAGTTATTGGCCATGAAGTGGGCCTTTGAAGAGTGGAGACATTGGCTGGAAGGAGCCAAACATCAGGTCTTGGTCCTCACGGACCATAAGAATCTGGTTTATCTCGAATCAGCCAAGTGAATTAATCATAGACAGGCCAGGTGGGCCTTGTTTTTCACACGTTTTAATTTTGTGGTTTCTTTTCTTCCTGGCACTAAGAATGTTAAGGCGGATGCCCTCTCGAACAGTTTCTTTGCGGACTCTCCTGAGTTATCTGATCCTACTGTTATTTTGAAAGAGGGTGTAGTTCTTTCCGCCATCTCGCCCAATTTGAGACTGGCCTTGGAAGGGTGTCAGGAGGATAAACCTGAGCGCTGCCCTATTGGGAAATTGTTTGTCCCAGACCAGTGGAAGAAGAGTGTGATGTCTGAGATTCATTGTTCCGCATTGGCTGGTCATCCCGGATTTTTGGTACCAGAGACTTGGTGAGTCGGTCCTTTTTGTGGCCTACTTTGTCTCGTGACATCAGGGAATTTGTGCAGTCCTGTGGGACTTGCTCTCGCTCCAAGCCTTGCTCTCGCTCTAGTGGTTTGTTAATGCCAATACCTGTGCCCAAGAGGCCATGGACCCATATCTCTATGGATTTTATTTCCGACCTCCCTGTTTCTCAGAGAATGACCGTTATCTGGGTAATCTGTGATAGGTTTTCCAAGATGATACATCTTGTGCCATTACCTAAGTTGCCTTCCTCCTCCGAATTGGTGCCTTTGTTCCTTCAGCACGTGGTTCGGTTACATGGCATTCCGGAGAACATTGTGTCTGACAGAGGAGTCCAGTTTGTTTCCAGATTTTGGAGGACATTTTGTTCTAAACTTGGTGTTCAATTATCTTTCTCCTCTGCTTTTCATCCTCAGACCAATGGACAAACCGAGAGAACAAACCAGACCTTGGAGACTTATTTGAGATGTTTTGTGTCTGCTGATCAAGATGACTGGGTCTCTTTTTTGCCTTTGACTTAGTTTGCTCTTAATAATAGGGCTAGCTCTGCCACCTTGATGTCTCCATTTTTCTGCAATTTTGGGTTTCACCCTCGATTTTCTTCGGGACAGGCGGAGCCTTCTGTCTGTCCGGGTGTTGACTCTGTTGTGGAGCGAATGCAGCAGATTTGGGACCAGGTAGTGGAGAGGTTGTCTCTCTCTCAGGAGAAGGCCCAACGGTTTGCCAACCGGCATAGGACTGATGGTCCTCGGTTTAAAGTGGGAGACTTGGTTTGGTTGTCCTCAAGAAATATCCCTATGAGGGTTGCATCTCCAAATTTTAAGCCCAGGTTCATTGGACCTTATAAGATCATGGAGATTCTTAATCCTGTTTCCTTCCGTTTGCTTCTTCCAGGGACATTTAAGATCCATAACGTGTTCCACAAGTCCTTATTGAAGAGGTTTGTCGAGCCAGTGGTTCCTATGGCTGCGCCTCCTGACCCTGTTTTGGTTGAGGGCAATCTGGAGTATGTCGTTGAGAAAATAATGGATTCTCGTTTTTCTAGACAGAAACTCCAGTATTTGGTTAAGTGGAGAGGTTATGGTCAGGAGGACAATTCTTAGGTGTTTGCTTCGGACATCCATGCTAGGAGACTGATCCGTACCTATCACCGAGCTCATCCTGATCGGCCTGGTTGCACAAGTGAGGGTTCGTTGACCCATCCTCAAGGGGGGGTACTGTTATGAATGTGCTAGAGATGGTTTCTGAGCAGAGGCTCCCTCTGGTGGTTGCAGACAGTACTGAACCTTTCAGCGAGAAGTGGCAATCTGGGTTCACTGACTGGTCTGATATAAGTGAGGTTCCCTCCCATGATGGTTGCCGGTGATCAATTGTTCTTGTCTCAATTGTGGTTCCTGGTTCATTTGGAAGTTTGCTGGAGTCTTGCCTGCATCTCCTGCTTTCAGATAAGATATTTTTTGCTTTTCTTTTTGTGCTTGCTTTTTGCATTGTTTTCTGCACTTTTGTGGAGGTCAGCCAGGTCCCCTCCTGGGGCCTGAGCTCCTCACAGTTTATCTGCAGCCACTGTTATTTGCTCATTTGCTTTTTCCTGTTTTTTCAGCGGCTGCGGTTTGGTTTTTGTTCACACTGAGATCTGATTTAGTGGGTGGCGAGATCGTGTGATCTCAGTATTTTTGTAATCAGAATTGTTAGATTTTTGTAGGGTTTTCTGGGTTGCAGAAAGTAATCTCTCCTGTCCTATCCTATTTAGTCAGCTTGTGGCCCCAGCGTTTGCTCAGTCTATTTTCTCCCTGTTTGTATTTTCATCTTGTCTAACCGCCATTATATGTTTGGGGGCTTCCTATTTTCTTTGGGGATCTGCTCCGGGGCAGATAGCTTTCATCTTTCTGCCTTTAGGTGTAGTTATCTCTCAGGCTGTGACGAGGCATCTAGGATCAACGTAGGAACGCTCCACGTCTACCTCTAGTTGTGTCGTTAGTTTAGGAATCTGCAACCCATCAGTTACCAACATCTCAGGTTTTCGGCTGCCCTGCTGTTGTTCCTGTCCTCCTCAGCTATGGAAACATAACAGTCTGGCGTGTTAGTACATAGAGGGGCGGAGTCTGGCATCTTAGTACATAGAGGGGGTCTGGCGTGTTAGTACATAGAGGGGGTCTGGCGTGTTAGTACATAAAGGGGGTCTGGCGTATTAGTACATAGAGGGGCAGAGTCTGGCGTGTTAGTACATAAAGGGGGTCTGGCGTGTTAGTACATAGAGGGGCGGAGTCTGGCATGTTAGTACATAGAGGGGCAGAGTCTGGTGTGTTAGTACATAGAGGGGCGGAGTGTGGCATGTTAGTACATAGAGGGGCGGAGGCTGGCGTGTTAGTACATAGAGGGGCGGAGTGTTGTGTTTTAGTACATAGAGGGACGGAGTCTGGCGTGTTAGTACATAGAGGGGCGGAGTCTGGCGTGTTGGCGGCTTGTGATGGGCAGGCTGCAGTCTGGCTCTTTCTGGTGATGCAGCTCACATTTGGCTCTGCTCCCGACACGGCTCTTCCTGCACATAGCGCTGCTTTCCCCACTGTTATCACTCCAGTCCCGTCACTATAAAGCCTGGGCCTCATTATACAGCTACACAGGGGTCTAGTGAAGGTCTTTTAGCCATTTTCTCAGACTGTCGCTCCTGGTCTGTAATGCTGACTGGTGTTTTCTAATATCCTCTATTTGCACATTAGTCAGTGCTGTGAGGCAGGTATGGACTGGGGCTGAATGCTGTCCCCAAACACCAGATGGGATATATTACTAATATTACCCTGGATGGAGGAAAGGAAGATTTACTCCAAGACCAATATTTCTAATGATACCTGTGGCTGCTGGGGTAAGTGATGGAGTCAGCGACTTTGTGCTCCATCACAACTCTTAAGGGTATGTTTCCAAGTACCGTAATGTGTGTGCTTTAGACGGAGTGGAAACCCCGCTCCAACCCTTCTGTACGCATATTCAGATGCATAGTGGATACGGGAGTTCATAAAATCCCCTCCACTATGCTGTAACATAGGAGGGCGCTCACTTTCAGGCAGAGCGGACAGGTCACAACATAGTCATTCCTGGGCTGAACCACTAAGCTGCCCTTCGGGGTGGCGCAGTCCAGCATACAGCGCTTACAAAAGTTATGGGAGCAGCGAGGTAGCGTGACCGGCTCCCGGAAGACCCCCAGACACACGGCGCAGGTCAGGCTGGCCTCCATGGCCACTGTCGGGCAGTCTGTTGTGGAAGGACCGACAGGCGCCGCACCCAAGGGAAAGCAAAAGCAGCACGCCGCTTCCTGCATGGCACCACTTGATCTGCATCCAGGACACGTGGGTTCTGAGTGTGACGTGTTAGTACATAGTTATCAAAAAACTGACCGGCACATCCAAACATAGATCCAGTGTGAACAGGTGCTAAACCCAGAGTCACCAACTCATGCACATACAAGAAAAAAAGGTAGCACGCTGTAGCGCTATTGCTTGCAAACACGAAATATGAAAAATGAATAGCATCACTGCCTTAGAAATATGAAAAATTGAGAAGTACTCCACCTGTTGGTCACAGGCTTTTTAATTACACCAGGTTCATTACCCCTCCACAGAGATGTAGTGTTATGTTTCGGTAGCTGAGGAGTGCAGGTAAAAAAGGCAATACACCAGAGCAGTTGGAATCTATGAGATTGCAGTACCCTGACTAACCACCACAACTAGAGGCAGCCGTGGAGCGTTCCTACGTTGGTCCTAGACGCCTCGTCACAGCCTGAGAAACTAACTACACCTAAAGATAGAAATAGGAAAGCTATCTG
>JARQOD010000001.1:148297359-148369086 GCA_033576555.1 Oophaga sylvatica
GAAGTGTGGGCACATCCTGTAATGCTGCAGTCATCTTAACTAATGGCATGGCTGTGATTGGCTGCTGAAATGATGTCAGAATGCACTATAAAAGGCGCCGCAGCCATTTTAGCGTCACTGTGCTGTGAGCTCAGTAAGGGACAGAACGCTGCTGTGCTGACTCTGAGGGACAGTTAGATATTGCGATTTTGTGTACTACTGTGCTTGAGGCAGGCTAGTTTACCAACCGCTGTGTAAAGCTTCATTTTGCCAGTGTTGTTTTAACAGCTCTGTGCAAGGTGTGTGTGTGACAGTGCAGGTGACGCTGCAGTTTGCTCTGCATCCACCGCTGTTTGTAGGCATCTGCACGTGTCACTGACTCTTTTTTTTTTTTTTTTATTTAGTGGAATTGGTGCAGCTCCATTATATTAGAAAAAAATCAAATCTATTAGTGTGACGTGCTTCCATCCGTATACAATACATTGGTTGCAAACACTATAGAAGTACAGAAAGGAGCTTTTCACAGATAGTGAATAGTTGTGTTTCAGTGTTCACTGCAGTCTGTGAGGTTTTGATTTTTTGAGTGCAGATCACGCTCCAGTTAGTTCTTCAACCACTGCTGGTTGTAGTCTGCTGAGCGTGTGTCACTGCCTCATCCTTCACATTTTTCTCTAATTGGTGCTGCTCCATTTTAGTGGAAAAAAATCTAATCTATTAGTGTGACGCGCTTCCATCCGTACACAATACATTGGTTGCAAACACTATAGAAGTACACAAAGGGGCCTTTAACAGCTACAGAACAGTTGTGTTTCAGTGTTCACTGTAGTCTGTGAGCTTTTCATTTTGTGAGTGCAGATTACGCTCCAGTTTGTTCTTCAACCACTGCCGGTTGTAGTCTGCTGAGCGTGTGTCACTGCCTCATCCTTCACATTTTTCTCTAATTGGTGCTGCTCCATTTTAGTGGAAAAAAATCTAATCTATTAGTGTGACGCGCTTCCATCCGTATACAATACATTGGTTGCAAATGTGTAGCCCTGGTACACAATACCAGGAGGATGAGTGGAGAGGTAACGGTTAAGGGCTCTTCATGATATCATGTACACTTCGGACACACCCACCAGGGGTGTGGAGGGGAGTGCTAAGTAGTCTGAGTTCAGTTCAGTCAGTGACTCGAAGGAGTGAGGAAGTGCAGTCTTTGTGCAGTTCAGAAAGTGGAGGCCAGTACAGGTGAGCCAGTTCACCTCAGCCTGGTCAGAGCTGTGCCCCACTATTAGACGGACTGAGATATCTATTAAGAGTTGAGCATATCGAAGGGCATAGTGGAAGAGAACAGAGAAGTGCCATAAGTATAGGATACCTGCACATTGTTACCGGTCACTGGGGACCGAAGGATCACTAAAGCTTCACGCTTAGTGGTAAGAAAACCAGAGGCTTATCGGACCTTAGGTCGTGGCAAGCATCCCTGAAGAGTCAGTACGTATCTGGGGTCAGGGAGAGTGAGAACCTTGAGCCTGATCAGCAAGAATAGGAACTCAGCTCTCTCACAGGAAGGCTCCGACCACAAAAACTGACCGGGCAGAACAGCTTTGGAATAGCTGGAGATATAGAGGGAACTACGCTTCAGGCTGGTTGGACTCATCAACATTGGACAGTAAAGGAGGCCCCTAACTTGCTTAGCCGTTGCCTCAAAGCTCATCCTCCATCAACCCCATCAGCCTCCCTGGGACCTGCCTTACCATCTTACAAGTAAAGGTATGGAAAGACGCTGACCGTGTGAGACTGAGTTATTTACTTGCATGCCTGCACAACCCTGCTTTAACTACCGACCTGAGGGAAGAGTCCCACCTGTAGGGGACCCGACATCTAGCTGCCTCACCATCCCCTCAGAGATCTACAGCAGCGCTGGTACAAATTACCAGAAGACTACAGGTGGCGTCACGAACTGTAAATATATCTATCCCCTGTAAATATTCCCCAACATACGCCAGACCGCTAGGGCCACAGACCGAGCCACCGCTACCTGTGACAATCCCCATAGACTTCCATGGGCTCGGCTCTGAGTACCCCATTGCCCTGGTAACCCACAATTGTGGTGGCGGGTCGACACAAAACTTTGGCGTCACGAACAGGATACGAAACTTGCAGCATTGCGAGCCCTGTGTGCCTGTGGAGTGTTTTGGCGAAAAAGACTGTTGCTGTTGTTTGGCGCCAAATACCGCCATATTTGCCCTAAGGCGCTGGAGAAGAAGGTGGGCGTACCTAAAAGAGCGCGCAAAGTCTTGGACACGCCCCCGGCTCTGACTCAGCGGCAGGTCCTGCAACAGGAAGTGAACGCTCTGACATCAGAGCGCCTGCGACGAAGGTCCTGTTCCCACTGCGGTGCCTGTGAAATAGCAGCGTCTGAAACCGGTAGGCTCCGTTTAACCAAGGGGGCGCTAAGATGTCACAACAACCGGCTGACAGTGCGGCCCCGGCCGGAGGTCCCAATCCCGCACCGCTTGGTATTGTAGCGCCAGATGGGGGCGCAGGCCTGCACCCAGTCCGGTAGTCCCGATCATGCCACTAACGCTCCCATATATGCCTGGGGCGAAATGGCTTCCCCAGTACAGCGGTGAGCCAGGCACATTAGCAGGCTTCAAGCGGAAGTTATGCAGCATCCTAGAAATGTACTCCATGCCTGAGAGACAAAAAGCTGCTGTGCTAATAGGGCAGCTAACTGGCGCTGCTGAGAGGGAAGTGGAGACTTGGGATACCGTTGATCAGGAGTCGGTACCTGCGATCTTCCTTAAGCTGCATGCCATATTTGAAGACCGCACAGAAACGGATCTCCGGATGGCCTTCTATCACTGTTCACAACAGCCAGGTGACAGCATCCGGGACTACGCTTGCCGACTACAGGGAGCCCTGAGAGCCCTCAAGCAAATTAACAATTTAAATGCTATCGACGAGAATAAAATGCTGAAAGAACAATTTATACAGGGATTGAGATCCCAAGAGGAACGCAGAACTGTAAACTGGTGGTCCTTAGACCATCCGGATGCTACCTTTGATGCCCTAAAGGACATGGCAATAAAAGGGCTGCGGCCCCTGGGCAAACCCGAGGTGGCAACCCAACATCATCAGGCTGAAGTCACTCTGGAACCGGCAGTAACCCCCTTTTCCCCGCTAGTGGCTGAAGCCAAAGCGCAGGTGACACCTCCTAGTGAATTGGACTGTCTGCGCTCAGAGGTGCGCCAGCTGACTAAAAATCTGGCTGCTGTAATGAGTGCCCTGCAGCTGCGGAAAGAGGAGGAAGGAAAGATCTTGTTAGCTGACTGCCCAGAAGACGTCCCGTGGATGCACCGGAGAAGAAAGAAGACGTCGCCCCCCGGAGGAGGACAACGCCACCCCCAGGAGCGACCTCTGATCAACACCCTCCTCGTCGAGAGATCATCTGTTATCGATGCAACCGGAAAGGTCATATGTCTCCACAGTGTCCTTTAAACGGGCAGAACCTGGGTCCAAGGGCCAACACCCAGGAGAATAACCGTCAGGCCCCCTAGACTGGAACCGCAGGTATGTGGGCGGGCGACCCTACCTGTCTATTATTCTAGATGGTATTGCTGTTCCGGCATTGTTAGACACTGGGTCGCAGGTGACCCTAATACCTGATGCCCTATATACCAAGTACTGGTCAATGGACAGTCTTAAACCTCCGAGCCTTGACTTTACCGTGTATGCTTCTAATGGTCTTCCTGTAGAAGTACTCGGAACAAAATGTGTAGATGTAAAGGTGGGCAGAGAGGAGTTGAAAGACCAGGGGCTTCTGGTAGTAAAGACTGTAAATGAGGAGAACGGTTTAAATATAATTTTGGGTACTAACATTATCGGTAATTGTTTGGGAGAAGTTGTGTTCTTGCTCCAACAGCTCGCTGAGATTGCCCGACCAAGGCAGAAAGGAGTAATCCAAAGAGAGATCCGGGCCCTGGTGTGTCAGCAGCAAGCGAAGCTTACAGACGGCGAAATTGGTAATGTACGGGTCACTGACTCGGATCCTATTGTGATACCCCCAATGAGTGAAATGATCATTTGGTGCAGGGCAGCCATAGGTCTGAGAGGACAGAATTACCAAGCTGTAGTAGAACCCCACCATTCAGAACATAGACCTACACTTATGACTGCTAGGGGAGTAGTAGAAGTGGTGAATGGAAGAGTACCGGTACGGCTTCTCAATTGGGGAGATGATTGAGGTAAACTTACCCCGTTATGCAACCATTGCTAAACTACATGCTGTCGACAATAATTCTATTCTTCCGGCTGAGTCCTTAGACTCCTGTCAAATAGCGGAGGAACATGACCCAGCAACTCAGGTGGCGGAATGGTGTCAGCAACTCCATGTTGGGACGGACACCACTCCCGCTCACCAGAAGCAAGGGGTATTACGGGTGGTGCAAGAGTATGCCCAAGTGTTTAGCAAGCACCCACTTGATTTTGGGGTAATTAAGGGAGTCCAACATCATATCCCTACAGGCAGTCATCCTCCCATCAAGGAGCGGTATAGGCCTATACCCCCAGCCCATTATCAGAAGGCTAAAGAAATGTTGCATGATATGAAGAAGGCCGGGGTGATAAGGGATAGTTGTAGCCCCTGGGCAGCCCCTCTAGTTCTGGTTAAAAAGAAAGATGGTAGTATGAGAATGTGTGTGGATTACAGGCAGGTGAACCGCATAACACACAAGGATGCATACCCGTTACCACGCATAGAGGAATCATTAGCTGCTCTGAAAACGGCTAACTACTTTTCTACCCTTGATCTGACTAGTGGTTACTGGCAAGTGGCTGTGGCTGAGGAGGATCGTGAGAAAACGGCTTTCACCACCCCAATGGGGCTCTGTGAGTTCGACAGAATGCCGTTTGGGCTCAGTAGTGCCCCAGGAACATTTCAGAGAGTGATGGAGAACTGCCTGGGACATCTCAATTTTGAAACCGTGCTGCTATACCTAGACGACGTCATCGTGTATTCCAAGACTTATGAGGATCATCTGAAGCACCTGGCAGAAGTATTCGAGTCCCTGTCCAGGTACGGGATGAAATTAAAACCCTCAAAATGCCATCTACTCAAACAGAAGGTACAATACTTGGGGCACATCGTCAGTTCGGAAGGAGTAGCGCCGGACCCAGAGAAAGTCACTGCCATCCAGAAGTGGCCGGAGCCGAAGAACCTTAAGGAAGTGCGACAGTTCCTGGGACTAACGGGTTACTACAGGAGATTCGTGAAAGATTACACGAAGAAGGCAGCTCCTTTACAGGACCTCCTAGTAGGACAATCCCTAAAGAGCAGAAACCCTCCCATTAATTGGGGTAAAGAACAGGCTGAAGCATTCCAAAAGATGAAAGAGATCCTTACAGGTGATGAGATCTTAACCTATCCTGATTACAGCCAACCGTTCCTGTTGTACACCGACGCCAGTAATGAAGGGTTGGGAGCAGTTCTCAGTCAGAAGCAGAATGGCCAAGAAAAAGTCATCGCATATGCCAGCAGAAAACTCAGGCCAACTGAAAGGAATCCGGAAAATTATAGCAGCTTCAAGCTGGAGTTTCTGGCGCTGGTCTGGGCCATTACTGAAAGATTTAAGCACTATCTGGCCTCCAATAAGTTCACGGCGTACACAGACAACAACCCGTTAACGCACCTGGAAACCGCCAAGCTGGGCGCCATGGAGCAGCGTTGGATGGCTCGGTTGTCTAATTACCAGTTTACTATCAAGTACCGGGCAGGTCGAAAGAATGCTAATGCTGATGCGTTGTCCCGAATGCCGCATGACTCTGATACGGAAGAAGAATCGGACGACCTGGAAGAAATTGAGCTACCTGCGTTCCATCGAAATGGGGTAGTCCACGAGCATCGAGTCAACAGAAAGCAGTATGGTGCAACATTAAATCCTTTACCCCATCACAGCTGGAAAGAGACTCAGGACAGTGATCCAGTGGTCAGCCGCATCAAGGAGTTGTTAAGACAGGAAGGCTCCTCTTTGGAAAAGGATGCACCTATGTCAGCCAAGCTCCTGTGGAACGAGAAAAGCAGGTTGTTCCTATACCGTGAGAAGTTGTGCAGGAGGTACGTCAACCCAGAACCCATGAGATGGTCTGGCAAATCGTGGTCCCCAAGGCAGACGTCCCAATGGTGTTGGAAGCATACCACGATCAAGCAGGACACTTTGGCTGGAGAAAGCTGGAGACCCTGTTGAGATGCCGGTTCTACTGGGTAGGGATGCGCAGCTCCATCGAGAGGTGGTGTCGGAACTGTGGACCCTGTGGTCTCAGAAGAAAGGACTACGGTAGTCAGAAGGCACCCCTGCAACCTATCCGGACGACTCGCCCCTGGAGATTGTGGCCCTGGACCACGTCAAATTGTCGCCAAGTAGATCTGGATACTCATACGCCTTGACCATGGTGGACCATTACTCCAGATTTCTGGTGGTTGTTCCAGTTAAGGATCAGACCGCAGTGACGGCCGCGAAAACCTTTCAAGCAAGCTTCTGCAGACCGCATGGGTATCCGGAGCAAGTATTAACCGATCAAGGACCTGCTTTCGAAGCTGATTTATTCAAGGAATTCTGTCACATGTACGGGTGCAAGAAAATTAGAACAACACCATATCACCCTCAAACCAACGGTCTTTGCGAAAAAATGAACCATATTGTCCTTGATTTGTTGAGATCCATACCGTTGGAAGACAGGAATCGATGGCCGGATTTACTACCTGATTTGGTTGATTTGTATAACCATATACCTGTCAGTTCCACTAACTGCACTCCAGCCTATCTTATGAGAGCAAGGCCCGGAAGACTACCAATGGATCTAGAACTTGGAGTGGTAGAACCGGAGGCAGACGACGCTGTTGAAAACTGGGACATCAATCGGCAAGAGCAATACAGAAGAGTACAAATCTGTGTAGAGGAAAGTCTCAACAAGGCACGGGAGAAACAGGAAGATATTTACAACAGAAATGCTCCTGCCAAGCCTTTGATGCCTGGAGAGGTAGTATTAAAAAGGAAAAGGAAGATGCACAAATTGGATAACCAGTGGGAGCAAGAACCCTACGTTGTACAAAATTCTAAATATGACAACAGAAAAGTTTGTATCATCAGTAAGGACGGAGGAAGAACAATAACCACTGTGTCCAGAGACCATTTGAAATTGTGTCCGGAACCCTTAAAATTTTGTGACAAGAACCCTGTCATCAATCAAAAAGAAAGGAAAGAAGAGGTCATACACACCGATCTGGGAGATTTTCCTGCGGATTGGCCTAGACTGGGAGATGCTGTAATAGTTCCGGTGTTGCAGTTTTATCAGCCACAAGAGGAAGTTTTACCTCCAGTTGTGCCCGTGGTGCCAGTCGAGCCCGTTCAGGAGTTACCCATCCCAGCAACACCTCAACCTATGGAATCTCAAGAAGGATCATCTGAAGCAGCGCCCATACTATGGGATCCCCTGGTGAAGCTGACTCACACCGCCCAGCCATCAGTACGCTTGCCAGATCCATAGAAAGATTGAGGCAGTTCTATAGTTTGCCTTGTTTGCTTGTTCTGAGGCTACTCCACGTAGATCAGAGCGAATCACAAAAGGAAAGTTACCCATTCGATACCAGCAGTAATTATAACGAATTAATGTGAATACTGTAAAAAGTCTATATATATATATGTGTTTTTCCCTATTATGTCTTATAATGGACTCAGAGGCTGAGGACTGAGCCAGCCCAAAAACTGTATCCTGTAAATAGTTGCACTAAGGTGCCTTTTAATGATTTCACACGAAGCCTTGACTTACCTCTGAACATAAAACCCGTGTGGTGAGGCACTGAGTGAGGTCTGCATTCGGATGTCCTGCAGCCCACCCAGGACCCACGTTGAAGGTTTGGTGCGGGTCCTTCACAAGCATATTGTCTATTTATATGAGAATGTTATTTAATATTGTACTTTTCTATATATAATGTTTTGTTTGCAACGTTCAAGACATCCTTACCTCCCGGATGGGACGAATTAATGTTTAATGTTGATGTTTAATGCATAAACAAAATTGTCTCTTTGTATTTTACAGCCCGGGAGTGCTGTCGTTTACCATGGGGAATGTGTAGCCCTGGTACACAATACCAGGAGGATGAGTGGAGAGGTAACGGTTAAGGGCTCTTCATGATATCATGTACACTTCGGACACACCCACCAGGGGTGTGGAGGGGAGTGCTAAGTAGTCTGAGTTCAGTTCAGTCAGTGACTCGAAGGAGTGAGGAAGTGCAGTCTTTGTGCAGTTCAGAAAGTGGAGGCCAGTACAGGTGAGCCAGTTCACCTCAGCCTGGTCAGAGCTGTGCCCCACTATTAGACGGACTGAGATATCTATTAAGAGTTGAGCATATCGAAGGGCATAGTGGAAGAGAACAGAGAAGTGCCATAAGTATAGGATACCTGCACATTGTTACCGGTCACTGGGGACCGAAGGATCACTAAAGCTTCACGCTTAGTGGTAAGAAAACCAGAGGCTTATCGGACCTTAGGTCGTGGCAAGCATCCCTGAAGAGTCAGTACGTATCTGGGGTCAGGGAGAGTGAGAACCTTGAGCCTGATCAGCAAGAATAGGAACTCAGCTCTCTCACAGGAAGGCTCCGACCACAAAAACTGACCGGGCAGAACAGCTTTGGAATAGCTGGAGATATAGAGGGAACTACGCTTCAGGCTGGTTGGACTCATCAACATTGGACAGTAAAGGAGGCCCCTAACTTGCTTAGCCGTTGCCTCAAAGCTCATCCTCCATCAACCCCATCAGCCTCCCTGGGACCTGCCTTACCATCTTACAAGTAAAGGTATGGAAAGACGCTGACCGTGTGAGACTGAGTTATTTACTTGCATGCCTGCACAACCCTGCTTTAACTACCGACCTGAGGGAAGAGTCCCACCTGTAGGGGACCCGACATCTAGCTGCCTCACCATCCCCTCAGAGATCTACAGCAGCGCTGGTACAAATTACCAGAAGACTACAGGTGGCGTCACGAACTGTAAATATATCTATCCCCTGTAAATATTCCCCCAACATACGCCAGACCGCTAGGGCCACAGACCGAGCCACCGCTACCTGTGACAATCCCCATAGACTTCCATGGGCTCGGCTCTGAGTACCCCATTGCCCTGGTAACCCACAATTGTGGTGGCGGGTCGACACACAAACACTATAGAAGTACACAAAGGGGCCTTTAACAGCTACAGAACAGTTGTGTTTCAGTGTTCACTGTAGTCTGTGAGCTTTTCATTTTGTGAGTGCAGATTACGCTCCAGTTTGTTCTTCAACCACTGCCGGTTGTAGTCTGCTGAGCGTGTGTCACTGCCTCATCCTTCACATTTTTCTCTAATTGGTGCTGCTCCATTTTAGTGGAAAAAAATCTAATCTATTAGTGTGACGCGCTTCCATCCGTATACAATACATTGGTTGCAAACACTATAGAAGTACACAAAGGGGCCTTTAACAGCTACAGAACAGTTGTGTTTCAGTGTTCACTGTAGTCTGTGAGCTTTTCATTTTGTGAGTGCAGATTACGCTCCAGTTTGTTCTTCAACCACTGCCGGTTGTAGTCTGCTGAGCGTGTGTCACTGCCTCATCCTTCACATTTTTCTCTAATTGGTGCTGCTCCATTTTAGTGGAAAAAAATCTAATCTATTAGTGTGACGCGCTTCCATCCGTATACAATACATTGGTTGCAAACACTATAGAAGTACACAAAGGGGCCTTTCACAGATACTGAACAGTTGTCTGCAGGGTTCACTGTAGTCTGTGAGGAATAACCACACTTAGGCCTTAACTTTTCTGACTTTCTTTATCAATCTACCAAGATGAAGAAGTCAGTGAGTAAGGCACGTGGTCGTGGTCGAGGCCGTGGATTTGCAGCAGGGAGAGGACGTGGGGATTCTGTGGCTGCTGCCGCACCCAGTGACACAGCATCCACCAGTTTTCCCCGTGAGCGTTCCTTTATGCGCACTTTTGTAGGAGCTCAGCGTACCCCCCTGCTGCGTGAAGAACAAATTGAAGCCGTTGTTGGTTGGATGGCAGCCAATGCATCGACTTCAATAGCTTCCACCTCCTCTCAGGACCACAGCACTGTTGAACAACCATCAGTCTCTTCACCGCCTGCCAAATTGCCCAGGCAGTCAGAGAGCTCTGTACAGGAGCCAGCTGAGTCTCTGCTTCTGTTCTCAGAATCTGTTGGCTTGGAAACAGGGGCCCAGCCAAGCAGCATTCTGGAATGTGAAGAAGAGGCAGTATGCAGTGATGCGCAACAGCTGTGTCTCTCTGAATCTGAAGAGGCGGGTGAGCCAGTGCCGATGGTCAGCACACCGCAGAACGCATCTGATGATGATGAGACTCAGTTGCCAGTTTCTGTTGAGCATGGTGCTGGCCAGACCACCCAACAACAGCAGGTGTTGGAAGAGGGTAGTGGTGGAGATGATGAGGTCCAAGACCCAACATGGCGTGAGGAACAGGAAGGTGGTGGGAGCAGCTCTGAGGAAGAGATTGCACCAACGGTTCAAACAGTAGGGAGAGGTAGGCTGCAGACTCGCTTGCCTGTAGCCTCCAGTTTGGCACCCGTTCGGAGCAGTTCTCTTCCAACAGCCAAACCGGGCGCTCCCAGGACTTGCTCTGCGTGGTCCTTTTTTGATACAGTTGCAGATGATATTTGCTATGTAAAATGCAAGCTGTGTAATCAAAAAATT
This sequence comes from Oophaga sylvatica, assembly GCA_033576555.1. Lineage (NCBI taxonomy): Eukaryota > Metazoa > Chordata > Amphibia > Anura > Dendrobatidae > Oophaga > Oophaga sylvatica. The sequence continues at coordinate 148,308,075 of JARQOD010000001.1, forward strand.
AAAAGAGGTAAAAGTGTCAGTAACCTTAATACAACAAATATGTGGAAACATGTGCGGTCAAAGCACTTTGTTGAGTTACAAAGACACACTGGAGATGTAGGCCAACCTACAGCAGCACCTACATCTTCAGCTCGTGTTGGAGCCTCTTCCTCCAGTTCACACACAGCTGGTTCGGCTTCCTCAAAGGATCGCCATGGAAGAACCTCTGTCACTGTTGTCCAGAGACACAGTGTTATTCCACCCACAGCTGCAAGTTCCCTGTCATCCTCACACACCCAGGCCACAAAACAGCCATCGGTAGCACAGGCATGGGATAAAAGACGGCCATACTCGGCAAACCATCCACGAGCACAGGCTCTGAATGCTGGCATTGCAAAACTCCTGTCCCTTGAAATGCTGTCATTCAGGCTGGTGGAGACTGACAGTTTCCGTGAATTAATGGCATTGGCAGTCCCACAATACAATGTGCCCAGCCGATTTTATTTCAGCAGGCAAGCCGTCCCTGGTCTGCAAAAGCATGTTGAGGCAAAAATTAAACATGCGCTACTAAACGCCGTCAGTAGCAAGGTCCACCTGACCACCGATGCGTGGACCAGTACCCATGGCCAGGGACGATACCTTTCACTCACTGCCCATTGGGTGAATGTTGTGGAGCCGGGTACAGATCTTGCGAGTGGCGCTGTACGTGTTCTGCCAACTCCAAGGATTGCCGGAATCAAGTCTGTCCACATTGACTCCTCCTCCTACTCCAGTTCCTCAGAATCATCGCTGCAGGAGCCGTCACGGTCTACCTCCACATGGACCCGTGGACGCTTACCTGATGCGACCGATATGAGCACAGCCGTGGCCAAACGGCAACAGGCCGTTCTGAAATTAATTCCCATGGGGAATCGAAGCCACACAGCGCAGGAGGTCTGGAATGCCATCAAGCAGGAGAGCGATGTGTGGTTTTTGCCAGCGAATCTCCAGCCAGGCTTGGTAGTGTGTGACAATGGCCGAAATCTGGTGGCAGCTCTGGGCCTTGGCAACCTCACTCACATACCATGTCTGGCACATGTGCTCAACTTGGTCGTGCAGAGTTTTTTGAGGGACTATCCGGATCTTGATGCACTGCTGCACAAGGTCCGCCTAGAGTGCGCTCACTTGCGACGTTCCAGCATGGCCAGATCGCGCATTGCAGCTCTGCAACGCAGATTGCGCCTTCCTGAACATCGCATCATATGTGACGTATCCACCAGGTGGAATTCAACGTTACATATGTTGGAGCGGTTGTGTGAGCAGCAGCCAGCAGTTATGGAGTATCAGCTGCATCAGGCGCAATCAACACGCAATTTGCGCCGTCCACACTTCACCATTAATGAGTGGGCCACTATGAAGGACATGTGCCACGTTTTGCGTGCGTTTGATGAGTCAACGCGGATGGCGAGTGCAGATGATGCACTAGTCAGCCTGACTGTCCCCCTTATCTGCCTGCTTCAAAAAACACTGCAAGCAATAAGGGATGAGGTTTTGGAAGAGGTGGAGGATGAGGAGTCACAAATTCCATCACCTTCTGGAAAGTCAGCGCAACGTGGTTCCTCACAAAGGGCTGGGCAGGGCTCACTTTGTGAGGAGGATGAGGAGGAGGAGTCAATGGAGGAGGAAGACATCGCTCCAGAGGGAGGTACACAACGCTCTAGTCAGTATGTAGAGCGAGGGTGGGGTGATGCAGAGCAGGCAGAGATAACGCCTCTTGCAGAGGACAGCGTTTCTTTGCCAGTTGGGAGTCTGCAGCACATGGTTGATTTCATGCTGCAGTGCCTAAGAAACGACTGCCGCATCGCCCACATTCTCACGACGTCTGATTATTGGGTGTACACCCTCCTAGACCCTCGCTACCGGGACAACGTCAAAAGCCTCATCACACCGTTGAACCGGGAGCGTAAAATGCGGGAGTACCAAGACACACTGGTGCAATCCCTAATGTTCTACCTTACTGCCGAGAGCACTGCTGCTGCTACTGCTTTACAAAGCAGCTCTGTGCGTCGAGGCAGTGTAGAGAGCTCTGCAACAAGAGGGAGCACACGCAGTGCCTCTGCACAGGGAAAGACCAGTATGTTAAAAATGTGGCAAAGTTTTGTGGCAGCGCCACAAATGTCTACACCATCCGAGAGGGCTCCAGTCAGCGGGAGGCAACGTATCCGTCAGATGGTGACAGACTACTTGGCTTTGCCTCTCAGTGTACTCCCAGATGGCTCTTCCCCATTCAAGTTTTGGGTCTCTAAGCTGGATACATGGCCAGAGCTTAGCCAGTATGCATTGGAGGTGCTGGCTTGCCCTGCTGCCAGTGTATTATCGGAGCGCGTCTTTAGTGCTGCAGGTGGTGTACTAACAGACCGTCGCATGCGACTATCCTCCGATAATGTAGACCGGCTTACTTTTCTGAAAATGAACAAGGCATGGATCTCGGCAGAATTTGTCTGTCCGTTTTCAGATTAAATAACTGGTTCGCAACGTTATCCATGTCTCCTGTTATGTTCATCTTTCTACCACCTGAACTCTACTCCCTGGGCTCCAACACTGCCAGTTGCTGCTCAGAAGTGTCGTGTCCACAGAACAAAACACAAGCTCTACTGTTAGTGGGGTTCAGTAACGCCAGCTGTTCCCCTGCTGTGTCAACGGCAAGAAGTCTCCTGTTCCCGACACATGGACAGAAAAACACATGACCAACATGCTCCAAATAGGGAAGAGCCGTCACCCTGCTTGTTATGCTGAAAACATGAAATTGTGAAGTTTTGCAGGCCTAGAATGATAAATTTTTATGACAAATATGGACAAATAATAATTTGTCATCACAGCGCATATCTGCACATGTCTATTAGAAATGGTAACAAAAAATAAAACATAGTCTACTCTTCACATTTTGAAATTAATGCATAAAAGTACATTTCAGACTTATGAATTAATGCTTTTTAAGGAACTTTATCTGTACCTGTAAGATAATGCAGTCAATGGATGTACGAATCATTAAATCCTCATCATCATCATCACGAGTTTTATTTATGACAGACATTATAAAATACACATACTGATGCCAACTGTAACTTCAAACACCATATATGAAATGGCCAGCATGTAAACATGGTAATAATGTCCAATAATAAATTATTACATCTAGAAAGTGCATCATGCATACTGACAATAGGTAGTTATACCTGCAAGTGCTGTTGAAACAACCACAAGAGATATAAATTAATACTGGTATATAGGTATCACAGTGCATAGTTACTCATGGACAATGTTGATGTAATACTGTATCTCAATTAAGTCAGCGTCAACCATTAGGCTTGTTAGTCTTGTACATTGTTAAAGAGGGAACGTAATTTTTTTGTTTGTCATAGGTGGAGTATTACACATTAAATTATTACTGCTGTATTTTTTTTTGGCGTCCCTAGTGCGCAATAACGCAGCCTAACCTCACATTTGATAGTCAGCTAATTGCCACACGCTACCCTACCCTACGCGTGACAGTAGGAAGGTAGTGTTGACGGATAAAGCTTTGCGCAACCAGACATTCTTTTACCCTCTTCAACACTCTACAAGCAAAAAATGCATGATTTCAGCCGCAGACTTTATTGACGTACAGTATAACATCGGCATTACCCATCAGAGGCTGTCCACTGTCTGATACAGACATAGAATATACCTTTGCTATCCGTAGCCTTTGTTTCACCTACACTTGCAGGCACACACTTAAATTGTGACAAACAATGCCTAATGTTTTTTTAAATGGTTATTTTTTATTGTACATTATTGTGTCATCAATCACATTGATGAGTCCATGCTGGACATGTCATACATGCTATAGAAAGTTAAGATTTTATGAACTTAAATAATTGAAATGTCTGTGACTGTCACATAAAATTTGCGATGATGATGATGAGTGACTATTACAAAATCCATTGTCTTCACTATGTTATGGTTTAACATAGCGTTCCTTAAGCATTATTCATAAAAAAAAAATGGACTTTTATTCTTAAATTTACAACACTATATTTTGTTACCAATTTTTTGGGTGTTGTGTTGTTCCATTTATTTTTGGCATGTGCATATATGCGTTTATATTTCTATTTTCTTTATTTTTCCTTCTTGAAATTAGAAAACATGTGTATCTTTGTACCGTGTTAGCCAGTAGATAGAAAAATATTTAGACTTCAGAGTCAGCAGTGGTTGATACCTTTTAATGGATAACTGAAAAGATGGAAACAAATTGCAAGCTTTCAAGGCTACTCACGTCTCTTCATCAGGGAAAGACTAACTAAAAAAATTAAGCATCACATATTTCTATACACAACAGGACACAGGAATAGTGCAATAGGTAAGACAAGTAAGTGACGTGTATCAGAACTGTCATTATCTCACAGGGATGAACATAAATATTGGAACAGTTCCTAGATAAGGATAGAAAGTTTGATTGCCCTCTCATTGGCGTATTTTTTTGGGTTTTCATGACCCTGGAAGGGCATAGACGCAGATTCCTTAATTGATATAGAATGACATAAATCCATGTGATCTATTCATTCCATCACTAACAGTGTCAAAGGTCATGATGAGCTTATATTCTGAAACCTTTGTACGTTTCTCATATTTGAAGTTATATTTTAATACCAGTAATTCCATATCCATGATGCTATGACCGGGCATACAAAAGTCTTTTGCCACAGGTAAATTCATTAATTTATCTGTGATTGTGTGGCGCTGATAATTCATCCTTGTTCTCCTTTTTGTTGCCGGTCTCCCCTCACTTGTCCCTCCCTCACTTGTCTTAGCTATTCCTGTGTCCTGTTGTGTGTAGAAATATGTGATTCTTCATTTTTGGCTTTACTCTTAGCCTGATGAAGACACCTGAGTAGTCTCGAAAGCTTTGAATTTGTTACCATATTTTCAGTTAGCCATTAAACGTTATCAACCACAGAGGACTGTCAAGTATAAATATTTTTCTATTCTTGTAATTGAAATTTATCATTTTATTGTTGTAGTAAAACTTCATTTATTCTTGTTTGAAGTACATACATTTGCAATGGCCACGTAACAAGGCAATAACTCAATATTTTATGCCTACACCCTCCTTGACCCTGGGCTTCAACAGCGCCAGTTGCTGCTCAGAAGTGTTAGATGCACAGATGAAAACAATCGCTGATGTGTTTGGGGGGTTCAGTAACGCCTGCTGTTCCCCTGCTGTGTGTCTGGCAAAAATTACTGCTGCTAACTACAACTTCAACTTCAAACGTCTCATACTAGGCCTCTGCCTACACCCTCCTTGACCCTGGGCTTCAACAGCGCCAGTTGCTGCTCAGAAGTGTTAGATGCACAGATGAAAACAATCGCTGATGTGTTTGTGGGGTTCAGTAACGCCTGCTGTTCCCCTGCTGTGTGTCTGGCAAAAATTACTGCTGCTAACTACAACTTCAACTTCAAACGTCTCATACTAGGCCTCTGCCTACACCCTCCTTGACCCTGGGCTTCAACAGCGCCAGTTGCTGCTCAGAAGTGTTAGATGCACAGATGAAAACAATCGCTGATGTGTTTGTGGGGTTCAGTAACGCCTGCTGTTCCCCTGCTGTGTGTCCGGCAAAAATTACTGCTAGCTACCTAATCATGGTGAAAAAAACATGACATCTCAAAGTGTCTAGTGCTACACATAGATATGAGGCTACACCATGATTTCTAAGCTGTAAACATTTGAAACGTCAACTTTCAAACCATAAAATGATTTGTCTTTGTCACAAATCTGTAACAAAATAATTGTGACATATTATTACAGATATGCACATGTCGAAAACAAATGCAAACACAAAAGCCTACTTATGCTATAGGATACTGATGGTCAACCTTGTCACTCCATAGCTTAGACAAATCCAACTCACATCATGATGACTCAAATACTGCAATGTTGGAAGTGCATAATGTGGGTTGAACTTTGACAACTGCTGCAGTGCGAAGGTTATACTTCAGTGTTCTTGCCTTTGAAATAAAAGCATACAAGTAAATATAATATCCAATGTTGATAAAGGGACGTGATGTACACCTGTAATATTGTGCAAACAATGCATGTAGGAATAGTCCTCTTCAACATTACTTATATTTGTGTCATTTTAAAAAATACATATTTGATTAGAAAGTTAACAGCCCATATCATAAAGGTCCTTCATGTAAACATGATAATCGCTAACAAAAATCATGCATTACCTTGGTAAAGTCAATAGTGCATAGTCACAATAGCAAAATATATACCTGTAAGTGGTGCTGAAAGAACGACAACTGATAGAATAGGTGAATGATATCTATTTATCAGACTGAATAGCGACACCTGTACAATGTCGATATAATACTGTACCTTAACAAAACAGCTGTGTCACACCTCACACGCATTTTTCTTGTAGCTTGTTATGTAATAGGGCACATGCGTGTATGTTTCATCATAGGTGCATGTTTACTGAGTAAAGCAGTCATGACAACGCCTTTGTGTTGTCGGTACGCTTGCGATGATGAACGATGCGCACCGTGAATGTTAGTCTGCGTCATAAGACGCACAGACGCTCCAATACCCAACGCGTCACAGCAGGAAGCCAGTCTGTGCGTCCAAACAAAGGCGCAAGCATACATGCACGTACCCTTTTATAAAGCTATATAAAAAAAAGGATGTAGTAGTAACGCACACTTTATTGAGGTACAGTATTACATCGCCATTCACCATCTGTGGCTATGCAGTGTCATCTATATATACCTTATCTATCCGTTGTCATGCTTGCAAGTCCACAGTCAGGCATAAATAGCTGTTTTCACTATGCACTTTTTAAAGGTTTTTTTTGTTAATATAAATGATTGGCACATATTATCAGTATTACATGATGGAAATTTTAGATATTTTTAAAAACTTTTTAGTGATATTATTCAGCAAATGAAAATGGTGTACATACTGTTACTTATCCATCATTAATGGATTCTGATATGTACTTGTATGCTTTTATTTAAAACCGTATAGCAGATTATTTAACCGATTTTTATTGTGGTTTGCATTGCTTTTCAACATGTTAATGTATGCGTTTATGTTTGTCAATTATTAATTTACATATATTTTTTAAAGTAAAATCATCATCTTATGGTACTAAAGGTTATATTTCTCTTGTTTGGAGTATAGACATTTTTAATTGACACGTAACAAGGAAAATACTTGATATAGTATTTAAACATCCTCCTTGACCCTGGGCTCCAACACCGCCAGTTGTTGCTTGGAAGTGCTGTTAGCACAGTCTACACTTGCTCCCGTGTTACTGGGGTTCAGTAATGTCAGCTGTTCCCCTGCTGTGTGAACGGCAAAAAGTCCTGCTGCCTCCACCCTGTTCTCTTCTCATCCCTGGGTTACAACACCGCCAGTTGTTTCTCGGAAGTGCTGTTAGCACAGTCTACACTTGCTCCCGTGTTACTGGGGTTCAGTAATGTCAGCTGTTCCCCTGCTGTGTGAACGGCAAAAAGTCCTGCTGCCTCCACCCTGTTCTCTTCTCATCCCTGGGTTACAACACCGCCAGTTGTTTCTCGGAAGTGCTGTTAGCACAGTCTACACTTGCTCCTGTGTTACTGGGGTTCAGTAATGTCAGCTGTTCCCCTGCTGTGTGAACGGCAAAAAGTCCTGCTGCCTCCACCCTGTTCTCTTCTCATCCCTGGGTTACAACACCGCCAGTTGTTTCTCGGAAGTGCTGTTAGCACAGTCTACACTTGCTCCTGTGTTACTGGGGTTCAGTAATGTCAGCTGTTCCCCTGCTGTGTGAACGGCAAACAGTCCTGCTGCCTCCACCCTGTTCTCTTCTCATCCCTGGGTTACAACACCGCCAGTTGTTTCTCGGAAGTGCTGTTAGCACAGTCTACACTTGCTCCTGTGTTACTGGGGTTCAGTAATGTCAGCTGTTCCCCTGCTGTGTGAACGGCAAACAGTCCTGCTGCCTCCACCCTGTTCTCTTCTCATCCCTGGGTTACAACACCGCCAGTTGTTTCTCGGAAGTGCTGTTAGCACAGTCTACACTTGCTCCCGTGTTACTGGGGTTCAGTAATGTCAGCTGTTCCCCTGCTGTGTGAACGGCAAAAAGTCCTGCTGCCTCCACCCTGTTCTCTTCTCATCCCTGGGTTACAACACCGCCAGTTGTTTCTCGGAAGTGCTGTTAGCACAGTCTACACTTGCTCCTGTGTTACTGGGGTTCAGTAATGTCAGCTGTTCCCCTGCTGTGTGAACGGCAAAAAGTCCTGCTGCCTCCACCCTGTTCTCTTCTCATCCCTGGGTTACAACACCGCCAGTTGTTTCTCGGAAGTGCTGTTAGCACAGTCTACACTTGCTCCTGTGTTACTGGGGTTCAGTAATGTCAGCTGTTCCCCTGCTGTGTGAACGGCAAACAGTCCTGCTGCCTCCACCCTGTTCTCTTCTCATCCCTGGGTTACAACACCGCCAGTTGTTTCTCGGAAGTGCTGTTAGCACAGTCTACACTTGCTCCTGTGTTACTGGGGTTCAGTAATGTCAGCTGTTCCCCTGCTGTGTGAACGGCAAAAAGTCCTGCTGCCTCCACCCTGTTCTCTTCTCATCCCTGGGTTACAACACCGCCAGTTGTTTCTCGGAAGTGCTGTTAGCACAGTCTACACTTGCTCCTGTGTTACTGGGGTTCAGTAATGTCAGCTGTTCCCCTGCTGTGTGAACGGCAAACAGTCCTGCTGCCTCCACCCTGTTCTCTTCTCATCCCTGGGTTACAACACCGCCAGTTGTTTCTCGGAAGTGCTGTTAGCACAGTCTACACTTGCTCCCGTGTTACTGGGGTTCAGTAATGTCAGCTGTTCCCCTGCTGTGTGAACGGCAAAAAGTCCTGCTGCCTCCACCCTGTTCTCTTCTCATCCCTGGGTTACAACACCGCCAGTTGTTTCTCGGAAGTGCTGTTAGCACAGTCTACACTTGCTCCTGTGTTACTGGGGTTCAGTAATGTCAGCTGTTCCCCTGCTGTGTGAACGGCAAACAGTCCTGCTGCCTCCACCCTGTTCTCTTCTCATCCCTGGGTTACAACACCGCCAGTTGTTTCTCGGAAGTGCTGTTAGCACAGTCTACACTTGCTCCTGTGTTACTGGGGTTCAGTAATGTCAGCTGTTCCCCTGCTGTGTGAACGGCAAACAGTCCTGCTGCCTCCACCCTGTTCTCTTCTCATCCCTGGGTTACAACACCGCCAGTTGTTTCTCGGAAGTGCTGTTAGCACAGTCTACACTTGCTCCTGTGTTACTGGGGTTCAGTAATGTCAGCTGTTCCCCTGCTGTGTGAACGGCAAACAGTCCTGCTGCCTCCACCCTGTTCTCTTCTCATCCCTGGGTTACAACACCGCCAGTTGTTTCTCGGAAGTGCTGTTAGCACAGTCTACACTTGCTCCTGTGTTACTGGGGTTCAGTAATGTCAGCTGTTCCCCTGCTGTGTGAACGGCAAAAAGTCCTGCTGCCTCCACCCTGTTCTCTTCTCATCCCTGGGTTACAACACCGCCAGTTGTTTCTCGGAAGTGCTGTTAGCACAGTCTACACTTGCTCCTGTGTTACTGGGGTTCAGTAATGTCAGCTGTTCCCCTGCTGTGTGAACGGCAAAAAGTCCTGCTGCCTCCACCCTGTTCTCTTCTCATCCCTGGGTTACAACACCGCCAGTTGTTTCTCGGAAGTGCTGTTAACACAGTCTACACTTGCTCCTGTGTTACTGGGGTTCAGTAATGTCAGCTGTTCCCCTGCTGTGTGAACGGCAAAAAGTCCTGCTGCCTCCACCCTGTTCTCTTCTCATCCCTGGGTTACAACACCGCCAGTTGTTTCTCGGAAGTGCTGTTAGCACAGTCTACACTTGCTCCTGTGTTACTGGGGTTCAGTAATGTCAGCTGTTCCCCTGCTGTGTGAACGGCAAACAGTCCTGCTGCCTCCACCCTGTTCTCTTCTCATCCCTGGGTTACAACACCGCCAGTTGTTTCTCGGAAGTGCTGTTAGCACAGTCTACACTTGCTCCTGTGTTACTGGGGTTCAGTAATGTCAGCTGTTCCCCTGCTGTGTGAACGGCAAAAAGTCCTGCTGCCTCCACCCTGTTCTCTTCTCATCCCTGGGTTACAACACCGCCAGTTGTTTCTCGGAAGTGCTGTTAGCACAGTCTACACTTGCTCCTGTGTTACTGGGGTTCAGTAATGTCAGCTGTTCCCCTGCTGTGTGAACGGCAAAAAGTCCTGCTGCCTCCACCCTGTTCTCTTCTCATCCCTGGGTTACAACACCGCCAGTTGTTTCTCGGAAGTGCTGTTAGCACAGTCTACACTTGCTCCTGTGTTACTGGGGTTCAGTAATGTCAGCTGTTCCCCTGCTGTTTGAACGGCAAAAAGTCCTGCTGCCTCCACCCTGTTCTCTTCTCATCCCTGGGTTACAACACCGCCAGTTGTTTCTCGGAAGTGCTGTTAGCACAGTCTACACTTGCTCCCGTGTTACTGGGGTTCAGTAATGTCAGCTGTTCCCCTGCTGTGTGTACGGCAAAAAGTCCTGCTGCCTCCACCCTGTTCTCTTCTCATCCCTGGGTTACAACACCGCCAGTTGTTTCTCGGAAGTGCTGTTAGCACAGTCTACACTTGCTCCTGTGTTACTGGGGTTCAGTAATGTCAGCTGTTCCCCTGCTGTGTGAACGGCAAAAAGTCCTGCTGCCTCCACCCTGTTCTCTTCTCATCCCTGGGTTACAACACCGCCAGTTGTTTCTCGGAAGTGCTGTTAGCACAGTCTACACTTGCTCCTGTGTTACTGGGGTTCAGTAATGTCAGCTGTTCCCCTGCTGTGTGAACGGCAAACAGTCCTGCTGCCTCCACCCTGTTCTCTTCTCATCCCTGGGTTACAACACCGCCAGTTGTTTCTCGGAAGTGCTGTTAGCACAGTCTACACTTGCTCCTGTGTTACTGGGGTTCAGTAATGTCAGCTGTTCCCCTGCTGTGTGAACGGCAAACAGTCCTGCTGCCTCCACCCTGTTCTCTTCTCATCCCTGGGTTACAACACCGCCAGTTGTTTCTCGGAAGTGCTGTTAGCACAGTCTACACTTGCTCCTGTGTTACTGGGGTTCAGTAATGTCAGCTGTTCCCCTGCTGTGTGAACGGCAAACAGTCCTGCTGCCTCAACTTTAATTTCCATGGGTACCTTCTGCTACCCATCCGGGTTCCAGTACCGTCAGCTGGTTCTCCGCAGTGCCTTTGGCCTAGGTGCCTCCATGTCGGTATCCGAGTTCCAGCAACGTCTGCTGGTCCTTGGTAGTGCTTTGGAGCACAGGTACCTCCTGCTTAGTAACCCTGTCCCAGTAATGTCAGCTGGTCCTCGGTTGTGCCATTGGCTCTTTTCCTTCTGCTGACCCTCCGGGTTCCAGCACAGTCAGCTGGTCCTCGTTACTTTCATTGGCTCTTGTACCTTCTGCTACCCATCCGGGTTCCAGTACCGTCAGCTGGTTCTCCGCAGTGCCTTTGGCCTAGGTGCCTCCATGTCGGTATCCGAGTTCCAGCAACGTCTGCTGGTCCTTGGTAGTGCTTTGGAGCACAGGTACCTCCTGCTTAGTAACCCTGTCCCAGTAACGTCAGCTGGTCCTCGGTTGTGCCATTGGCTCTTTTCCTTCTGCTGACCCTCCGGGTTCCAGCACAGTCAGCTGGTCCTCGTTACTTCCATTGGCTTTTGTACCATCACCAACAGGACAAAGAAGGTTAAGACAAACTACAAGATACAGAACAAGAGACAGAAGAACAATAAGCAGAAGATCAAAAAGCAGAAGAACATTAAGTATAAGACCAAAATGAAGAGCAAAATATATGCTCTAAATTCTAAGCAGAAGAAGACTAAGCAGTGTATGGGGGTGAGTCCGTTCCTCCTCGTGGTGCCCCTGGAAAATGCCTGATGCTGCTGCAGGCTAAACTGAACGCGGACAAATACTGTTGTAATTAAAATCTTTCGTGACAGCAAGAACGGAAGGATGAAAATTCAGAGTTTTACAGATTACAAGTACAGGAATGTCTGTCACAAATAAGAATATTATGAAAAGGATGAATAGGAAGAAGATGAAGAAGTAGAATATGAAGAATAATAACTGTTTAATAAGAACAATATAAGTAATGTTAACAAAAAGATGAATAGCAAGAAGTTTTAGAAGATTAAGAAGGTGAAGATGAAGAATAATTTGATGAGAAAGATGATGCTGCTGAAGATTATGAAGGAGAAAGTGTGTGAAAAGTTAAAAAGGTGAAGACCATGGAAGTTGTGAAACAGACATATTTGACAAAATAGAAAAAAGGTTAACAACATTGTGAATTTCTTCGTCAATCCGAACGTATTTCCTAAAAAAAAAAAATTAATGCTATTCCATTGGATTGGGTTAAACATCTATGCCTTTAATGTCTCCTCAACCTCCCCCAATACATTCTACATTACTCTTTGTTGTTTTCCTTCATGTACAATTAACCTACAAGGCAAGAATGGGGTTTTTTTTATTTCGATATTTTGTTCCCATAGACTTACATGGGACTTCCGGTATCGGTATCGGGTATCGCCGATATTTTTTGTGTATCGGCGATACCATTCCGATTCCGATACTTTTGGATATCGGAAAGTATCGCTCAACTCTACTCATCACCTACACACACACGAATGGCATTGGTGGGCCTGAGGTTTGAGGCAGTGGCCTAGGGGGTGGAAACTGAAAACTGTTTCCGTACAGTTTCCGCCCCATAGCAGAAAGTTTAAACACTTGCGAGTCATTTGACCGTCCATAAGACCCAATGTCCACAGCAATAAACTTGTACTCCGCATCAGCAATAGCCATCAGGACGACCGAAAAATATTTTTTGTAGTTGAAGAATTCTGATCCGGTTCCTGAAGGCTTTTGAATGTGGATGTGTTTGCCATCAACAGCGCCCAGGCAATTGGGGAACTGGCAGATACAGAGAAACTGATCCGCTATTTCAAGCCACCGGTCTGTAGTTGGCTCTGGAAGAAATTCTCCAACCAAACAGTCTCACAGAGCACGACAAGTGTACTTGATTATGCCGGATAGCGTTGAAATTCCCAGGCGATACTGGAAATGCAGCGATAACAGCGTTTCGCCAGTTGCCAGAAATCTGAAAACAAAATAGAAAATAAAAATTATTTCACAAACACAGCATTACATACCAGAACTCAGCTATAACTATTGGAGATACCAAAAATAATAACATCAATGAAAAACACTGTTTTTGAACATGTTTTTGTGTACTGATATGGTTCCCTTGTTGTCCTGTAATGTTAAAAAAATTATAACATTACAAGTGTGCTCAAGCAAACAGATCCAATACATATAGCTTACCTTATAGTGACCATGAGACGGAGAAATCGAGAACCGACAATAGGTGTCCGATTTTTTTATTTGGTCTCCAACACGCTCCAGCATATAGTCAAAATCTTCTTTATTCATCCGAAGATAGGCAAAAAATTTCTCCGGATTTTCTCGCAGCTCCATGTTTAGTGTACTATACACACCACGGGTTAATCTCTGCGCTGTGATGGGGTGGATCCACATACGGCGTCGTCTTCGCTGGCGCTGACGCATAATGCACTGCTCGATCTTTCTCTCCTTCTCCATAACTATAAACCTCAAGCGATTCGCCTCCGCAGTAAAATCCACCAGATTCTTGAAGATATTGCCAATAATCACATCCATGTTCGCCAGTCACTTGCTACTTGCTCTTCTCTCCAACCTGCATTTGCTCCTTTACAACCTGTCAAAGATGGGCTGTAGGAACAGTGTATATATAGGATTACAGTAGCCAATCATGTTTGGAACCCCAAAAAGGGGCGTTCTTAAAAACCGGATCCGGCGCATTCCGTCGAAAACGGATACAAAACCGGATGAGACGGATCCGTTTTTTTACTGAGGACAGAAACGGATCCGGCAAAAAAACGGATGCGTCTCATCCGGTTTTACATACTAGTTGCCGGATGCGGCGATCCGGCAAAATGCTGGGGGCACTGTCAGACGCAAAACGGATGTGTGAAAGAGGCCTTATAGCTTAGGATCTTAACATCTTGTCAGCTTGCAAAGTGAAAGTAAAAACTGAGCTTCAGCTATACACACAGTAAACAGGAGTGTTGTTGGATATCACAGGGCCAGGGGCTCCTTCCTTGTCCTTAGCACTATGGGTGCCCTAGGTATCCCTGCTCCCCAGATTGCTTCTAATGGTCAAGATGCCAGGGCCACGTTCCTTGCTGAGCTCATGAATCCGCCCCTAATCTGTTCTCTCCCAGACCCAGAGAAGTGGGCAGTAGTAGCGTATGAAAATACACAAACCAGACTAACAAGGGAATAAGTACTGGGATAAAGGAAAATACCAATCACACTAATATACACTCACGAACAACAGAATGGAAACAGGAGAGTCAAGGACAGAAAAAAAACAAGTAGGAGAGGATGACGAAATGCAAACAACCGAATAACCAAGCAACAGTTTTTAGATAAGCACTCCAAATGCCTCCTCAAACAAGCAACTAGTCCAGCTCCAGAGCCAGGAAGCAAGAAACTAACACTGACATCCCTGATAGCCAGAGACAAGTATATATAGGAGGGAAGAGTGGCCAACACTGAACCGCTACGACCATCAACACTGGAAATCTCTAGAAGCTCTCAACTGAACAGTTTACCCCCTGCACTGCTAGCAGAAACCCGCACCATTTATTATGTATGATGGTGAGGTGCTTCTAATCAGCGGCGTACAGGATATCAGACGCTGCGGTCTTCTGGAACCTCTCTGTTGCAGTAATCCCGTGACAATGAACTTACTGAATGTTTAGTTTTTTTTAACAATGTACTATTGGCAATATATCACTATTGATGGAGACAGAAACTCATGCACTATTAAACAGTAGTAACTAGTAGTTGATGGAATATATACAATGAAAAGCATTATTCCAACACCACTCAACAACTACTTATCCTGTTAGTCCCATAGTGATTCTGTACTCTTCAAACTTGGCTCTTGGAAGTGGCTCATGATATCAGCTATCATCTGGTCAGTTTCGGAATAAACTCAATTATGCCACATTCTATCAAATCACGCAGGTGATGATGTTTAACGTCAATGTGTTTTGTTTTCACATTGATCTTCTCACTGCATGCAAGTTTAATGTATCCTTGGATGTCTTCATACTGTTGGAGGAGTTGGTGGTTACCAAGATCGCCTAACAATTGGTTTAACCAAATTACCTCTCAACTTGCGTGGGCTGAACACACATACTCTGCTTCTGTAGATGATAAAGCTACAGACACCTGTTTTCTGCTAAACCAAGAAATTTAACTTTCTGCAAACTTGAACAAATAGCCACTTGTCAATTTATGTTCATTTAAGTCACCAGCCCAGTCTGCATCCAGATAGCCTGTGAGTTTTAGGCTGGAGTCACACACAACTACAAAAAATCGGACCGTTTTAGTCGGTCGATTATCGGAACAAAATGCAAACATCACACATCCGCCTGGCATCTGATTTTCCTTCAAAGATGCGATTTAGTCGCATGTGTGTGTACCTTGTAACATCCGATTTTCATCCGACTTGCGAGAAATTCTCGCAGGCTTGCAAAACTGACATATAATGGATCCAAAAGAATAGTATTTAAATCACAAAAGAAAGAATAGATATATACACATAGAACACACATATATATATATATATACATGTCATTGTGACATGTATATATATATATATATATATATATATTATAGTTCCTAGACTTCTACATACTGTAATAGCCGCTAATTCAATTGCCGGCTTTTGTGAAATCACAGAAGCCGACATGAAATGATACATTGTTTAGACACAGTTAACCATGTCATTTCCTGTATTTTGATATATGGTTTGAACTTACAATTACAGAAGTGTATGTGTGCAAAATTTCAGACATGTAGGGGTTAATTAAAGGTGTAAATTCGTTGAAAAAAAATGCGTGGGCTCCCGCTGTATTTTCTCCACCAGACAGACAAAGCAAGCGAGTGGGGGCAGATAATAATAGCCTAGGGAGGGTACATTTTTTTGTGCCCCCCCCGGCTACTAACATCTGCCCCCAGACACCCCAGAAAGGGCAAATCTCTAATTAGATTTGCCCTTTCTGGCACTTTGCCCGTCTATTCCCATTGCCCTGTAGCGGTGGCGAATGGGTTAATAAGGGGTTACAGCCACCTTGCAATTGAAAGGTGACTGTAAGCCAGGTTAATAATTGAGAGCTGTCAATTAGACAACTATCAATTATTAATCCTATTGTATGAAAGAAAAATCAAACACACACAGTTTAATAAAAACTAGTACGCCCGATGTTGGAAAGGGGTTAAGCAGGATGGTTCCATTGGGTTTGATATACATTTGGCTTCTGACATTTCAGTCTGATTCAAAATGGAGTGGACTTTTGTACTTTGATTTAGAAAAAAGCTTCCTTCTTCTTCTCTTTGGACCTGGATTTCTAGATGTCACATTTCCAAAGTCTTTAGTTTCATAATGCTGATTCCGAATTTTAGTCATCTTTGCAATTTGTTTACTCTTGATGAACCATAATCCTAGGGCCGGCATCAGAACCCGGCATACCCGGGAAAGTGCCGGGGCCCTGAGCCGGCGGGGGGCCCACTCGCCCTTGGGCACGCCGGCGCCCAGAGGCGTATCTAGGGGGGCGCAGTCGGACCACCTAATGCGGCGGTGTCTCCCCTGGCAGCTGTATTCTGACGCCTTCTGGACTGGGAATCGGCTGTTCTCAGTGCCGGCTGTCAAGCTGACAGCTGGCACAAAGAAGCTGCAGCACGCCGGCTCCCAGAGTCCAGTGAACAAGTGTGCTTGCGTCTTTCAGATGCGAGTACAACTGAAGCCGACGTCAGCAGCATGATCATGTCATGTGATCATGCTGCTGAAGTCACTTTCCGGCAGGCAGAAGAGAGCAGAAGATCTATTGTAAGTGCTCCTGCCTCCTGTGTCTGTGGAGCTGCTGATTCAGCGAAGAAGGGGGATGATTTATTCTTTGCTTGTGTGTGGGTGGAATTCCTTCTTTGTGGAGGGGATCTATTCTGTGTGGGGGGGATTATTCAGTGTGGAGGGGGGATTCAGTGAGGAGGGGGTATTTATTATTTGTGTGGAGGGGGTATTATTCAGTGTGGATGGGGTATTTAGTATTTGTGTGGAGGGGGGATTATTCAGTATGGAGGGGGATTGATTATTCAGTGAGAGGGGGGATTTATTATTTGTGTGGAGGGGGGATTATTCTGTGTGTTGGGGGATTGATTATTCAGTGTGAGGGGGATTTATTATTTGTGTGGAGGGGGGATTATTCAGTGTGGAGGGGGTATTTATTATTTGTGTGTTGGGGATTATTCAGTGTGGATGGGGTATTTATTATTTGTGTGGAGGGGGGATTATTCTGTGTGTTGGGGGATTATTCAGTGTGAGGGGGATTTATTATTTGTGTGTGGGGGGATTATTCTGTGTGTTGGGGGATTATTCAGTTTGAGGGAGATTTATTATTTGTGTGGGGGGATTATTATGTGTGTTGGGGATTATTCAGTGTGAGGGGGATTTATTATTTGTGTGGAGGGGGGATTATTCAGTGTGGAGGGGGTATTTATTATTAGTGTGGAGGGGGATTATTCTGTGTGTTGGGGATTAATCAGTGTGAGGGGGATTTATTATTTGTGTGGAGGGGGGATTATTCAGTGTGGAGGGGTATTTATTATTTGTGTGGAGGGGGATTATTCTGTGTGTTGGGGGATTATTCAGTGTGAGGGGATTTATTATTAGTGTGGATGGGGGATTATTCAGTGTGAGGGGATTTATTATTGTGTGGGGGGGATTATTCAGTGTGGAGGGGGTATTTATTATTAGTGTGGAGGGGGATTATTCGTGTGTTGGGGATTAATCAGTGTGAGGGGGATTTATTATTTGTGTGGAGGGGGATTATTCATGTGGAGGGGGTATTTATTATTTGTGTGGAGGGGGATTATTCTGTGTGTTGGGGGATTATTCAGTGTGAGGGGGATTTATTATTAGTGTGGATGGGGGATTATTCAGTGTGAGGGGATTTATTATTTGTGTGAAGGGGGATTATTCAGTGTGGAGGGGGTATTTATTATTTGTGTGGAGGGGGATCATTCTGTATGTTGGGGGATTATTCAATGTAAGGGGATTTATTATTTGTGTGAGGGAGGATTATTTAGTGTGGAGGGGGTATTTATTATTTGTGTGGAGGGGGATTATTCTGTGTGTTGGGGGATTATTCAGTGTAGGGGGATTTATTATTTGTGTGGAGGGGGATTATTCAGTGTGGAGGGGTATTTATATTTGTGTGGAGGGGGATTATTCTGTGTGTTGGGGGATTATTCAGTGTGAGGGGGATTTATTATTAGTGTGAAGGGGAGATTATTCAGTGTGAAGGGGGATTATGATTGTGAATGGGTTGAGATGAGTTCTGAGCAGAGCTCCCTCTGTGGTTACAAGCGGTGCTAGCGAAGATTGTGAGGATGGGAATCAGGTGTACTGACTGGTCTTATATAAGGGAGTCATTTTCCATCAGGTTGCAGGTGATCAATTGTTCTGGTCTGAATCCTTCTTTCCATTCCTTGTAGCCTGCTGTGTCGTGTCTGCATCCTGCTAACAGATAAGACATTTTCTTCTTTGTGTGTTGCTGTATTTTGCATTTTGTCCTGCACTTCTGTGGGGCTTCAGGGTCCCCTCGGGGTTTTGCCCTCTCTGTTAGTTCAGCACTGAGTTTTGTACTTTTGCTTTTCCAGTTTTTCAGTGGCTGCTGTTTGATTTGTTACACCAGAGAACTAATTTAGGTGGTAGAGGTCGTGTGATCTCAGGTGATTTTGAAATTAGTAGATTGGTGCTTCAGGGTTTTCTGGATTGCAGTAATGCCCTTCTATCCTTTTCTATTAGATAGTTGGGCCCCAGCGTTTGCTCATACTATTTCTTCTGTGTCAGATTTCCTCTTGTCTAACCGCATTACAGTTGGGGCTTTCTATTATCTTTGGGGTCTGCTCCAGGCAGATTACTTTCTGTTCTATCTTTAGGTGTAGTATTATTCAGGTGTGACAGGCGTCTAGGACCAACGTAGGAACGCTCCACGGCTGCTTATTGTGTGGTTAGTCAGGGTACTGCAATTCAAGATTCAACTGCTCTGGTGTATTGCCTTTTTTACCTGCACTCCTCAGTACCGAAACATAACAGATTAGGGTTAGGGGGGTGTGTGTGGATGGGGGGCGCAAAACTGAATTCTTGCCCCGGGTGCCAGAAAACCTAGATACACCTCTGCGGCGCCCGTTAGCGGAGGAGAGCGGTGTTAGCGCCACCACTGGGCCCCCCCGCTTGCTCAGGGCCCCGGCAGCCGGCACAATACTTACCTCTCCCCGTGCCTCCGCAGCTCCGGTGTCTTCCGCAGCTCTGCACTGTGATGTCTCAGGTCAGAGGGCGCGATGACGTCTTTCCACAGCGCCCTTTCCTGAGCCGTAACAGTGCAGAGCGCAGCACAGTGCAGAGGAGAGCTCCATATTTTGTATGGAGCATTATATGGGGACCAGTATCCTGTATGGAGCAATTTATGTGGTCCAGTATTCTGTATGGAGCATTATTTGGGGTCCAATATTCTTTATGGAGCATTATATTTGGCCCATAATATTGTATGGAGGACTATACTGTCCGGTCTGTACTGTGTTGTGAGGATTCGGCGGTTTCTGAGCTATTGTAGAATTTACAATAGATATCACTCGTGTAAAGTAAGAAGTGAAATCTTTGGTCTTGTACTATACCCATATTTCTCTGCAGTATCGGAGCATCATGAATTGTGGTCTGTGTTAAAGGGCCCACTGAGACTCTTTCGCCCGGGGGCCCATAAAAACCTGGGCCGGCCCTGCATAATCCCATCGTGCAGTATAAGAGAATTTACATCAATTTTCCGTTGGTAAATTTCGTGTATAAACACGGATCTGCTTGACCTCTTTTAAATCCTTCTTTCAATAAGACTTTGTTCATTTTGGTGTTCCATGCTCTTGTCGATTGCTTAACACCATAGAGAGATTTTTGTAGTTTGCAAATGAGGTTCTCTTCACCCTCTTTGATATAACCCTCAGGTTGAGTCATACACAAGTCATCTTCAATGTCACCATTTAAAAAGGTAGTTTTCATGTCCAAATGTCTGACAGACATCCTTTGGACAGCAGCTGTAGCCATCAGATTCCTGAATGTAGTCTGCTTAGCAACTGGAGAAAATGTGGCATCATAATCTTCACCATATTTCTGAGAATATCCTTTTGCAACTAATCAACTAATCTTGCTTTAAATCTGTGAACCTTGCCTTCAGAGTCATACTTGGTCTTAAAAACCCATTTTAATTTGATTCCTTTCTTGCCTTGTGGAAGTTTGGTGAGTTTCCAAGTTTGAAGTTGATGAAGGGACTTCTTACCTCATTAGCAGCATTAATCCACTTCAGTTTTTCATGGACAGGTAGTTGTTGCATCTCATCCCATGACTACAGGTCTGACTCAGGTTGTGTTTTGACAAAGTAGAATAGACGCTTAGCTGGTATACCCTTGTTTGATCTCGACGACCTGGCTTCAGATTCACCTGATTTTTTTGTTGCTTCTTCAGGGGTTGGAGATCATAACCAAACTTCTACATCCTTTTTCTTGTTATTTTGATATTGTGACTGAGATTGTTGTTGCTTCAGCAGGACTGGTATGATGTCATGAAAATTGAGCGACACGAAGTTCTCATCAATCACTAAATCTCTACTTATTGAGACCTTGTTCTTCTCTGGCTCCATGATTCTGTATGCTTTCTGGGTTTCACTGTAGCCCACCAGGATACCATATTTTGCAAGATATTCCCACTTGGTATGTTTTTCTTTAGGAATATGTACAAGTACTTTACTTCCGAATATTCTTATGTGTTGTAGTTCAGGCTTCGTCCTGTTTCATTGCTCCAATGGAGTTTTCTCAGTAGCGTTATCTGGTACTCTGTGTCATGTATAGTGTACAGTTCCTATAGCGTCTTGTGCTTGGGTGCGAGGAAAACACAGGAGACATAGGTTGAAATGAAATGACTTGTATTACTTCATACAAGCATGCTGAAAAGTTCACACAGTTTGCAGGAACAGCGACAGGAGACACAGCAGGCCAGAGTAACTTCAAGCTCTACAATAACTCTCCAAGCAGGTTCAGGATCTCTTCTCTGTACCGTAATTCCTCTGCAAACATGGATTCACCAAACAGCAGGTTTCCAGAGTCCAAAAGTGTTCCAAGGTTCCTCAGTAGGGAATAGCTGGAGTACAAGTCCAAGGCTTCCAGGAGTCAGGTCACAGACTGACTGAGGCTTGATTCAGGAGCACTGATTGTTCAGCTGAGGCTGCTTAAGAAGCAAGAGGGAAGAATCAGGGCGGGAACATGAAAACTGGAAACTCCATATTAACTGAGGGCAAGAGCTGCAGAAAGACAGAAAGCAAAATGGGCGACGGAAAACTGAGTTTCAAGGAACATGTCAACAGAGACAAAGAACCTTACATTACTCCCCCCTTAGGGACAACCTCCGGATGACCTCAGACCAGGCTTGTCAGGGTACCTCTGATGAAACTGGCGGAGCAGGCGAGGAGCATTTACATTATTGACTGGTTCCCATGAGTTGTCCTCCACTGGGTAGCCCTGCCATTTAATCAAATATTGCAACTGATTTCTGTACAACCTGGAATCTAGAATCCTTTCCACCATAAATTCTTCCTGACCATCAACCAGCACTGGGTCAGGGCAAGGAGAAGAACGTCCAGGAAACGTATTGGGTGTTGCAGCATTTAGTAGGGATACATGAAAGACAGGGTGGATTCTCATAGTTCTGGGCAGTTGAAGACGACAAGCAACAGCACTTATAATCTTACTGATCTTATAAGGTCCAATGTACTTATGTCCCAATTTAGACGATGGAATCTTTAATTTAAGATTTCTGGTTGACAGCCAGACCAAATCTCCTACCTTGAAAGCTGGTGCAGGTTTACGAAATTTATCTGCTGCTTTCTTGTACCTTTCCTGAGCCAATTCTAGATTTTCTTTTAGAAGATCCATATTCTTTTGTAAAGAAGTGATTCTTTCAGCCACTGCCGGCAAGGGCGTATCTATGGGAAATCGAGGAAGAATGTTAGGATGATAACCTAGATTGGAGTAAAAAGGAGACTGCTTAGTGGAGGCGCTCTGAGAGTTGTTAGGCCGGCGTCACACTGGCGACAGAATCGGACGACTGCAATGCGATGAAAAATCGTATTGCAGTCGGACCTATGTTAATCTATGGAGCAGCTCCCAGTATCAGATTTTTTGTGGTCCGTTTTAAACGTCCGTGTACAATCGCAGCATGCTGCGATTGTCACCGATTGTCGGTCGACAATCGCCAATGCAAGTCTATGGGAGCGATGAAAAATCGGATTACAAATGGACCACACTGTGTGACTTGCGATGAAATCGCATCGGTGTCCTTTAGAAAAGCCGGCAATTCATCCCCGGCTATACTGTAAAATCACACTGACAGCTTTAATAAAGACTAGAAAGAATAGATATACACACATAGAATACATATATATATATATATATATATATATATATGTAATTGTGACATCTATATATATATATATATTTATATTTCCTAGACTTCTACATACTGTAATAGCCGCAAATTCAATTGCCGGCTTCTGTGAAATCACAGAAGCCGACATGAAATGATACATTGTTTCCACACAGTTAAGCATGTCATTTCCTGTATTTTGATATTTGTTTAGAACTTACAATTACATGAGTGTATTTGTGCTAAATTTCAGACATGTAGGGGTTAATTAAAGGTGTAAATTCGTTGACAAAAAAATGCGTGGGCTCCCGCTGTATTTTCTCCACCAGACAGACAAAGCAAGCGAGTGGGGGCAGATAATAATAGCCTAGGGAGGGTACATTTTTTTTGTGCCCCCCCTGGCTACTAACATCTGCCCCCAGACACCCCAGAAAGGGCAAATCTATAATTAGATTCGCCCTTTCTGGCACTTTGCCCGTCTATTCCCATTGCCCTGTAGCGGTGGCGAATGGGTTAATAATCTCACCTTAATGTCACCTTAGTATTGAAAGGTGACCTTAAGGCAGGTTAATAATTGAGAGCTGTCAATTAGACAACTATCAATTATTAATCCTATTGAAGTAAATAAAAAAACACACACACACTTTAAGAATAAATAATTTTAATGAAATAAAAACACATTTTTTAAACCATATTTTATTTTACACTTAATCCGTGCGAAGCCATTGATCTCCTAAAATAAAGAAAAAAAAATAAAACAACATTATTCTTACCTATTCCGCCGATCTGTCACGTCCCACGCTGTAATCCTTCACAAAGGGTTAACTAGCTTTGAGCCAAGCAGTGCAAGTAATCCTGCATGCTCAGCTCAAAGCTCCTGAATGAATAAGTTCCTCTCCTGGCGACAGGAGAGGATGTGTTTCATGAATGAAGCTTAATTGATTGTGTCCACTTTCCCTTTAGGTCAGGTCACTAAAGTTAAATTGCCAATAAATCAATTAAGCTCCATTCATGAATCTATTCCTCTACTTTCTGTGGTAGAGGAACTTATTCATTCAGGGGGATACAGCTAGGAGACAGAATTATCTCCCTGCTAACTGTAACCTCTTAACCCTTTCTGATGGATTACAGCGTGGGACCTGACTGTACTTCGGGATTGGTAAGAATCATTTTGCTTTTTTATTTTATTTTTATTACAGGAAATGGTTTTAGCAGGAAAATAAAATATTGTCAAAAACTGTGTGATTATTTCATTAAACTTCTTTTTTATAAAGTGTGTGTGTTTGATTTTTCTATCATACAATAGGATTAATAATTGATAGTTGTCTAATTGACAGCTCTCAATTATTAACCTGCCTTAAGGTCACCTTTCAATACTAAGGTGACATTAAGGTGAGTTATTAACCCATTCGCCACCGCTACAGGGCAATGGGAATAGACGGGCAAAGTGCCAGAAAGGGCGAATCTAATTATAGATTTGCCCTTTCTGGGGTGTCTGGGGGCAGATGTTAGTAGCCAGGGGGGGCACAAAAAATGTACCCTCCCTAGGCTGTTATTATCTGCCCCCTCATCGCTTTGCTTTGTCTGTCTGGTGGAGAAAATACAGCGTGAGCCCACGCATTTTTTTTTCAACGAAATTACACCTTTAATTAACCCCTACATGTCTGAAATTTTGCACAAATACACTCATGTAATTGTAAGTTCTAAACAAATATCAAAATACAGGAAATGACATGGTTAACTGTGTGGAAACAATGTATCATTTCATGTCGGCTTCTGTGATTTCACAAAAGCCGCAATTGAATTAGCGGCTATAACAGTATGTAGAAGTATAGGAACTATAAATATATGTATATATACATGTCACAATGACATGTTATATATATATATGTGTTCTATGTGTATATATCTATTCTTTTTTTGTGATTGAAATACTATTCTTTTGGATCCATTATATGTCAGTTTTGCAAGCCTGCGAGAAAATCTCGCAAATCGGATGAAAATCGGATGTTACAAGGTACACACACATGCGACTAAATCGCATCTTTGAAGGAAAATCGGATGCCAGAAGGATGTGTGATGTTTGCATTTTGATCCGACAATCGACCGTCTAAAACGGACCGATTTTTTGTCGTTGTGTGTGACGCCGGCCTAATAAGAGAACTCAGCCAGTGGAAGTAGATCCACCCAATCATCCTGTAGGTGGCAGATAAAACAGCGGAGATACTGCTCCAGGGTCTGATTGGTTCGTTCTGTCTGTCCATTAGTCTGGGGATGAAAAGCAGAAGAAAGGTTTACTTTAATGTCCAATGCTGCACAGAAATTTTGCCAAAACCTAGAAGTGAATTGCACCCCTCGATCCGAAATGACCTCATCCGGTACTCCATGTAAGCGAAACACATTCTTAATCATCAAGTCTGATGTCTGTTTTGCAGTGGGTAAGCCGACACAAGGGATAAAATGAGCTGCTTTGTTAGATGGTCAACCACCACTAGAATGGTGTTCTTCCCTTGAGAGGTTGGTAACTCCACAATGAAGTCCATAGAAATGGATCCCCACGGGCGGGACGGGGTGGGAAGAGGTTGCAACAGACCAGTTGGTGAGGAGCGAGGTGTTTTGCATCTTGCACAGACTTCACATGAAGTGACATAGTTTAAGACATCTTTCCTGTAAGTGGGCCACCAAAAGAAACGAGAAAGAAATTCTTGTGTCTTTAGAATTCCCCTATGCCCGGCTATCTTGGAATCGTGGATGAGTTGCAATACTCTCAATCTGACTGTTTCAGGTATATACAGACGTTGTCCCTGAATCCACACACCATTCTTAAAGACAAGACTTACGTCCCTTGGGGGTTGAGCCAACAAAGAATCCACATGGTATGCTTCCTTGATGTCCTTAAGTAGGTCTTGATTATGAATCACTCCCAGGAATCTAGAGTCAGGAAGAATAGTCTTAGGAGGAGTAAGTGGACGTGTCTCTGCTGAATGAATCCTAGAGAGTGCATCAGCCTTTCCATTGCGCGATCCTGGTCTATAAGAAATGACAAAATTAAATTGGTTTAGGAAAAGATTCCAGCGAGCCTGGCGAGGAGTCAGGCACTTAGCCGACCTGATAAATTCAAGGTTACGATGGTCTGTCAGGACGACTATTTGCTGTGCAGCTCCCTGAAGAAGGTGTCTCCATTCCTTGAAGGTGGCAATAATGGCCAACAATTCTCTATTGCCCACATCGTAGTTCCTCTCAGCCGAAGATAACTGCTGGGAAAAGAAGGCACAGGGATGCAAGACATTCTTCTCACCTGTTCTCTGAGAGAGTATAGCTCCGGCACAGTCTGAAGCATCCACCTCTATTATGAAGGCAAGCTCGGGTTGGGATGTACTAAGATAGGTGCGGTGGTAAATTTATCCTTTAACAGGAAAATGCTTCTGAGCTTGCGGTCCAGGAGAACTAACTGTTTCCGTAGTGTGATAGTACATCTCAGAAAATCTTATGAAGTCATAAGTGGCAAACCGATGAAATGCTGCACCTCGTCACTTCTAGGAATTGGCAACCTAGCTTGGTCTGTTCCATCACTATCCTTGGTAGATAGTATACCCAGATAATTCGTCTAGGAATTCAATTTCAGTTATGTAGTGATGTTTGTCTAGGTCTAGACATCACATGTATATGTCCTCTGGAGTTAGAAAAATTAGAATATTCCTATCACCAATTATTAAATCCTGAGATATCTCACGAATGTTGAGGCTGCGTCTAACCAAAAGCTAACTAGATATTCAAGTGTCCAAGTGACTAAAGCAGTCCCATTCATCCCAGGTTAATGACCAGTTATAGCCACGGAGATCAGTAGAGAAATTTTGGCATGCCGCACTCTCTCCAACAACTCAGGGATTAAAGGCAATGGATAACGGTTTCTAATAGTAACCTTATTGAGTTCCCTATAGTCTATGCAGGGTCTCAGAGATCCATCTTTCTTCTTCACAAAGAAGATGGGTGCACCTGCGGGAGATGAAGAGGGGCGTATGAAGCCTTTGGCTAGATTTTCATCTATGTAGTCCTTCAAAGCTTTTAGCTCGGGCCCCGCTAGGGGGTAGATCTTACCAAAAGGTATCTCGGCTCCAGGCAATATTCGATTGGACAATCATATGGACGGTGAGGAGGAAGCTGATCAGCGTTCTTCTTGTCACATAAATCCACATAGTCCTGGTATAACAGCTGGTAGTTCAGGGACTGACATGGTTCCTTTAGGAACAGAGCAAGCTGAAACTCCTTGACTCATCTGTTTCTCCGGAAAGTGTAATTCCTTGGTCTCCCAGTTAATCGTAGGATTCTGCGCCTGCAGCCATGGTAGCCCTAGAATAATGGGAAAGTGGGGAGAAGAGATAAGCAAAAAAGACATTTTCTCCTGATGATCTTTACCCATAAGGACCCTCAAAGGCTCTGTTTCTTGATCCACTGGTCCAGAAGTCAGTAGAGAGCCATCCACAGTCTCCATCTGTACTGGAGTAGCCTTCTTCACTGAACGTATCCCCTGTTTCAGAGCAAAGGAGATATCCATAAAATTTCCACTTGCTCCTGAGTCGATCATAGCAGAGCTAGACACCCAGACTGAGTCAACCCAGAGTTTGATGGAAAGGAAGCAATGAGAACTGTTTCTTTTACAACTCAGTTGGGACACCGCTGAGGAAACTTGAAAAATTGCAGCGTTTATACCGTCATCGTCCCCAGAACTAACAGAGTTTAAGTCCGAGAAATCAAGATCTCTTGCAGCAGATCTCTCTGGAGCCTGAGGCTCGGACATGACAGAGCTCCTCTCGCAACACTCACAGTGAATGACTGCTGCAGTAGTCTTACGAGAACGGCTGGGGCAGTTTATAATGAAGTGCCCTGACTTACCACAGTAGAAACATAGATTTTCCTTTATACGATGTTCTTTGCGTGCATCACTAACCCGTCTTTGTAAAGAGTCCACCTGCATGGGTTCAGGTTCTGGTTCCCTTGTGATCCTACTCAAAGGTTCCTTAGCTGAGGAGGGAGGTAGTAAAAGGTTAGTGCGATTATTTTCGAACCATCTCTCTTGTCTGCGTTCAGTCAGACGAGCATCAATACGGATACAATAGTTAAGAAAGGCACCTAACGCAGTGGGAGGGTCGGCACGAGCAAGTTCATCCTTAATCAGTGGAGACAACCCTTTCCGAAAAATAGATTTTTTAGCGGAAGTGTCCCAAGTGGTATCAAGAGCCCATCTCCTGAAATCCAGGGCATATTCGGCTACTGAACGCTTACCTTGGCGCAAAGTTAACATGGCTGCTTCAGCTGTTGCACCTCGATTGGGGTCATCAAACATCTGCCCCATGGCTGAAATAAAAGCATCAAGGTGATTCAAACAATCATCCTCAGTCTCAATCAGAGGGTTTGCCCACATCAAAGCCTTATTGGTAAGCAACATGATTATAGTAAGCACTTTGGATCGTTCAGTGGGAAATTGTGAAGCATGTGCAGAGAAAAATAAATTGCATTGATTAATAAATCCCCTGAATTTCTCACGTTCACCGCCAAAACGAAAAGGAGGTAATTTGGGGATCCCAGAACTCGGGGTTATGGCAGGAGCCTGGGCTCGTTCCTCTAGAGCCTCAATCCTGGCTCGCAATTCCTGGGTAGTCTGTCCAAACACTTGCAAATTATGATTAGTGAGGTCCTGTAGGCTTGCAAAACGGGTTTTTAAAGTCTGTACATCTGAAAGGATTGTATCAGTCACTCCGCAAAGTTCCTTTATGCGGGCCTCCATCTTCCAGATCTTTTAAAGCAGAAGTGCTGGAAGGAGAAGAAGAAAGGAAAAAAAAAAAACAATAGTGTTTACCTGTGGTAACACTCCAGAGTAAAATTTTAAGGGAATGCGCTCACCTGGAATGGTTGTGAGAAGTCACAACCACTGTCATCACATAAGGTATTAAACGGACATCTGATATCCACAGTCACAGCAGACACGGCTTTCCCAGACCCAGCAGACACTAAACATTGGCTCCTGAATCTTGTCATGTATAGTGTACAGTTCCTATAGCGTCTTGTGCTTGGGTGCGAGGAAAACACAGGAGACATAGGTTGAAATGAAATGACTTGTATTACTTCATACAAGCATGCTGAAAAGTTCACACAGTTTGCAGGAACAGCGACAGGAGACACAGCAGGCCAGAGTAACTTCAAGCTCTACAATAACTCTCCAAGCAGGTTCAGGATCTCTTCTCTGTACCGTAATTCCTCTGCAAACATGGATTCACCAAACAGCAGGTTTCCAGAGTCCAAAAGTGTTCCAAGGTTCCTCAGTAGGGAATAGCTGGAGTACAAGTCCAAGGCTTCCAGGAGTCAGGTCACAGACTGACTGAGGCTTGATTCAGGAGCACTGATTGTTCAGCTGAGGCTGCTTAAGAAGCAAGAGGGAAGAATCAGGGCGGGAACATGAAAACTGGAAACTCCATATTAACTGAGGGCAAGAGCTGCAGAAAGACAGAAAGCAAAATGGGCGACGGAAAACTGAGTTTCAAGGAACATGTCAACAGAGACAAAGAACCTTACACTCTGTTTTGAAGATAGCAATCTGTCATGATTGCTTCACCCCAATATGTTGCTGGAAAATCTGCGCCAAATAGCATACTTCTTCCACTTTCACAAGGTGTTTGGTTCCTTCTTTCCGTTACACCATTTTGTTCAGGGTTGTATGGTACAGTGGTCTAAAACATGATTCAGTTTTTCCTTAAAATGCTTTGTGTGTCTCTTTACTTGTATATTCATTATCAGAACGCAGAATTTTTAGCATTTTCTCAAATTTCTTATAAACTTCAGCAAGATATATCAAGTTTCTCTGGAACGTCATCTTTGCTGTAAAGCAAACAGACAACTGTATATCTTGAATAGTGTTGAGCGATACGATACTGCAAATATCGGATATCGGCCGATATTAGCTGTATCGGCCTTTCGATTCCGAATACCGATATTTTCGTCATATCGAATACCGGAATCGGATTTGTCACTGTCACTGTCTGTGTCCGTCGGTCGGGTCTGTCACTGTCAGTGTCCGTCGGTCGGGTCTGTCAGGAGTCAGCGGCACTTACCTGGCAGAAGATCTCCGGCGGTCACGTCCTGGACTGCTTCATGGCCGCCATCCTCTTCTCCCCGGCGGTCACATGCAGTTTCTCGCGATAACTGCAGTGACTGCTGGGTAATCCCGGCCGTAAAGCAGTCAGTCCGATGACGTCACCGCCGGGGAAGCAGGTAATCAGCTGTGCTGCGTCGGGATGTCAGGCCCTGCCTGGCATTGCGATGTAGCAGAGCTGGATCGTCGTGGGACACTCGTTACTATGGACTGCGTCGGACAGGTGGTATACTGTTGGTTTGTTTTTTTTCTTTTTTTACAGGAGATCGATGGCGTCGCAGGAATGAGAGTACAATAAAAGAAATGAAAACTGTGTTGTCTCTTTTATTTCATTAAAAGACTTTTTTCTTGCTTTGTCTTTTTTTTATGCATTTAATAACTTTGGGATTAATAATGGATTGGTGTCTTATTGACGCCTCTCCATTATTAACCGGGCTTATTGTCACCGTGCAATCAACGGTGACATTAACCCCTTATTACCCCGCTTGCCACCGCTACAGGGCAAGTGGGAAGAGCCGGGTAAAGTGCCACAATTGGCACATCTTTTGATGCGCCAAATGTGGGGCTGCTGTAGCCTGGTATTATCAGGCTGTTGAGGGCCAAAATCCATGGGCCTTGACAGTCTTTTAATACCAGGCCGCAGCAGTCTGCATTTTACTTGGCTGGTTAACAAAAATAGGGGGACCCCTACGCCGTTTTTTTTTCGAGGGGATCCCCTATTTTTGTTAACCAGCCAAGCTAAGCAGACTGCTGTGGCCTGGTATTATCAGGCTTGCAAGGTCCATGGATATTGGATCCTTACCAGCCTGAAAATCCAGGCCTCAGCGGTCTGCTTCATCTGGCTGGTTAACAAAAATAGGGGGGACCCCACGCCAATTTTTTTCGAGGGGATCCCCTATTTTTGTTAACCAGTTCCCTCTGACATCACTGATTGTCAATCAATTAAGCTTTCCACTTCCTCTCCTGTCAGCCAGGAGAGGAACTCATTCATTTGGGGGTTTACTGTGAGGCTGCAGCATTAGCTGCGATCCCTGCAGTAAACATTAACCCTTTCTGATGGATTACACCGTGGGACCTGACTGTACATCGGATTGGTAAGAATAATTTTGCTTTATTATTTTATTTTTATTACAGGAAATGGTTTTAGCAGGTAAATAAAATATGGTCAAAAACTGTGTGATTATTTCATTAAACTTCTTTTTTATTAAAGTGTGTGTGTTTGATTTTTCTTTCATACAATAGAATTAATAATTGATAGTTGTCTGATTGACAGCTCTCAATTATTAACCTGGCTTAAAGTGACCTTTCAATTGCAAGGTCATTTTAACCCCTTATTAACCCATTCGCCACCGCTACAGGGCAATGGGAATAGACGGGCAAAGTGCCAGAAAGGGCAAATCTAATTAGAGATTTGCCCTTTCTGGGGTGTCTGGGGGCAGATGTTAGTAGCCGGGGGGGCCAAAAATAATGGTCCCTCTCTGGACTATTATTATCTGCCCCCACTCACTGGCTTTGTCTGTCTGGTTGCGAAAATAGGGCGGGAGCCCACGCATTTTTTTTCAGCAATTTTACACCTCATATATATATATACATGTCATTGAATTTGTGACACATATATATATATTTATATTTATAGTTCATACACTTCTACATAGTATAATAGCCGCTAATTCAATTGCCGGCTTTTGTGAAAATGCAGAACCCGACATGAAATGACACTTGGTTTACATAGAGTTAACCATGTCTTTTCATGTAGTTTGATATCTGATTTGTACAAACAATTACATGAGTGTAAGTGTGCAAAATTTCACACCTGTAGGGGTTAATTAAAGGTGTAAATTCGTAGCAAAAAAGTCCATTTTTTTTACAACGAATATACACCTTTAATTAACCCCTACAGGTGTGAAATTTTGCACACATAGACTGATGTAATTGTTTGTGCAAATCAGATTGCAAACGACATGAAAAGACATGGTTAACCCTATGTACACCAAGTGTCATTTCATGTCGGGTGCTTCTGTCTTTTCACAGAAGCCGGCTTTACCCGGCAATTGAATCAGAGGATATTTTACTATGTAGAAGTGTATAAACTATACATATATGTATATATATATATATGTCACAATGACATTATATATATATATATGTATTCTATGTGTGTATATTTAGTGTTTACAAGGAAATAAAGTTTTTTTTTAGTTGCGATATTTTGTTCCCATAGACTTACATTGGACTTCCGGTATCGAAATCGGATATCGACGATATTTAGTGATATCGGCGATACCATTTCGATACGATATTTTTAGATATCGAGCAGTATCGCTCAACACTAATCTTGAATAATCATCGATAAATATGAGAAAATATCTCTTCTTTCCAGGAGTTTGAGTATTCGTTGTACCACAAACATCTGTGTGCATTAAGTTCAGAAGCTGTTCTGATTTTATAGTACTATTCCTAGGAAAGGATTTTCTTGACATTTTCCCTTTAAGACAGCTAGTACATTGCATTTGTCTGATTACACAGATTGACTGTAATACCATCAACAAGTTGTTCTTCAACCAACTTTATTATTGCTTCTAGGTCTCTATGTGCAAAACGCCTGTGCCATACATGGATACAATTCTTGTGCTGTTCATATTCAACAGTGTATTCAATTTCCTTGCATTTTAGCTAGTACAACTCATCTTTGATTTTTCCTTCTGCTAGTGTGGGTGACCTTTTTTGAGATGATAGAGCTGTCATCTTTAAATGTAATTTCATTTCCTTCTTTTGAGTTTCTTCAAAGATAACAGACTGCTTTCAAGACTAAGGAAATAGAGCACGTCCTTTTCTGGGATCTTTCTGCTTTGTGTTGGGGAGACTTGACAATTAATGTAACCAGCTCCTATTCCCTTTAAATTCATATACTGACCCATTAGCCAAGATCATTCTGTGACTTATTTGGCCCAGGCTACAGAACAAGCTAGTCACAATCATTAGTCATACGACTAGTTGCCCCAGAGTCTATATCACACAAAATAGTTAAGAAATAACATTTCCACATGTCTACTTTACATCAGCACAATTTTGGAACCAAAATTTTTTTTTGTTAGGAAGTTATAAGGGTTAAAAGTTGACAAGCGATTTCTTATTTTTACAACAAAATTTACAAAGCCATTTTTTTTTAGGGACCACCTCACATTTGAAGTCACTTTGAGGGGTCTATATGGCAGAAAATACCCAAAAGTGACACCATTCTAAAAACTGCACCCCTCAAGGTACTCAAAACCACATTCAAGAAGTTTATTAACCCTTCAGGTGCTTCACAGGAACTAAAGCAACGTGGAAGGAAAAAATGAATATTTAACTTTTTAGCCACAAAAATGATCTTTTACAAACTTTTTTTTTATTTTCACAAGGGTAAAAGGAGAAAATGGACAGATAAGGTTGTTATGCAATTTCTCCTGAGTACGCCAATACCCAATATGTGGGGGAAAACCACTGTTTGGGCACACGGCAGAGCTCGTAATGGAAGGAGCGCCGTTTGACTTTTTCAAACTAAAATTGGCTGGAATTTAGATTGGATGCCATGTCGCGTTTGGAGAACCTCTGATGCGCCTAAACAGTGAAACCCCCACAAGTGACACCATTTTGGAAACTAGACCCCTAAGGTACTTATCTAGATCTGTTGTGAGCACTTTGAACTCCCAAGTGTTTCACAAAAGTTTATAATGCCTGGGTGTGAAAAAAAAAAAACAATTTTCCACAAAAATGATTTTTTAGTCCCAAATTTTTGAATTTTCCCAAGGAAATTGGACCCCAAAAGTTGTTGGCCAATTTGTCCTGAGTACGCTGATACCCCATATGTGGGGGGGCGAAACTGTTTTGGCGCACGGCAGGGCTTGGAAAGGAAGTAGTAACGTTTTGGAATGCAGACGTTGATGGGGGTCATGTTCCGTTTGCAGTGCCCCAGATGAGCCTAAACAGTGGAAACCCCCCACAAGTGACCCCATTTTGGAAACTAGACCCCCTAAGGAACTTATCTAGATCTTTGGTGAGCACTTTGAACCCCCAAGTGCTTCACACAAGTTTATAATGCCCGGGCATGAAAATAAAAAATCCTATTTTTTTCCCACAAAAATTATCTTTTAGTCACTAATTTTTTTTTCCCAAGGGTAACAGGAAAAATTGGACCACATAAGTTGTTGTACAATTTGTCCTGAGTACGCTGATACCCCATATGTGGGGGGAACCACTGTTTGGGCGCACGGCAGAGCTCGGAATGGAAGGAGCACCATTTGACTTTTTCCAACCAAAATTGGCTGGAATTGAGATTGGATGCCATGTTGCATTTGGAGAGCCCCTGATGTGCCTAAACAGTGGAAACCCCCCACAAATGACCCCATTTGGGAAACTAGACCCCCTAAGGAACTTATCTAGATTTTTGGTGAGCAATTTGAACCCCCAAGTGCTTCACACAAGTTTATAACGTAGAGCCGTAAAATTTAAAAATCATATTTTTTCCACAAAAATGATCTTTTCACCCCAATTTTTATTTTCCAAGGGTAACAAGACTCCAAAAGTTATTGTACTATTTGTCCTGAGTGCGCTGATACCCCATATGTCGGGGTAAACCACTGTTTGGGTGCATGGCAGAGTTTGGAAGGGAAGGAGCGCCGTCTGACGCAGAATTGGCTGGACGCCATGTCGTGTTTGGAGAGCTCCTGATCTGCCTAAACAGTGGAAACCCCCATAAATGACACCATTTTGGAAACTAGACCCCTCAAGGAACTTATCTAAATGTGTGGTGAGAACTTTGAACCCCCAGGTGTTTCACTAAAGTTTATAACGTACAGCCGTAAAATAAAAAATCTTTTTTTTTTTACAAAAATTATTTTTTCGCCCCCAATATTTTATTTTCACAAGGGTAACAGAAGAAATTGGAACCCAAAAGTTGTTGTCCAATTTGTCCTGAGTACGCTGATACCCAATATGTGGGCGAAAACTACTGTATGGGCACACGTCGGGGCTCGGGAGGGAAGTAGTGACGTTTTGGATTGCAGACTTTGATGGAATGGTCTGGGGGCGTCATGTCACATTTGGAGAGCCCCTGATTCACCTAAACAGTGGAAACCCCCCACAAGTGACCCCATTTTGGCAAATAGACCCCACAAGGAACTTATCTAGATGTGTGGTGAGCACTTTGAACCCCGAAGTGCTTCACAGAAGTTTATAACGTACAGCCGTAAAAATAAAAAATCTTTTTTTTTTTACAAAAATGATTTTTTCGCCCCCAATATTTTATTTTCACAAGGGTAAGAGGGAAATTGGACCCCAAAAGTTGTTGTCCAATTTGTCCTGAGTACGCTGATACCCAATATGTGGGAGAAAACTACTGTATGGGCGCACGTCGGGGCTCGGAAGGGAAGTAGTGACGTTTTGGATTGCAGACTTTGATGGAATGGTCTGGGGGCGTCATGTCGCATTTGGAGAGCCCCTGATGCGCCTAAACAGTGGAAACCCCCCACAAGTGACCCCATTTTGGAAAATAGACCCCACAAGGAACTTATCTAGATGTGTGGTGAGCGCTATGAAGCCCCAAGTGCTTCAAGGAAGTTTATAATGTACAGCCGTAAAAACAAAAAAATAATTTTTTTTGTACAAAAATGATATTTTCGCCCCCAGTTTTTTTATTTTCCCAAGGGTAACAGAAGAAATAGGACAAATTGCACAATAACTCTTGGGGTCCAGAGTACGCTGATACCCCATGTGTGGGGGTAAACTACTGTTTGGACGCATGGCAGAGCTCAGAAGTGAAGGAGCACCGTTTGACTTTTTCAACGCAGAATTGGCTGGAATTGAGATCAGACGCCATGTCACATTTGGAGAGCCCCTGATGTGCCTAAACAGCGGAAACCCCCCAATTCTAACTCCAACCCTAACCCCAACACACCCCTAACCCTAGTCCCAACCCTAACCACAAACCTAACCCTAACACACCCCTAATCCCAACCCTAACCCTAATCCTAACTTTAGCGGCAACCCTAACCCTAACTTTAGCCGCAACCCTAACCCTAACTCTAATGGGAAAATGGAAATAAATACATTTTTTTATTTTATTATTTTTCCCCAACTAAGGCGGTGATAAAGGGGGGGTTGATTTACTATTTATAGCGGGTTTTCATGATTGGCAGCTGTCACGCTAAAAGACGCTTTTTATTGCAAAAATAGTTTTTTGCATCGCCACATTTTGAGAGCTATAATTTTTGCATATTTTGGCTCACAGAGTCATGTGAGGTCATATTTTTTGCGGTACGAGTTGACGTTTTTATTGGTACCATTTTTGAGCACGTGACATTTTTTGATCGCTTTTTATTTCGATTTTTGGGAGGTTAGAATGAACAAAAATCAGCAATTCATGAATTTCTTTTGGGGGAGGCGTTTTTATTGTTCCGCGTGTGGTAAAATTGATAAAGCAGTTTTATTCTTCGGGTCAGTACAATTATGGCGATACCTCATTTATATCATTTTTTATGTTTTGGCGCTTTTATACAATAAAAACAATTTTATATAAAAAATAATTATTTTTGCATCGCTTTATTCTGCGAGCTATAACTTTTTTATTTTTTCACTGATGATGCTGTATGGTGGCTCGTTTTTTGCGGGACAAGATGACGTTTTCAGCGGTACCATGTTTATTTATATCGGTCTTTTTGATCGCGTGTTTTTCCACTTTTTGTTCGGCAGTATGATGATAAAGCATTGATTTTTTGCTTTTTTTTTGTTTTTGAAGGGGTTCACTAAAGGGGTTAACTAGTGGGACAGTTTTATAGGGGGGGTCGTTACGGAGCGGCGATACCAAATATGTGTACTTTTATTGTTTTGGGCTTTTTTTATTTACAGGAAGAAATGAATTTATTGGGGAATATTTTTTTTTTTTTTTTATTCATTTTGGATTTTTTTTTAAAACATGTTTATTTTTATTTTTTTTAAACTTTTTTACTTTGTCCCAGGGTGGGACATCACTGTATTTTATCAGATCGCTGGTGTGACAGTGTGCACAGCACTCTGTCACACCAGCGATCGCTCAGGCAGTGCAGCAGGCTTCTCAGTGCCTGCTCTCAGCAGGCACTGAGGAAGCCGCCTCCCTCCAGGACCCCGGCGCCATCTTGGATCCGGGTCCTGGGAGGGAGGAAGCCATCAGAACAGCGCGATCACATCCCCCTCCCTGCGCGATGCTTCCCTGTGCCCCCAGTGCACCGCGATCATGTTTGATCGCGGTGTGCAAGGGGTTAATGTGCCGGGAGCGGTCCGTGACCGCTCCTGACACACAGTCACGGGTGTCAGCTGTGATAATCAGCTGACACCCGGCGGCGATTAGCTGCGCTCCCTCCGCAGCTGATCGCCTATGACGTACTATCCCGTCCATGGTCAGATTGTCACGGGTTTTATGGACGGGATAGTACGTCTAATGTCAGAGAGGGGTTAAACCTTTAATAATTATTTTGCTTTTTGAGCTGATTCATTCTAGCTTTCCAGCCACTAGGTGCCCTGATTTCTTGCAGACAAAACACGTTTCCTTTTATTTTTGGGTAGATCTCGGGTTTTCAAAGCAGATTCGGCTTTGGATACCCCCCTGCTGCTTACACTTTCTGTCTATTGCTTGTACTCATCTACAAGCTTTCCTTTGACATACTCTAATGTAAGCCCATAATCTGGATGTGCATCTAAGGTAGTTACAAGTGTGCTTTCTGGTAGACCACTTAGTAGTAATACAAACAAACTCACAGAAACTACATGGGTATCACATAAATGTGAGCGTACTAACTTCATTAAATATTTGTATTTCACCATGTAATTGAGTATGGAAGGTATTTGTATACTCCTATACAACATGAAATAACAAGAAATGGAGTAATATACTAAATATAAAATGTATCAAAAAACTTTATTGAACAATTATAAATACATATAGAAAATCACTGTTCACAAAAGAGTAGCACAAAGAGGACACATGACCCCAGTAAAAAGCATGGGTCCAGGGTATACATAATAGTATATATGCATTCATAATCAAAACAGCATGGTAGAAATTATAAAGACAATTTGTCCTCAGATACATGCGCACCAAGGCAGCAATATGAAAAACTATCAGCGTATCAAAGCTAATGCAGTTTAAGTGTAGCTTATGATGCCATGATGTACATAGAGTCGGAGACCAAACTATCTGAAACCTTCCTTCAAGTATCAGTTTAAGGTATCATAACAAAACAGCAGGTCCGAGTAAATGGTACACTGATATGTCAAAGTGCTTACCCATGATGTGGATATAAGTATGCCGAGGAGCCAGGCAAGATCCCAACACGCCTTTCATGTTAGCTTTGTCAAGAAGGGAATTCTTGACAAAGCTAACGCGAAACGATCAAAAAATATCATGTGCCTGAAAATGGTACCAATAAAAACGTCAGCTCGTCCCGCAAAAAACAAGACCTCACATGACTCTGTGGGCCAAAATATGAAAAAATTATAGCCCTCAAAATGTGGTAATGCAAAAACTATTTTTTGCAATAAAAAGCCAGCTGAGCTGCAGTGAGATCCCTGCTAGCATTGTGAGTGCTCACGGTGCTAGCGGGGATCTCACTGAAGTCACCGCAGTTACATCCAGTCACTGGGCTCTGTTCCCAGCCAGGCTGAGCTGTGGTGAGATCCGGGGTCACTTATAAAAATCACATATCAGGAAACAGTAGATTAGTTCCAAAAAGGGGGCACTTGTTGGGCATTGTCACTGTTAAAGCAGATCTAGATTAGTTCCTTGGGGGGTCTAGTTTCCAAAATGGGGTCACTTGTGGGGCATTTCCACTGTTTAGGAACATCATGAGCTCTACAAATGTGACATGACGCCTGCAGACCATTCCATAAAAGTCTACATTCCAAAACGTCACTACTTCCCTTCTGAGCCCTGATGTGTGCCCAAACACTAGTTTTCTCCTACATATGGGGTATCAGCGTACTCAGGACAAATTTGACAACACATTTTGGGTCCAATTTCTCCTGTTACCCTTGGGAAAATTAAAAATTTGGGACTAAGATCATTTTTGAGGGAAAAAAATGATTTTTTATTTTCATGGCCGGGCGTTATAAGCTTTA
The DNA here is from genome assembly GCA_033576555.1 of Oophaga sylvatica. NCBI lineage: Eukaryota > Metazoa > Chordata > Amphibia > Anura > Dendrobatidae > Oophaga > Oophaga sylvatica. The sequence goes on from JARQOD010000001.1 coordinate 148,346,982, forward strand.
GTGAAACACCTGGGGGTTTAAAGTTCTCACCACACATTTAGATAAGTTCCTTTGGGGGTCTAGTTTCCAAAATGGTGTTATTTGTGGGGAGGTTCCACTGTTTAGGCACATCAGGGGCTCTCCAAACGCAACATGGCGTCTGATCTCAATTCCAGCCAATTTTGCATTGAAAAGTCAAACAGCGTTCCTTCCCTTCCGAGCTCTGCCATGCGCCTAAACAATGGTTCCCCCCACATATGTGGTATCATCGTACTCAGGACAAATCTCCTATTACCCTTGGGAAAATAACAAAAATTTGGATCTGAAGTGCATTTTTTGTGAAAAAAAAGTTAAATGTTCATTTTTTTTTAAACATTCCAAAAATTGGAAGCACCAAAAGGGTTAAATAACTTCTTGAATGTGGTTTTGAGCACCTTGAGGGGTGCAGTTTTTAGAATGGTGTCACTTTTGGGTATTTTCTATCATATAGACTCCTCAAAGTGACTTAAAATGTGATGTGGTCCCTAAAAAAAAATGGTGCTGTAAAAATGAGAAATCGCTGTTTAACTTTTAACCCTTATACAGTAACTTCCTTGCAAAAAATAATTTTGGTTCCAAAATTATGCTGATGTAAAGTAGACATGTGGGAAATGTTACTTATTAAGTATTTTGTGTGACATATCTCTGCAATTTTTTTTTTATAATTCTTTATTTAAAGACTCATAACGAAATCCAGGTTAACATAATAATTGGAATCAGACAAGTAGACGAATGCAAACAGTACAACTTAACACCCAACCAAGGCGATCGTCCACGAGTCATCATCATCTGGAGACCCGGAAGTAGAGGTCAATGACCTGACCCGAAGGGTCTTCCATTTTTTAACTTTTAACAAACAGTATAACAAAGAGGAGAAAGAGAGGAGAAGAAGAAGAGAAAAAAAAATTAAAGGGAAGAAACGAGGGGGTAAGGGGAAGGAGTGCCCACCAGGCCAAGCCCACCACTCAGCCTATAGTTTCAGTTAACTACAGAGGAGGGGTTTGCCTCAACCATTAGATCACAATACTCACTAGAACTTCGAAAGTCCATCCATCCAAGCAAAGTAGCCCAAAACTTTGGATATGAGTCGTATATGGATGAGGTGAGGTCCTCCATATACATAATTTCATTGACTTTTGCAGTCCATTTAGATATGGTGGGAGGAGAGGGACTCTTCCATCTCTCCGGGATGCAAGCCCTTGCTGCCATGATCAAAAATTTCAATAGAGAAGATTTATAGATCCGGAGAGGGATTTCATTATGCTGGAGTAGTATCAGAGCTGGAGTCAATTTTTCGGAACAGCCCGTAACCCGACAAATAATTTCCCACACCTTGTCCAAAATGATTGCAATACATCACATTGCCAGAAAATATGAAAAATTGTGCCCTCTGCTCTTCCACACCTCCAGCAATTGGGGTCAGTCTCTGGAAATATGGTGTGCAGCCTCGAGGGCACTCTGTACCACCTGGACAGAATCTTAGAGCCAGCCTCCTGGAACCTAGAGCTAATCGACGCACAGTGTACAAGGGAAAAAATTTCGAGTTCTCTGATCTTCCGTAAAAGTAATATTTAAATCTCTCTCCCACTGCCCAAGGAAAGAAGGGGGCGACCGGCTTTGGCGGTCCATCAACATAGAGTAGGTTTTAGCTAAGGTGTGTCTGATTGGGCCCGGGCTATTACATAAAAGCTCAAATTGGGTTTTGGGTCATCTAAATGAGCTTTTAGGGGGAAGGCTGCTGAAAAAGTGGATGAGTTGCAAACACCTCCAACTGCCCAAGGGTATTGGATCCGTTTTGGCTGTAAGGTCATTCAGAGAAGGCCAGGAGGCTCCCTCACCCCAGTTTTCTACTCTGTCCATCCCTGAGTCCATCAATAGACGAAAAATGGGTCCGAGCGGCTAGGGACAAATTTAGGATGACTCAACACGGAGTAAGCGGAGAAGCCTCTGGGAGTAAATGTAGACGGACCAGTGCTGTATTGCAGTATTTTAAAGTGGGTCCAATTGTCGGATGGGATTTGATTTGTTCTGGGGCAGAGAGTAAAACCCATGGAAGGGTCTTCAATGGGGTCGGGCAAAAACTTTGTTCTATTTGAACCCAGGCCTTATTGTATCCGTTTCTGCACCAGTCTATAATTCTTGCTAGGTGACCTGCCAAATGATTCATTATTAGGTCCGGAAGCCCCACCCCCCCCAACCTCTTGGGTCTGCAGAGAACCTCCCGCTTTAGTCTAGCAGGTTTTCTTCCCCATATAAACGAGACCTGAATAGACCCTAATTTTCTAAAAAAGTTAGCAGGGATATTGATGGGGAGAGTCTGTAGAAAATATAGGACCCTTGGTAATATGTTCATCTTAAAAATTTGGCATCTGCCAAACCAGATAAAAGATATCTTGGACCACCTATCATAATCTGCTTGAAAGGATGTTAAAAGGCCAGGGAAGTTCCAACGATATAGAGAATTGATGTCTGCAGATTGTCTAACTCCTAAATATTTCAGGTGTCGGGTAGCCCATTTGAAACTGAAGGACTCCTGTAAAGATCTCACAAGTTCAGGGGAAGAATTAATGTTGAGCGCCTCGGATTTTGAAAAATTTATTTTGAAATTAGACAATTGGGCATACATTCTGAATTCATTCATAAGTTTAGGCAGGGAAATCTTAGGTGAGGTAACAAAGAAAAGAAGGTCGTCTCAGCGTAGGCAGCTACTTTATACGTGTTTTGAAGTACATTAATACCCGAGATGTTGGGATTGGCTCTAAATGTCTGAGGAAGGGTTCAAGGGTGAGGATGAAAATGAGGGGGGACAGAGGGCATCCCTGTCGTGTACCATTATAAATATAGAACGCATCTGAAAGTACATTGTTCATCTGGACCCTTGCGGAAGGGACTGAATAGAGAGACAGGATCCATTGGAGCATCCTTGTTCCCATACCCAGGTGAATGAGGGTCTCTTCATGAAAACCCAATTGACTATCAAATGCCTTCTCGGCGTCGGTTGATAAGAGGATAGATGGGACATGTCGGGATTTAGCATGATGAATTAAGTAAATAGACTTAATAGTATTGTCTCTGGCCACTCGGCCTGGCATAAATCCAGCTTGGTCCGGGTGAACGACTCCCGAGGGAAAGGGAGCAAGTCTGGAAGCAAGGATCTTGGCAAAGAGTTTTACATCAACATTTAACAGGAAAATGGGACGGAAGCTGGCACACTGGGTCGGGTCTTTCCCTTCTTTATGTATCACCGCAATATGGGCTCTCAGAGAATCTGTATGTGGGGGTTATTTTTAGACATTGAATTAAAGGAAGTTAGCATCCCCGGGGTTAGTAATTCTCTGAATTTTTTGTAGTAAAGGGCCGGGAAGCCGTCAGGACCTGGTGCCCTGCCCGTTTTAGCAGCAGAAATAGATGAGTGCACTTCTTGTTCTGTTATGGGTTCTTCCAGCATTAAGATGTCACTGGGGGTCAGCTTTGGTAAACCTGCATTCGTGATATATTCCTTTACACGGGAACGAAAACCGAGCGTGGCAGTGGCTGGGTTTTTATTATCTGTGTTGTAAAGGGACGCGTAAAATGTCTGAAAGGCTTTTGCAATGTCATGGGAGGATTGGACACGTTTAGCATGGGCGGTGGAGAATATTTCTGGAATGTAAGATCTAGCTCTTTGCTGTCTTAATGCTTTTGCGAGGGATTTGCTACATTTGTTCCCATGTTCATAGTAGTGTCGCCTACAGCGGGCTAAAATCCTCTTGGCCTTTATATTAAGAAGGTTACACAAATCATCTCGCACCTTAATGAGTGCAGTTTTTGCTGCTTCTGTAGGGGAAGTTTTATGACTTGTCTCCAGTATTTTTAATTGGGTCAGGAGGGCATCAAGTTCGGCCTCCCTTTCCCTCTTCCGCCTCGCCCCATGTTTTATCAATAATCCTCTGATCACACATTTATGAGCCTCCCAAACAGTGTTTGGAGAAGAATCAGCAGGTTTGTTTAGTTCAAAAAATTCTCTCAAGGTCTGGGAAATCTCCTGAGCAACCATAGGATCGTCCAGGAGAGAGGAGTTTAGTCTCCACTGCCATTGACGAAAGGCCGAGGAGGGCAGGGCAAGCACGATAGAGCAGAGCGCATGGTCCGAGAAGGTAATGGAATCTATGTCAGTCTCCTGTATCTTAGAGATATCTTTGTGATGTACAAAGAAATAGTCTAATCTAGAGTAAGAGTCATGGACTGATGAATAAAAAGAGAAGTCCCTGTCCGAGGGGTGTAGTAGTCTCCAAGTGTCGATAAGTTGGTGGTCATGTAATATCCTTTTAAGGCTACGTAGTGCTGCTAGGGAATGAGATGAAGCTTCAGAAGATGTGTCTACAGATGGATCAAGTGCGATGTTGAGGTGCCCCCCATGGACCAGAATACCCTCCGAGAACTCAGCAATAGAATCCAGGAGGCCCGCCAGAGCAGAGACCTGTCCGACATTAGGTAGATACACAGAGGCAAGAGTAAAGATGTGGGAAGCTATTTTCCCCTTTACCAACCTCATTCTGCCCATGTTATCTGTGCGAGAATCCATAAACTCCCATGGGAGAATCCGGGAAATCAGGATACCTGTCCCTCTAGATTTTGAGTCAGGAGAACAGCTCTGATACTCCTCTGGGAACCAATGAGAAGATAGTTTGACTGGCTTGGCTAGGCTGGCATGAGTTTCTTGCAAGAAAGCAATTTGGATATGGGATTTTTTCAAAAAATTCGTCAGAATGGCCCTTTTGCCTAAACTAATGCAATCCCTTTACATTAAGCGAGCCACACTTTACCTCCATCGGGATGGTATGAGGCATAGTGAGAGCAGGTTGTGGGTCCCTGTGTGTGTAGGGGGGGATGGGCAAGAGGGAGGAAGGGTAGAGGTAAAAAGGGAAAAAAAAAAGGAATGAAAGTAGAAAGTAGTTAATGCAAGATGCAAGAAAGAACAGTGGAGGGGGACAATTCCTCCACCAGTGGTACTGGTGAGCTCTCCGCACCACGAGCTAGTCGAGGTCAAAGAGCCACCTAGCAAATCCAAATTGGACTTGCAAGCACTCTCGGGAACACAGAAAACCGTGAGGCAGTGCCCCGGCAGGACAAAGGTCACATGAACATACATTAACTGAGCAAAATAAAATGATACACTTCACCCACAAGAACCCAACACAATCTCAACTCGGGTGATATAATCTCAGGTTTCTTCCAGATTACAGAATATTCAAATCTATCAGTCAGCACAGGAGGGAGGATGGAGGGGGGGACCCAAGATAAATTTACACATGGATATAACAATAGCATATAAGCTGCAACCCCATAGGACATAATCCTAGTAAATCCCTCCAAGTTTACCTCACCAGTCAGGAGGGAAGTAAACCCATAATAACCCTACAACATTTGTCACAGAGTGTCAGATGGGAGCCTCAGAGGGAGTGGAGCTCGTCGTGAAATCAGTCTTCTCCTTTTCCTGCACATGGGAAGAACGTCTGGCCCTGTTCTTCTTCTCCCTCTGAGGTAGTGGCTGAGGATGCTCAACTTGTAACCAATTTGGTACAGGGAATGGTGATATGTCCAAAAATTTGAACAAATCCTTGAGCTCATCCGGGTGTTTAAGGGTGAAGACAGAGCTCTCTCTCCGTACGATCAGATGGAATGGGTGGCCCCACCGGTACGTGGCCCCAGACTCCCTGACCTTTTGCAGTAATGGCCGAAGCAGACGTCTCATGAACAGAGTGCGAGCTGAAATATCTGGAAACAAACGGATCTCCACTCCTTCCAGGGAGACCGGTCCAAATGTCCAAGCTTTACGTATAACACTCTCCTTCTCTGAGAAGTAGTGCATTCTGCACAGAACATCTCTGGGGTTCGAGCTGGAAGGTGGCCCCTGGCGTGTAACTCTATGGATCCTGCCAAACACAAAAGGAGTCTCTGACGCTCTTTGCGTAATCTGGTTAAAGATGGCTGTAACTTTTTGAGATAGGGTATCCATGGTGACGCTCTCAGGTATACCTTTCAGGCGCACGTTATTGCGGCGACCACGATTCTCCTGGTCATCCAGTAGCAACATCATGTCCTGCATATGAGTCTGTGATGATGAGAGCTCCTGCTCCAGACAAGATAGCCTCTCAGATAGTGATGCCGTAGCCTCCTCCACTGAGGTCGTACGAGCAGTAAGTGTGTCCATATCATTTCTAAGAGCTAAACTGCCTTTTCCTGAGATGCTTCAATCCTTGCTATCAGGGAGTCTATATCTGCTTTAGTAGGAAGGGCTTTAATCAGCTCTTGTAGGCTGTGGAGGTCTGACTGGGGGACGGCATGTGCTTGGCTGCATAGCACTGTGGCATTGCCTTGTACCCGAGTCTCTCCCTGCCAATCTCCTCCAGCTTTATCTCCCTGATCTGTTGCATTTCTGATGTGCACTGTGTCTGGGCTTCTGTGGGGGGATGAGCCACCCTCCCCTGATGAGTCCAGAGCGCTCCTTCCCTGACTCCCAACAGGCGTCTTCTCCGTCATACCTCGTGGTCTCACAGAGCTGGGGGCCATTGCTGAGGCAGTTGCAGGCTTTCCCTTCGGCATACGCTCTGAATCATGTGGGTCAGGGCTGTTTCTTTGTGGTGGGAAGGGATCGGAGTGCTGCTGGAACCAGTTCCCCTTCTTCTGGAAGCACACATGGATCTTGTGGGTAAGTTAGAGTAAAGTATATTCTCCTTGTCCCCGGAGCACTAAGAAGCAGCTTCCTCACTCCATCACGGCTAAGCCACGCCCCCCATATCTCTGCGATTTAAGGGCATGAAAATTCAAAGTTAGAAAATTGTGAAATGTTAAAAATTTTCGGCAAATTTCAGTTTTTTTCACAAATAAACGCAAGTCATATCAAAGAAATTTCACCACTATCATGAAGTAAAATGTCAGAATCACCGGGATCTATCGAAGTGTTCCAGAGTTATTACCTCAAAAAGGGACAGTGGTCAGAATTGTAAAAATTTGCCCGGTTATTAACATCCTACTAACCTGATCAGTGTACAATTGTTATGTCACTGATACAAAGAACAGTTGAATCATATATGTCATAATAACTTTATTAATAACAAAATCAAAATAATTACATGATATACAATTATTAATCAAAGGTGCAAGATAAAGGAGACAAAAAGTGGCTTCCTATGTGATGTATGCCCACTGAATGAAAGATATGCTAGCAAAAACCTTAATAGGGGCTAATCAAAGGAAAAATGAAGAGAACCGTAGTTCATATCTATCCTATAGTAAGATTGTTGAGGTTTGCCTCCCATAATTAATTATCTAATTAGGGTAACATGTAAAAACACCCTGTTTAATGATCAAAAGGAGACATAACATTATAGCATAAGGGTGGCCGAAGCCATTACCTGAATCACAGTGGTGCAAAATAGGGAGTCACCTGTCTCACAGCCCCGACGCGCACGTTTCGCCCCCCAAGAAGCTCCACAACAGAGTCAACACCTGGACAGGCAGAAGCCTCCGTCTGTCCTGAAGAAAATCGAGGGTGAAACCCAGAATTACAGAAAAATGGAGACATCAAAGTGGCAGAGCTAGCCCTATTATTAAGAGCAAACTCAGCCAAAGGCAAAAAAGAGACCCAGTCATCCTGATCAGCAGACACAAAGCATCTTAGATAAGTCTCCAATGTCTGGTTTGTTCTCTCAGTTTGACCATTGGTCTGAGGATGAAACGCCGAGGAGAAAGACAACTGAACACCAAGCTTAGAACAAAAGGTCCTCCAAAATCTGGAAACAAACTGGACTCCTCTGTCAGACACAATGTTCTCAGGAATGCCGTGTAAACGAACCACGTGCTGAAGGAACAAAGGCACCAATTCAGAGGAGGAAGGCAACTTAGGTAATGGCACAAGATGTATCATCTTGGAAAACCTATCACAAATCACCCAGATGACGGTCATTCTCTGAGAAACAGGGAGGTCGGAAATGAAATCCATAGAGATATGGGTCCATGGTCTCTTGGGCACAGGCAATGGCATCAACAAACCACTAGAGCGAGAGCAAGGCTTGGAGCGAGAGCAAGTCCCGTAGGACTGCACAAATTCCCTGACATCACGAGACAAGGTAGGCCACCAAAAGGACCGACTAACCAAGTCTCTGGTACCAAAAATTCCGGGATGACCGGCCAACGCGGAACAATGAATCTCAGACATCACACTCTTTTTCCACTGGTCCGGGACAAACAATTTCCCAACAGGGCAGCGCTCGGGCCTATCCTCCTGACACCCCTCCAAAGCCAGTCTCAAATTGGGCGAGATGGCGGAAAGAACTACACCTTCTTTCAAAATAACAGAAGGATCAGATACCTCAGGAGAGTCCGCAAGGAAACTCCTCGAGAGAGCATCCGCCTTAACATTCTTAGTGCCAGGAAGAAAGGAAACCACAAAATTAAAACGTGTGAAAAACAAGGCCCACCTGGCCTGTCTAGGATTAAGTCGCTTGGCAGATTCCAGATAAACCAGATTCTTATGGTCAGTAAGGACCACCACCTGATGTTTGGCTCCCTCCAGCCAATTCTCCACTCTTCAAAAGCCCACTTCATGGCCAATAACTCCCGATTACCAACGTCATAATTACGTTCAGTAGGAGAAAATTTTCGAGAGAAAAAGGCACAAGGGTTACTTTTAGAGGTCTCTGGATCTCTTTGGGACAAAACGGCACCTGCCCCAATTTCAGAGGCATCAACCTCCACCTGAAATGGCAGAGAAACATCAGGCTGCCGTAGAACAGGAGCAGAAGTGAATCTCTGCTTAAGTTCCAGAAATGCAGAGACTGTGTCAGGAGTTGAACCCAGTACCTCTTGTCCACTGGCCAGCAGCTCCACCATCTGAGCTATTCTGCTGGCTGCAAAGTTCCTTGCTGAACCCAGATACCATTGACTGTTCTTCCTGATTGGCTACACCTAGTGCTCTCTTGATTGGGCCTCTGATTGCCAATTACACACCCTATATAAACCTGGCCCTGTGGGTGTGTCATTGCGAGATTATTGTGCTTCCAGCCTTTAGTCAAGCTCTTTCTCCTGCTGTTCCTGCTGCTACAAACACTGCTCTCCTGTGAACTGACCTCGGCCTGCCACCTGACTACGTTATCTGCCTGCTCCTCTGCTACAAACACTGCCTTTCCTGTGTACCGACCTCCGGCTGCCACCTGACTACGTTATCTGCCTGCTCCTCTGCTACAAACACTGCTCTCCTGTGTACCGACCTCCGGCTGCCACCTGACTACGTTACCTGCCTCTGCTTTCCCTAGTGTTTGCAGTAACATCGGCTCCAACCCAGACGGGATCCTGACAGAATAATCTCGCGCCAAAATGGAGTCCGCTGTGAACACCCTGAGGCGGCAAGTTACGGAACTTCAAAGTTTTTGTACTGACTCTCAAGGAAAATATGCCAAGTTACAAACTGATTTCACGGCGATACAACAGGAAGTAATTGAGCTACAAAAACAACTACTGGACGTGCGCAATTCAGGGTCCGAATCAAACGCGCGGCTGCCGTTGCCTGCAAAGTTCAGTGGGGATCGCAAGCAGTACCGAGGATTCCTCAATCAATGCCGCATATACTTCCAGATGCAACCTGCTCCCTTTACCAGTGAGAGGAAGAAAGTTTTTTTCATGATAAATCTCCTGACGGATGAAGCTCTTGCTTGGGCTTCACCTTATGTAGAAAAGGACTATGCCCTCCTTAATGACCTGGAAGCTTTCATCGCAGCTATGAATCAAGTTTTTGATGACCCAAACCGCTGTGCCACAGCAGAAACCAAATTACATAATTTGCGCCAAGGACGTCGCTCTGTTGCGGAATATACATCGGAGTTCCGTCGCTCGGTGGCCGACACCACCTGGAATCCAGCGGCCCAGAGAAGTCAATTTCGACGAGGGTTATCAGAACCAGTGAAAGACGAGCTTGCCAGGGTTGAGACCCCTGACCAGTTGGAGGACTTTATTCAATTTTGTATCCGGATTGACCAGAGACTTACTGAAAGGAGAAAGGAGAGACTGCGAGCACTTGGGAATAGCCCTGGCTTCTCATTTTCAGCATCAGACCACCAAGAAAAGACGCAAGGCGTGTCTGAACCGATGCAGATCGACGTCATCCGAAGACCACTCTCTGCACAGGAGAAGGAGAGGCGACGTGCAGAACATCTCTGCCTCTATTGTGGGGACCCTGGACACTATGCCATCAACTGTCCTAACAAAAGGACTATAGCCTTTACCAACAACAGGTCTGCCAGCAATACGGACCTTTCTCAGCAGTCGGATTCCATCTTGCAGACTATCTCATCAGTAACGCCAGAAATAGACAAAATACATACCACATCATCTCATTTTGTAATCCCCATTCAGGTTGTAATGGGCACCCAAAAAATACAATGCTCTGCCCTGTTGGATTCGGGAGCAGGAGGAAATTTTATGGACTTAAAATTTACACGTGATAATAATATTTCCAGTAGGACCAAATCCACACCAATTGAAATGGAAACTGTGGATGGATCACCTTTGTCTTCTGGACCTGTCACGCATGAGACAATCGAACTGGAGATTTGTATCGACCCGGATCATCATGAAGCTGTCAGTTTTCACCTTATTTCATCTCCGAAATTTCCGGTTATTCTAGGGATCCCCTGGTTTTCAGTCCATAACCCTTCTATCAACTGGGCATCAAGGACCATCACCTTTCCATCTGACTACTGTAAGAATAATTGTCATAAGGAACCCCCTGTTCTCTAACAAGTCCAAATCTCTGAGATTTCGCATGAGAAGGAAGAGAAACTACCACCTCAATATCAGCAGTTCTCTGATGTCTGCAGTAAGAAGAAAGCAGATCAATTACCTCCTCACCGTCCTTACGACTGTCCCATTGAATTGCTGCCAGGAGCAACCATTCCATTTGGACGGATTTACAATCTTTCCGAACCTGAATTGAAGGTATTAAGAAAGTTCCTGGATGAAAATTTAGAGAAAGGCTTTATTCGACCTTCCACATCTCCAGCTGGGGCACCCCTGTTCTTTGTTGAAAAGAAAGACTCCACTCTGCGGCCATGTATTGACTACAGAGAGATGAATAATATCACTGTCAAGAATCGCTACCCGCTACCCTTGATTCGTGAACTATTTGAGAGACTCCGTTCTGCGAAAATCTTTACGAAGCTGGATCTTAGAGGGGCTTACAACCTCATACGGTTTCGCCCAGGAGATGAGTGGAAGACCGCCTTCAGAACGAGATATGGACATTTTGAATCTCTTGTTATGACCTTTGGCCTTAGCAATGCCCCAGCCACCTTTCAACATTTTATTAATGATGTATTTGAGATTTCTTGAACCAATTCGTTGTGGCTTATCTCGATGACATTCTTATATTTTCAGACACCTTGGAAGAGCATCGCAGGCACGTCCAGTTAGTCTTGGAACGACTACAGGAGAACCATCTCTACATTAAACTTGAAAAATGTGAGTTTGAACAAACCAGTATCCAATTTCTGGGATATATCATCTCCCCAGAAGGTCTGAGCATGGATCCCGCAAAATCAATGCTGTAGTGGACTGGCCTGTTCCAAGAAATTTAAAAGACGTCCAGCGTTTCATAGGATTTGCAAATTTTTACCGAAAATTTATAAAGAACTTTTCACGGATCATACTACCAATTACTACACTAACAAAAAAGACCAAAGCATTTTTCTGGTCTCCGGAGGCACAGGAGGCTTTTGACAAGTTGAAAACTCTTTTTACGTCTGCTCCATTGTTAGTACACCCAAATCCTGAATTGCCATTTACTGTCGAAGTGGACGCCTCGGACTCTGCAGTGGGAGCCATTCTGTCTCAGCGAGTTGGGGACAAGATGCAACTTCACCCATGTGCGTTTCTTTCCCACACCATGTCATCTGCAGAAAAGAACTAAAACATTGGTAATAAAGAACTGTTAGCCATTAAAGTTGCCTTCTCCGAGTGGAGACATCTTCTGGAAGGTGCCAATCACCCTGTGACTGTCCTCACGGACCACAAGAATCTTGAATTCCTCCGTACAGCAAAAAGATTGTCTGCAAGACAAGCACGATGGGCCTTATTTTTCTCAAGATTAAATTTTATAATCTCTTACCGGCCTGGTTCAAGAAATGGCAAGGCTGATGCCCTGTCCAGGATGTGTTCGGAACCTCAGGAGAGGTCTAGTAATGATGATACAATTCTAGGCCCTAAAAATTTTTTGGGAATATTGCACTCTAGAGGACTAGGTAATAGAATTAAAGATGGATATCAAGAGGACTCTTTCCTTAACCATCCTTCGGAAGACGTCGATCTTTCATTCAAAGAGGGGTTTTGGATGCAGAAACACCAAATATATGTACCTGAATCTTCTCGCCTTGAAGTCCTCAAAAGTGTCCATGATTCTAAACTGGCAGGACATCCTGGAGTTGCAAAAACACAAGACTTACTACTTCGTTTCTTTTGGTGGCCTAATTGTAGGAAGGACGTGAGGAAATATGTTTCAACCTGTTTAACATGCGCACGAAACAAGACCCCACGATCGTCTCCTCTAGGACTCTTGCAACCACTCCCAGTTCCATCCAGGCCTTGGGGATCTATTTCCATGGATTTTATTGTGGAACTACCCCCTTCCAAACAGATGACCGTCATCCTTGTCATAGTAGACCGACTCACAAAAATGGCCCACTTTATTCCAACTGAAGGAATTCCTACTGCTGAAAAAACTGCAGAACTGATGATCAAAGAGGTATTCAGGTTACATGGAATTCCTGACAGCGTGGTGTCTGACAGAGGCGTTCAGTTTACGTCAAAATTTTGGAAGAGTTTCTGTACAGCCTTGGGAGTCACGGTGAATCTTTCTACCGCTTTCCATCCTCAGTCCAATGGCCAGACGGAGAGAACGAACCAGACTTTGGAGCAATACCTCCGTTGCTTCATTTCCTATCTTCAGGATGACTGGGTGGACTATTTACCAACAGCAGAGTTTGCCTACAACAACTCCATACATAGCGCTACATCTCAAACTCCATTTTTTGCTAATTATGGAGTACATCCAGTATTTATCTGCCAGTGAACACTCCCATTCCTGCTGTTAATGACAGGCTTACAAAATTACAGGAATTCCAGAAGGAATTATCAGAGATATTGCTCAAGACCCAGGAAGAATATAAGGAAGCAGCAGATAAACATCGGAGAGTGCCCCCTGCTCTTCAGGTTGGAGACAAAGTTTGGCTGTCCACTAAAAACCTTAAGACACATGTGCCATCCTCCAAATTGGGTCAGAAATTCATTGGACCTTTTCAAATTTCTGCAAAAATTAACCAGGTTGCTTTTCGTTTAAAACTTCCCAACAATCTAAAGATTCATCCAGTGTTTCACATATCCTTGCTCAAACCCTTCTGTGAAAACCCGTTTCCAGGAAGAATTCAGCCACCTCCTCCACCAGAAAGGATCCGTGGTGAAGAAGAATACATTGTGGATAAGATTCTGGACTCCCGAAAATTCAGAGGTAAACTGCAGTATCTGGTGCAGTGGAAGGGTTACAGACCAGAGGAAAATTCATGGGAACCAAGGGACAACGTCCATGCTCCTAGACTAACAAGAGCCTTTCATCAGAGGTACCCAGATAAGCCAGCTCCTGAGATGTCCAGAGGCCATCCTGGAAGGAGGGGAGTACTGTCAGGAGTCGAACCCAGTACCTCTTGTCCACTGGCCAGCAGCTCTACCATCTGAGCTATTCTGCTGGCTGCAAAGTTCCTTGCTGAACCCAGATACCATTGACTGTTCTTCCTGATTGGCTACACCTAGTGCTCTCTTGATTGGGCCTCTGATTGCCAATTACACACCCTATATAAACCTGGCCCTGTGGGTGTGTCATTGCGAGATTATTGTGCTTCCAGCCTTTAGTCAAGCTCTTTCTCCTGCTGTTCCTGCTGCTACAAACACTGCTCTCCTGTGAACTGACCTCGGCCTGCCACCTGACTACGTTATCTGCCTGCTCCTCTGCTACAAACACTGCCTTTCCTGTGTACCGACCTCCGGCTGCCACCTGACTACGTTATCTGCCTGCTCCTTTGCTACAAACACTGCTCTCCTGTGTACCGACCTCCGGCTGCCACCTGACTACGTTACCTGCCTCTGCTTTCCCTAGTGTTTGCAGTAACATCGGCTCCAACCCAGACGGGATCCTGACAGACTGCCTCAGAAGGCCAATTCACCACATCAGAACCCTTTTTGGTCAAATCAGTTAATGGTTTAACAATAACCGAGAAATTACCAATAAATTTACGATAAAAATTGGCAAAACCCAAAAATCTTTGAAGAGCCTTTAATGAAGTAGGTTGGACCCAATCACAGATGGCCTGAACCTTGACCGGGTCCATTTCAATAACAGATGGGGACAAAATTAATCCCAAAAATGAGATCCTCTGTACGCCAAAAAGACACTTTGATCCCTTCACATACAGAGCATTCTCTCTCAAAATCTGGAATACAGTTCGAACATGTTTCACATGAGAGTCCCAGTCATTAGAAAAAATCAAGATATCATCCAAATAAACAATCAGAAACTTATCCACAAAATCCCTGAAAATGTCATTCATGAAGGACTGGAAGACAGAAGGAGCATTAGTGAGCCCAAAGGGCATTACAAGGTACTCAAAATGCCCCTCAGGGGTGTTAAATGCCGTCTTCCATTCATCCCCGTGCTTAATGCGAATAAGGTTATATGCCCCCCTGAGGTCAAGCTTGGTAAACCAAGTAGCGTCTTTCACCCTGGAAAACAGGTCAGAAATCAAGGGTAACGGATATTGATATTTCACAGTAATATTGTTCAAAAGACGATAATCAATACACGGCCTTAATGAACCATCCTTTTTGGCCACAAAGAAAAAACCGGCACCTAAAGGTGAAGAGGATGGTCTGATATGACCCTTCTCCAATGACTCCTTGATATAAGACCGCATAGCGTCATGTTCAGGTACAGACAAGTTAAAAAGGCGACCTTTAGGGAATTTACTACCAGGCACTAATTCAATAGCGCAGTCATAGCTCCTATGGGGAGGCAAGGATGCAGATTTACTTTCGCTAAACACATCAGAAAAATCAATCAAAAAGTCAGGAACATCCTGAGCCTGGAGGGAGGCAGAAAAAACAGGAGTGTTGGTATTAACACATTGGCAGCCCCAACTGGTTACAGACACAGATTTCCTATCCAAAACAGGATTATGAGACTGTAACCAAGGGAAACCCAGCACGATAATGTCATGCAGATTATACAGAACCAAAAATTTGCAGCTCTCCTGATGATCAGGTTCAACCCTCATTATCACCTGAGTAGAGAACTGAGGTTTATTCTCAGCCAAAGGGGTAGAATTGATCCCCAGTAGGGGAATAGACTTCTGTAGGGGTATCAAGGGAAACCCGCAACGTTTAGCAAAATCAAAATCCATCAGGTTAATAGCTGCTCCCGAATCAACGAAAGCCTGAGCAGAAAATGAGGACAGAGAGCATATCAGAGTAACAGTTAATAAAAACTTAGTCTGAACACTACCCAAGACAACTGAGCGTGCAAAACGTCTTCCCCGCTTAGGGCAGACTGAAATAGCATGAGAGGCATCACCACAGTAGAAACATAACCCATTGCGCTTTCGAAACTCATGACGCTGTGCCCCAGAAACCACTCTATCACACTGCATGGGTTCAGAAGCTGGTTCACAAGGCAACACTATTCCACGCATACTTCTCCGCTTACGCAAACGTCTGTCAATTTGAATCGCTAATGACATAGAATCATTGAGACCAGAGGGGACAGGGAATCCACCATAACATCCTTTACATTATCTGACAGACCCTTCCGAAAAAGGGCTGCCAAAGCGTCGTCATTCCATTTGGTCAGGACTGCCCACCTGCGGAATCTCTGACAGTATAACTCAGCGTCATCAAGCCCTGATTTAATGCCAACAAGGCTTTTTCAGCTTGATCAGTGACATTAGGCTCATCGTACAATAACCCCAAGGCCTGAAAAAATGCATCAACATCACTCAAAACAGGATCCCCAGGTGTCAGGGAAAAAGCCCAATCCTGAGGATCGCCGCGCAGGAGAGAGATGACAATCTGAACCTGCTGCGCTGCGTTCCCTGAGGACTTAGATTTTAAGGCAAAAAACAATTTACAATTATTTTTGAAATTAAGAAACTTGGCTCGATCCCCCAAAAACAAATCTGGCATGGGAATCCTAGGTTCCACAACAGGCAACCTAGCAAGATAGGTAGCAATACTCCGAACCTCAGTGGCAAGCTGATCCACACGGCCAGACAACTGTGCAAACTCCATTGAGAGAAAAAATCCTCCCCAGCACCCAGAGATACAGAGGAAAAAAAAAAAAATCCAACAAACAGAAAAATATCTCTGACAACTCTGACAACCTTTTTTTTTTTTCTTTCACAAAATTTTTCCCTTCTGTGAGTACCATATAATTTTCAGTTAGGCCGGTGATACTGTTATGATTTGGTAGCTGAGGAGTGCAGGTAAAAAAGGCAATACACCAGAGCAGTTGGAATCTATGAGATTGCAGTACCCTGACTAACCACCACAACTAGAGGCAGCCGTGGAGCGTTCCTACGTTGGTCCTAGACGCCTCATCACAGCCTGAGAAACTAACTATACCTAAAGATAGAAAGAGGAAAGCTATCTGCCCCGGAGCAGATCCCCAAAGAACATAGAAAGCCCCAAACATGTAATGGCGGTTAGACAAGAAGAAATACTGACACAGACAGAAAATAGTATGAGCAAACGTTGGGGCCCAAACTATCTAAATAGAAAAGGATAGGAAGGGCACTTACTGCAATCTCAAAAAACCCTGAAAAGCACCAACTCTACTAATTTCAAAAACACCTGAGATCACACGACCTCTACCACCTAAATTAGTTCTCTGGTGTAACAAAATAAAAACAGCAGCCACTGAAAAAACTGGAAAAAGCAAATGTACAAAACATCAGTGGCTGAACTAAACTGAGAGGGCAAAAGCCCCCGGAGGGGACCCTGAAGGCCCCCACAGAAGTGCAGGACAAAATGCAAAAATCAAACACAAAAGCAAAAGGAAGAAAATGTCTTATCTGTTAGCAGGAGATGCAGACACGACACAGCAGGCTACAAAGGAAACAGGAATCAAGGATTGAGACCAGAACAATTGATCACCGGCAACCCTGATGGGAAGGCGACTCCCTTATATAAGACCAGTCAGTAACACCTGATTCCCAATCCTCACAATCTTCACTGGACAGTCCAGTACCGCTTGTAACCACCAGAGGGAGCCTCTGCTCAGAACTCATCTCAAGTCCATTCACAACAGGCCAAGTACAGAGATATCCTGGATGAAAACCTCTTCCACAGTGCTCTGGAGCTCAGACTTGGCTAAAGGTTTACCTTCCAACAAGACAATGACCCTATGCACACAGCTAAAATAACAAAGGAGTAGCTTCAGAACAACTCTGTGACCATTCTTGACTGGCCCAGGCAGAGCCCTGACCTAAACCCAATTGAGCATCTCTGGAGAGACCTGAAAATGGCTGTCCACCAACGTTCACCATCCAACCTGACGGAACTGGAGAGGATCTGCAAGGAAGAATGGCAGAGGATCCCCAAATCCAGGTGTGAAAAACTTGTTGCATCATTCCCAAAAAGACTCATGGCTGTACTAGCTCAATAGTGTGCTTCTACTCAATACTGAGCAAGGGGTCTGAATACTTATGACCAGGTGATTTTTCAGTTTTTCTTTTTTAATAAATTTGCAAAAATCTCTACATTTCTGTTATTTTTCAGTAAAGATGGGGTGCAGAGTGTACATTAATGAGAAAAAAATGTACTTTTTTGAATTTACCAAATGGCTGCAATGAAACAAAGAGTGAAAATTTTAAAGGGGTCTGAATACTTTCTGTACCCACGGTAAATGAACTTCTTGATCAATATGCCATAGAATGGGCCTGTAACATGAGCAGGGCTGTAGGTGATGGCAGTGTATTAGCACAGAGCATTTCTGCGGTAGCGGAGCCCGAACACCTGGGGAGTGTCACTTTGATGTCTCTATAAGAAGCAGCATGGAGCTGCATTGTTTCTGTACTGTATACAGCCGCTTGGCGTCTGTGCCGTGCACCTGTTATACCCACGGTGGTTCTGCTCTTGGCTATAGCGTTTACAAGTTATTTTATTATACACAAGTGACTCGATCTGAGCTTAGATATGAGGGGTTTATATATCCCAAAGTATTGTGTATTCACCCTCCTCAGATTTACAGCATTAATACCAATGAGGCTTATTCCTGCTGAGAGTCTGTGTATTATGTGGTAGGTATAATGGAAGTGAAGAGACTTAGCTAGCTTTCCTTGTATGCAGAACACTCTATAATATGTTGTTTTAGTGGTACCTCACTTATAAATACTGAAGAGTAGAGTTGAGCGATACTTTCCGATATGCTAAAGTATCGGAATCGGAATGGTATCGCCGATATCACTAAAAAATCGGCGATACCCGATACGATACCGGAAGTCCCATGTAAGTCTATGGGAACAAAATATCGCAACTAAAAAAAAACCCATTCTTTCCTTGTAACACTAAATATACACACATAGAATACATTATATATATATATACATGTCATTGTGACATATATATATACATATATGTATAGTTTATACACTTCTACATAGTAAAATATCCTTTGATTCAATTGCCGGGTAAAAGCCGGTTCAGTGAAAAGACAGAAGCACCCGACATGAAATGACACTTGGTGTATATAGGGTTAAACATTTCTTTTCATGTCCTTTGCTATCTAATTTGCACAAACAATTAAATCAGACTATGTGTGCAAAATTTCACACCTGTAGGGGTTAATTAAAGGTGTAAATTCGTTGTAAAAAAAAACGGACTTTTTTGCTACGAATTTTACACCTTTAATTAACCCCTAGAGGTGTGAAATTTTGCACACATAGTCTGATTTAATTGTTTGTGCAAATTAGATAGCAAAGGACATGAAAAGACATGGTTAACCCTATGTACACCAAGTGTCATTTCATGTCGGGTCACCCGACATGAAATGACACTTGGTGTACATAGGGTTAAACATTTCTTTTCATGTCCTTTGCTATCTAATTTGCACAAACAATTAAATCAGACTATGTGTGCAAAATTTCACACCTCTAGGGGTTAATTAAAGGTGTAAATTCGTTGTAAAAAAAACGGACTTTTTTGCTACGAATTTACACCTTTAATTAACCCCTAGAGGTGTGAAATTTTGCACACATAGTCTGATTTAATTGTTTGTGCAAATTAGATAGCAAAGGACATGAAAAGACATGGTTAACCCTATGTACACCAGTGTCATTTCATGTCGGGTTCTGCATTTTCACAAAAGCCGGCAATTGAATTAGCGGCTATTATACTATGTAGAAGTGTATGAACTACAAATATAAATATATATATATATGTGTCACAAATTCAATGACATGTATATATATATATGAGGTGTAAAATTGCTGAAAATAAATGCGTGGGCTCCGCCCTATTTTCGCAACCAGACAGACAAAGCCAGTGAGTGGGGGCAGATAATAATAGCCCAGAGAGGGACCATTATTTTTGCCCCCCCGGCTACTAACATCTGCCCCCAGACACCCCAGGAAAGACAAATCTATAATTAGATTCGCCCTTTCTGGCACTTTGCCCGTCTATTCCATTGCCCTGTAGCGGTGGCGAATGGGTTAATATGGGGTTAAAGCCACCTTGCTATTGAAAGGTGACCTTAAGCCAGGTTAATAATTGAGAGCTGTCAATTAGACAACTATCAATTATTAATCCTATTGCATGAAATAAAAATAAAACACACACACTTTAATTAAAAATCATTTTAATGAAATAAAGACACATGTTTTTGACCATCTTTTATTTTACTGCAAAAACCATTTCCTGTAATAAAAATAAAATAAAAAAGCAAATTATTCTTACCTATCCCATGCACAGTCAGGTCCCACGGTGTAATCCTTCAGAAAGGGTTAATGTTTACTGCAGGGACCACAGCTAATGCTGCAGCCTCACAGTAAACCCCAAATGAATGAGTTCCTCTCCTGCCTGACAGGAGAGTAAAGGCTGGGTGTCACATAACGATACACCAGCGATCCCGACAACGATATGCACTTGTCAGGATCGCTGGTGTATCGCTACATGATCGCTGCTGAGCTGCCAAACAGGCAGCTCAGGCAGCGATCTGGGACAGCGACACTGCGGGTAACATCGCTTAAGGGCCCGTCTCACATAGCGATATCGCTACCGAGATCGCTGCTGAGTCACTAGTTTTGTGACGCAGCAGCGAGCTCACCAGCGATATCGCTGTGTGTGACATTCAGCGACGATCAGCCCCCTGCCGGGTATCGCTGATCGTCGCAGAAATGTCAGGACCTTTTTTTGATCGCTGGTTTCCCTCTGACAGGCACGCATCGCTGCGTGTGACAGGCGGGGAAACCAGCGATCAAAGGTCCTGACATTTCAGCGACGATCAGCGTATACCCGGCAGGGGGGTGATCGTCGCTGAATGTCACACACAGCGATATCGCTGGTGAGCTCGCTGCTGCGTCACAAAACTAGTGACTCAGCAGCGATCTCGGGTAGCGATATCGCTATGTGAGACGGGCCTTAAGTGGAAAGCTTAATTGATTGCTTTCCACTTTCACTTCAGGTCAGCCAGGGACACAATCAGTGACGTCAGAGGGAACTGATTAACAAAATAGGGGTTCCCTTCGAAAAAAAAAATGGCGTGGGGTCCCCCCTATTTTTGTTAACCAGCCAGATGAAGCAGACCGCTGAGGCCTGGATTTTCAGGCTGTTAAGGAGCCAAGATCCATGGACCTTGCCAGCCTGATAATACCCAGGCCACAGCAGTCTGCAATCTTGGCTGATTATACAAAAATAGGGGATCCCCTCGAAAAAAATTGGCGTGGGGTCCCCCTATTTTTGTTAACCAGCCAGATGAAGCAGACCGCTGAGGCCTGGATTTTCAGGTGTTAAGGAGCCAAGATCCATGGACCTTGCCAGCGTGATAATACCAGGCCACAGCAGTCTGCATTCTTGGCTGATTAACAAAAATAGGGGATCCCTCGAAAAAAAATTAGCGTGGGGTCCCCCTTATTTTTGTTAAACCAGCCAGATGAAGCAGACCGTGAGGCCTGGTTTTTCAGGCTGGTAAGGATCCAATATCATGGACCTTGCCAGTGATAATACCAGGCCACAGCAGTTGCTTAGCTTGGTGGTTAACAAAAATAGGGGATCCCTCGAAAAAAAAAAAGGCGTGGGGATCCCCCCTTTTTTGTTAACCAGCCAAGTAAAATGCAGACTGCTGCGGCCTAGTATTAAAGACTGTCAAGGCCCATGGTTTTGGCCTCAACAGCTGATTTAATACCAGGCTACAGCAGCCCACATTTGGCGCATCAAAAGATGTGCCAATTGTGGCACTTTACCGGCTCTTCCCACTTGCCCTGTTGCGGTGGCAAGCGGGGTAATAAGGGGTTATTGTCACCGTTGATTGCCGGTGACAATAAGCCCGGTTTTATATGGAGAGGCGTCAATAAGACACCGATCCATTATTAATCCAAAGTTATTAAATGTGTAAAAAAAGACAAAGCAGAAAAAGTATTTTAATGAATAAAGAGGACAACACAGTTTTCATTTCTTTATTACTTCTCATTCCTGCGACGCCATCGATCCTGTAAAAAAAGAAAAAAAACAAACCAACGTATACCACCTGTCCGACGCAGTCCATAGTAACGACAGTCCCGACGATCCAACTCTGCTACATCGCAATAAGGCAGAGCCTGTCATCGCAACGCAGCACAGCTGATTACCTGCTTCCCCGGCGGTGACGTCATGGACTGACTGCTTTACGGCGGGATTACCCAGCAGTCATGCAGTTATCGCGAGAAATGCATGTGACCGCCGGGGAGAAGAGGATGGCGGCCATGAAGCAGTCCAGGACGTGACCGCCGGAGATCTTCTGCAGGTAAGTGCCGCTGACTCC
>JARQOD010000001.1:148369186-148446622 GCA_033576555.1 Oophaga sylvatica
GCTTGGTGTTGTAGAATCAGAAGCAGATGTGACTACTGAAGACTGGGACACGACCAGACAGGAGCAGTACAGAAAAGTACAGGCCTGTGTTGAAGACAGTCTCACCAGGGTAAGAGACAAACAAGAGGATCACTACAACAAAAGTGCGCCAGCCGAACCTTTCGCACCTGGTGAAGTCGTGCTGAAAAGAAAGAGAAGGATGCACAAACTCGACGATCAATGGGAAAAAGAGCCCTACGTTGTACAGAATTCAAGGTTTGACAACAAGAAAACGTGTATAATTAGTAAAGATGGAGGAAGAACGACTACAACTGTATCTAGAGATCACCTAAAGTTGTGTCCGGATCCGTTAAAGCTTCAAGAGGAAGAACCTGTTGTCAATAAAGAAGAGCGTGATGAAGCAGTCATACATACAGACTTAGGAGATTTCCCCGCGGATTGGCACCGAATTGGAGAAGCTGTAATCATTCCCGTACTCCAATTCTATCAACAACAAGGAGAACCTCTACATCTAGTTGAGCCGGTTGTTGCAGTAGAGTCAGTTCCAGAGGAACCTGCTCCAACAGAATCACAGAAAGAAGAGTCCCCTGCTGAGACAGAACCGGATCACCCAGCTGAAAGTATACTTGCCAGATCCCTAGAGAGGTTAAGGCAATATTACAACTTGCCTGCACGCAGGACAGACAGGTTAACTGACACCTCACCTATCACTACACCACGTAGGCCAGTAGGCATAACAAGGGGACAATTACCTGTTAGGTACAGAGAGTAAGACCTAACAAATGTAGAGGATTGCTTATAGCATTGTACATAAATGTAGATATTGTTGCTTACATTATGTCTTAACCGTTATTTATTAATTTGTTTTTCTTTTTGGTTACCAAAACAAGTATATGGACATTATTTTTACTTGTTCCCACTACCTTTTGAGCAGCCTTTTTTCCAAAAGAGACTAGGACTTTTTTCGGTTGCTCATTTCCTCATCGCTTTTACCTATGTATATAGTTAGATATGTTACCTGTTATGCAACAGTTCAAGATCCTTACCTCCCATAAAGGGAAGATATAGTTGTACAATGTTTATTGTTATGTGTTTTGTATTTCAGCCCCGGAGTGCTGAGTCCTACTAGGGGTGAATGTGGAGCCCAGCTGCGTCTGGATTCATATCTCCCAGAAGGGTGCGTAGAAGGAATTCACCACTAGAGGTCTCAATATACATGCACACACCTTCACCCATCCCGAAGACCACCAGAGGGAGCTGTATAGAGATACAAAAGGAGGGTGAAGACAGGAAAGAGAGTTCAGATTTGAGAGACTGCAGTTCAGTCAGCTCAGATTTGAGGGACTGCAGTTAGGTCAGTCTGCAGAGCTGAGATTAGAGAGACTGCAGAGCAGTTCAGTTCAGCAAAGTGGAGGCTAGTAAAGTGGAGCGGAATCCATTCCAGTCTAGTCAGAGCTAAGACAAGTGAGTAGTCTGCAGACAGAGCAGATGAGTGGAGTTCGCAGCGAGGGACTCTAGAGCTCAAGTTGAGAGCCAGGAGCGTGCCGACGCTCAGAGATCGGCGAAGAGGCAGCCCACCAACTGCCAGTGTGTGTAATCGTGTGAGGGCCCGAGTAGGCCGAAGGCAAGTGGAAAGAGAAGTAAAAGAGGCCAAGGAGCCGTAATAGCTCACCTCAACAAGTGTTTACCCGACACCGGGGTCCGAGCCTATAGGGATCTCCACGACCCATTAGGAGAACACCGGAGTTCCTGGAGGACTACAAGTCCCAGGAGTACCACAGAGCTGATACGTAACTGGGCCAGGAGGACGGAGTCAGGCAGTGCACTGCCAGCAGGACTGTGTACTTCAAGAAAAGGTCCAACCACAAGGTCAGCCAGGTGCAGGACGGAGACTAAGGCCCAGCTACATGCAGGCCAGGACTTCATTACTAAAAGGCAAGGAACAGGAGGCCACACACCTACTCAGTGGGAGACTCTGGATGTGCACCCTTCACCCTACCGTGCTCCGGGATGTGCCTGCAACATCTTCAGTAAAGGTACCAAAGTGACATGTGTGTGTGTCTACCTTATTACCCCTACTGCCGGGATCCCCTCTGTCCTGCATCCCTACACATCTACCTGCCCTGAAGGACTCAGCCTCACCTGTGGGAGGCCTAACACCTATAGCTGTACAACACCAACCCTTCAGTGGATCTGCACAGCAGCGCTGGTCACCCTGACCAGGTGCCACAGGTGGCGTCACGAATCCCCATACCAACATTCAATTCCCCTGTAAATATCCCACATTAACGGGTGAGCGCCAGAGCCACGGACTGAGCTGTGTTGCCGTGACATCCCCATAGAAGTCTATAGGCTCAGATCCGAGTTTCCATTGCTCTGGAGGGCGACTCAGAGTCATAGCTGAGATGAACCTGTGCTGCACTTTATGTACATGCTCAGCAGTGAGGCAGTGCTGTGGAGTCGTAGTGAGATGAATCTGTGCTGCACTTTATGTACATGCTCAGTAGTGAGGCAGGGCTGTGGAGTCATAGCTGAGATGAACCTGTGCTGCACTTTATGTACATGCTCAGTAGTGAGGCAGGGCTGTGGAGTCGTAGCTGAGATGAATCTGTGCTGCACTTTATGTACATACTCAGTAGTGAGGCAGTGCTGTGGAGTCGTAGCTGAGATGAATCTGTGCTGCACTTTATGTACATGCTCAGTAGTGACCAGGAATGTGGAGTCGTAGCTGAGATGAATCTGTGCTGCACTTTATGTACATGCTCAGTAGTGAGGCAGGGCTGTGGAGTCGTAGCTGAGATGAATCTGTGCTGCACTTTATGTACATACTCAGTAGTGAGGCAGTGCTGTGGAGTCGTAGCTGAGATGAATCTGTGCTGCACTTTATGTACATGCTCAGTAGTGACCAGGAATGTGGAGTCGTAGCTGAGATGAATCTGTGCTGCACTTTATGTACATGCTCAGTAGTGAGGCAGGGCTGTGGAGTCGTAGCTGAGATGAATCTGTGCTGCACTTCATGTACATGCTCAGTAGTGGGCAGGGCTGTGGAGTCGGGTGGAGATGAATCTGTGCTGCACTTTATGTACATGCTCAGTAGTGACAGGCTGTGGAGTCGTAGCTGAGATGAATCTGTGCTGCACTTTATGTACATGCTCAGTAGTGAGGCAGGGCTGTGGAGTCGTAGCTGAGATGAATCTGTGCTGCACTTTATGTACATGCTCAGTAGTGAGGGCAGTGCTGTGGAGTCGTAGCTGAGATGAATCTGTGCTGCACTTTATGTACATGCTCAGTAGTGAGGCAGGGAACTGTGGAGTCGTAGCTGAGATGAATCTGTGCTGCACTTTATGTACATGCTCAGTAGTGAGGCAGGGCTGTGGAGTCGTAGCTGAGATGAATCTGTGCTGCACTTCATGTACATGCTCAGTAGTGGGGCAGGCTGTGGAGTCGGGTGGAGATGAATCTGTGCTGCACTTTATTACATGCTCATATGAGACAGGGCTGTGGAGTCGTAGCTGAGATGAATCTGTGCTGCACTTTATGCACATGCTCAGTAGTGAGGCAGGGCTGTGGAGTCGTAGCTGAGATGAATCTGTGCTGCACTTCATGTACATGCTCAGTAGTGGGGCAGGGCTGTGGAGTCGGGGTGGAGATGAATCTGTGCTGCACTTTATGTACATGCTCAGTAGTGAGGCAGGGCTGTGGAGTCGTAGCTGAGATTAATCTGTGCTGCACTTTATGCACATGCTCAGTAGTGAGGCAGGGCTGTGGAGTCATAGATGAGATGAATCTGTGCTGCACTTTATGTACATGTTCAGTAGTGAGGCAGGGCTGTGGAGTCGTAGCTGAGATGAATCTGTGCTGCACTTTATGTACATGCTCAGTATTGAAGTTCCTCCTCTAGTGCTGCGGAGTCGGAGTGGGAGACTTGTCTTACCGCATCCACAGCACTGATTACCGTGTCCCGAATATGAATACACAGCTAATGGGAAGCTATATAAACATTAAGTCTAGCTCAAAGAAAGGGAAGCCACACTCTTACCTGCACTAAGTGCAGAAACCTAAAACTTAACAGAAAAAAATGAACTGGAGTATAAGTTGGTATGCATGCAAAATAGGAACATGTTCACACTGGACATTAAACAAGCAAAACCTAAGACAGAAACAAAATGAACATTTACCCTGCTGTTAGTAAAAGCAGTAGTTCCTATAACTTATACTTATTTTTTTTTTTTACAATCTATGCCAACCTGACGCCTCCTGCAGCTTCCAGGGCATGTTTGGGAGTGTAGTTTGCCAGCAGCTCTAATGCTGGAGGCTGCTGCTCCCTGTACTGTGTTGTGATTATAGGCCGCTGTAGAGACTGTAGTAGAGCTGAATTACCTACTGGTTTGAAGAACACAAAGCGTTATGTAATAAAAACCTCATGTAAAACTTGCTGGCATGATCTAAATTTCACGTTTTTGCAATATTTAAAAGAAAGCTTTATAATAAAAGGCAAATAAGTTCAGCTTGTTTACTTACATGTATAACTTACAGTCATGTAATATACGCTTTTATATAAGTTAGAAAATAATGTCTCAATAAGAAGCAGGCACCGCTGCCAACAATGTGCTGTTTCTGAGTTCTTTCATATTTATGATAATTGCTTTACGTTACATGGTTCATTTATGGAAAAACTGAACAAAAGAGACAAGACATGGGAGATGGTTCCCGGGCCGGTTTGCCATTTGTTCTCTTGCTTTCCTTTGTATCCTAATTAAGGGAACGAGATGATATATCTGACAATTTCTTTAATTATGTAATTATGTTTCCCATTCTGTGTGCAGTTAATTTCCGTCCCTGAGGGCAGATGTGATTAATGGTGCAGAATTAATTACATCTGTGCTATAATATTCCGTTTTCCTTGGTTGAACTAGCTTTAGTTACCTCATAAACACAATTTTGCACAAAATGTTTCAAATCAAGAACTTAAAACCGTAGATCTGTTCCTTTTTATATGTTGGAAACCTTTACAATTTTCCGGTGCTGCCTAACGGGTTGAAGCAGTTCAAAGATTGTGGAGTGTAATCCAAAGAGGATAAAGAATATTTCCCAAAATATACACTCCTCAACATTGAAATTGCAACGCCAAGAAGAATAAGTTATAGAATTATGCAAATTACAGGATGGATGGACATGTAATAATATAGAAATTATGAAAAAATGGAAACAACATTTTTGAAACAACTCCATTTAATTGGTATCGAGTATGCGCTTCACGTGCAGAAAAAAAATCACTTGCACACATTGTCATGTTGTTAATGAGGTTATTAATGGTTGTCTGAGAATTGTTCTGCCATACTAAATGCACTTGGGCAAATCATCAAGATCCACTGATGGCAGCTCCATTTATAATTGCTAATCAATAATGTCCCAGATGTGCGCGATGGCTGCAGGCCATGGTAGCACGCTAAGTCCATGCATAATGCTCACAGTAGAATTAGAAACATGTGGCCTGTCATTGTCATGTTTAGCTCTTGGCACACTTTGGATAAATGGCCTCACCACTGGTTTCAGGACTAAATGTAACGCCGAGATGTTAGTGTACCTAGAATGAAGACTAGTGGGATATGGCTACTGTACATTATGTTTCACCGCACCATAATTCTAATAGTTGGACTGATATGATATACCATTACCACGTGTTCTCCAGATGGAGGCCAAAGGCTGGAATGTAGGTCTACTGCTTTTCTCTTGAATGCAATGATAACCTGAGATTGGTCTGAAGACCACGTGGCCATTAAAAGGCCTTGTCTAGGGAAGATCACAGCGATCCTATTTCTAGGATTATAGCATGAGATGGCACATTGTACAGTAGCCAGACCCTCTACTCTTCATTCCAGGTAATTGTCCCTCATCGAGCACATTTTGGATATCATTATTCAGCAAGTGCAAAGAAAGCTGGCAGCAGCAGATCTTAATGATTTGTGTGCACAAGTGCATTCGGTATAGCAGAGAATTCCTCTGACAGCCATCAACTACCTCATTGATAACATGCAAAGACAAAGACCGGGGATTTTTGTGTGAGGCATTCATTGTCAATACTAAATAAATCAAGATGTTTTGAAAATTTTGTTTCCATTTTTTTATCTTTTGTATAGCATTAAGATGTCTGTCCATCCTGTGATTTCCATAATTCCATTACTTTTCCGTTTTGGTGTTGCAATTTCAATGTTAAGGAGTATATATAAATATTCATACAAACATACATCCAAGTGTGGAAGGGATATTCTCAGCTTGTACAATTATGGCATATCCCGAGGATGCGAGATATGAGTCCCAAGAATGGAATCAGCATCTATCTCAAAAACGGTCCTGGCCCAGTGACGCAGTTAGTGGAGAGGTGACAATACCAATTACATCTAATTCTGACCACTTCTCCCCTGGCAGCAGCATACATCAGAGCTCTGTTTTTCAGATAGATGCACATGCAATTGGTGGACCCACATATAGTCTACATTGATGGGATATTCTGAGGATACGCTATAACAGTTTAAGATGGAAATATTCCGTTAACATTTTAGGACCACTATTTTCAATGTAGTGAAAAGCATATCACAAACCTACTGGTACTATGATTACCTGTCAATTTACACTGAGGGCCCCTTATTATTGTAGTAGGCGTAAGTTTGCCACTGTAGAATCTGCACTGACTCAGGCCTCATTCAGACATCAGTTTTTCTCTCGTATGAGAAAAACGAACCAATTATTTTGATCAAAGTGTGGTTCAAGTATCATCAGATTTTCTCATAAGTGGTGAAAGAAAAATCAAGTTTCTTCACTTTCTCCTTTCTGACAGTCTGTCAGTGGCATCACTACACCAAAGAACATGGCCCAGACTTTTACTCTTTATGGTGCAATAGTTTGGGCTTCAATTGAGGTTGATTATTACCATTTGTTTGGCAATATTCTTTTGGGGGGTACTACCTATGTGGCACTATTGGTTTCAGGCACACTGTCTGTGTAGCTCTCTTTTGGGGGGAAATTAACATAACAACACAATTTTTGAAGTATTGGGATCACTGTGCAGCGCAGTCATGATCAAATGGAGAAGCAGCAGGCACAGAATAAGAACTAGCAGCAGGATTGAGAGTTTGTATATGTTGTGAATAAGTCAAATGAATCTGGAAATATCGGGGCTGAAAAAGGTTATAATGGCGGTCTCGGCCATATGGAGAAGATGGGAAAAGTGAATGTGTGCAACCTTAACCCCTTTCTGCCATCGGACGTACTATCCCGTCCATGGTACCTGGGCCCGTATAACCATGCATGGGATAGTACATCACATGCAATCGGACGCTACCGGGGGGATTATCACAGCTGACACCCGGCAAAAAACAATACTTTATCATCATACCGCCGAACAAAAAGTGGAATAACATGCGATCAAAAAGACGGATATAAATAAGCATGTCCCGCAAAAAACAAGCCGCTAAACAGCATCATCAGCGAAAAAATAAAAAAATTATAGCTCGCAGAATAAAGCGATGCAAAAATAATTATTTTTTATATAAAAAAATTTTTATTGTATAAAAACGCCAAAACATAAAAAAAAATTAGTTTCCAAAATGGTGTCACTTGTGGGGGGTTCCTTTGTTTAGGCGCATCAGGAGCTCTCCAAACGCGACATGGCTTCCAATCTCATTTCCAGCCAATTTTGGTTTGAAAAAGTCAAACGGCGCTCCTTCCCTTCCGAGCCCTGCCGTGCGCCCAAACAGTGGTTTTTCCCCACATATTGGGTATTGGTGTACTCAGGACAAATGCACAATAACTTTATCTGTCCATTTTCTCCTTTTACCCTTGTGAAAATTAAAAAAGTTTGTAAAAGATAATTTTTGTGATTAAAAAGTTAAATGTTCATTTTTTCCTTCCACGTTGCTTCAGCTCCTGTGAAACACCTGAAGGGTTAATAAACTTCTTGAATGTGGTTTTGAGTACCTTGAGGGGGCAGATTTAAGAATGGTGTTACTTTTGGGTATTTTCTGCCATATAGACCCCTCAAAGTGACTTCAAATGTGAGGTGGTCCCTAAGAAAAATGGCTTTGTAAATTTTGTTGTAAAAATGAGAATGCTGGTCAACTTTTAACCCTTATAATTTCCTAACAAAAAAAATTTTGATTCCAAAATTGTGCTGATGTAAAGTAGACATCATACCGCCGAACAAAAAGTGGAATAACATGTGATCAAAAAGACGGATATAAATAAACATGTCCCGCAAAAAAACAAACCGCTATACAGCATCATCAGCGAAAAAATAAAAAAGTTATATCTCGCAGAATAAAGCGATGCAAAAATAACATGCGCCCAAACAGTAGTTTACCCCCACATATGGGGTATCAGCGTACTCAGGACAAATTGCACAATAACTCTTGGGGTCCAATTTCTTCTGTTACCCTTGGGAAAATAAAAAATTGGGGGCGAAAATATCATTTTTGTGGAAAAAAATTATGATTTTTTATTTTTCTGGCTCTACGTTATAAACTTCTGTGAAGCACTTGGGGGTTCAAAGTTCTCCCCACATATATAGATAGTTTCCTTGGGTGGTCTAGTTTCCAAAATGGGGTCACTTGTGGAAGTTTCCAATGTTTAGGCACATCAGGGGCTCTCCAAATGCACATGACGCCCGCAGACCATTCCATCAAAGTCTGCAATGCAAAACGTCACTACTTCCCTTCCGAGCCCCTACGTGTGCCCATACAGTAGTTTTATCCCACATATCGGGTATCAGTGTACTCAGGACAAATTGGACAACAACTTTTGGGGTCCAATTTCTCCTGTTACCCTTGTGAAAATAAAATATTTTGGGCAAAAAAATCATTTTTGTAAAAAAAAAATATTTTTTGTTTTTACGGCTGTAAATTATAAACTTCTGTGAAGCACTTGGGGGTTCATAGGGCTCACCACACATCTAGATAAGTTCCTTGGGGGTCTATTTTCCAAAATGGGGTCACTTGTGGGGAGTTTCCACTGTTTAGGCACATCAGTGGCTCTCCAAATGCGACATGATGCCCACAGACCATTCCATCAAAGTCTGCAATCCAAAACGTCATTACTTCCCTTCCGAGCCCCGACGTGTGCCCACACAGTATTTTTCTCCCACATATGGGGTATCAGCGTGCTCAGGACAAATTGGACAGCAACTTTTGGGGTCCAATTTCTCCTGTTACCCTTGTGAAAATAAAATATTGGGGCGAAAAAATCATTTTTGTAAAAAAAAAAATTATTTTTTTTGTTTTAACGGCTGTAAATTATAAACTTCTGTGAAGCACTTGGGGTTCATAGTGCTCACCACACATCTAGATAAGTTCCTTGGGGGGTCTATTTTCCAAAATGGGGTCACTTGGGGGTTTCCACTGTTTAGGCACATCAGGGGCTCTCCAAATGCGACTTGACGCCCACAGACCATTCCATTAAAGTCTGCAATCCAAAACGTTACTACTTCCCTTCCAAGCCCCGACGTGTGCCCATAAAGTAGTTTTCTCCCACATATGAGGTATCAGCGTACTCAGGACAAATTGGACAGCAACTTTTGGGGTCCAATTTCTCCTGTTACCCTTGGGAAAATAAATAATTGGGGACTAAAAGATCATGCTTGTGGAAAAAATATGATTTTTTTATTTTCATGCTCGCGCGTTATAAATTTTAGTGAAACACCTGGGAGTTCAAAGTTCTCACAACACATCTAGATAAGTTCCTTGGGGTCTAGTTTCCAAATAGGTGTCATTTGTGGGGGTTTCCACTGTTTAGGCACACCAGGGACTCTCCAAACACGACATGGCGTCCAGCCAATTCTGCGTTGAAAAAGTCAAACGGCGCTCCTTCCCTTCCGAGCTCTGCCATGCACCAAAACAGTGGTTTACTCCCACATATTGGGTATCAGCGTACTCAGGACAAATTGCACAATAACTTTTGGGGTCTTATTACCCTTGGGAAAATAAAAATTGGGATGAAAAGATTTTTGTGGAAAAAATATGATTTTTTAATTTTACTGCTCTACGTTATAAACTTGTGTGAAGCACTTGGGGGTTCAAATTGCTCACCACAGATCTAGATAAGTTACTTAGGGGGTCTAGATTGTAAATGGGGTCACTTGTGGGGGGTTTGCACTGTTTAGGCACATCTGGGGCTCTCCAAATGCAACATGGCGTCCAATCTCAATTCAGTCAATTTTGGTTGGAAAAAGTCAAATGGAGCTCCTTCCATTCCGAGCTCTGCCGTGCGCCCAAACAGTGGTTCCCCCCCACATATGGGTTATCAGCGTACTCAGGACAAATTGGACAACAACTTTTGTGGTCCAATTTCTCCTGTTACCCTTGGGAAAATAAAAAATTGGTGACTAAAAGATAATTTTTGTGGGAAAAAAATAGGATTTTTTATTTTCATGCCCGGGCATTATAAACTTGTGTGAAGCACTTGGGGGCTCAAAGTGCTCACCACAGATGGGGTCACTTGTGGGGGTTTCCACTGTTTAGGCACATCTGGGGCTCTGCAAACGGAACATGACACCCATCAACGTCTGCATTCCAAAACGTTATTATTTCCTTTCCAAGCCCTGCCGTGCGCCCAAACAGTTTTTCCCCCCCCACATATGGGGTATCAACGTACTCAGGATAAATTGGACAACAACTTTTGGGGTCCAATTTCCTTGGGAAAAATCAAAAATTTGGGACTAAAAAATCATTTTTGTGGAAATTTTTTTTTTCACACCCAGGCATTATAAACTTTTGTGAAACACTTGGGGGTTCAAAGTGCTCACAACAGATCTAGATAAGTTCTAGTTTCCAAAATGGTGTCAATTGTGGGGTTTCCACTGTTTAGGCGCATCAGGAGCTCTCCAAACGCAACATGGCTTCCAATCTCAATTCCAGCCAATTTTGGTTTGAAAAAGTCAAACGGTGCTCCTTCCCTTCCGAGCCCTGCCGTGTGCCCAAACAGTGGTTTTCCCCCACATATTGGGTATTGGTGTACTCAGGACAAATTGCACAATAACTTTATCTGTCCATTTTCTCCTTTTACCCTTGTGAAAATAGAAAAAGTTTGTAAAAGATAATTTTTGTGATTAAAAAGTGAAATGTTAATTTTTTCCTTCCACGTTGCTTCAGCTCCTGTGAAACACCTGAAGGTTTAATAAATTTCTTGAATGTGGTTTTGAGTACCTTGAGGGGTCAGATTTAAGAATGGTGTTACTTTTGGGTATTTTCTGCCATATAGACCCCTCAAAGTGACTTCAAATGTGAGGTGGTCCCTACAAAAAATGGTTTTGCAAATTTTGTTGTAAAAATGAGAAATCGCTGGTCAACTTTAACCCTTATAATTTCCTAACAAAAAAAATTTTGGTTCCAAAATTGTGCTGATGTAAAGTAGACATGTGGTAAATGTTATTTATTAACTATTTTTTTGTGACATATTTCTCTGTTTTAAGGGAATAAAAATTCAAAGTTTGAAAATTGCAAAATTTTCAAAATTTTCGACATATTTCCGTTTTTTTCAAAAATAAACGCAAGTTATATCGAAGAAATTTTACCACTATCATGAAGTACAATATGTCGCGAGAAAATATTCTCAGAATCGCGAAGATCTGTTGAAGCGTTCCAGAGTTATAACCTCATAAAGAGACAGTGGTCAGAATTGTAAAAATTGGCCCGGTCATTAATGTGCAAACTACCCTTGGGGGTTAAGGGTAAGGTCACACTAGGCATTTTTCCAGCGTTTTTTTCTATAGCGAAAGATGATCACTTAGCAGGAAAGAAACTGCAGAAAAAAACAGGTTTTATTTGTTTTTCTTGCGTTTTTTGTGCATTTTTTGCTGTGTTGTTGGCACGCTAGATTTGTCTCTTGTGCTTGCTGATAAATTTTAGTGCAGAAAATAAAAACCCATTCTACAGAATCAGGTTTTTAAATAAACAAAAATACACAGCAAAATATGATAGCTGCATTCAGGGTCGGACTGGCCCACCGAGAACCAGAGGATTCTCCGGTGGGCCCTGGTATCTGGTGGGCCCTGGCACCTGCTGGCATACAGGGGCCAGTTGCCTAGGGCCCCCCAGCCGGTGGCGTGTCACTAATAGCGGCACACCACGCAGCTGCCATGGGGGCCCCGTGCTAGCGGAGCAGCAGTGGGTGACAGGAGGCAGGAGCCCCTGTCCCCGCTGCTAAAGAGAAATTAAAATTCACTGCTTCCCATGCCCACGTGGGCGTGGGAAGCAGTGAATATCATTTCACTTTAGCGGCTAAGATTGCCCACTATCAGGGCCGGGGAACCAGGGCCCCGCGCTCACCCAGGGGCCCCCTGCTCCCACAGGGGCCCCCAGCCCAAGCAGCCGCTATGCAGCAGTAAGTCAGGGCCGGCGCCGCCCTCAATTGTAATGGAGAATGGAGAGAGAGCGTCATCTGAATCTCTCTCTCCCATCAGACCCCTCTCCTTCTCACTCACAGCCGATGCGCGATGACGCCGCCAGAATCAGCGTGGGAGCGAGGAGGAGAGGTGAGTATTGTGGTTTGTTTTTTTAAAAATCTCTATATCTATCTATTGCTATCTATCTATCTATCTATCTATCTATCTATCTATCTATCTATCTATCTATATTATCTATCCCATATCTATCATCTATCTATCTATTATCTGTCTATCTATCTATATCTATAGCGTTACACCCTATGAGGGGGTGATTATACCCTATAGGGGGGGCAGTATTATATTCTATGAGGGGGCAGCATTATACCCTATGGGGGGCAGCATTATACCCTATGAGGGGGCAGCATTATCCCCTATGAGGGGGGCAGCATTATACCCTATGGGGCGCAGCATTATCCCCTATGAGTACCCAAAAAAAATATATGAAAAACAGAGCCAATTTATGAAAGAATACAAAGACAATTTTATTGATTACAAAATAGTTGTATAAAAAATTACAATAATTATACATAATCTTTAACGACAAAGAGAAAGGCAAAAAACCTAGATACCATTATTCAGAAAAATGAGTACAGGAAAAGAATAAATAAATAACAAAGTATTCAATGTATTGTCAGGGAATACACGCTAGATCATGCCAAAATAGAAATATATAAAGAACTGCCAGTCAATGTATATATAGAGTGCACAGTGCACATCATACAGAGATTAGGAAAATTAAGATTTGACAGTCCCAATATACTATCACAGCATCTCATAGAGTGGAAAGCCTATAGCAGCAGTCATAAATCGACTGTATATATATATATATATATATATATACGTATATATCCCTAGATATTTGTATGTACATTAATATAGTAGGGATTGGGCAAGAAACCTATATTTTATAAAACCAAGCACATATGAAAAAAACATATAGATGTATATAAACATTTGTTCAATGCATAGGATAAGTGTAACAGTCAATTACGCAAATGTAGATATAGCCCAGATTGAAATCCTATATATATTGCAACAGAGATAGTATATATATGCATGTGCTGCTACAGTCATCAGCGTACCATCAAATATACGTGCCAAACATTGCAAGATAATACTGCTAAGGGTAGTAATACAAAGTATAAATGAATTCTATCCTTACAATACCAGGTCTAAATGAAATGCAGCCATTGTCATAAGTACTAGGTCACATATACATGCAAATATTACTGCCATGATTCAATAATGCAGCCAAAAGCATATTGTAGACAAATCATTACCATATGGCCATACAAAACATGGCAGTATATAGAAAAAAGCTGCAAGAAATATAGACAGTAAATGAAAATAAATACTAAGTACCCAAGACTTACTGAATAACGGACAGGGAGGCCCCAACGCGCGTTTCGCAAAGTGCTTCCTCGGGGGGCAAGATTATCCCCTATGAGGGGGGGCAGCATTATACCCTGTGGGGCGCAGCATTATACCCTATGAGGGTGGCAGCATTATCCCCTATGAGGGGGGCAGCATTATCCCCTATGAGGGGGGCAGCATTATACCCTGTGGGGCGCAGCATTATACCCTATGAGGGTGGCAGCATTATCCCCTATGAGGGGGGCAGCATTATAATCTATGAAGGGGTAGCATTATCAGCTATAGGGGGGCAGCATTATACCCTAGGAGGGGGTGCATTATACCCTATGAGTGGGCAGCGTTATAACCTATGAGGGGGTGCGTTATACCCTATGAGGGGGGCAAAATTATCACCTATGAGGGGGACAGCATTATACCCTATGAGGGGGCAGCGTTATACCCTGTGAGGGGGTGCATTATACCCTATGAGGGGGGCAGCATTGTAATCTATGAGGGGGGCAGCATTGTAATCTATGAGGGGGGCAGCATTATCCACTATGAGGGGGGGTACATTATCCCCTATGAGGGGGGGCAGCCTTATCACCTATGAGGGGGTGCAGCATTATGCCCTATGAGGGGGGCAGCATTATATTCTATGGGGGGGCTGCTTTATAATCTATGAGGGAGGCTACCCCAACTACAGCTACATAATTAAGACATGTACTACCTTATATTATACACGGATATTAGCGTGTTTTACCGCACAATTGGTGATCTTGTATTTATTTCTATATAGCTACATAGTGGGCCCCAAGAATGATTTTCTCTGGTGGGCCCAAGGTGTTCCAGTCCGACGCTGGCTGCATTTTTGCTGCTGATTTTCAAAGCACAAAATACTGATGAGAAAAAAACCAATGTGAGTGCATGAGATTTCAGAAATCTTATAGTCATAGCTGGTACTGTAAAACGCAGCTGAAAATTTGCATAAAAAAAGTGCTAAAAAAAAGCCTAGTGTGAACTTATCCTAAGAACGACACGTGATTCATTGAATATCACTGTATAGCGATATATAACTGTATATTCCCTTATATGGTCAGTGGAATCGGTATCTACCATTATATACCATTATACACTGTATGCTGGCTGTATTTTTTTTTATATTTTGTTTATTTAGTAATTCTATAACAATAGGTATATTATTGGGAATATTGTGGTGTCATTGGCAGTATTTGTCTTTGCACAGTGTGTTTTGTACTGTAAAATAATGGTAACATTATTTATTCCACGTAGTGGCAATGAGGCTGATCGTGGTAAGGTGGTATTATACTGGCCTTGTAAACTGGTGTTATTGGTAATAATGTTCTGTGTCTAAGTTGTTTTGTTTAGAAAAGTATGTAATTAATATTTAGTCTTGGCATAATGGATATATGATAACTATGTACAGTCATGGCTGAAAGTGTTGGATCCCTTGAAAGTATTTCTCCCAGAAAATTATTGCAAATACAAATGTTTTGTTTATTTCCTTTGTGTGTATTGGAACAACACAAAACAAGGAGAAAAAAGGCAAATTGAACATCATTTCGCATAACACCCCAAGAATGGGCCGGATAAAATTGTTGGCAACTTTCCAAAATTGTGGGTAAATTACTTTATTTCAAGCATGTGATGCTCGTTCAAATTCAACTATGGCATGTAACAGGTGTGGGCAATAAGAATATCACTCCTGAAATCAGATAAAAAGGGGAGAAGTTAACTCAATCTTTGCACTGTGAGGCTTACAAAGCAGGGCTATGGAGTCGGAGTCAGTGTTAATATTGGAGGAGTCGGTATAAAATGGACCGACTCCAACTCGTAAAATATATAATAATTA
This sequence comes from Oophaga sylvatica, assembly GCA_033576555.1. NCBI lineage: Eukaryota > Metazoa > Chordata > Amphibia > Anura > Dendrobatidae > Oophaga > Oophaga sylvatica. The sequence goes on from JARQOD010000001.1 coordinate 148,384,846, forward strand.
GTGATGGGCGAGAACTAAAATGCTCAGGTGTTCGTTGCTCGGGTTGAGCAAATTGGAATGCTAGGGTGCTCGACCGAGCAACAAGCCCGATGTAAGCCTATGTGAAACTTGAGCATTTTTCCGGCGCCCCCGCCCGGCGGTCTGCAGAGGGGCTAGAAATTGCAGAAATCGATGGGAACAGCATGGGGAAGACCCTTGGAAGCATTTCTGACTCCCAGGTCACTGTTGTGAGCAATGTTGTCAGAGTCTTACGCCACTTTTACAGACTCACAATAAAACATACAAAAACGAAACCAAAATGGATTTTCCTGGGTAATATGTTAAGGAACATCCTTTCCAGGGTAATGACTTGTATATAAGGCAATAACGAAAAACAAAAATGATCCTCCACACCTCGGGCTATGTTCATACGTAGCGTTTTTGATGCGTTTTTGAACTTTAGCATTACTTTCAACCAAGACAAATGCATTCACTGGGAAATGTCATTTTAACATTTTACAACCTTATCTGGCCATATGGTGTGTGACACATCATCTGACACATCCTGTTTCATTTATGAAGGAGGGACTCTGAAAGTCACAAAGCCTATCTTTATGGAGCCATCAAGCGGCCTTTACTATTCTTAAAGGGCCAGCAGTCGGGCCTCACTATTCCTAGAGAGCCATCAGCTGGCTATGCTTTGTTGTTCCCATTATTAAACTGAGTCTCCTATACTGTTATTGCATATGCAGTGAGTGGCAGGGCTGCCCAAAATTTGGACACACCCCAATACACTTTTGAAGAGACGTACAGGAGGGCCTCCTGAAAACAATGTTCCCATTATTAGATATTTGCTTATGCAGTGAATGCAAGGACTGCCAAAAATTTGGAGGCACTCCAATGTCCCTTGGAAGAGACGTGGAGGAGAGCTTCATAATAAAATGTTACCATTAGAAAGGAGCTGGTCTCCTATACTTGTAATGCACATGCACTAAGTGTATGGGTTGACAAACATTTATCCCTGGGGGGTATACATGAACATACTGTATAACAATTTTTTTTTACTGGCATCATAAACACCCTTTAAAAAAAATTATGTGGGTGTTGCATCACGGACCACGCTGATGCAGATGGTACAAGTAGCCGTTCCTGTGGTTGTCTTGTGGGTGTTCACCCCTGCAGCCACTACTGAGTTGGTCAAAAGACCTAGCTTTCTGCAGCCCAAAAGAGATGTGTACCTCTCACACGATGGCTGAAAGTAAAATGGATGCCAGGAAGTGAGCTCATACACAAGGCTGCAGGACACTCCCACGTGCTAGAAAAATCTAAAAGAGGAATGAGGGAATGACACAAAGCTTCTGGTCAGTAAGTGGCAGCAGACAAGCATGGAAAGCAAGCCAATAATACAATGATAAATTACAAGATATGAAAAACATGAAGGGAACAGCACAGTATAAATGCCTCCCAAAAGAAATTCACAAATTGCTGGTTTTTGTTCATTCTGCCTCCCAAAAATCGTAATAAAAAGTGATCAAAAAATGTCATGTGCCCAAAAATGGTACCAATAAAAACGTCAACTTGTCCTTCAAAAAACAAGACCTCACATGACTCTGTAGGCAAAATATGGAAAAATTATAGCTCTCAAAATGTGGTGCTGCAAAAGCTATTTTTTTTGCAATAAAAAGCGTCTTTTAGCATGTGACAGCTGCCAAACATAAATACCCACTATAAAAACCCACTATAAATAGTAAATCAAACCCCCCTTTATCACACCCTTAGTTAGGGAAAAATAATAAAATAAAAAGCATTTATTTCCATTTTCCCAATAGGGTTAGGGTTGAGGCTAAAGTTAGGGTTATGGTTGGGGATAAAGTAAGGGTTAGGGTTGGGGCTAAAGTTAGGGTTAGGGTTGGGGCTAAAGTTAGAGTTAGGGTTGGGGCTAAAGTTAGGGTTAGGGTTGGGGCTAAAGCTAGGGTTAAGGTTTGGATTAGGGTTGGGATTAGGGTTAGGGTTGGGATTAGGGGTGTGTTAGGGTTAGGTTTGTGGTTAGGGTTATGGCTAGGGCTGGGATTAGGGTTGGGGTATGCTGGGGTTAGGGTTGGAGTTAGAATTGGGGGGTTTCCACTGTTTAGGCACATCAGGGGCTCTCCAAACATGACATGGCGTCTGATCTGTGCGTCCAAACAGTGATTTACCCCCACATAAAGGGTATCGGTGTACTCAGGACAAATTGGACAACTTTTGGGGTCCAATTTATCCTGTTACACTTGTGAAAATAAAATATTGGGGGCTAAAAGATCATTTTTGTAAAAAAGTATGATTTTTTATTTTTACGGCTGTATGTTATAAACTTCTGAGAAGCACTTGGGGGTTCAAAGTACTCACCACACATCTAGATAAGTTTTAGTGGGTCTAGTTTCCAAAATGGTGTCTCTTGTGGGTTTCCACTGTTTAGGCACATCACGGGCTCTCCAAACGCAACATGGCGTCCAATCTCAATTCCAGCCAATTCTGCATTGAAAAGTCAAACGGTGCTCCTTCCCTTCCAAGCTCTGCCATGCACCCAAACAGTGGTTTACCTGCATATATGGGGTATCAGCGTACTCAGGAAAAATAGTACAACTTTTGAGGTCTAATTTCTCCTGTTACCCTTGGTAAAATAAAAAAAATTTGATCTGAAGTACATTTTTTGTGAAAAAAAATTAAATGTTCATTTTTTTAAACATTCCAAAAATTCCTGTGAAGCACCTGAAGGGTTAATAAACTTCTTGAATGTGGTTTTGAGCACCTTCGGGGGTGAAGTTTTTAGAATGGTGTCACTTGGTTATTATCTATCATAAAGACCCCTCAAAGTGACTTCAAATGTGATGTGGTCCTCAAAAAAAAATGGTGTGTAAAAATGAGAAATCGCTATTTAAATTTTAACCCTTATAACTTCCTAACAAAAAAAAATTTTGGTTCCAAAATTGTGCTGATATAAAGAAAACGTGTGGGAAATGTTATTTATTACATCTTTTGTGTGACATATCTCTGTGATTTAAGGGCATGAAAATTTAAAGTTGGAAAATTGAGAAATTTTCAAACTTTTCGCCAAATTTCCGTTTTTTTCACAAATAAACGCAAGTCATTTCAAATAAATTTTACCACTATGATGAAGTACAATATGTCACAAGAAAACATTGTCAGAATCACTGAGATCCATGGAAGCGTTCCAGAGTTATCACCTCATAAAGGGACAGTGGTCAGAATTGTAAAAATTGGCCCAGTCATTAACGTGGAAACCACCCTCGGGGGTTAAGGGGTTAAAGCATATCTAAACTTTCAATAAACTGTGCATAAATCAATAGTCCAGTGTATGTTTTCTCTGTATGCTTCATGTTTTAGTTTGCTTTTTCCCTGAGCTCATGTTTGGAGAGGTTAGTTGATCTGATGCTCTGCTAGCAGTTTCAGTTTCTTTCTGGGGTACAATTCAGCACAAACTTGCTCCCTCCCTCCTCCCCTCTTCATAGACTGTGAAGCAGCATGATGTGATAATTTATGGAGCTGTACCCTGAGAAACGCCTGAGATTGAAAGTTCAGAGTAAAGCTATCTAATAACATGTATTAGAAACTTTTTATTTGTCGTCATCTGTGCTATTGATTTATGCAACGTTTGTTTTATTTATATCCAAAATTATACATGATTCCCTATTCTTGCACGAATTACAATATACCTTATTTTTTATAAAGGACAAAATTATCTTAAGGGAAAATTTATATGATTACAAAATGCCTAAGAAGCTCCCTATGAATTCAGCTGTATTTGAACATTTCACATTAGTGCAAGATAAAAATATATTTTGTGTGTCACTGTATGACAGAAGAAAACAAATGATGTGAGCTGAAAATCCGTGCATACTCAGGCGGTGATAAAAATGCTCCTATGAGAGCTTCCAATCTAAAAAGGCATTTATAGCACTTACACCGAGAAGTTTTCAAGCTGTGACTAAGGCTGGGATCACATATGCGAGAAACACGGAGGAGTTTCGCATGTTAACCCCTTAACGACCGCCAATACGCCTTTTAACGGCGGTCATTAAGGGGTACTTAAACCACCCCCAGAGGTGCATTTTCTCCGGGGTCTCGGCTACCGGGGGTAGCCGAGACCCCAGAGAACATGAGTCGGGTCGGTTTTTACCGACACCGATGTTGCGATCGCTGTTATTAACCCTATAACGGCGACCGCAACAAAAAAAAAAAAAAAAGTTGTGCCATTTAATTTCTCTGTCCTCTGATGTCATCGGACATCAGAGGACAGAGAAAAAGGGTCCCCGGGACCCCCATGTGGCCCCCGATGTCCTGTATGTGGCCCCAGGGCCCTCCGGTGTCCCCCGGGGCCGGTGCAATGAAGAAAATGGCGGGCGCATGCTCAGTGCGCCCGCCGCTATGTGCCGCTGTGCTGGTGGGGGATGGGCAAATATTCTCTGGGGTCTCGGCTATTCACCGTTCCCGGTGTTGCGATCGCGTCTATGCAAGCATAGATGCGATCGCAAAAAAAAAAAAAAAATGATTTCTCTCCCTCTGATGTGATCGCACATCAGAGGGGAGAAAATGAGGGTCCCCCGGTTCCCCGATCGCCCCCCCGTATACTTACCGGTGTCCTCCGTCCTCCCGCAGGCCCCAGGATCCCGGCGTCTTCTTCCTGCAAAAAAAAATGGCGGGCGCATGCGCAGTGCGCCCGCCGATCTGCTTGGCGGCAGATTCAAAAATGTTTTCATTCATTCTCCAGAAAGTGCATTTTGATCACTGTGATGATAAACTATCACAGTGATCAAAATAAAAAAAACAGTACATAACCCCCCCATTTATCACCCCCTTAGTTAGGGACATATAATAAAAAATAGAAATTATATTTATTTTCATTTTTCTGTTAGGGTTAGGGTTATAATTAGGGTTAGGGTTATAATTAGGGTTAGGGTTAGCATTAGGGTTAGGGTTAGCATTAGGGTTAGGGTTATAATTAGCATTAGGGTTAAGCTAGGTTCATACTGCGTTATGGCAGTCCGTCAGACGGACTGCGCTACACCGCGGTATAACGCGGTGTAACGCAGTCCGTTAACGCTGCCATTCACCCCCATTTGAGGGCGCATCGCGACGCATGCCGTAAAGCGGCATGCGTTTGCGACGTGCCATCATTCAGTGACGGAGCCTCGGACGCGGGCTGCAGCGTCTGAGCTCCGTCACCGCTAGCGCAGATGAATCATCTGCTGATTCATCTGCGCTAGCGGGTATAGCATAACGCGATCGTGTTATGCTATACCGTTACCAGCCCGTCAACGCTATGTGTTGAACGGGCTGGTAAAACGCAAAATGAACCTAGCCTTAGGGTTAGGGTTATAATTAGGGTTAGGGTTACAATTAGGGTTAGGGTTAAAATTAGGGTTAGGGTTACAATTAGAGTTCGGTTACAATTAAGGTTAGGGTTACAATTAGGGTTGGAATTAGGGTTGGGATTTAGGTTAGGATTAGGGTTGGGATTAGGGTTGGAGCTAGAATTGAGGGATTTCCACTATTTAGGCACATCAGGGGGTCTCCAAACACGACGTGGCGTTCAAAAAGTCAAATGGCGCTCCCTCCCTTCCGAGCCCTGCCGTGCGCCCAAACAGTGGTTTACCCCAACATATGGGGTATCAGCGTACTCAGCACAAATTGCACACCAATTTTGGGGTTCTAATTTCTCCTGTTACCCTTGGGAAAATAAAAAATAGCTGGCTAAAAAAACATTTTTGAGAAAAAAAATGATTTTTTATTTTCACAGCTCTGCGTTTATAAATTTCTGTGAAACACTTGGGGGTTCAAAGTGCTCACCACACATCTAGATAAGTTCCTTAAGGGGTCTAGTTTCCAAAATGGGGTCACTTGTGGGGGGTTTCCACTGTTTAGACACATCAGGGGGTCTCCAAACACGACGTGGCTTTCAAAAAGTCAAATGTCGCTCCCTCCCTTCCGAGCCCTGCCGTGCGCCCAAACAGTGGTTTACCCCAACATATGGGGTATCAGCGTACTCAGGACAAATTGCACACCAATTTTGGGGTTCTAATTTCTCCTGTTACCCTTGGGAAAATAAAAAATAGCTGGCTAAAAAAAACATTTTTGAGAAAAAAAATGATTTTTCATTTTCACGGCTCTGCGTTTATAAATTTCTGTGAAGCACACATCTAGATAAGCTCCTTGGGGGGTCTAGTTTCCAAAATGGTGTCACTTGCAGGGGGTTTCTACTGTTTAGGTACATCAAGGGCTCTGCAAACACAACATGACGCCCGCAGAACATTCCATCAAAGTCTGCATTACAAAATGGCGTTCCTTCCCTTCCAAGCACTCCCATGCGCCCAAACAGTGGTTTCACCCCACATATGGGGTATCAGCGTACTCAGGAAAAATTGCACAACAACTTTTTGGGTCCAATTTCTCCTGTTACCCTTGGGAAAATAAAAAAAATAGCGGGCTAAAGAATCATTTTTGAGGAAAAAAATGATTTTTTATTTTCACGGCTCTACGTTTATTAATTTCTGTGAAGCACTTGGGGGTTCAAAGTGCTCACCACACATCTAGATAAGTTTTGGTCTAGTTTCCAAAATGGTGTGATTTGTGGGGGGTTTCGACTGTTTAGGCGTATCAGGGGCTCTCCAAACGCGACATGTCGTCCAATTTCAATTCCAGCCAATTTTGGTTTGAAACAGTCAAACGGCGCTCCTTCACTTCCAAGCCCAGCCGTGCGCCCAAACAGTGGTTTACCCCCACATATGGGGTATCGGCATGCTCAGGACAAATTGCACAAAAACTTTTGGGGTCTTGTTACCCTTGGGAAAATAAAAATTGGGGTGAACAGATCGTTTTTGTGGAAAAAATATGATTTTTTATTTTCACGGTTCTATGTTATAAACTTCTGTGAAGCACTTGGAGGTTCAAAGTGCTCACCACACATCTAGATAAGTTCCTTAGGGGGTCTAATTTCCAAAATTTCCATCTAGATAAGCTCCTTGGGGGGTCTAGTTTCCAAAATGGTGTCACTTGCAGGGGGTTTCTACTGTTTAGGTACATCAAGGGCTCTGCAAACACAACATGACGCCCGCAAAATATGATTTTTTATTTTCACGGTTCTATGTTATAAACTTCTGTGAAGCACTTGGAGGTTCAAAGTGCTCACCACACATCTAGATAAGTTCCTTAGGGGGTCTAATTTCCAAAATGTGGTCACTTGTGGGGGGTTTCCACTGTTTAGACACCTCAGGACCTCTACAAACACGACATGACGTCCAGCCAATTCTGCGCTGAAAAAGTCAAACGGCGCTCCTTCCCTTCCAAGCTCTGCCTTGCATCCAAACAGTGGTTTACACCCACATATGGGGTATCAGCATGCTCAGGACAAATTGCACAAAAACTTTTGGGGTCTTGTTACCCTTGGAAAATAAAAATTGGGGTGAAAAGATTGTTTTTGTGGAAAAAATATGATTTTTTATTTTCACTGTTCTATGTTATAAACTTCTGTGAAGCACTTTGAGGTTCAAAGTGCTCACCACACATCTAGATAAGTTCCTTAGGGGGTCTAGTTTCCAAAATGGGGTCACTTGTGATGGGTTTCCACTGTTTAGACACATCAGGGCCTCTACAAACGCGACATGGCGTCCAGCCAATTCTGCGTTGAAAAAGTCAAATGTCGCTCCTTCCCTTGCAACCTCTGCCGTGCGCCCAAAAAGTGGTTTACCCCCACATATGGGGTATCGGCTTAAACAGGAGAAATTGCACAACAAATTTTGTGGTTCATTTTTCTTTTAACAGTTGTGAAAATAAAAAAAAATAGGTTCCGAAGTAAAGTTTTTGCAAAAAAAGTTAAATGTTAATTTTTTCCTTCCACATTGCTTCAGTTCCTGTGAAGCACGTAAAGGGTTAATAAACTTCTTGAATGTGGTTTTGAGCACCTTGAGGGGTGCAGTTTTTAGAATGGTGTCACTTTTGGCTATTTTCTATCATATAGACCCCTCAAAGTGACTTCAAATGTGAGGTGGTCCCTAAAATAAAAATGGTGTTGTAAAAATGAGAAATCGCTGGTCAACTTTTAACCCTCATAACTTCGTAACAAAAAAAAATTTTGGTCCCAAAATTGTGCTGATGTAAAGTAGACATGTGGGAAATGTTATTTATTAAGAAATTTGTGTGACATATCTCTCTGATTTAAGGGCATAAAAATTTAAAGTTTGAAAATTGTTAAATTTTCAAAATTTTCGCCATATTTCCGTTTTTTTCATAAATAAACACAAGTCATATCAAAGAAATTTTACCACTAACGTGAAGTACAATATGTCACGAAAAAATAATCTCAGAATCAGCTGGATTCATTAAAGCGTTCCAGAGTTATAACCTCATAAAGTGACAGTGGTCAGAATTGTAAAAATTGGCCCTGTCATTAAGCTGCAAAATGGCTCTGTCACTAAGGGGTTTATTCCCGTCACTGCCGCCTGCACTCGGCAGCAGAGCGAGCGGCTGCATAGAAATACAAATACATGCAGCCGAACGCTCCGCTCCCGAGTGCCGGCGGCAGTGACGGGAATTAACATGCGAGACTCCTCCGTGTTTCTCGCATGTGTGACCCCGGCCTACGAAAGATCACAGCAACACCAAGAAACCAGTATTTTGCACTTCCCGCCATGCAAAGGAGGGGAAAAGAGCGGTCTCAAACATCAGTTACAAGATATTTTGTAAGTGACAACGTTACTGTAACAATGACAACAGATATGTTTAAAAGACAGCTCATCGAGCTTGTTGAGAAAGACGGTGTACCATTATCATTATTTGCACGACCAGCTTTGACAGCTCTTATTGGAGATTTGGCCCGCAAACTTGATGTATCTTTGAAAAGAGAAAGCATTAGAAAATTAGTGATTGAAGAAGCCCTTAACCAACAGTAGGATTTTAAAAAGACTCTCAAGACACTTTATATTTTTTAACCCTTTTGCGCCGCAGCTCATTTTTGTTTTTGCGTTTCTGTTTTTCGCTCCCCTTCTTCCCAGAGCCATAGCTTTTTTTATTTCTCGGTAAATATATGGCCATGTGAGGGCTTGTTATTTGCCGGACAAGCTGTACTTTTGAACAAAACCATTGCTTTTACCATATCAGGTACTCAAAAACAGGAAAAAAATTGTAAAAAAAGTGCAATTCCACAACTTTTTTGGATTTTTTTTTACAATGTTCACCAAATGCTAAAACTGACCTACCATTATGATTCACCAGGTCATTATGAGTTCACAGACACCAAACATGTCTAGGTTCTTTTTTATGTAAGTGGTGAAGAAAAAAACCCGTAGCATCTCCATTTTTCATGACCTCGGGTTGGGTGAGGGCTTATTTTTTGTGTGCTGAGCTGACGTTTTTAATGATACCATTTTAGTGTAGATATGATCTTTGATCACCCATTATTGCATTTTAATGCAATGTTGCGGTGACCAAAATAAACGTAATTCTGGCATTTTGAATTTTTTTTTTGTTACGCCGTGTAGCAATCGTGTTAATTCTTTTTTTATATTGACAGATCGGTCGATACTGAATGCGGCGATACCAAATATGTGTATGTTTGATTATTTTTTATTGTTTTATTTTGAATGGGGCGAAAGGGGGGTGATTTGAACTTTTATTTTTGCTTTTTAATATTTTTAAAAACATTTTTTTTACTTTTGGTATCCTTCAATAGTCTTCAAGGGAGACTAGACGCTACCATAATCCAATTGGCTCTGCTACATACAGGCAATGATCAGATTGCCTGAATGTTGCAGAATTGCTGATTTGCTATGAGCGCCGACCACCAGGTGGCACTCACAGCAAGCCGGCAGTGACAACCATAGAGGTTTCAAGGAGACCTCTAAGTGTCATGCAGACCCATCAGTGACTCGCGATGACGTGATAGGCGTCACCGATGGGCGGAAGCACATGTTAAATGCTGCTGTCAGAGTTTGACAGCGGCATTTAATGGGTTAATAGCAGCGGGTGGATCGCGATTCCACCCACCGCTGTTCCGGGCACATGCCAGCTGCTCAAAACAGCTGACATGTGTCGGGAAAGATGTGGGCTCACCGCCAGAGCCCACATCAAAGGGGGAGACACGACACGCGTTGTACTAGTACAGCGCATGTCGCAAAGGGGTTAAAATGGATGCCTGCACATGTCACAGAGTGAACTATTTTGCTATCAACATTCGATTTATTTGTGACAACAACAAAATTGTTACTTAAGACACTGGCAGTAAAAGATATTAAAGATCATCACACCAGACAGTTTCTCCAGGCCTTAGTGGAAAAAGTTCTGCAAGATTGTGAACTCAAAAAAGAACAGTTTCTTGCTATTGTAATTGACAATGCTTCAAACATAAGTATAATTAAAATGATGAATGGGAATAATAAAGGTGAACAGCTGCTAGAAGAAAACTTCAGATTCAGTATGTTTGAGATGGAAGGCCACAGTCCTCTAACTGGGGAACAAACAGATATTACTATAGAAGAGCAGCAAAATTATACTTTGCAATTAGATGATCTGCTTCAAAGCTCTCATTCATCATATGCGCTGTGTTGTACAGAAGCTACAGCTGGCATTAAGAGATAGTCTGCAAGAGGGACATGCTGGAACTCTGGCAAAGTGAGGAAATTAGTTATTGCTGACAGAACCCCTAAAGTTGATTCCATCTTGTAGAGACGTGCTGGAAAAGAGCAATTGTGGATCAAGTCACTCGGTGGGGCAACACCTATTTAATTATTGATCGATTACTTGAGCTGAAACCCTTTCTTATAGACATTGCCAACCCTCAGGAAACACTACTTGAAGGTCAATGGACACTGGTGGCTTAACTGAAGGAATTGCTTCATCACCCATTTACAGTGACTAAAAATTAGAAGCTGAGGACTTAACTCATGGCATTTTCATAAAGGAGTGGAAGAACTTGCTGTTTTGTTTGTCCCAAAGAGGAGGGTTAATCTCAGATGGCGTTGTTGCTTCATTGAAACAGAGAGACACTGCTATTAGAAAATAAAATTCTGAAGATGTGTCAGAAAACTGGGTTTGTGTCCTAGGTCATGGGTCTTCCGGCAGGACAATGACCCCAAACATACTTCAAGAAGTGCCCAGAAATGGATGTAAACAAAGCACTGGAGAGTTCGGAAGTGGCCAGCAATGAGTCCGGATTTAAGTCCGATTGAACACCTTTGCAGAGATCTTAAAATTGCTGTTGGGAGAAGGCATCCTTCAACTATGAGAGACCTGGAGGAGATTGCAAAAGAAGAGTGGTCCGAAATTCCAGTTGAGAGGTGAAAGAAGCTTGTTGATAGTTATAGGAAGTGAGTGATTGCAGTTATTTATTACAAAGGGTGTGCAACCAAATATTAGGTTGAGGGTGCCAACAATTTTTTCCAACCCATTTTTGGGTTTTTGTGTGAAATTATGTCCAATTTGACTTTTTTCTGTTTTTTTAGTGTTGTTCCAATACACAAAAAGGAAATAAACATGTGTATAACAAAACCTGTGTAATTGCAATAATTTTCTGGGAGAAATACTTCATTTTCTGAAACTGTTTCAAGGCTACCAACATTTTCGGCCGTGACTGTATGTATAAAATGATATTTTAAGTAGTGGGGGAGAATATTGGGACTTGTAACCCTGATCTTTTAAGACCTTAGCAACACCTCTGTGTCAAGTAATTATTTGACTGTAAAGTAATTCTCAAATTCTCAAAACATACTCCTAACCTGTGCATGTATATAGTTTATCTGTGGTGGTAAATGACATGTGACAACAATACTTTATTTGATATGTTTCCAAGTGCTACAAGTGGAGTGATACCTGCACCTTACTTGCCCGCTTAGTCGGATCTATACAGAAGTGTTTTCTCAGCTGCATTAGTATTTCATAAGCTCAACCAAGTCTTTAGGATGTTTTAATTTTCTACATCAAATTCTTAATGTGTATTTTTCTGAGGTTTTTATATAGCGGTTATAAAAGTGAAGCTAAATAAGCTTTTATTGCAATAAGAAATGCAGCAGCCATTTACACTATATAGTTTTTTTCTGGAAATTAGGGTGGAGTATTTTACATAATTGCACCTGAATTGCCCATAACTAAGATTTTATTATTCCAGAACTGTAGTTTTTGGCTATGTGATCAGATTTTCACCATTTCAGGCACAATTTGTGCTATACAAATGCATTTTTCTAATTTTCTATGTAATGCCTTTCCATCAAATCAAGAATACAAAAAAAAAACCCTGTTTGGGAGAGAAGAATAGACAAATCGCGGCGCCCTAAGTGCGTAAAAACAATATTATAGTCTTTAGAGTGTGCACAATTTTATGCACTCACCTGATAGAAGACTAATATGGCTTTAGATCAAAAATCCTTCTGGGATACTTTTCAATAGACAGGGCTTGCAGCTTGCCTCGGGTGGATCGAAGTGAAAGAGCCAGATTCAGGCTCACACAGGATGAGTAAATCAAGAAAGGCACATCCAGCCCATGAATGGCAGCGCTTCCCAGGACTCACATGCAAAGATGATATTTCATATTTTTTTATTTAATAAGTTAAAATGGAGGAGATACAACGCGTTTCGGATACAGTATATATCCTTCATCAGGTATCATAAAAACACAGTACAAATCCTAATAATATAAAATTCAGTAACACTTATATATAGTGGCAAACCTTTTATCCCAGTCTCAGACACTTGATTTAGGGAGTGGACCAAGTTCAGGAGCACACCCACGAACTTTGACAGCATAGATGCAAGAAGAATTCATTTTTGCACTGTGTTTAAAATACTTACTGCTTTATACCCGGTGACTGGGGCCTCTCTAGATGCTATCAGGTGGAAGGTGCTAAAGCATATAGATGTTGCCAGGTAGCCTTTGATGATCTAACCACCCCCTGGTGTGCTGGCCCCAGCTGGCAAATTATCCCAAAACAGCCCCCACAATCCCACTTTCCTGACCCTGTAGTGTGGACTATATATTTAGGAGTAGTCTAAGGGGCGCACGCAGTAAGGGGGGCGCACGCATCACAGAAAGCAAAGCATCACGAAAGACAAGCATCGAGTAAAAGGCAGTTATCCATGGCAGTTAATCAGGGCAGGAATCAGGTAACCCACACTTTGCTTTCTTTTAAATTATGTTCTCTATCTCTATCCTCCTGTGTTCCCTTGCCATCCACATTCACTGCCCCATCCCCCCTCCATCACGACTCATATACATCAGCCCCTCCATACTTCCCTCTCCCATGTACAGTTCCCATGCACTCCTCACCTTCCTAAGAAAACTCAGCCCATCTTGCCCAAACATATCTCAGAAAAAACCTATTTATAAATCCAACAACTACCTGCTCTTTATCTTCCTACTCCTACTGATTTCAGGGGACATCTCCCCCAACCCTGGTCCATCCCCCAACCTCAATCCCTACCCTACCTTATTTCGAAACCATAATAATCTTGTTAATATTACTTGCACTCCCTCATCTCCTTCTTTCAACTGTGCCCTCTGGAATCCAAGGTCTGCATGCAATAAACTATCTTTCCTGCACAACTACTTTCTGAACAACTCTCTTCATCTGTTGGCCCTCACTGAAACCTGGATTCAGGATTCTGACACGGTCTCCCCTGCTGCCATTTCCTATGGTGGCTTACAGTTCTCCCATTCCCCGAGACCCACAAACAGACATGGTGGTGGAGTTGGCATACTCCTGTCCCCACAATGCACTTTCCAGGTCATCCCCCCAATTCCATCACTCTCATTCCCTTCTTTTGAGGTCCACACCATCAGGCTCTTCCATCCCCTCTCCCTCAGAATAGCGGTCATATATCGGCCCCCAGGCTCATCCACCCAGTTCCTTGACCACTTCTCAGCCTGGCTGCCGCACTTCATGTCCTCAGAACTACCAACCCTTATCCTTGGAGACTTCAACATCCCCATTAACAGTCCTACTTCCACATCTGCATCTCAGCTTCTATCACTAACCACTTCTCTAGGCATCTCACAGCTTTCAACCTCTGAGACACACAAGGATGGCAACACCCTTGACCTGGTCTTTGTCTGCCTCTGTTCAATTTCCCACCTAAATAACTCACCGCTTCCACTCTCTGACCACAACACTCTCTCCTTCACGCTCACAAATCCTCCACCACCCCAGCGAACTCCTACCTACCGCACATTCAGAAATCTGCAAGCCATTAACCCTCAGACACTTTCAGACTCCCTACACTCTTCGCTGTCCCCAATCTCCTCTTTTTCTTGTCCTAATCTGGCTGTTCAGCACTACAATGACACTCTTAGAAGCACCCTTGACCAAGTAGCACCGCTCACCCTCAGAACTTCCAAACACACAGTAAAACAGCCCTGGCTCACATCGCAAACTCACCTTCTCCAGCGATGCTCTAGGAGTGCTGAACGCCTATGGAGAAAAACCCGCACACCAGAAGACTTCATCCACTTTAAATTCATGTTAAGAACTTATAATGCTGCCCTTCACCTCGCCAAACAGACCTACTTCACCACACTGATCTCCTCACTAGCCAACAACCCCAAGAAACTTTTTGACACTTTTCACTCCCTCCTCAGGCCAAAAGCACAAGCCCCTATCACAGACATTTGTGCTGATGACCTGGCCTCCCACTTTATAGAAAAAATAGATACTATCCGTCAGGAAATCTGCTCTCAACCACCAAGTGCTGTGACTCCCATCCCACCCTGCATTTCCCCTGGCTCAATTTCCACATTTGATCCCATCACAGAAGAAGAAGTCTCCAGACTCCTCTCTTCCTCTCGTCCGACTACATGCACTACCGACCCCATCCCCTCACATCTCCTCCAGTCTCTTTCTCCTGTTGTCACAACTCACCTAACTACAATCTTCAATCTCTCACTCTCCTCTGGCATTTTCCCATCCTCCTTCAAACACTCCATCATTACTCCACTACTAAAGAAACCCGCTCTTGACCCTTCCTGCACAAACAACTACAGACCGGTCTCCAATCTCCCCTTCATCTCCAAACTTTTGGAGCGCCTAGTCTACTCCCGCCTCACCCGTTACCTCTCCACTCACTCCCTCCTAGACCCTTCACAGTCCGGCTTCCGACCCCTACATTCGACTGAAACTGCACTCATCAAAGTGACCAATGACCTTCTGACAGCAAAACGTAACGGCGACCACTCTCTGCTCATTCTACTCGACCTTTCTGCAGCTTTCGACACGGTTGACCACCGTCTCCTACTGTCCAGGCTCCACTCTCTAGGTATTAAGGACACTGTTCTCTCCTGGTTCTCCTCCTATCTTTCTGACCGCTCCTTCAGTGTTTCGTTCTCTGGCTCCACTTCATCTCCTCTCCCTCTCACTGTCGGTGTACCCCAGGGCTCAGTCCTTGGCCCCCTTCTCTTCTCTCTCTACACCGCCCCAATTGGACAGACCATCAGCAGATTTGGCTTTCAGTACCATCTTTATGCTGATGACACACAATTATACACGTCATCCCCCGACCTTACCCCCGCTGTACTACAGAACGCCACCGACTGTCTGTCCGCAGTCTCCAACATCATGTCTGCTCTCTATCTGAAACTCAACCTCTCCAAAACTGAACTACTTCTGCTCCCGCCGTCTACTAACCTCCCTAAATCTGACATTTCCCTCTCAGTGGGCGGCACCATAATAACACCCCGGCAGCAGGCTCGCTGTCTGGGTGTTATGTTTGATAACAATCTCTCCTTCACCTCCCATATACAATCTCTTGCCCGCTCTTGCCGCCTACACCTAAAGAACATCTCTAGAATCCGCCCTTTTCTCACCATGGAAACAACAAAAACCCTCACTGTAGCATTGATCCACTCCCGCCTGGACTACTGTAACGCTCTATTACTTGGCCTCCCCATTACTCGACTATCCCCTCTCCAGTCCATCCTTAATGCAGCAGCCAGGGTTATCCATCTGGCTAATCGATACTCGGACGCGTCCGCTCTTCGCCAGTCCTTACACTGGCTGCCCATTCATTATAGGATCCAATTCAAAGTACTTGTTCTCACCCACAAAGCTCTCCACACTGCAGCACCCCCCTACATCTCCTCCCTCATTTCTATCTATCGGCCTAACCGACTGCTGCGCTCTGCAAACGACTTTCGACTAACCTCTGCACTAATCCGTACCTCCCACTCCCGACTCCAAGACTTCTCCCGCGCTGCGCCAATCCTCTGGAATGCTCTACCCCAAGAAATTAGGACTATCCACAATTTGCATGGTTTCAGGCGCTCCCTCAAAACACATCTGTTCAGAGCGGCCTATCACATTCACTAATCAAAGTCATTCTATGTGTAAGTGTGTGTGTGTGTGTAGCCCATTCACTATCTCCATCCATCCCTCACTCCCTTAAGATGGCTGGACCATCATTGTAAATGCACCATTGTATATACACACCTGTATTTTGTATCTCCCCCACCTTATTGTAGATTGTAAGCTCTCACGAGCAGGGCCGTCTTATTTTGCTTTAATTACTGTATTGTTAACGTTGTTACTTATGACTTGTGTTTTGAAACTGTCAAACTGTAAAGCGCTGCGGAATATGATGGCGCTATATAAATAAAGATTATTATTATTATTATTATTATTATAAGAAAAAAAAAAAACATTCAAACTCTCTCTATGATATCATTCAATCCATTTGGATATAATGTTCCCAGACGATATATCCAAAACGTTTCTTTCCGGTTTAAAAGAGCATTCCTATTTGCAACACCAGAGGGTATCTGTTCCCCTGGAGTTACTTTTATGTTGAAAATTTTGTTATGTTTAATTAGCAGATGCCTTGAGAGACTATGTTTTAAAAACCCATTTTTTGCTCTATTTCTGTGACCATTAATGCAGGACCGCAGTGTCTGCACAGTGCGTCCCACATATTGCAAACCGCAACTGCATGTGATGACATATACAACATAATCACTGCTACAGCTGAGTCTTTGTGAAATCTCAAAGACCTCACCAGTATTGTTACATTTGATAGTTTTAGCTCCATGATCTAGGATCCCACAGGTACAACATTTTTTGGAGGTGCATTTAAAAACTCCGGTTCCTTGAAAAACACCACTTGAAATTTGATCCGTACCTTTTCTATTGTTTTTTCCTTTTGAATCCAACTGTTTTTTTAATTTACTGGGGGCCACCAAGTTTTTCAAAGTTTTCCCCCTTCTATATGTAATCCCTGGTTTATCAGGGAGATGTTTTCCCAAAACAGGGTCACGCTTCAAGATATACCAATATTTTGAAAGCACAGTTCTTATGACTTTATTTCCCCTATTGAATGTTGTCACAAAATTCAATTTCCAGCGATCATCACTTTTTTCTTTACCAATAGTCAAATTATCCCCCTTCCTATTTTTTCCTTTTAGACATTCCTCCTGTGTTTTTGTTTTGTTATCCCTATATGCACCATTTATCAAATTTTTTGGGTAACTTTTCTCCTTGAATTTTCTTCTTAGAATTTTAGACTGAGCTACATAATCAGATTCTCTCGTACAATTCTTTCTTATACGAAAAAATTGGCTGTGGGGTATATTTACCTTCCACTTCTTGTAATGTGCACTGTTGAAATCTAAAAAGCCATTTGAATCCACCTTTTTGAAGTGGGTTTTTGTAATAATTTTTTTCCCACTATGGCGTATCTCTAAATAAAAACCCACCGCATTTACCCCCATTTCATGATCTATGTTGGAATATAATGAATTTACATCCAACGAGATAAAGGAATAGTTATCTTCCCATTCAATATCCCTCAATTCCTCGATTAATTGTGTGGAGTCTCTCAAATATGAAGGAAGAGACTTGAGAGACTCCACACAATTAATCGAGGAATTGAGGGATATTGAATGGGAAGATAACTATTCCTTTATCTCGTTGGATGTAAATTCATTATATTCCAACATAGATCATGAAATGGTGGTAAATGCGGTGGGTTTTTATTTAGCAAAGACAGAGATGCTCCCTGAACAAAGAGACTTTCTGTTAAAGGGTCTCAAATTCATTCTGGAACACAATGTGTTCATTTTTGAAGGCGTACTGTACTTACAGTTGCTCGGCACCGCGATGGGGACTCGGGTCGCGCCAAGTTTTGCAAACTTATTCATGGGGCGATTCGAGTCCTCATCGTCACTCTCTAAGCCTGTTTTTAATGATAAAATAAGGCTTTATAAGCACTTCATTGATGATCTGATCATCATATGGAAGAGGACAGAGGAGGAAGCGGCACATTTTATAGAGGAGCTCAATAATAACACCTGGGGGATCACCTTTACATCACAATTTAATAAAGAAAAAATAGTGTTTCTTGATCTAGAGATACGCCATAGTGGGAAAAAAATTATTACAAAAACCCACTTCAAAAAGGTGGATTCAAATGGCTTTTTAGATTTCAACAGTGCACATTACAAGAAGTGGAAGGTAAATATACCCCACAGCCAATTTTTTCGTATAAGAAAGAATTGTACGAGAGAATCTGATTATGTAGCTCAGTCTAAAATTCTAAGAAGAAAATTCAAGGAGAAAAGTTACCCAAAAAATTTGATAAATGGTGCATATAGGGATAACAAAAGAAAAACACAGGAGGAATGTCTAAAAGGAAAAAATAGGAAGGGGGATAATTTGACTATTGGTAAAGAAAAAAGTGATGATCGCTGGAAATTGAATTTTGTGACAACATTCAATAGGGGAAATAAAGTCATAAGAACTGTGCTTTCAAAATATTGGTATATCTTGAAGCGTGACCCTGTTTTGGGAAAACATCTCCCTGATAAACCAGGGATTACATATAGAAGGGGGAAAACTTTGAAAAACTTGGTGGCCCCCAGTAAATTAAAAAAACAGTTGGATTCAAAAGGAAAAAACAATAGAAAAGGTACGGATCAAATTTCAAGTGGTGTTTTTCAAGGAACCGGAGTTTTTAAATGCACCTCCAAAAAATGTTGTACCTGTGGGATCCTAGATCATGGAGCTAAAACTATCAAATGTAACAATACTGGTGAGGTCTTTGAGATTTCACAAAGACTCAGCTGTAGCAGTGATTATGTTGTATATGTCATCACATGCAGTTGCGGTTTGCAATATGTGGGACGCACTGTGCAGACACTGCGGTCCCGCATTAATGGTCACAGAAATAGAGCAAAAAATGGTTTTTTAAAACATAGTCTCTCAAGGCATCTGCTAATTAAACATAACAAAATTTTCAACATAAAAGTAACTCCAGTGGAACAGATACCCTCTGGTGTTGCAAATAGGAATGCTCTTTTAAACCGGAAAGAAACGTTTTGGATATATCGTCTGGGAACTTTATATCCAAATAGATTGAATGATATCATAGAGAGAGTTTGAATGTTTTTTTTTTTTTCTTCTTGCATCTATGCTGTCAAAGTTGGTGGGTGTGCTCCTGAACTTGGTCCACTCCCTAAATCAAGTGTCTGAGACTGGGATAAAAGGTTTGCCACTATATATAAGTGTTACTGAATTTTATATTATTAGGATTTGTACTGTGTTTTTATGATACCTGATGAAGGATATATACTGTATCCGAAGCGCGTTGTATCTCCTCCATTTTAACTTATTAAATAAAAAAATATGAAATATCATCTTTGGATGTGAGTCCTGGGAAGCGCTGCCATTCATGGGCTGGATGTGCCTTTCTTGATCAAATCAAGAATGTAAGCGATTGTATTAGTAGATGTACCGGCCGTTACTTGTTCATCTCCAGCATACGGAACAGATCATGTTAATTTATAAAATGTGTCACATTTGAATTACAAACATTCCACTTCAAAGCCACATTTGAAACCATGTTTAGCGTATTTGCATACATGTTTGTTTTATAAGCACAGCCAGCTTCAATTCTCTCCAGCAGGCGGCATAAAGCCTGCCAACATCTGCAATGCACACATTCACGGCATCAGACAATGACCGAGTATTATAGTGAGTGGCAGGAGTGGAAACACCATTGGTGCAACCTGTGCAGTCACACAAGAGCTCAAGAGGTAAGAGGGCCACTACCACCTTGGAAAGCTGGTGGAATTGTGCATTATGATGACCTACTGGACAGCATAGGACCCATATATTGTTCTTGCACAGGGGTCCTCTTCTGTATGTGTCCGCCCCGGGTGAGCGGTATGCTATTGAGTATTTCCCTCAACTCCCTATAAACACTCCATCATTTCGGCCAAGTGTAAATGTTTATTTCAATCAGGAGAGCGGTATAAAAAACCCCTGACAGATTAACCCATAATTCACATCCTGTATTCTGTGAATGAAATTTTCATTTCATATTAAACATGTACATGCTTATTTTTATTTGATTTCCCAAAACATTAAAGGTAATCTGTCACCCCATTTGAGCATTTTTTAGCTAATAATGTAGCCTCCTTGATTATACATTGTTCATTAAA
Organism: Oophaga sylvatica; assembly: GCA_033576555.1. NCBI lineage: Eukaryota > Metazoa > Chordata > Amphibia > Anura > Dendrobatidae > Oophaga > Oophaga sylvatica. Next base: position 148,405,289 of record JARQOD010000001.1, read on the forward strand.
AATCTTTTTTTGTTGTGATCTTCCAGGCTATGAGGCGTATGCTGCCCGGAAGATAAGATTGCCTCCTCTCCCATTGTACTGGATTTCTCCTCCCCCTCTTCTCCGCTTGCCTTTTGACGTCATTTCCGGCCTCAGTGTTCTCCGAACCTCTGAAAACTTCCACACTCAACTTGCAACTTTTCAAGGCGACAGAGAACACTGGACCAGAAGTGACAGTCACTCTCCGGCACCTGCACACAAGAAAACTGAAGTCATTGCCCTGAGAAGGGCAGAGCAGTGCACAGGAGAGACTTCAGGCACATTGCGCATGCATGAGATTTCCGCCCGTGCATATGATGTTAAAGGCAAGTAGGGAAGAGGGGAAGGAGAAAACCATTATAATAAGAGAGGAGTCAGTCTTGTCTTCCAGGCAGATCAAAGCGAAAAAACATGACTTTTAATGAACAAGGAATCACCAAGGAGGCCATATTATTAGCTAAAAATGCTCAAATGGGGTGACAGATTCCCTTTAAACTGAATTCTCTTCAGTGGGATTATAAACTTAGATACGCACTAATTTTAGGAGACCCATTAACTTATTGTAATATACAAGATACTTAGAATACACTTAAAGAGGAAACTAAAAATCCTGTCTAATTTTATAAAGAAAGCTCTGACACTTTCGCAGAGATTGAAGTGAGGTCTCTCCACAGTCTCATTATTTTTAAATCTGTTTGAGACTTCCTGCCACAGAACTGAGCGATGCCACTATGTGTAGGAAAGACTGTGAGTGTGCAACACGGAAAGACAGGAGACCTGTGCACTTGCCTTACTTCTTACTGGATGTAGTTACCGTATGTAAGAAGAGATGTAAGATGTACTCCTGTTTAATACGGAGCAAGAGGAGGTTAGAAATAGCAGCTGAGCTAAATCCGATACAGAATGCACTGAGATACAGTATTTACGTTACCCTTTTACGTGCAGCTGATTCCTTCTTATGCGGAAAGACCCTTTACAAGCGGCTATGTCCTCCACTTTAGAAGCAGCTGTATCCCCCTCATTTATCTTAATTGCAAAATACACAGGAGCTTCTTATTATATGACTAATACATTGATTACAAGCAATTAGTAGAATAAGTATTGGAGGGTGAAATTCGTCAAACAGTATCTAGAGCAAACCAACCAACTTACATAAAATTTTCTAGACTTTATTTCATTTATTAAAGATAAACCCAATAAAGTAATAATCACTATATACACGGCTCAAAAAAATAAAGGGAACACTTAAACAACACGATATAACTCCAAGTCAATTACACTTCTGTGAAATCAACCTGTCCAGTTATGAAGCAACACCGATTGTGAATCAATTTTTCCTGCTGTTGTGCAAATGGAACAGACAACAGGTAGAAATGATCGGCAATTAGGAAGACACCCCTATAAAGGAATGATTCTGCAGGTAGGGACCACAGACCATTTCTCTTTTCTCATCCTTTTTGGCTGTTGCTTTGGTCACTTTTGCATTTTGTCATTGCTCTCATCCTTAGAGGTACTGTACAGTAGAAAGAGGCAGTGTCTACAACCCACAGAGATTGCACAGGTAGTGTGGCTTATCCAGGATTGCACATTAATGCAAGCTGTGGCAAGGAGGGGAGCTGTGTCTGTCAGCGTAGTGTCTAGAGGATGGAAGCTCTACCAGGAGACAGGCCAGTACACCAGGAGATGTGGAGGGGGCCGTAGGAGGGCAACAACCCAGCATCAGGACCGCTACCTCAGCTTTTGTGCAAGGAGGAACAGGAGGAGCACTGCCAGAGCCCTTCAAAATGACCTCCAGCAGGCCACAAATGTGCATGTGTCTGCACAAACGGTTAGAAACTGACTCCATGAGGATGGCCTGAGCTCCCGAAGTCCACAGATGAGGGTTGTGTTCACAGCCCAACACCGTGCAGGAAACTTGGCATTTGCCAGAGAACACCAGGATTGGCAAATTCGCCACTGGCGCCCTGTGCTCTTCACAAATGAGAGCAGGTTCACACTCAGCGCATGTGACAGAGTCACATCTGGGACAGCATGTCTCGCTCCATCCACCAATGTCACGTTGCACCACAGACTGTCCAGTAGTTGACAGATGCTTTAGTCCAGGTCTGGGAGGAGATCCCTCAGGAGAACATCTGCAACCTCATCAGGAGCATGTCCAGGCATTGTAGGGAAGTCATACAGGCACGTGGAGGCCACACACAATACTGAGCATCATTTTGACTTGTTTCCACATTAATTTTGTCTTGTTTTGATTTCCATTTGGACTTGTTTCACTTCATTTTGGGGGTCTCTCCAATTCCAGGCCTCCATTGGTTCAAAAATTTGATTTCCATTGATGATTTTTGTGTGATTATGTTGACAGAACATTGAACTTTGTACAGAACAAAGTATTCAGTGAGAATATTTCATTCATTTAGATCTAGGATGTGTTACTTGAGTGTTCCCTTTATTTTTTTGAGCAGTGTGTGTGTATATATATATATATATATATATATATATATATATATATATATATATATATATATTTGTAGCGATACTAATGGTCACTTAGTTAATGGGAGGTATGTATCACAGGTATGGCAGCTCCCTGTGATGTAACCCAGAGTGTTTTCTTTAGTGCACGTAAGCACTAAAGGGTTGTTTAATACACTTGAGTCCGGGTTACGGGCAGCACTGAGAGATGGGAGGGTCGGACTGCCCATGTACCTCAGCCCTGGGTAGGGGCATCACCATACCTCTATATGTGTTTTAGAACCTGTGGTGATGTCACTACCACATGACTAGTCATGTGATATGTTCCTAGCTATGGTTATAGCTATATAATGGAGGCTACGGCTTAACACATGGTCTGTATGTGGGGAGGTGGAAGCCTCCTGTGTGTGTTGAGGCTCCAGGACTGGGCCTGAAGTACTGGACATTTGTACTTGTTTTGCTTTGTGGGTTTGTGGAACAATAAACCTTATGAACTTTTGAAAGGAACGTGCCTCCTGATTACCTCCCGTCGCAGCTGAGCGAGTCAAACCCTTACAGTATATATATATATTATATATATATATATATATCGTATATATATATTTATAGAAATTAAGCTTGGATAATCCGGATAATCCTCCAAGCAGGAAGTAACACTAAAGTATGACCATTAAGGTGCTATTACCATATGATCATGAAGAATGAGCTTAAAGAAGTTGTCCACTACTTAGACAATTTCTTCTCATACTCCTTGCTTAACCCCCATAAAATAATAAAGCCAATACTTACCTCCCTTGCTGGCACTATTCTTGTGGTTTCAGCACTCCGTCTCCAGGGCTTCCTTGCTGTTGTTGTGACACCGGCACCCAATCAGCGCCAATCAATACTGTTGCTGCATCCTGTCAAATTGAGCAGGAAGAGGAAGTCCAATATCAGCTGCAGCACGGACTTCCTCTTCATCTTTAATTTATCTGTAGGCGGGAACAGTGACCCCAGCGCTGATTGGGCACCAGCGTCATGTGTTGCAACAACCTCACGCCAGTCCCAGGACCGTGAGTGCCAACAACGTGGGAACTGCGTCCACATGTGAGGTGAGTATAGGCTTTTTCTATTTTATGGGGTTCAAACATTTTGATCAAGAAGGGGTTGTCCCAGTAGTGGACAACCCTTTTAAATAGGGGGGAAACATCCAAATAAAACAGTGCAATGTTGCAGAATAAGGGTCTGGTTATTGCGATAATAAATCAATCAAGACCTTAATAGATCTGACCCCTACCTAACAATGGAGGATGGCACCATAATAGGTAATAATGATAATGGCGTCCCCATTCAACACAGGCTGTCACTAAAATGTCCCTATAACTGCCCTAATAAGGTAAATAAGAAACTAGACTTATCTCTGAGCATGATTCTCCAAGCTTTCCGAATGCAGAGAATCTGTCCATAAAAGGCCTTAAAAAGTCTTGACATGTTTCTACCAGAGATGAGCAGAGTTCATCTGGAGACCAAATACCAATGCTAGTTCCAATCACCCATGGTGGAAAAAGTGACAGTGCGCATGTATCTCCATTTCTAATAAATAACAATTTTCTGTATGAAGTTTTGACTTCTGTGAAGAGGTGAGGAAAAGTTTCCCTGATTAGCTGCCCATTGGAATGCACTGTTGATTTAAATCACCATATTTGTGATTCTCTCTTGGTAGCCATTGCATTCTATGGCTACTGAGCTGACAAAATGGTAAAGCAGGCCAACTCCTGCCAGATCTGAGCACCACCTTACCATTGAAATGCTATATAGAATCAGATACTACCTAGCCCTCTTATATTTGGTATCACCCAGAGAAGAAAATCTCTCCATATTTTGCGTTTACTCTGCTAAAGTGAAAGAAAAAGCTGCGTCGCTGTAAGACCAGGTTCACATGACCGTATAAAAACTAGTCATTGTTTCATCCAGAGAACTCAGATGGTGTTTTTCTCACTTGTGTGTGCAATCCGTTTTTTTTTTTTGTTTTACAGCAGCAGCTATTAACCATTTACCAAACCATTTCAATGTTACAGAATTACAATGTAGCCATAAAAAAAATCTATTTTTTGGCTCCATATGGCATCCAATTATTTTTGAGCACTCAAGACCTGAATGGGGTGAGTCTCATCCGATTTATGGAAGAAATTAGTGGATGCTGCGATTTGTTTTTTCGGTCACTGAAAAAAATTGCTCATCTGCACTGCCGCATTGAATACACTGCCCCATTGAATAACACTGGTCCGAGTGCAGCCGTTTTATTTTTAAAACTCCACACGAATATACAGTTATGTGAACAAGCCCTAACACTGATGGAAATAATCTGACATGCCATTGATTTGAAATAGCAGTAATATTTGCATACATCTTGGTGCTTACAGAGTGCTGCTGTATGCTTTGGTTTGTATATCATGCAGTCGCAGTCATACTTGCACCTCTTCACACTTTGTTTTATTCTGTTCCAAGGTGCTGGTCAGTTTTAGTTCTTTGTATTTTACTATTGGAGGTGGTGACTGCCTCCATATATGACTGATCACTACTATCAGCCTAAGGTTATTTTTAATTAATGCTGGATGTTGCCTATGGTTAGGTGAATTTGGGTCTCTGTCCTTGTGGGGTGCTCTTATATGGTACTAGGCATCTCACCTGATCTTATAGCATGTGCATCATCTATTGGCTATAACCCAGACAATGTGCACTACATCTGTATGACTGGTGCCTTATACAAGCCTCATCTGAGTGCATTTTTAATACCAACCACCTCCTCTTTGAATTGGAAGGTTTATGAATGATTTCTTCATCAGTATTTTGCACCTGTACTGCCCCCGATGAGCGACAACAGATACCCCTTTTCTGGGGTGTGTTCAGTATCTGTTATCCTGGCTGCAGTCTTTTTAGGGTAACAGGTGTTTTCATTTACTCATTTATCTATCCTATCACCTTTTTTTTTTTCCTAGCGGATTTTGCTGCTGATCCGCAGCTGATTTTGCTGCGGATCCGCGGCGGATATCGCTGCTGATCCGCGGCGGATTTCGCTGCTGATCCGCGGCGGATTTCGCTGCTGATCCGCGGCGGACTTCGCTGCTGATCGCGGCGGACTTTTGCTGCTGATCCGCGGCGGACATCGCTGCTGATCGCGGCGGATTTCGCTACGGATCCGCTGCGGATTTCGCTGCTGATCGGCGGCGGATTTCGCTGCTGATCCGCGGCGGATTTCGCTGCTGATCGGCGGCGGATTTCACTGCTGATCCGCAGCGGATTTCGCTGCTGATCCGCGGCGGATTTCGCTGCTGATCGGCGGCGGATTTCGCTGCTGATCCGCGGCGGATTTCGCTGCTGATCCGCGGCGGATTTCGCTGCTGATCCGCGGCGGATTTCGCTGCTGATCCGGGCGGATTTCGCTGCGGATCGGCGGCGGATTTCGCTGTTGATCCGCTGCGGATTTCGCTGCTGATCGGCGGCGGATTTCGCTGGATCGTCGCGATTTCGCTGCTGTCGCGGATTTCGCTGCTGATCGGCGGCGGATTTCGCTGCTGATCCGCGGCGGATTTCGCTGCTGATCGCGCTGCGATCCGCGCGGATTTCGCTGCGGATCGGCGCGGATTTCGCTGCGGATCCGCGGCGGATTTCGCTGCTGATCGCGGCGGATTTCGCTGCGGATCCGCGGCGGATTTCGCTGCTGATCCGCGGCGGATTTCGCTGCTGATCCGCGGCGGATTTCGCTGCTGATCCGCGGCGGATTTCGCTGCTGATCGCGGCGGATTTCGCGATGCGGATTTCGCTGCTGATCGCGGCGGATTTCGCTGCTGATCGGCGGCGGATTTCGCTGCTGATCGGCGGCGGATTTCGCTGCTGATCCGCGGCGGATTTCGCTGCTGATCCGCGCGGATTTCGCTGCGGATCCGCGGCGGATTTCGCTGCTGATCCGCGGCGGATTTCGCTGCTGATCCGCGGCGGATTTCGCTGCTGATCCGCGGCTGATTTCGCTGCTGATCCGCGGCGGATTTCGCTGCTGATCCGCGGCGGTATTGCTGCTGATCCGCGACCGATTTTGCTGCTGATCCCGCTGATTATCTGCTGATTCATCTGCGCTAGCGGGTTAGCATAACGCGATGCTTATGCATACCGTTACAGCGGTCAACGCTACGTGTTGAACGGGCTGGTAAACGCAATATGAACCAGCTTAGGTTAGAACTAGGGTTAGGGTTAGCATTAGGCTAAGGTTTAGAATTACGGTTAGGGTTGGAATTTGGTTAGGTTGGAATTAGGTTAGGCTTGTAGTTAGGTTTATGGTTAGAGTTGGGATTAGGGGTGTGTTGGGGTTAGGGTTATGATTAGGGTTTGTATTAGGGTTAGGTGTGTGTAGGCGTTAGGGGTGTGTTGGGGTTAGGGTTGGAGTTAGAATTGAGGGGTTTCCACTATTTAGGCACATCAGGGGGTCTCCATACGCGACATGGCGCCACCATTGATTCCTGCAAATTTTGCGTTCAAAAAGTCAAACAGTGCTCCCTTTATTCCAAGCCCCGACGTATGCCCAAACAGTGGTTTATCCCCACATATGAGGTATCAGCGTACTCGGGAAAAATTGCACAACAACTTTGGGGGTTCTAATTTCTCCTGTTAACATTGGGAAAAAAATTGGGGACTAAAAATTATTTTTGTGGAAAAAAAATGATTTTATATTTTCACGGCTCTGCGTTATAAACTTCTGTGAAGGACTTGGAGATTCAAAGTGCTCACCACACATCTAGAGGAGTTCCTTGGGGGATCTAGTTTCCAAAATGGGGTCACTTGTGGGGAGTTTCTACTGTTTAGGCACATCAGTGACTCTGCAAACGTAACATGACGCCCGAAGACCATTCCATCAAGTGGGCATTTCAAAAGGTCACTACTTCCCATCCGAGCCCCGACGTGTGCCCATACAGTAGTTTTCTCCCACATATGGGATATCAGCATACTCAGGACAAATTGGACAACAACTTTTGGGGTCTAATTTCTCATGTTACCCTTGCGAAAATAAAAAAATTGGGGACTAAAAGATCCTGATTGTGGAAAAAATATGATTTTTTTATTTTCATGCCCGGGCGTTATAAACTTCTGTGTAGCCCTTGGGGGTTCAAAGTGCTCACCACACATCTAGATAAGTTCTTTGCGGTGTCTAGTTTCCAAAATGGGGTCATTGTGGGGAGTTTCTACTGTTTAGGCGCATCAGGGGCTCTGCAAACGTAACAAGATGCCCGCAGACCATTCCATCAAGTTGGCATTTCAAAGCATCACTACATCCCTTCCGAGCCCTGACGTGTGCCCAAACAGTGGTTCCCCCCCACATATGGGGTACTAGCGTACTCAGGACAAACTGGACAACAACTTTCGGGGTCCAATTTCTCCTGTAACCATTGTGAAAATAAAAAATAGTGGGCTAAAAAATCATTTTTTGAGAAAAAAAAATGATATTTTATTTTCACGGCTCTGCGTTATAAACTTCTGTAAAGCACCTGGGGGGTTCAAAGTGCTCACTATGCATCTAGATAAGTTCCTTAGGGCGTCTAGTTTCCAAAATGGGGTCACTTGTGGGGGAGCTCCAATGTTTAGGCACACAGGAACTCTCCAAATGCGACATGGCAACCGCTAAATATTTCAGCATATTTTCTATTCAAAAAGTCAAATGGCGCTCCTTCCCTTCTGAGCCCTGCCGTGCGCCCAAACAGTGGTTTATGATCACAAATGAGGTATCTGTGTACTCAGGAGAAATTGCCCAACAAATTTTAGAATCCAATTTATACTGTTGCCCATGTGAAAATGAAAAAAACTGAGGCTAAAAGAAAATTTTTGTGAAAAAAAAGTACTTTCTTTTTTTTACGGATCAATTTGTGAAGCACCTGGGGGTTCAAAGTGCTCACTATGCATCTAGATAAGTTCCTTAGGGGGTCTAGTTTCCAAAATGGGGTCACTTGTGGGGGAGCTCCAATGTTTAGGCACACAGGGACTCTCCAAATGCGACATGACAACCGCTAAATATTCCAGCATATTTTCCATTCAAAAAGTCAAATGGCGCTGCTTCCCTTCTGAGCCCTGCCATGCACCCAAACAGTGGTTTATGACCACATATGAGGTATCTGTGTACTCAGGAGAAATTGCCCAACAAATTTTAGGATCCAATTTATACTGTTGCCCATGTGAAAATGAAAAAACTAAGGCTAAAAGAAAATTTTTGTGAAAAAAAAGTACTTTCTTTTTTTTACAGATCAATTTGTGAAGCACCTGGGGGTTCAAAATGATCACTATGCATCTAGATAAGTTCCTTAGGGGGTCTAGTTTCCAAAATGGGGTCACTTGTGGGGGGCTCCAATGTTTAGGCACACAGGGACTCTCCAAATGCGACATGGCAACCGCTAAATATTCCAGCATATTTTCCATTCAAAAAGTCAAATGGCGCTGCTTCCCTTCTGAGCCCTGCCATGCGCCCAAACAGTGGTTTATGACCACATATGAGGTATCTGTGTACTCAGGAGAAATTGCCCAACAAATTTTAGGATCCAATTTATACTGTTGCCCATGTGAAAATGAAAAAACTGAGGCTAAAAGAAAATTTTTGTGAAAAAAAAGTACTTTCTTTTTTTTACAGATCAATTTGTGAAGCACCTGGGGGTTCAAAATGATCACTATGCATCTAGATAAGTTCCTTAGGGGGTCTAGTTTCCAAAATGGGGTCACTTGTGGGGGAGCTCCAATGTTTAGGCACACAGGGACTCTCCAAATGTGACATGGCAACCGCTAAATATTCCAGCATATTTTCCATTCAAAAAGTCAAATGGCGCTCCTTCCCTTCTGAGCCCTGCCGTGCGCCCATACAGTGGTTTATGACCACATATGAGGTATCTGTGTACTCAGGAGAAATTGCCCAACAAATTTTAGGATCCATTTTTATCCTGATGCCCATGTAAAAATGAAAAAATTGATGCTAAAAGAAAAATTTTTGTTGGAAAAATTAAAATGTCCATTTTTTCCTTACACGTTGCTTTAGTTCCTGTGAAGCACCTGAAGGGTTAATAATCTTCTTGAATGTAGTTTTGAGTAGCTTGAGGGGTGCAGTTTTTATAAAGGTGTCACTTTTGGGTATTTTCTGCCATATAGACCCCTCAAAGTGACTTCAAATGTGAGGTGGTCCCTAAAAAAAATGGTTTTGTAAATTTTGCTGTAAAAATGAGAAATCGCTGGTCAACTTTTAACCCTTATAACTTCCTAACAAAAAAAAATGTTGTTCCCAAAATTGTGCTGATGTAAAGTAGACATGTGGGAAATGTTATTTATTAACTATTTTGTGTCACATAACTCTCTAGTGTAACAGAATAAAAATAAAAAATTTTAAAATTACAAAATTTTCAAAATTTTCACCAAATTTCCATTTTTTTCACAAATAAACGCAAAAATTATCGACTTAAATTTACCACTAACATGAAGCCCAATATGTCACGAAAAAAACAATCTCAGAATCGCTAGGATCCGTTGAAGCGTTCCTGAGTTATTACCTCATAAAGGGACACTGGTCAGAATTGCAAAAAATGGCAAGGTCTTTAAGGTCAAAATAGGCTGGGTCTTGAAGGGGTTAATCTTCAGCTCAGTATGAGACTAGAAAGAGACTTCTTAATCAGAATGTAGTGCACAGCCTGGCCAGCCAGTCAGTCAAGTGAGACAGCTGCATAGAAATATATATATAGAAATATATGCAGCTGTCACACTCGGGTCAGGAGAGCCGCTGGCCAGAATGTGCGCTGTTCTGATCTCATTCCAATTTATTGTTTTTCAACTGACTGCGCCCCTACTTATATGTTTGAGGAAAAGGTGCGTGTAAATGGGTGTGGCTTTAAAAATGGGTGTGGCTTAAAATGGGTGTGACTTAAAATGGGTGTGGTTTTCCGACGCACAAACACAGAACCTGTTGTTAAAAATTTGAATCCCACCCCTGTGCTGGTGCCTCTGTACACTGTCCCCTCCATAACTCCTTCCTCTGCAGCTGCCATCCTGGGATCACAGGAGGCAGTCGGACCGAGAGGAGGAGGAGGAGGAGGGGGAGATCCTGTCTGCAGACTCATGGAGGAGGCAGCAGCTCCCTGTGTCCTCCTGTGCTGGGGCCCATATAGAGCACTGACCTCTGCCCCTGGTGTCCTGGATGGGGCAAGCAGTGAGTATATGTAATGTATAGTGTATGTAATAGTGTGTGCTTTCCTGTGTGTGAATGGATGCGTAGGTTTCTTGTGTATGTAATAGTGTGTATGTAGTATACAGTATGAGTTTCTCTGAGTATATGAGTGTATATGGATATACTGCCTCTGATTCTGGAGTATGATCAGGCCTGAACCCATAGTTGTCTCTGCTTGGCAGGATCCTACATAACAAATCCCCCCCAATAACAATCCCTTGCATATATCCTGCACCGTGTAACCTGTAAGCTCCCCTGAGTATCCGGAGTCCTATCCAGTAATGTGCTGGGGTTCAGGCAGTGCTGGTGTATGTGATGCTATCAGTGCAGACCGGCCGTATCTGCAGATGAACGCTGTGCACTGTGGTACCCAACACCCAACACCTGGATGTTCTGCAGTTATTGCCCGCTGAGCCTCACCTTATCACACCTCCGCTATAATGTCCGCTCTGTGTAAAGATATATATCTTTGTACCGTGTTAGCCAGTAGATAGAAAAATATTTAGAGTTGAGAGTCCTCAGTGGTTGATACCTTTTAATGGCTGAAAAGATGGTAACAAATTGCAAGCTGACCTGAGTAGTCTGGAAAGCTTGCAATTTGTTACCATCTTTTCAGTTAGCCATTAAAAGGTATCAACCACTGAGGACTCTCAACTCTAAATATTTTCGCTCTGTGTAAGGGCCCCGTTACACTAAGCGAGATCACTGAAACATCACCGATTTTGTGATGCAATGGTGACCTAGCCAGCGATCTCACTTAGTGTGACACGCAGCGACGACCAGCCCCCCTGCTGGTATCGCTGATCGTTGCTGAATGTCCTGGACCATTTTTTGATCGCTGGTCAGCGAGCTGGAGCTGGTAACCAAGGTAAACATCGGGTTTCTAGGCGTCACGCGGCACCTAGAAACCCGATGTGTACGTTAGATACCAGCGCGCTGGTGCAAGGGAGCTGGTAACCAAGGTAAACAGCGGGTTTCTAAGCTCCAAGTGGCGCTTAGAAACCCACTGCTTACCTCGGTTACCAGCTCCCCTGCACCAGCGCGCTGGTATCTAACGTACACTGCGGGTAACTAAGCGACGTGCATCGCTTGTTACCCGCAGTGTCGCTGTCCTGATCACTGCTGAGATCTGACTGTTTGGCAGCTCAGCAGCGATCATGTAGCGACACACCAGCGATCCTGACAAGCTCATATCGTTGTCGGGATAGCTGGTGAGTCGCTATGTGTATTTATTGTTCTGGTCATTCTAGCAATGGACCTAATAGTCCGGGCAGTGGAGACCACGGTTATTTCACTATGGCCGGGGTCACACTTGCGGGAAACTCACACGAGTCTCGCACCTCAATATCCGGCACTGCTGCCGACACTCGGGACTGGAGTGTGTGGCTGCAAGTATTTCTATGCAGCTGAAAGCTCCGTTATGAGTGCTGGCAGCAGTGCCGGGTATTGAGGTGCGAGACTCGTGTGAGTTTCCCGCAAGTGTGACCCCGGCCAATATATAGATGTAGTGATGTGTCTGGGTTTAGGTTCCTGTCGGTTCTGTGTGGGCGGCCAAAGCCTCTTTCTTTGTTTGACTAAACTATTACAGATAGGATATCACAGATTTGTCTGTTGAGAACAATATGTATTGCTGACATAGCAAAATGACCTAATGACTGTGGTGGACTCTTGTGCAGTTCCTCTGTTGGATAATGGGATTGATTAAGTTAATGCCTCTGATCACAGTGTCGGCTTAACATGACCCAATAATCTCACGAGAGAATCGGAGCACACTGAGGAGAAGATGGAGGAAAAAATTCTCTATCTTCTCCATCTTATCACTTTGCGGAAAATCGGACTGCACTCAGATGTCATCCGAGTGCAATCCAATGTTCTGCCCGCACTCACTGACTTGACTGTTTGCATGCCGTCCAATATACCCTGCTACTCAGCATGCTGCAATTTTTTTTTTCTCCTGTCAATTCAGTATGAGAAGAAGACGCTAGTCGGCACTGCCCAGAAATAAATGGAGCAAGCCGCACATGAGCAGCCACTTTTTTTTTTCTGGGAGCTATCACAAGATATAGTGGTGTAACTTGACGCTCATGGGCCGCAATGAAAAAATTCCAGCGGGGCCCCAACTATTGCAAATCTAGTACTTTTGGGGCCCCCTAGGTTCCAGACCCCAAGTGTGATTGCAACCCCTGCACCTGTTGTAGTTACGCCTCTAGCTGGATCTGTATTTTATTTTTTCCCTTCATCAGTGGGACCTGCACTTACAAGTATAGGACATGTGCTCTCTGATTTTGCCATAAGGCTATGTGCACACGTTGCGGATTGTTAGCTTTTTTGCTGCGGTTTTTCGTGGCAAAAACACTTACCCAACGCAACTCATTATATCCTATGGGATTCTGCAATGCTGTGCACATGCTGTACGTTTTTCCGTGGAAAAATCGCATCACGGAAAAAAACGCAGCATGTTCATTCTTTTTCTGGAATCGCGGCGATTCCGCCGCCATAGGAATGCATTGAACCGCTTAGGCCTCTTTCACACATCCGTTTTTTGCCAACAGGCACAATCTGTCTAAAACCAGAAAGGACGGATCCGGCGCTGATTTTGAAAAAACTGATGCAACGGATCAGGTTTTTTGCCAGGTCCGTTCTGAACTTTTGAAGCTGTAAATGCTTGTTACGCATGTCCGGACCGAGGAGAGAGAGAGAGAGGCGCTATCAGGCGGGTGCGGCAGAAAAAAAAATGTTGCAGTGACCGTTTTGTCCGGCCGCCGGAATGTACATTTCCGCCGGATCTGGCAAAAAACGGACGCAACGCAAGGACATCCACTAATGATAGTAAATGACAAAAAAACGCATCCGGCGATATAAAAAACTGGATCCGTTTTTTTAAAAAAGCACTGGATCGCGCCTGATGGCTAAAAACGGATGTGTGAAAGAGGCCTTACTTTCCTCATGTGGCTATGCCCACCATTATGCAAAGTGAGCGGTTCATGTGCGGATGGTACTCAGCGTCTGGAGGAGAGGAGACTCTCCTCCAGACCCTGTGTACCATATCCCTGTAAAAGCAATAATTAAAATAAAAAATAATGACATTCTCACCTTCCGGCGTCCCCCGCAGCCTTCCTGCCTCTTAGCGACGCTCCTGGCCAATCCCTTTCCCAGGCGTCCTTTGCGACAATGACCCCAGATGACAAACTTTAAGTGTTCCATATTTACTTTTCTTGTTGTGGTGATGATGTGGTTTATATATTTATAGGGAGTCGATCACCCCCAAAATTCATGTTAAGTTATAAAAGGGACTTGGCTCCTATAAAGATCATAGCAGTACAGTACATTATAGTGGTGCAGAACCAAAGAAAATGACTTTTAATTAAAATACAAATGAGGGGGCTTTGAGATCAATCACCATTACTCCCATTCTAAGGGTGCATACTTACGATCAGTGAACGCAGCATTTTGGACGCAATCTCAAACCGCTGCGTCCAAAACGCTGCGTAGTACAGTAGCAGCATAATGGATGGGATTTCTAGAAATCTCATCCTCACTATGCTTCTCCCCTCCGCAGCGTTATTTCAGCTGCAGTGCGTGTTTTGGGACTTCCGCATCTCCGCAGCATGTTCATTTCATGCTGCGGAGTCAGAAGAGATCTCCATTGGGTGAACACAGGGAGAAGCCGCCCTGCAGCCACCGTAGATCGTGAGTACAGGGCAGCTGCGGTCTCCCTGCCTTCACCCGCAGGTTCCCACAGGTCCAGAGACACTGCTTCTAAGATGCAGCGCCTCTACATGATGAGCACATACCCTAAGGCTATGTTCACACACTGCATTTCTGTGTTTTCGCCCATAGCACGCTGCAAAAACGCAGAAAAGAATTGACGCTTATTCTTTCCAAAACGCAGCAAAACCTGTGCAGTTTCACTTTCTGCAAATAAATAAAACCAATGTGTGTTCACAGCTTTTCCCTGAATCACAATAAAAAATGCAGGTTTAGATTAGCATAAAACCAAGGTAAAAATGCAGCAAAACGTTACATGTGTGAACATAGCCTAAAGAGGAGGAGAGAGTGGAGAATAAATTTTATATGCGGCTCCTTCATTCACTGACTAAAACCCCATAGACCTGTCATAGGGGTGCACCAAAATCTCCGCATTTGCTTTAGATTTAAAATCATTTTCTCAGGAAATAGTACTGTTCTAGAATTTTACAGGCGCTAAGTCCCTTATACCACTATATAGCTAGCTTAATATGCATCTTGGGGTGACAGACTTCCTTCTTAAGTACTGGTGTTACCATTTTTTGGAATGTAGAAATTTGGAGGGGCACAATACGGTATGTGGACTGGTGAGGGGGGCAAATTAGAACTTCTGCTATGGGCCCCCTTAATTTCTATGTACGCCCCTGGTGCAAGATGCATTTTACCATTCACATACTGCTCTGCTGCAGGACTGATTGCCCATAACTTACACACCACATTCAATGTCACCCCTCAGTACATACAGGCATCCAGCCATGTTTCGTCCGAGTGGTGGTTGGTTGGTGGCGCTCGTCCCCCTTCCCGTTCCACACATCCCTCGCTCAACTCAATGTGAAGGCCCCTGCCATTACCCCGGACAGCCCTGTGTGCAGCACGTGTGATTGGCTAAGCGTTTCGGGGTAAGAGGCATGGTCTGTTGGAGAATACGGGCCATTTTTTATCGGTTTAAAAAATTTACTATGGGGGGGCGCCATTTTGCAGTTTGCCTCAGGCAGCAGAGAGGCTAGGTTCACCCCTGTATATAGGATGTTTGCGTACATCTTTACGTATAAAATGTGCTGATGTATCCTCTTGATTAAATTGAGAAAAGTAACTTTTATGTTTTTCTCATAGCTGATAGGTCTTCTTTAACCCCTTAGTGACAGAGCCGATTTTGTACTTAATGACCAAGCCAATTTCTACAATTCTGACCACTGTCACTTTGAGGTTATAGCTCGGGAACGCTTAAACGTATCCTACTGATTCTGAGATTGTTTTTTCGTGACATATTGTACATCATGTTAGTGGTAAAATTTCTTCGATATGACTTGCGTTTATTTATGAAAAAAATGGAAATTTGGCAAAAATGTTGAAAATTTTGCAATTTTCAAACTTTTAATTTTTGTGTGCTTAAATCAGAGCGTCATATCACACAAAATAGTTAATAAATGAAATTTCCCACATGTCTACTTTACATCAGCACAATTTTGGAAACATAATTTTTTTTTGTTACGACGTTATAAGGGGTAAAATTTGTCCAGCGATTTCTCATTTTTCCAAAAAAATTTACAAAACCATTTTTTTTAGGGACCACCTCACATTTGAAGAGAGTTTGTGGGTTCAATGTAACAGAAAATGCCCAAAAGTGACACCACTCTAAGCACTGCACCATTCAAGCTGTGCAAAAACCACATTCAAGAGGTTTCTTAACCCTTCAGGTGCTTTACGAGAACTAAAGCAATGTGGAAGGAAAAAATGAACATCTTAATTATTTCACGAAAAATGTACTTGGAACCAAATGTTTTTATTTTCACAATGGTATCAGGAGAAAACGGACCAAAAAAATTGTTGTGAAATTTCTCTTGAGTACGCCGATACTGTTGTGAATGGACTTGAGATGAGTTCTGAGCAGAGGCTCCCTCTGGTGGTTACAAGCGGTACTGGACTGTCCAGTGAAGATTGTGAGGATTGGGAATCAGGTGTTACTGACTGGTCTTATATAAGGGAGTCGCCTTCCCATCAGGGTTGCCGGTGATCAATTGTTCTGGTCTCAATCCTTGATTCCTGTTTCCTTTGTAGCCTGCTGTGTCGTGTCTGCATCTCCTGCTAACAGATAAGACATTTTCTTCTTTTTGTTTTTGTGCTTGATTTTTGCATTTTGTCCTGCACTTCTGTGGGGGCCTTCAGGGTCCCTCCGGGGGCTTTTGCCCTCTCAGTTTAGTTCAGCCACTTATGTTTTGTACATTTGCTTTTTCCAGTTTTTTCAGTGGCTGCTGTTTTGATTTTGTTACACCAGAGAACTAATTTAGGTGGTAGAGGTCGTGTGATCGCAGGTGTTTTTGAAATTAGTAGAGTTGGTGCTTTTCAGGGTTTTTTGGGATTGCAGTAAGTGCCCTTCCTATCCTTTTCTATTTAGATAGTTTGGGCCCCAACGTTTGCTCATACTATTTTCTGTCTGTGTCAGTATTTCTTCTTGTCTAACCGCCATTACATGTTTGGGGGCTTTCTATGTTCTTTGGGGATCTGCTCCGGGGCAGATAGCTTTCCTCTTTCTATCTTTAGGTATAGTTAGTTTCTCAGGCTGTGACGAGGCGTCTAGGACCAACGTAGGAACGCTCCACGGCTGCCTCTAGTTGTGGTGGTTAGTCAGGGTACTGCAATCTCATAGTTTCCAACTGCTCTGGTGTATTGCCTTTTTACCTGAACTCCTCAGCTACCAAATCATAACAGTATCACCGGCCTAAACTGAAAATTATATGGTACTCACAGAAGGGAAAAATATTGTGAAAGAAAAAAAAAAGGTTGTCAGAGTTGTCAGAGATATTTTTCTGTTTGTTGCATTTTTTTTTTTCCCTCTGAATCTCTGGGTGCTGGGGAGGATTTTTTTTTTCCTCTCAATGGAGTTTGCACAGTTGTCTGGCCGTGTGGATCAGCTTGCCACTGAGGTTCGGAGTATTGCTACCTATCTTGCCAGGTTGCCTGTTGTGGAACCTAGGATTCCCATGCCAGATTTGTTTTTGGGGATCGAGCCAAGTTTCTGAATTTCAAAAATAATTGTAAATTGTTTTTTGCCTTAAAATCTAAGTCCTCAGGGAACGCAGAGCAGCAGGTTCAAATTGTCATCTCTCTCCTGCGCGGCGATCCCCAGGATTGGGCTTTTTCCCTGACACCTGGGGATCCTGTTTTGAGTGATGTTGATGCATTTTTTCAGGCCTTGGGGTTATTGTACGATGAGCCTAATGTCACTGATCAAGCTGAAAAAGCCTTGTTGGCATTAAATCAGGGGCTTGATGACGCTGAGTTATACTGTCAGAGATTCCGCAGGTGGGCAGTCCTGACCAAATGGAATGACGACGCTTTGGCAGCCTTTTTTTCGGAAGGGTCTGTCAGATAATGTAAAGGATGTTATGGTGGGATTCCCTATCCCCTCTGGTCTCAATGATTCTATGTCATTAGCGATTCAAATTGACAGACGTTTGCGTGAGCGGAGAAGTATGCGTGGAATAGTGTTGCCTTGTGAACCTGCTTCTGAACCCATGCAGTGTGATAGAGTGGTTTCTGGGGCACAGCGTCATGAGTTTCGAAAGCGCAATGGGTTATGTTTCTACTGTGGTGATGCCTCTCATGCTATTTCAGTCTGCCCTAAGCGGGGAAGACGTTTTGCACGCTCAGTTGTCTTGGGTAGTGTTCAGACTAAGTTTTTATTAACTGTTACTCTGATATGCTCTCTGTCTTCATTTTCTGCTCAGGCTTTCGTTGATTCGGGAGCAGCTATTAACCTGATGGATTTTGATTTTGCTAAACGTTGCGGGTTTCCCTTGATACCCTACAGAAGTCTATTCCCCTACTGGGGATCGATTTTACCCCTTTGGTTGAGAATAAACCTCAGTTCTCTACTCAGGTGATAATGAGGGTTGAACCTGATCATCAGGAGAGCTGCAAATTTTTGGTTCTGTATAATCTGCATGACATTATCGTGCTGGGTTTCCCTTGGTTACAGTCTCATAATCCTGTTTTGGATTGGAAATCTGTGTCTGTAACCAGTTGGGGCTGCCAATGTGTTAATACCAACACTCCTGTTTTTTCTGCCTCCCCCCAGGCTCAGGATGTTCCTGACTTTTTGATTGATTTTTCTGATGTGTTTAGCGAAAGTAAATCTGCATCCTTGCCTCCCCATAGGAGCTATGACTGCGCTATTGAATTAGTGCCTGGTAGTAAATTCCCTAAAGGTCGCCTTTTTAACTTGTCTGTACCTGAACATGACGCTATGCGGTCTTATATCAGGGAGTCATTGGAGAAGGGTCATATCAGACCATCCTCTTCACCCTTAGGTGCCGGTTTTTTCTTTGTGGCCAAAAAGGATGGTTCATTAAGGCCGTGTATTGATTATCGTCTTTTGAACAATATTACTGTGAAATATCAATATCCGTTACCCTTGATTTCTGACCTGTTTTCCAGGGTTAAAGACGCTACTTGGTTTACCAAGCTTGACCTCAGGTGGGCATATAACCTTATTCGCATTAAGCACGGGGATGAATGGAAGACGGCATTTAACACCCCTGAGGGGCATTTTGAGTACCTTGTGATGCCCTTTGGGCTCACTAATGCTCCTTCTGTCTTCCAGTCCTTCATGAAAGACATTTTCAGGGCTTTTGTGGATAAATTTCTGATTGTTTATTTGGATGATATCTTGATTTTTTCTAATGACTGGGACTCTCATGTGAAACATGTTCGAACTGTATTCCAGATTTTGAGAGAAAATGCTCTGTATGTGAAGGGATCAAAGTGTCTTTTTGGCGTACAGAGGATCTCATTTTTGGGATTCATTTTGTCCCCATCTGTTATTGAAATGGACCCGGTCAAGGTTCAGGCCATCTGTGATTGGGTCCAACCTACTTCATTAAAGGCTCTTCAAAGATTTTTGGGTTTTGCCAATTTTTATCGTAAATTTATTGGTAATTTCTCGGTTATTGTTAAACCATTAACTGATTTGACCAAAAAGGGTTCTGATGTGGTGAATTGGCCTCCTGAGGCAGTCTCTGCATTTCAGGAACTTAAGCAGAGATTCACTTCTGCTCCTGTTCTACGGCAGCCTGATGTTTCTCTGCCATTTCAGGTGGAGATTGATGCCTCTGAAATTGGGGCAGGTGCCGTTTTGTCCCAAAGAGATCCAGAGACCTCTAAAAGTAACCCTTGTGCCTTTTTCTCTCGAAAATTTTCTCCTACTGAACGTAATTATGACGTTGGTAATCGGGAGTTATTGGCCATGAAGTGGGCTTTTGAAGAGTGGAGACATTGGCTGGAGGGAGCCAAACATCAGGTGGTGGTCCTTACGGGCCATAAGAATCTGGTTTATCTGGAATCTGCCAAGCAACTTAATCCTAGACAGGCCAGGTGGGCCTTGTTTTTCACACGTTTTAATTTTGTGGTTTCCTTTCTTCCTGGCACTAAGAATGTTAAGGCGGATGCCCTCTCGAGGAGTTTCCTTGCGGACTCTCCTGAGGTATCTGATCCTTCTATTATTTTGAAAGAAGGTGTAGTTCTTTCCGCCATCTCGCCCAATTTGAGACTGGCTCTGGAGGGGTGTCAGGAGGATAGGCCCGAGCGCTGCCCTGTTGGGAAATTGTTTGTCCCGGACCAGTGGAAAAAGAGTGTGATGTCTGAAATTCATTGTTCCGCGTTGGCCGGTCATCCCGGAATTTTTGGTACCAGAGACTTGGTTAGTCGGTCCTTTTGGTGGCCTACCTTGTCTCGTGATGTCAGGGAATTTGTGCAGTCCTGCGGGACTTGCTCTCGCTCCAAGCCTTGCTCTCGCTCTAGTGGTTTGTTGATGCCATTGCCTGTGCCCAAGAGACCATGGACCCATATCTCTATGGATTTCATTTCCGACCTCCCTGTTTCTCAGAGAATGACTGTCATCTGGGTGATTTGTGATAGGTTTTCCAAGATGATACATCTTGTGCCATTACCTAAGTTGCCTTCCTCCTCTGAATTGGTGCCTTTGTTCCTTCAGCACGTGGTTCGTTTACACGGCATTCCTGAGAACATTGTGTCTGACAGAGGAGTCCAGTTTGTTTCCAGATTTTGGAGGACCTTTTGTTCTAAGCTTGGTGTTCAGTTGTCTTTCTCCTCGGCGTTTCATCCTCAGACCAATGGTCAAACTGAGAGAACAAACCAGACATTGGAGACTTATCTAAGATGCTTTGTGTCTGCTGATCAGGATGACTGGGCCTCTTTTTTGCCTTTGGCTGAGTTTGCTCTTAATAATAGGGCTAGCTCTGCCACTTTGATGTCTCCATTTTTCTGTAATTCTGGGTTTCACCCTCGATTTTCTTCAGGACAGACGGAGGCTTCTGCCTGTCCAGGTGTTGACTCTGTTGTGGAGCGTATGCAACAGATTTGGGACCAGGTAGTGGAGAGGTTGTCCCTCTCTCAGGAGAGGGCCCAGCGGTTTGCTAACCGGCATAGGACTGATGGTCCTCGGTTTAAAGTGGGGGACTTGGTCTGGTTGTCCTCAAAAAATATTCCTATGAGAGTGGCATCTCCTAAATTTAAGCCTAGGTTCATTGGACCTTATAAGATCATGGAGATTCTTAATCCTGTTTCTTTTCGTTTGCTTCTTCCAGGGACATTTAAGATCCATAACGTGTTCCACAAGTCCTTGTTAAAGAGGTTTGTTGAGCCAGTGGTTCCTACTGCTTTGCCTCCTGAACTGATCTGGTTGAGGGCAATATGGAGTTTGTGGTTGAGAAAATATTGAATTCTCGTTTTTCTAGACGGAAACTCCAGTATTTGGTTAAGTGGAGAGGTTATGGTCAGGAAGACAATTCTTGGGTGTTTGCTTCAAACATCCATGCTAGGAGACTCATCCGTGCGTATCATAGAGCTCATCCTGACCGACCTGGTTGCTCGGGTGAGGGTTCGGTGACCCCTCCTCAAGGGGGGGGTACTGTTGTGAATGGACTTGAGATGAGTTCTGAGCAGAGGCTCCCTCTGGTGGTTACAAGCGGTACTGGACTGTCCAGTGAAGATTGTGAGGATTGGGAATCAGGTGTTACTGACTGGTCTTATATAAGGGAGTCGCCTTCCCATCAGGGTTGCCGGTGATCAATTGTTCTGGTCTCAATCCTTGATTCCTGTTTCCTTTGTAGCCTGCTGTGTCGTGTCTGCATCTCCTGCTAACAGATAAGACATTTTCTTCTTTTTGTTTTTGTGCTTGATTTTTGAATTTTGTCCTGCACTTCTGTGGGGGCCTTCAGGGTCCCCTCCGGGGGCTTTTGCCCTCTCAGTTTAGTTCAGCCACTTATGTTTTGTACATTTGCTTTTTCCAGTTTTTTCAGTGGCTGCTGTTTTGATTTTGTTACACCAGAGAACTAATTTAGGTGGTAGAGGTCGTGTGATCGCAGGTGTTTTTGAAATTAGTAGAGTTGGTGCTTTTCAGGGTTTTTTGGGATTGCAGTAAGTGCCCTTCCTATCCTTTTCTATTTAGATAGTTTGGGCCCCAACGTTTGCTCATACTATTTTCTGTCTGTGTCAGTATTTCTTCTTGTCTAACCGCCATTACATGTTTGGGGGCTTTATATGTTCTTTGGGGATCTGCTCCGGGGCAGATAGCTTTCCTCTTTCTATCTTTAGGTATAGTTAGTTTCTCAGGCTGTGACGAGGCGTCTAGGACCAACGTAGGAACGCTCCACAGCTGCCTCTAGTTGTGGTGGTTAGTCAGGGTACTGCAATCTCATAGTTTCCAACTGCTCTGGTGTATTGCCTTTTTTACCTGCACTCCTCAGCTACCAAATCATAACACGATACCCCATATGTAGGGGAAAGTCACAGTTTGAGTGCATGGCAGGGCTCAGAATGGAGGGAGCACTGTTTGACTTCTTAAATGCAAAATTGGCTGGAATCAATGGCGGGCCCCATGTCGTGTTTGCAGACCCCCTGATGTACCTAAACAGTGGAATCCCCCAATTCTAACTCCAACCCTAACACAGCCCTAACTGCAAGACACCCCTAATCCCAACCCTAACCCCAACACCACAACCCTAACCCCAACCCTAACTCTAGCCCCAACCCTAACCTTATCTCCAATCCTAACCCTATCCCTAACCCCAACCCTAACACTAACCCTAATGGAAAAATTGAAAAAAGTGCATTTTTTATTTTATTATTTTTACCTAAGGGGGTGATAAAGTGGTGTTTGATTTACCATTTTTTTTATTTTGATCACTGTGATAGACCCTATCACAGTGATCAAAATGAATCAATAGGAAAAATCTCCTATTGTTGCCAGGTGCCGGCCGGCAGATCTCGGCGGGCACACTGCGCATGCGCTTGCCATTATCTTCCTAGAAGCAGAGACCCCGGAGATTTTCTGACGCTGGGGGGCGCTATAACCTTATTTCTCAGTGCCGTTAAAAAACGGCACTGAGGAATAAGTACCCTAAGCTGCTGCCGTTAAAAGGCGTATCGGCTGTTGTTAAGGGGTTAAAGGACCACACTCAATCTCCTTGCAGATGTTTCCATGATTGAAATCCAGCTCAAGTACAGTACAGCCTGTCAGTATTAGGATAATTATATAGCAGAACTGTATGCAGAAAGCAATAGTAACATAAACAGGAGCAGAGACTCGCATACAACATTATTTACTTCACTCATTGAAGAACTGGTCCAATGCTAAATGACTTAGGCTGATCTTTTGCTTTTCTCAGGAAGTTGCCTGTCAATTTTTTTTTTAATAATAATCTTTATTTTTTTTTTATAATAATAATCTTTATTTTTATATAGCGCTAACATATTCCACAGCGCTTTACAGTTTGCACACATTATCGTCGCTGCCCCCAATGGGGCTCACAATCTAGATTCCCTATCTATATGTTTTTGGAGTGTGGGAGGAAACCGGAGTACCCGGAGGAAACCCACACAAACACGGGAAGAACATACAGACTCCTTGCAGATGTTGTCCTAGGTGGGATTCAAACCCAGGACTCCAGCGCTGCAAGGCTGCAGTGCTATCCACTGAGCCACCGTGCTGCCTTTTGTGTTTAATAACACGTTTTACCCACCTGTGTTCAAGGCTCTTCAATGGCAAAACCCATACAGAATCCACCATGGTACGTGGATGAACCCCATTATGAGTCTATGAGGTACATTACACAATATATCCGCCATTAAGCTTCCTTTAATGAAATCACAACACAGTAAATGTTTTTCACCATACTCTAATATCGAACTGACCAATTCACTAAGTAATTTGGATTATACAAAGGTTGCAGATATGTTATAATACAATTATAATTTGCTAAAAAAAAAAGAGTTAAACACCATGCAAAAATCCCTGAGCTCCCCTGATTCCGCTGCTGTTTTTTTTTAATGTGTCGCCCCATTGCAGAGAAATACACATTTGCTTCTTTTGGAGCGCACTATGTGAAATCTCTACTTGTAGACTAACTGGGCATTTCTTTAGAATCTTCTTTGCTTGTGTTTTCACCCCTCCCAGATAATGTCAGTCACAGCTCGACAGCATTTGTGACTGTATGAACAACGTCACAGCTGTGATTGGCAGCATCTGGAAGGGAGGCGAGAAAGCGCATGCCCCTAGAGAAGACTCTGACGAAACACCCAGTTGATCTGCAGTTCACATAGTGCGCTGCAAAAACAGCAAATGTGAATATCTCTGCAACACGATAACCCAACGCAAAATGGAAAAGAGAGACAGAATCAGGGGAACTAAGGATTGTTTACAAGCTATTTAACTTAATTGTTTGACTGGTCCTCTTAACAATTGTACCCTCTTCAGTATTTATAAGTGAGGTACCACTAAAACAACATATTATAGAGTGTTCTGCATACAAGGAAAGCTAGCTAAGTCTCTTCATTCCATTATACCTACCACATAATACACAGACTCTCAGCAGGAATAAGCCTCATTGGTATTAATGCTGTAAATCTGAGGAGGGTGAATACACAATACTTTGGGATATATAAACCCCTCATATCTAAGCTCAGATCGAGTCACTTGTGTATAATAAAATAACTTGTAAACGCTATAGCCAAGAGCAGAACCACCGTGGGTATAACAGGTGCACGGCACAGACGCCAAGCGGCTGTATACAGTACAGAAACAATGCAGCTCCATGCTGCTTCTTATAGAGACATCAAAGTGACACTCCCCAGGTGTTCGGGCTCCGCTACCGGCAGAAATGCTCTGTGCTAATACACTGCCATCACCTACAGCCCTGCTCATGTTACAGGCCCATTCTATGGCATATTGATCAAGAAGTTCATTTACCGTGGGTACAGAAAGTATTCAGACCCCTTTAAAATTTTCACTCTTTGTTTCATTGCAGCCATTTGGTAAATTCAAAAAAGTACATTTTTTTCTCATTAATGTACACTCTGCACCCCATCTTTACTGAAAAATAACAGAAATGTAGAGATTTTTGCAAATTTATTAAAAAAGAAAAACTGAAAAATCACCTGGTCATAAGTATTCAGACCCCTTGCTCAGTATTGAGTAGAAGCACACTATTGAGCTAGTACAGCCATGAGTCTTTTTGGGAATGATGCAACAAGTTTTTCACACCTGGATTTGGGGATCCTCTGCCATTCTTCCTTGCAGATCCTCTCCAGTTCCGTCAGGTTGGATGGTGAACGTTGGTGGACAGCCATTTTCAGGTCTCTCCAGAGATGCTCAATTGGGTTTAGGTCAGGGCTCTGCCTGGGCCAGTCAAGAATGGTCACAGAGTTGTTCTGAAGCTACTCCTTTGTTATTTTAGCTGTGTGCATAGGGTCATTGTCCTGTTGGAAGGTAAACCTTTAGCCAAGTCTGAGCTCCAGAGCACTGTGGAAGAGGTTTTCATCCAGGATATCTCTGTACTTGGCCTGTTGTGAATGGACTTGAGATGAGTTCTGAGCAGAGGCTCCCTCTGGTGGTTACAAGCGGTACTGGACTGTCCAGTGAAGATTGTGAGGATTGGGAATCAGGTGTTACTGACTGGTCTTATATAAGGGAGTCGCCTTCCCATCAGGGTTGCCGGTGATCAATTGTTCTGGTCTCAATCCTTGATTCCTGTTTCCTTTGTAGCCTGCTGTGTCGTGTCTGCATCTCCTGCTAACAGTTAAGACATTTTCTTCCTTTTGCTTTTGTGTTTGATTTTTGCATTTTGTCCTGCACTTCTGTGGGGGCCTTCAGGGTCCCCTCAGGGGCTTTTGCCCTCTCAGTTTAGTTCAGCCACTGATGTTTTGTACATTTGCTTTTTCCAGTTTTTTCAGTGGCTGCTGTTTTGATTTTGTTACACCAGAGAACTAATTTAGGTGGTAGAGGTCGTGTGATCTCAGGTGTTTTTGAAATTAGTAGAGTTGGTGCTTTTCAGGGTTTTTTGAGATTGCAGTAAGTGCCCTTCCTATCCTTTTCTATTTAGATAGTTTGGGCCCCAACGTTTGCTCATACTATTTTCTGTCTGTGTCAGTATTTCTTCTTGTCTAACCGCCATTACATGTTTGGGGCTTTCTATGTTCTTTGGGGATCTGCTCCGGGGCAGATAGCTTTCCTCTTTCTATCTTTAGGTATAGTTAGTTTCTCAGGCTGTGACGAGGCGTCTAGGACCAACGTAGGAACGCTCCACGGCTGCCTCTAGTTGTGGTGGTTAGTCAGGGTACTGCAATCTCATAGATTCCAACTGCTCTGGTGTATTGCCTTTTTTACCTGCACTCCTCAGCTACCAAATCATAACAGTATCACCGGCCTAACTGAAAATTATATGGTACTCACAGAAGGGAAAAATATTGTGAAAGAAAAAAAAAAAAGGTTGTCAGAGTTGTCAGAGATATTTTTCTGTTTGTTGCATTTTTTTTTTTTTCCTCTGTATCTCTGGGTGCTGGGGAGGATTTTTTCTCTCAATGGAGTTTGCACAGTTGTCTGGCCGTGTGGATCAGCTTGCCACTGAGGT
This sequence comes from Oophaga sylvatica, assembly GCA_033576555.1. Lineage (NCBI taxonomy): Eukaryota > Metazoa > Chordata > Amphibia > Anura > Dendrobatidae > Oophaga > Oophaga sylvatica. The sequence continues at coordinate 148,431,674 of JARQOD010000001.1, forward strand.
TCGGAGTATTGCTACCTATCTTGCTAGGTTGCCTGTTGTGGAACCTAGGATTCCCATGCCAGATTTGTTTTTGGGGGATCGAGCCAAGTTTCTTAATTTCAAAAATAATTGTAAATAGTTTTTTGCCTTAAAATCTAAGTCCTCAGGGAACGCAGCGCAGCAGGTTCAGATTGTCATCTCTCTCCTGCGCGGCGATCCTCAGGATTGGGCTTTTTCCCTGACACCTGGGGATCCTGTTTTGAGTGATGTTGATGCATTTTTTCAGGCCTTGGGGTTATTGTACGATGAGCCTAATGTCACTGATCAAGCTGAAAAAGCCTTGTTGGCATTAAATCAGGGGCTTGATGACGCTGAGTTATACTGTCAGAGATTCCGCAGGTGGGCAGTCCTGACCAAATGGAATGACGACGCTTTGGCAGCCCTTTTTCGGAAGGGTCTGTCAGATAATGTAAAGGATTCCCTATCCACTCTGGTCTCAATGATTCTATGTCATTAGCGATTCAAATTGACAGACGTTTGCGTAAGCGGAGAAGTATGCGTGGAATAGTGTTGCCTTGTGAACCAGCTTCTGAACCCATGCAGTGTGATAGAGTGGTTTCTGGGGCACAGCGTCATGAGTTTCGAAAGCGCAATGGGTTATGTTTCTACTGTGGTGATGCCTCTCATGCTATTTCAGTCTGCCCTAAGCGGGGAAGACGTTTTGCACGCTCAGTTGTCTTGGGTAGTGTTCAGACTAAGTTTTTATTAACTGTTACTCTGATATGCTCTCTGTCCTCATTTTCTGCTCAGGTTTTCGTTGATTCGGGAGCAGCTATTAACCTGATGGATTTTGATTTTGCTAAACGTTGCGGGTTTCCCTTGATACCCCTACAGAAGTCTATTCCCCTACTGGGGATCAATTCTACCCCTTTGGCTGAGAATAAACCTCAGTTCTCTACTCAGGTGATAATGAGGGTTGAACCTGATCATCAGGAGAGCTGCAAATTTTTGGTTCTGTATAATCTGCATGACATTATCATGCTGGGTTTCCCTTGGTTACAGTCTCATAATCCTGTTTTGGATAGGAAATCTGTGTCTGTAACCAGTTGGGGCTGCCAATGTGTTAATACCAACACTCCTGTTTTTTCTGCCTCCCTCCAGGCTCAGGATGTTCCTGACTTTTTGATTGATTTTTCTGATGTGTTTAGCGAAAGTAAATCTGCATCCTTGCCTCCACATAGGAGCTATGACTGCGCTATTGAATTAGTGCCTGGTAGTAAATTCCCTAAAGGTCGCCTTTTTAACTTGTCTGTACCTGAACATGACGCTATGCGGTCTTATATCAAGGAGTCATTGGAGAAGGGTCATATCAGACCATCCTCTTCACCTTTAGGTGCCGGTTTTTTCTTTGTGGCCAAAAAGGATGGTTCATTAAGGCCGTGTATTGATTATCGTCTTTTGAACAATATTACTGTGAAATATCAATATCCGTTACCCTTGATTTCTGACCTGTTTTCCAGGGTGAAAGACGCTACTTGGTTTACCAAGCTTGACCTCAGGGGGGCATATAACCTTATTCGCATTAAGCACGGGGATGAATGGAAGACGGCATTTAACACCCCTGAGGGGCATTTTGAGTACCTTGTAATGCCCTTTGGGCTCACTAATTGCTCCTTCTGTCTTCCAGTCCTTCATGAATGACATTTTCAGGGATTTTGTGGATAAATTTCTGATTGTTTATTTGGATGATATCTTGATTTTTTCTAATGACTGGGACTCTCATGTGAAACATGTTCGAACTGTATTCCAGATTTTGAGAGAGAATGCTCTGTATGTGAAGGGATCAAAGTGTCTTTTTGGCGTACAGAGGATCTCATTTTTGGGATTAATTTTGTCCCCATCTGTTATTGAAATGGACCCGGTCAAGGTTCAGGCCATCTGTGATTGGGTCCAACCTACTTCATTAAAGGCTCTTCAAAGATTTTTGGGTTTTGCCAATTTTTATCATAAATTTATTGGTAATTTCTCGGTTATTGTTAAACCATTAACTGATTTGACCAAAAAGGGTTCTGATGTGGTGAATTGGCCTCCTGAGGCAGTCTGTCAGGATCCCGTCTGGGTTGGAGCCGATGTTACTGCAAACACTAGGGAAAGCAGAGGCAGGTAACGTAGTCAGGTGGCAGCCGGAGGTCGGTACACAGGAGAGCAGTGTTTGTAGCAAAGGAGCAGGCAGATAACGTAGTCAGGTGGCAGCCGGAGGTCGGTACACAGGAAAGGCAGTGTTTGTAGCAGAGGAGCAGGCAGATAACGTAGTCAGGTGGCAGGCCGAGGTCAGTTCACAGGAGAGCAGTGTTTGTAGCAGCAGGAACAGCAGGAGAAAGAGCTTGACTAAAGGCTGGAAGCACAATAATCTCGCAATGACACACCCACAAGGCCAGGTTTATATAGGGTGTGTAATTGGCAATCAGAGGCCCAATCAAGAGAGCACTAGGTGTAGCCAATCAGGAAGAACAGTCAATGGTATCTGGGTTCAGCAAGGAACTTTGCAGCCAGCAAAATAGCTCAGATGGTAGAGCTGCTGGCCAGTGGACAAGAGGTACGGGGTTCGACTCCTGACAGTACTCCCCTCCTTCCAGGATGGCCTCTGGACATCTCAGGAGCTGGCTTATCTGGGTACCTCTGATGAAAGGCTCTTGTTAGTCTAGGAGCATGGACGTTGTCCCTTGGTTCCCATGAATTTTCCTCTGGTCCGTAACCCTTCCACTGCACCAGATACTGCAGTTTACCTCTGAATTTTCGGGAGTCCAGAATCTTATCCACAATGTATTCTTCTTCACCACGGATCCTTTCTGGTGGAGGAGGTGGCTGAATTCTTCCTGGAAACGGGTTTTCACAGAAGGTTTGAGCAAGGATATGTGAAACACTGGATGAATCTTTAGATTGTTGGGAAGTTTTAAACGAAAAGCAACCTGGTTAATTTTTGCAGAAATTTGAAAAGGTCCAATGAATTTCTGACCCAATTTGGAGGATGGCACATGTGTCTTAAGGTTTTTAGTGGACAGCCAAACTTTGTCTCCAACCTGAAGAGCAGGGGCACTCTCCGATGTTTATCTGCTGCTTCCTTATATTCTTCCTGGGTCTTGAGCAATATCTCTGATAATTCCTTCTGGAATTCCTGTAATTTTGTAAGCCTGTCATTAACAGCAGGAATGGGAGTGTTCACTGGCAGATAAATACTGGATGTACTCCATAATTAGCAAAAAATGGGGTTTGAGATGTAGCGCTATGTATGGAGTTGTTGTAGGCAAACTCTGCTGTTGGTAAATAGTCCACCCAGTCATCCTGAAGATAGGAAATGAAGCAACGGAGGTATTGCTCCAAAGTCTGGTTCGTTCTCTCCGTCTGGCCATTGGACTGAGGATGGAAAGCGGTAGAAAGATTCACCGTGACTCCCAAGGCTGTACAGAAACTCTTCCAAAATTTTGACGTAAACTGAACGCCTCTGTCAGACACCACGCTGTCAGGAATTCCATGTAACCTGAATACCTCTTTGATCATCAGTTCTGCAGTTTTTTCAGCAGTAGGAATTCCTTCAGTTGGAATAAAGTGGGCCATTTTTGTGAGTCGGTCTACTATGACAAGGATGACGGTCATCTGTTTGGAAGGGGGTAGTTCCACAATAAAATCCATGGAAATAGATCCCCAAGGCCTGGATGGAACTGGGAGTGGTTGCAAGAGTCCTAGAGGAGACGATCGTGGGGTCTTGTTTCGTGCGCATGTTAAACAGGTTGAAACATATTTCCTCACGTCCTTCCTACAATTAGGCCACCAAAAGAAACTAAGTAGTAAGTCTTGTGTTTTTGCAACTCCAGGATGTCCTGCCAGTTTAGAATCATGGACACTTTTGAGGACTTCAAGGCGAGAAGATTCAGGTACATATATTTGGTGTTTCTGCATCCAAAACCCCTCTTTGAATGAAAGATCGACGTCTTCCGAAGGATGGTTAAGGAAAGAGTCCTCTTGATATCCTTCTTTAATTCTATTACCTAGTCCTCTAGAGTGCAATATTCCCAAAAAATTTTTAGGGCCTAGAATTGTATCATCATTACTAGACCTCTCCTGAGGTTCCGAACACATCCTGGACAGGGCGTCAGCCTTGCCATTTCTTGAACCAGGCCGGTAAGAGATTATAAAATTTAATCTTGAGAAAAATAAGGCCCATCGTGCTTGTCTTGCAGACAATCTTTTTGCTGTACGGAGGAATTCAAGATTCTTGTGGTCCGTGAGGACAGTCACAGGGTGATTGGCACCTTCCAGAAGATGTCTCCACTCGGAGAAGGCAACTTTAATGGCTAACAGTTCTTTATTACCAATGTTTTAGTTCTTTTCTGCAGATGACATGGTGTGGGAAAGAAACGCACATGGGTTAAGTTGCATCTTGTCCCCAACTCGCTGAGACAGAATGGCTCCCACTGCAGAGTCCGAGGCGTCCACTTCGACAGTAAATGGCAATTCAGGATTTGGGTGTACTAACAATGGAGCAGACGTAAAAAGAGTTTTCAACTTGTCAAAAGCCTCCTGTGCCTCCGGAGACCAGAAAAATGCTTTGGTCTTTTTTGTTAGTGTAGTAATTGGTAGTATGATCCGTGAAAAGTTCTTTATAAATTTTCGGTAAAAATTTGCAAATCCTATGAAACGCTGGACGTCTTTTAAATTTCTTGGAACAGGCCAGTCCACTACAGCATTGATTTTGCCGGGATCCATGCTCAGACCTTCTGGGAGATGATATATCCCAGAAATTGGATACTGGTTTGTTCAAACTCACATTTTTCAAGTTTAATGTAGAGATGGTTCTCCTGTAGTCGTTCCAAGACTAACTGGACGTGCCTGCGATGCTCTTCCAAGGTGTCTGAAAATATAAGAATGTCATCGAGATAAGCCACAACGAATTGGTCCAAGAAATCTCGAAATACATCATTAATAAAATGTTGAAAGGTGGCTGGGGCATTGCTAAGGCCAAAGGTCATAACAAGAGATTCAAAATGTCCATATCTCGTTCTGAAGGCGGTCTTCCACTCATCTCCTTGGCGAAACCGTATGAGGTTGTAAGCCCCTCTAAGATCCAGCTTCGTAAAGATTTTCGCAGAACGGAGTCTCTCAAATAGTTCAGGAATCAAGGGTAGTGGGTAGCGATTCTTGACAGTGATATTATTCATCTCTCTGTAGTCAATACATGGCCGCAGAGTGGAGTCTTTCTTTTCAACAAAGAACAGGGGTGCCCCAGCTGGAGATGTGGAAGGTCGAATAAAGCCTTTCTCTAAATTTTCATCCAGGAACTTTCTTAATACCTTCAATTCAGGTTCGGAAAGATTGTAAATCCGTCCAAATGGAATGGTTGCTCCTGGCAGCAATTCAATGGGACAGTCGTAAGGACGGTGAGGAGGTAATTGATCTGCTTTCTTCTTACTGCAGACATCAGAGAACTGCTGATATTGAGGTGGTAGTTTCTCTTCCTTCTCATGCGAAATCTCAGAGATTTGGACTTGTTAGAGAACAGGGGGTTCCTTATGACAATTATTCTTACAGTAGTCAGATGGAAAGGTGATGGTCCTTGATGCCCAGTTGATAGAAGGGTTATGGACTGAAAACCAGGGGATCCCTAGAATAACCGGAAATTTCGGAGATGAAATAAGGTGAAAACTGACAGCTTCATGATGATCCGGGTTGATACAAATCTCCAGTTCGATTGTCTCATGCGTGACAGGTCCAGAAGACAAAGGTGATCCATCCACAGTTTCCATTTCAATTAGTGTGGATTTGGTCCTACTGGAAATATTATTATCACGTGTAAATTTTAAGTCCATAAAATTTCCTCCTGCTCCCGAATCCAACAGGGCAGAGCATTGTATTTTTTGGGTGCCCATTACAACCTGAATGGGATTACAAAATGAGATGATGTGGTATGTATTTTGTCTATTTCTGGCGTTACTGATGAGATAGTCTGCAAGATGGAATCCGACTGCTGAGAAAGGTCCGTATTGCTGGCAGACCTGTTGTTGGTAAAGGCTATAGTCCTTTTGTTAGGACAGTTGATGGCATAGTGTCCAGGGTCCCCACAATAGAGGCAGAGATGTTCTGCACGTCGCCTCTCCTTCTCCTGTGCAGAGAGTGGTCTTCGGATGACGTCGATCTGCATCGGTTCAGACACGCCTTGCGTCTTTTCTTGGTGGTCTGATGCTGAAAATGAGAAGCCAGGGCTATTCCCAAGTGCTCGCAGTCTCTCCTTTCTCCTTTCAGTAAGTCTCTGGTCAATCCGGATACAAAATTGAATAAAGTCCTCCAACTGGTCAGGGGTCTCAACCCTGGCAAGCTCGTCTTTCACTGGTTCTGATAACCCTCGTCGAAATTGACTTCTCTGGGCCGCTGGATTCCAGGTGGTGTCGGCCACCGAGCGACGGAACTCCGATGTATATTCCGCAACAGAGCGACGTCCTTGGCGCAAATTATGTAATTTGGTTTCTGCTGTGGCACAGCGGTTTGGGTCATCAAAAACTTGATTCATAGCTGCGATGAAAGCTTCCAGGTCATTAAGGAGGGCATAGTCCTTTTCTACATAAGGTGAAGCCCAAGCAAGAGCTTCATCCGTCAGGAGATTTATCATGAAAAAACTTTCTTCCTCTCACTGGTAAAGGGAGCAGGTTGCATCTGGAAGTATATGCGGCATTGATTGAGGAATCCTCGGTACTGCTTGCGATCCCCACTGAACTTTGCAGGCAACGGCAGCCGCGCGTTTGATTCGGACCCTGAATTGCGCACGTCCAGTAGTTGTTTTTGTAGCTCAATTACTTCCTGTTGTATCGCCGTGAAATCAGTTTGTAACTTGGCATATTTTCCTTGAGAGTCAGTACAAAAACTTTGAAGTTCCGTAACTTGCCGCCTCAGGGTGTTCACAGCAGACTCCATTTTGGCGCGAGATTATTCTGTCAGGATCCCGTCTGGGTTGGAGCCGATGTTACTGCAAACACTAGGGAAAGCAGAGGCAGGTAACGTAGTCAGGTGGCAGCCGGAGGTCGGTACACAGGAGAGCAGTGTTTGTAGCAGAGGAGCAGGCAGATAACGTAGTCAGGTGGCAGCCGGAGGTCGGTACACAGGAAAGGCAGTGTTTGTAGCAGAGGAGCAGGCAGATAACGTAGTCAGGTGGCAGGCCGAGGTCAGTTCACAGGAGAGCAGTGTTTGTAGCAGCAGGAACAGCAGGAGAAAGAGCTTGACTAAAGGCTGGAAGCACAATAATCTCGCAATGACACACCCACAGGGCCAGGTTTATATAGGGTGTGTAATTGGCAATCAGAGGCCCAATCAAGAGAGCACTAGGTGTAGCCAATCAGGAAGAACAGTCAATGGTATCTGGGTTCAGCAAGGAACTTTGCAGCCAGCAGAATAGCTCAGATGGTGGAGCTGCTGGCCAGTGGACAAGAGGTACTGGGTTCAACTCCTGACACAGTCTCTGCATTTCAGGAACTTAAGCAGAGATTCACTTCTGCTCCTGTTCTACGGCAGCCTGATGTTTCTCTGCCATTTCAGGTGGAGGTTGATGCCTCTGAAATTGGGGCAGGTGCCGTTTTGTCCCAAAGAGATCCAGAGACCTCTAAAAGTAACCCTTGTGCCTTTTTCTCTCGAAAATTTTCTCCTACTGAACGTAATTATGACGTTGGTAATCGGGAGTTATTGGCCATGAAGTGGGCTTTTGAAGAGTGGAGACATTGGCTGGAGGGAGCCAAACATCAGGTGGTGGTCCTTACTGACCATAAGAATCTGGTTTATCTGGAATCTGCCAAGCGACTTAATCCTAGACAGGCCAGGTGGGCCTTGTTTTTCACACGTTTTAATTTTGTGGTTTCCTTTCTTCCTGGCACTAAGAATGTTAAGGCGGATGCTCTCTCGAGGAGTTTCCTTGCGAACTCTCCTGAGGTATCTGATCCTTCTGTTATTTTGAAAGAAGGTGTAGTTCTTTCCGCCATCTCGCCCAATTTGAGACTGGCTTTGGAGGGGTGTCAGGAGGATAGGCCCGAGCGCTGCCCTGTTGGGAAATTGTTTGTCCCGGACCAGTGGAAAAAGAGTGTGATGTCTGAGATTCATTGTTCCGCGTTGGCCGGTCATCCCGGAATTTTTGGTACCAGAGACTTGGTTAGTCGGTCCTTTTGGTGGCCTACCTTGTCTCGTGATGTCAGGAAATTTGTGCAGTCCTACGGGACTTGCTCTCGCTCCAAGCCTTGCTCTCGCTCTAGTGGTTTGTTGATGCCATTGCCTGTGCCCAAGAGACCATGGACCCATATCTCTATGGATTTCATTTCCGACCTCCCTGTTTCTCAGAGAATGACCGTCATCTGGGTGATTTGTGATAGGTTTTCCAAGATGATACATCTTGTGCCATTACCTAAGTTGCCTTCCTCCTCTGAATTGGTGCCTTTGTTCCTTCAGCACGTGGTTCGTTTACACGGTATTCCTGAGAACATTGTGTCTGACAGAGGAGTCCAGTTTGTTTCCAGATTTTGGAGGACCTTTTTCTAAGCTTGGTGTTCAGTTGTCTTTCTCCTCGGCGTTTCATCCTCAGACCAATGGTCAAACTGAGAGAACAAACCAGACATTGGAGACTTATCTAAGATGCTTTGTGTCTGCTGATCAGGATGACTGGGTCTCTTTTTTGCCTTTGGCTGAGTTTGCTCTTAATAATAGGGCTAGCTCTGCCACTTTGATGTCTCCATTTTTCTGTAATTCTGGGTTTCACCCTCGATTTTCTTCAGGACAGACGGAGGCTTCTGCCTGTCCAGGTGTTGACTCTGTTGTGGAGCTTCTTCGGGGGCGAAACGTGCGCGTCGGGGCTGTGAGACAGGTGACTCCCTATTTTGCACCACTGTGATTCAGGTAATGGCTTCGGCCACCCTTATGCTATAATGTTATGTCTCCTTTTGATCATTAAACAGGGTGTTTTTACATGTTACCCTAATTAGATAATTAATTATGGGAGGCAAACCTCAACAATCTTACTATAGAGGCATAGGATAGATATGAACTACGGTTCTCTTTCATTTTTCCTTTGATTAGCCCCTATTAAGGTTTTTGCTAGCATATCTTTCATTCAGTGGGCATACATCACATAGGAAGCCACTTTTTGTCTCCTTTTATCTTGCACCTTTGATATAATTGATTCAACTGTTCTTTGTATCAGTGACATAACAATTGTACACTGATCAGGTTAGTAGGATGTTAATAACCGGGCAAATTTTTACAATTCTGACCACTGTCCCTTTTTGAGGTAATAACTCTGGAACACTTCGATAGATCCCGGTGATTCTGACATTTTATTCATGATAGTGGTGAAATTTCTTTGATATGACTTGCGTTTATTTGTGAAAAAAACTGAAATTTGCCGAAAATTTTTAACATTTCACAATTTTCTAACTTTGAATTTTCATGCCCTTAAATCGCAGAGATATGGGGGGCGTGGCTTAGCCGTGATGGAGTGAGGAAGCTGCTTCTTAGTGCTCCGGGGACAAGGAGAATATACTTTACTCTAACTCACCCACAAGATCCATGTGTGCTTCCAGAAGAAGGGGAACTGGTTCCAGCAGCACTCCGATCCCTTCCCACCACAAAGAAACAGCCCTGACCCACATGATTCAGAGCAGTATGCCGAAGGGAAAGCCTGCAACTGCCTCAGCAATGGCCCCCAGCTCTGTGAGACCACGAGGTATGACGGAGAAGACGCCTGTTGGGAGTCAGGGAAGGAGCGCTCTGGACTCATCAGGGGAGGGTGGCTCATCCCCCCACAGAAGCCCAGACACAGTGCACATCAGAAATGCAACAGATCAGGGAGATAAAGCTGGAGGAGATTGGCAGGGAGAGACCCGGGTACAAGGCAATGCCACAGTGCTATGCAGCCAAGCACATGCCGTCCCCCAGTCAGACCTCCACAGCCTACAAGAGCTGATTAAAGCCCTTCCTACTAAAGCAGATATAGACTCCCTGATAGCAAGGATTGAAGCATCTCAGGAAAAGGCAGTTTCAGCTCTTAGAAATGATATGGACACACTTACTGCTCGTACGACCTCAGTGGAGGAGGCTACGGCATCACTATCTGAGAGGCTATCTTGTCTGGAGCAGGAGCTCTCATCATCACAGACTCATATGCAGGACATGATGTTGCTACTGGATGACCAGGAGAATCGTGGTCGCCGCAATAACGTGCGCCTGAAAGGTATACCTGAGAGCGTCACCATGGATACCCTATCTCAAAAAGTTACAGCCATCTTTAACCAGATTACGCAAAGAGCGTCAGAGACTCCTTTTGTGTTTGGCAGGATCCATAGAGTTACACGCCAGGGGCCACCTTCCAGCTCGAACCCCAGAGATGTTCTGTGCAGAATGCACTACTTCTCAGAGAAGGAGAGTGTTATACGTAAAGCTTGGACATTGGACCGGTCTCCCTGGAAGGAGTGGAGATCCGTTTGTTTCCAGATATTTCAGCTCGCACTCTGTTCATGAGACGTCTGCTTCGGCCATTACTGCAAAAGGTCAGGGAGTCTGGGGCCACGTACCGGTGGGGCCACCCATTCCATCTGATCGTACGGAGAGAGAGCTCTGTCTTCACCCTTAAACACCCGGGTGAGCTCAAGGATTTGTTCAAATTTTTGGACATATCACCATTCCCTGTACTAAATTGGTTACAAGTTGGGCGTCCTCAGCCACTACCTCAGAGGGAGAAGAAGAACAGGGCCAGACGTTCTTCCCATGTGCAGGAAAAGGAGAAGACTGATTTCACGACGAGCTCCACTCCCTCTGAGGCTCCCATCTGACACTCTGTGACAAATGTTGTAGGGTTATTATGGGTTTACTTCCCTCCTGACTGGTGAGGTAAACTTGGAGGGATTTACTAGGATTATGTCCTATGGGGTTGCAGCTTATATGCTATTGTTATATCCATGTGTAAATTTATCTTGGGTCCCCCCCTCCATCCTCCCTCCTGTGCTGACTGATAGATTTGAATATTCTGTAATCTGGAAGAAACCTGAGATTATATCACCCGAGTTGAGATTGTGTTGGGTTCTTGTGGTGAAGTGTATCATTTTATTTTGCTCAGTTAATGTATGTTCATGTGACCTTTGTCCGCCGGGGCACTGCCTCACGGTTTTCTGTGTTCCCGAGAGTGCTTGCAAGTCCAATTTGGATTTGCTAGGTGGCTCTTTGACCTCGATTAGCTCGTGGTGCGGAGAGCTCACCAGTACCACTGGTGGAGGAATTGTCCCCCTCCACTGTTCTTTCTTGCATCTTGCATTAACTACTTTCTACTTTCATTCCTTTTTTTTTTCCCTTTTTACCTCTACCCTTCCTCCCTCTTGCCCATCCCCCCCTACACACACAGGGACCCACAACCTGCTCTCACTATGCCTCATACCATCCCGATGGAGGTAAAGTGTGGCTCGCTTAATGTAAAGTGATTGCATTAGTTTAGGCAAAAGGGCCATTCTGACGAATTTTTTGAAAAAATCCCATATCCAAATTGCTTTCTTGCAAGAAACTCATGCCAGCCTAGCCAAGCCAGTCAAACTATCTTCTCATTGGTTCCCAGAGGAGTATCAGAGCTGTTCTCCTGACTCAAAATCTAGAGGGACAGGTATCCTGATTTCCCGGATTCTCCCATGGGAGTTTATGGATTCTCGCACAGATAACATGGGCAGAATGACGTTGGTAAAGGGGAAAATAGCTTCCCACATCTTACTCTTGCCTCTGTGTATCTACCTAATGTCGGACAGGTCTCTGCTCTGGCGGGCCTCCTGGATTCTATTGCTGAGTTCTCGGAGGGTATTCTGGTCCAGGGGGGCGACCTCAACATCGCACTTGATCCATCTGTAGACACATCTTCTGAAGCTTCATCTCATTCCCTAGCAGCACTACGTAGCCTTAAAAGGATATTACATGACCACCAACTTATCGACACTTGGAGACTACTACACCCCTCGGACAGGGACTTCTCTTTTTATTCATCAGTCCATGACTCTTACTCTAGATTAGACTATTTCTTTGTACATCACAAAGATATCTCTAAGATACAGGAGACTGACATAGATTCCATTACCTTCTCGGACCATGCGCTCTGCTCTATCGTGCTTGCCCTGCCCTCCTCGGCCTTTCGTCAATGGCAGTGGAGACTAAACTCCTCTCTCCTGGACGATCCTATGGTTGCTCAGGAGATTTCCCAGACCTTGAGAGAATTTTTTGAACTAAACAAACCTGCTGATTCTTCTCCAAACACTGTTTGGGAGGCTCATAAATGTGTGATCAGAGGATTATTGATAAAACATGGGGCGAGGCGGAAGAGGGAAAGGGAGGCCGAACTTGATGCCCTCCTGACCCAATTAAAAATACTGGAGACAAGTCATAAAACTTCCCCTACAGAAGCAGCAAAAACTGCACTCATTAAGGTGCGAGATGATTTGTGTAACCTTCTTAATATAAAGGCCAAGAGGATTTTAGCCCGCTGTAGGCGACACTACTATGAACATGGGAACAAATGTAGCAAATCCCTCGCAAAAGCATTAAGACAGCAAAGAGCTAGATCTTACATTCCAGAAATATTCTCCACCGCCCATGCTAAACGTGTCCAATCCTCCCATGACATTGCAAAAGCCTTTCAGACATTTTACGCGTCCCTTTACAACACAGATAATAAAAACCCAGCCACTGCCACGCTCGGTTTTTCGTTCCCGTGTAAAGGAATATATCACGAATGCAGGTTTACCAAAGCTGACCCCCAGTGACATCTTAATGCTGGAAGAACCCATAACAGAACAAGAAGTGCACTCATCTATTTCTGCTGCTAAAACGGGCAGGGCACCAGGTCCTGATGGCTTCCCGGCCCTTTACTACAAAAAATTCAGAGAATTACTAACCCGGGATGCTAACTTCCTTTAATTCAATGTCTAAAAATAACCCCACATACAGATTCTCTGAGAGCCCATATTGCGGTGATACATAAAGAAGGGAAAGACCCGACCCAGTGTGCCAGCTTCCGTCCCATTTTCCTGTTAAATGTTGATGTAAAACTCTTTGCCAAGATCCTTGCTTCCAGACTTGCTCCCTTTCCCTCGGGAGTCGTTCACCCGGACCAAGCTGGATTTATGCCAGGCCGAGTGGCCAGAGACAATACTATTAAGTCTATTTACTTAATTCATCATGCTAAATCCCGACATGTCCCATCTATCCTTATCAACCGACGCCGAGAAGGCATTTGATAGTCAATTGGGTTTTCATGGAAGAGACCCTCATTCACCTGGGTATGGGAACAAGGATGCTCCAATGGATCCTGTCTCTCTATTCAGTCCCTTCCGCAAGGGTCCAGATGAACAATGTACTTTCAGATGCGTTCTATATTTATATGGTACACGACAGGGATGCCCTCTGTCCCCCCTCATTTTCATCCTCACCTTGAACCCTTCCTCAGACATATTAGAGCCAATCCCAACATCTCGGGTATTAATGTACTTCAAAACACGTATAAAGTTAGCTGCCTACGCTGAGAGACCTTCTTTTCTTTGTTACCTCACCTAAGATTCCCTGCCTAAACTTATGAATGAATTCAGAATGTATGCCCAATTGTCTAATTTCAAAATAATTTTTCAAAATCCGAGGCGCTCAACATTAATTCTTCCCCTGAACTTGTGAGATCTTTACAGGAGTCCTTCAGTTTCAAATGGGCTACCCGACACCTGAAATATTTAGGAGTTAGACAATCTGCAGACATCAATTCTCTATATCGTTGGAACTTCCCTGGCCTTTTAACATCCTTTCAAGCAGATTATGATAGGTGGTCCAAGATATCTTTTATCTGGTTTGGCAGATGCCAAATTTTTAAGATGAACATATTACCAAGGGTCCATATATTTTCTACAGACTCTCCCCATCAATATCCCTGCTAACTTTTTTAGAAAATTAGGGTCTATTCAGGTCTCGTTTATATGGGGAAGAAAACCTGCTAGACTAAAGCGGGAGGTTCTCTGCAGACCCAAGAGGTTGGGGGAGTGGGGCTTCCGGACCTAATAATGAATCATTTGGCAGGTCACCTAGCAAGAATTATAGACTGGTGCAGAAACGGATACAATAAGGCCTGGGTTCAAATAGAACAAAGTTTTTGCCCGACCCCATTGAAGACCCTTCCATGGGTTTTACTCTCTGCCCCAGAACAAATCAAATCCATCCGACAATTGGACCCACTTTAAAATACTGCAATACAGCACTGGTCCGTCTACATTTACTCCCAGAGGCTTCTCCGCTTACTCCGGTGTTGAGTCATCCTAAATTTGTCCCTAGCCGCTCGGACCCCATTTTCGTCTATGATGGACTCAGGGATGGACAGAGTAGAAAACTGGGGTGAGGGGCCTCCTGGCCTTCTCTGAATGACCTTACAGCCAAAACGATCCAATACCCTTGGGCAGTTGGAGGTTGTTTGCAACTCATCCACTTTTTCAGCAGCCTTCCCCCTAAAAGCTCATTTAGATGACCCAAAACCCAATTGAGCTTTTATGTAATAGCCCGGGCCCAATCAGACACACCTTAGCTAAAACCTACTCTATGTTGATGGACCGCCAAAGCCGGTCGCCCCCTTCTTTCCTTGGGCAGTGGGAGAGAGATTTAAATATTACTTTTACGGAAGATCAGAGAACTCAAATTTTTCCCTTGTACACTGTGTCGATTAGCTCTAGGTTCCAGGAGGCTGGCTCTAAGATTCTGTCCAGGTGGTTACAGAGTGCCCTCGAGGCTGCACACCATATTTCCAGAGACTGAACCCCAATTGCTGGAGGTGTGGAAGAGCAGAGGGCACAATTTTTCATATTTTCTGGCAATGTGATGTATTGTCAATCATTTTGGACAAGGGTGTGGGAAATTATTTGTCGGGTTACGGGCTGTTCCGAAAAA
>JARQOD010000001.1:148446722-148498900 GCA_033576555.1 Oophaga sylvatica
TTTTAAAACCCGAAATCTTGTCCTACTAAAATGTATGTTCAATAAATGCACTCAATACTTGGTCGGGACTCCTTTCGCATCAATTACTGCATCAATGCGGCGTGGCATGGAGGCGATCAGCCTGTGGCACTGCTGAGGTGTTATGGAAGTTGCTTTGATAGCAGCCTTCAGCTCATCTGCATGGTTGTGTCTGGTGTCTCTCATCTTCCTCTTGACAATACTCCATAGATTCTCTATGGGGTTAAGGTCAGGCGAGTTTGCTGGCCAATCAAGCTCAGTGATACTGTTGTTTTTAAACCAGGTATTGGTACTTTTGGGAGTGAACAAGTGTCAAGTCCTGCTGGAGAATGAAATTTCCATCTCCAAAAAGCTTGTCAGCAAAGGGAAGCATGAAGTGATCTAAAATTTCCTCGTAGACGGCTGCGCTGACTTTGGCCTTGATAAAACACAGTGGACCTACACCATCAGATGACATGGCTCCCTAAACCATCACTAATTGTAGAAACTTCACACTAGACTTCAAGCAGCTTGGATTGTGGCCTCTCCATTCTTCCTCCAGACTCTGGGATCTTGATTTCCAAAGTTTGCTCATTATTTCTAATAAAGGACTTTATTCTTGCGGTGTCTTTATTTACCTGGTAACTATAGGATTAGTAATGGATGGGTTTCTCATAGAAGCCTTTCCATTACTAAGCCATGGGTTTGATGTCACCTTACAATACAAAAGTGACATCAACCCCACAAATATGAACCTCCTTGCCACCGCTACAGGGCAAGTGGTAAAAGCCAGACAAAGTGCCAGAATTGGTGCATCTAATAGATGTGCCTTTTCTGGGCAGCTGCGGGCTGCTATTTTTAGGCTGGGGGGGCCAATATCCGCCCCTTATGAACCTGAGAATACCAGCCACCAGCTTTCTGCTTTAGCAAGGCTTGTTGTCAAAAATGGGGGGCCCCACAACGTTTTTTAAATAATTTTTTAAAAAAAACAGCATGAGGACCCCTTTATTCTTGATAACCAGCCTTGTTGTAGATGACAGCTGAGGGTTTCAGCCCCAGCTGTGAGTTTTGCCTGGCTGGTTATCAAAAATAGGGGGAACCCACGTGTTTTTTTTTTAAATTTATTTACAGCACAGGAGCTGGCTAATGAATACCCCCATCAGCCACTCCTCCCTCTTGCTGTTATTAGCGGTAGCGGGTGATAGATGATGGGAGCAGTATTCCCATCAGCTGACACCAGTGACCGGAGGTAAACTTATACCTCGATCACAGCTGAGCGCTCACGCTGTCTTTTGACAGCATATGAACCACAGCTCTCTGACCAGCGGAGGTGATTTCACAGCTGATCAGTGTTAGATCCCTCTTGTTAGGTTTTGTTTCAGTTTGCTGGTCACATGACCTTTTTTCCCTATTTAGTCTGGCTCCGCCCTTCTGGCTTTGCTGGACTTCATTGTATTATCTACTCTTAAGCTAGCCGGGTGCTTAGGTGCCTTACTCAGTCAGTTTTGCTTGATCTTAGGATCTCTAAGTAATTTGTTTTCTGTTTAATTTTCTCTGCTACAATTTCTGTTAGGAGGTGTCCACCTTTTTCTCCCAGTCCCTAGATCTTATAGGGATTCCTCCCTCGCAACTATAGGTCTTCGTTCAGACTAGCTGAGGACTTTAGCGGGTCTGGTCGCAGGATCAGGTTCCCCGCTACATTGTAGGGATCCAGCTTAGTTCTATTGTAGGGACAGAATTCCCATATTTCCTTAGTGCTTGTAGCAGATCATAACAGTAAGTCCAGCCAAGGAAAAAAAAAAAAAATCTCTAAGGAAAGATTTTCTGTTTCCATCATGGTGTCGGTTCAGGATTTGGCTCAACGCCTGCAGGGACTCTCTCTGGAGGTGGCTGAGATCCAGCAACACGTGAGTAGTTGTTCTGGAGCACATTTCGTGGAGCCAAAGGTACGTTTGCCTGATTTATTTTTTGGTGAACAACAAGATTTTTTTTCTTTTAAAAATGCTTGCTTGTTGTATTTCCGTTTGAGACCCAGATCCTCTGGTGATGAATCACAGCGCATAGGGTTCATAATGTCACTTTTGCGCAAAGAACCTCAGGACTGGGCCTTTTCTCTGCAGCCTAGTGATCCATGCTTTAGATCAGTGGATAGTTTTTTTTCTGCTTTGGGGTTATTGTATGACGATCCTGATCGTGTTTCATCAGCTGAGACAGAATTGAGACGTTTGAGACAGGGATCAGGTAATGTGGAAAAATATTGTACTCACTTCCGAAGGTGGTCCACTCAGGTGGGGTGGAACGATTCAGCTTTGAAAAGTTTATTTCTTGCAGGTCAGGTGGGGTGGAACGATTCAGCTTTGAAAAGTTTATTTCTTGCATGGTTAAGTGAAAGGGTTAAAGATTTGCTGATTGCTTATCCTATACCTGGTAACTTGCAAGAGGCTATGCAATTAGCCATACGGGTGGATAGGAGACTGTGTGCAAGGGTTAATGAGAGTAAATCTGCCTTGTCAGCTCCAAGTCTGGAGAGGGACTGTACTGACATTGGAGAGCCGAAGGAAATTGGAGCAATGGCACCTCACTCTCGGGAAAAAGACCGCATATTTGCTGAAGGTTTGTGTTTCTATTGTGGCAAATCTAAGCATTTTATTAAGAACTGTGCGCTTTGAATGAATAAAGAGAAAAAAAAATGAGGTCAGTTTCGCCCGTATAGCTTGTTTAAACAATAAAGGTGTCTTTCTTTCTGCTACCACTGCTGTTGAGGAGGAATTAATGGAGTTTCGGGTATTTGTGGATTGTGGTTCAACTCTCAATGTGATTGATGGGAAATTTTTGGAAAAACTAAAATTAAAACCCAAACTTCTGTCTTCCCCTATTAATGTGGTTTCTGTGGATGGTTCTCCCTTGAAAAATGTTACTCACCATATCTGTGAATTTCCTCTTACTATTAATGGTGTTCATCAAGAGAATTTGGATTTGGTAGTTTTGAATAATTTGCCCTCACCGGTGATTTTGGGGTTACCTTGGTTAAAATTGCACAATCCGGTACTGGATTGGTCTACCAATGAAATTAAGTCCTGGAGTCCTAATTGTTATGACAAGTGTTGTAACGGGCGTATTGCTGCTGTAGTTAAGGGGGAGTTACTGTACCTATTCAGGATTTTTGGAAAGTTTTTTCTGATAAGGAATCGCAGGTATTGCCTCCTCATAGAGATTATGATTGTGCAATTGAATTTGTCCCTGGAGCAACTCTTCCTAAAAGTCGTTTATTTAATTTGACTATTCCTGAGAGAAAGGCTTTGGAGGAATACATACAGACAAGCTTGGCCGCCGGCAGATTAGGCCTTCTAAGTCTCCTGTGGCGGTTGGATTTTTTTTGTTAAAAAAAAGGACGGCGGTTTACGGCCTTGTCTAGACTTTTGTGAGATTAATAAGATTACTATACGCAATCCTTACCCACTGCCATTGATTCCTGATTTGTTTAACCAGTTAGTGGGGGCCAGGTGGTTCTCGAAAATTGATCTTCGAGGGGCATACAATTTGTTGCGCATGAAGGAGGGGGATGAATGGAAGACTGCGTTTAACACTCCACTGGGTCATTTTGAGAATCTGGTCATGCCTTTTGGGCTTTCCAGTGCTCTGGGATTTTTTCAGAATCTTATTAATGACATCCTTAGACCTTTGATCGGCAGAAGTGTGGTTGTGTATTTGGATGACATTTTGATTTATTCACCAGATTCAGAGTCTCATTGGAGGAGTGTGCGTGAAGTATTACAGTTACTGAGTGATAATTCACTTTTTGCCAAGCTAGAAAAATGTGAGTTCGCTGTACAGAGACTTAGTTTTTTGGGCTACATTGTCTCCAGTGAAGGTTTTGGGATGGACCCGGTGAAAGTGCAAGCTGTGCAGGATTGGCCTAGACCTATTGGTGTGAAATCAATACAGAGGTTTTTGGGGTTCGCCAATTATTATAGAAAATTCATTAAAAAAATTTCTGTGATTGCCAAACCTCTGACCGATCTCACCAGGAAAGGTGCTGATGCGGTTCAGTGAACTACTGAGGCCATTGAGGCTTTTGTGTTGCTAAAGGAGAAGTTCAGCTCTGCTCCCATCCTTACGCAGCCTGATGTGACTAAACCATTTTTGGTTGAGGTTGATGCTTCTTCTGTGGGGGTCGGCCCGGTGTTGTCTCAGGAAAAGACGGATGGAGTACATCCCTGTGCTTTTTTTTCAAAGAAATTTTCTGAGTCTGAACTAAATTATGATATCGGTAATCGGGAATTGTTGGCAATTAAACTCGCCTTTGAACACTGGCGTAATTTTTTGGAGGGAGCGGAATTTCCCGTTCAAGTCTTCACCGATCATAAAAATCTGGTCTACCTTGATGCTTCCAAACGCTTGAATGCCCGTCAGGCTAGGTGGGCACTGTTTTTCTCGCGGTTTAATTTTACCGTTACTTACATCCCAGGTACTAAAAATGTTAAAGCTGATGCTTTGTCTCGCAGCTTTTCTCCTATGGTGGGTACTGAGGAGGAGGAAAACATTTTGCAAGAGGGGGTTTTATTGCTGTTTTGGTCTCTGTGTTGGAAGATGAGATTCTTAAAGCACAGGAGAATGCCCCATCTAACACGCCGCATGGGAGGTTGTTTGTGCCTGGTACCCTGAGGAGAGATTTGTTTGTTGAATGTCATGACTCTCGGTTGGCAGGTCATCCTGGAATCTCTGAGACCAAGAGACTTGTGGGTCGCAGCTTTTGGTGGCCTGGATGGCAGAAGGAAGTCATTAAGTGGGTGCGTCAATGCACTGTGTGTGCTAGATCTAAGTCTTCTCATACTCCTGCTGCGGGGTTGCTTTGCCCTCTGGAGGTCCCTAGTGCACCTTAGACACATTTGTCTATGGACTTTATTACTGACCTTCCCCCCTCTGAGGGTTTCACTGTCATCTGGGTGGTTGTGGACCGTTTTAGCAAGATGTGTCACTTGGTTCCTTTCATCAAACTGCCCTGCGCTAAGACTCTCGCTAAGGCCTTTGTCAAGGAAATTGTCAGACTACATGGCGTTCCTACTGACATTGTTTCTGATAGGGGACCTCAGTTCGTGGCTTGTTTTTTGCGCGCCTTTTGTGACAGGTTGGGAGTTCATTTGTCGTTTTCATCCGGATATCATCCTGAGTCTAATGGCCAGACAGAAAGGAAAAACCAGGATGTTGAGCAGTTCTTGCGTTGTTTTGTGACTGATAGGGTTGAGCATTCCGATACTGCAAATATCGGGTATCGGCCGATATTGGCTGTATCGGAATTCCGATTCCGAGTACCGATATTTTCGTCATATCGGATACCGGAATCGGAATGTCACTGTCAGTGTCCGTCGGTCGGGTCTGTCAGGAGTCAGCGGCACTTACCGCAGAAGATCTCCGGCGGTCACATCCCGGACTGCTTGATGGCCGCCATGCTCTTCTCCCTGGCGGTCACATGCAGTTTCTCGCAATAACTGCAGTGACTGCTGGGTAATCGCGGCCGTAAAGCAGTCCGATGACGTCACCCGCCGGAGAAGCAGGTAATCAGCTGTGCTGCGCCAGGATGTCAGGCTCTGCCTGGCATTCCGATGTAGCAGAGCTGGATCGTCGTGGGACACTCTTACTATGGACTGCGTCGGACAGGTGGTATACTGTTGGTTTGTTTTTTTTCTTTTTTTACAGGAGATCGATGGCGTCGCAGGAATGAGAGTGTAATAAAAGAAATGAAAACTGTGTTGTCTCTTTTATTTCATTAAAAAACTTTTTTCTTGCTGTGTCTTTTTTTTAAACATTTAAAAACTTTGGGATTAATAATGGATCGGTGTCTTATTGACGCCTCTCCATTATTAACCGGGCTTATTGTCACCGTGCAATCAACGGTGACATTAACCCCTTATTACCCCGCTTGCCACCGCTACAGGGCAAGTGGGAAGAGCCGGGTAAAGTGCCACAATTGGCACATCTTTTGATGCGCCAAATGTGGGGCTGCTGTAGCCTGGTATTATCAGGCTGTTGAGGGCCAAAATCCATGGGCCTTGACAGTTTTTTAATACCAGGCCGCAGAAGTCTGCATTTTACTTGGCTGGTTAACAAAAATAGGGGGGATCCCCACGCCGTTTTTTTTTCGAGGGGATCCCCTATTTTTGTTAACCAGCCAAGCTAAGCAGACTGCTGTGGCCTGGTATTATCAGGCTTGCAAGGTCCATGGATATTGGATCCTTACCAGCCTGAAAAACCAGGCCTCAGCGGTCTGCTTCATCTGGCTGGTTAACAAAAATAGAGGGACCCACGCTAATTTTTTTCGAGGGATCCCCTATTTTGTTAATCAGCCAGATATGCAGACTGCTGTGGCTGGTATTATCAGGCTGGCAAGGTCCATGGATCTTGGCTCCTTAACAGCCTGAAATCCAGCCTCAGCAGTCTGCTTCATCGGGCTGGTTAACAAAATAGGGGGACCCACGCCAATTTTTCGAGGGATCCCTATTTTTGTTAATCAGCCAAGATATGCAGACTGCTGTGGCCTGGTATTATCAGGCTGGCAAGGTCCATGGATCTTGGCTCCTTAACAGCCTGAAAATCCAGGCCTCAGCGGTCTGCTTCATCTGGCTGGTTAACAAAAATAGGGGGGACCCCACGCCATTTTTTTTTCGAAGGGAACCCTATTTTTGTTAATCAGTTCCCTCTGATGTCACTGATGGTGTCCCTGACTGACCTGAAGTGAAAGTGGAAAGCAATCAATTAAGCTTTCCACTTCCTCTCCTGTCAGCCAGGAGAGGAGCTCATTCATTTGGGGGTTTACTGTGAGGCTGCAGCATTAGCTGCAGTCCCTGCAGTAAACATTAACCCTTTCTGAAGGATTACACCGTGGGACCTGACTGTGCATGGGATAGGTAAGAATAATTTTGCTTTATTATTTTATTTTTATTACAGGAAATGGTTTTAGCAGGTAAATAAAATATGGTCAAAAACTGTGTGATTATTTCATTAAACTTCTTTTTTATTAAAGTGTGTGTGTTTGATTTTTCTTTCATACAATAGGATTAATAATTGATAGTTGTCTAATTGACAGCTCTCAATTATTAACCTGGCTTAAAGTGACCTTTCAATTGCAAGGTCATTTTAACCCCTTATTAACCCATTCGCCACCGCTACAGGGCAATGGGAATAGACGGGCAAAGTGCCAGAAAGGGCAAATCTAATTAGAGATTTGCCCTTTCTGGGGTGTCTGGGGGCAGATGTTAGTAGCCGGGGGGGGCAAAAATAATGGTCCCTCTCTGGGCTATTATTATCTGCCCCCACTCACTGGCTTTGTCTGTCTGGTTGCGAAAATAGGGCGGGAGCCCACGCATTTTTTTTCAGCAATTTTACACCTCATATATATATATATATATACATGTCATTGAGTTTGTGACACATATATATATATATTTATAGTTCATACACTTCTACATAGTATAATAGCCGCTAATTCAATTGCCGGCTTTTGTGAAAATGCAGAACCCGACATGAAATGACACTTGGTTTACATAGAGTTAACCATGTCTTTTCATGTAGTTTGATATCTGATTTGCACAAACAATTACATGAGTGTAAGTGTGCAAAATTTCACACCTGTAGGGGTTAGTTAAAGGTGTAAATTCGTAGCAAAAAAGTCCGTTTTTTTTACAACGAATTTATACCTTTAATTAACCTCTACAGGTGTGAAATTTTGCACACTTACACTCATGTAATTGTTTGTGCAAATCAGATATCAAACTACATGAAAAGACATGGTTAACTCTATGTAAACCAAGTGTCATTTCATGTCGGGTGCTTCTGTCTTTTCACAAAAGCCGGCTTTACCCGGCAATTGAATCAGAGGCTATTTTACTATGTAGAAGTGTATAAACTATAAATATATGTATATATATATATATGTCACAATGACATGTATATATATATATATATATGTATTCTATGTGTGTATATTTAGTGTTTACAAGGAAAGAAAGAGGTTTTTTTAGTTACGATATTTTGTTCCCATAGACTTACATTGGATTTCCGGTATCGGTATCGGGTATCGCCGATATTTTAATGGTATCGGCGATACCATTCCGATTCCGATACTTTTGGATATCGGAAAGTATCGCTCAACTCTAGTGACTGATAATCAAGGGGGGTGGTCTGAGTTTCTGCCACTTGCTGAGTTTGCTCTTAACAACCATACATCCGCTTCTGCTGGTTGTTCGCCTTTTTTTTGTTGTACTGGGAGACATCCGTCGTTTGGGTCATTTTCCAAGTTGATATCGGCTGTACCTGAAGAGAATTTTTCTGGTGTTTTGGAGAGAGTTTAGACTGATGTGCGTGGTAATCTTCAGGAGGCTAACAAAAGATCCAAAGTGTATTTTGATAGAAAACGACAAGAGGTTTTGTTTGCTATTGGTGACATGGTTTGGTTGTCCTCTAAGAATCTGCGCTTGAGGATTCCGTCTAAGAAATTGGGTCCCAAGTTTGTAGGGCCCTTTAAGGTGCTTCAGGTTATTAACCAATCTGCTGTTAAGATGGAGCTTCCTACCTCCTGGAAGATTAATCCGGTGTTTCATGTTTCTCTCTTGAAAAAAGCTGAGGTCTCAGATGGAGACGTCTCGGCCACTGTTCTCCTGGTGGTGGAGGACGGGCAATATGAGATTTCCCGCATCCTAAATTCTAGACGGTATAGAGGGGGTTTGCAGTACCTCATCGCTTGGAAGGGTTATGGACCCGAGGATAACTCATGTGTGAGGGCGGATGATGTTTCTGCGTCTAGACTTGTCAGAGCATTTCACAAGAGGTTTCCGGATAAGCCTAAGTCCTAGGGATCCGGAGGATCCTCTTAGAAGGGAGGGTACTCTTAGATCCCTCTTGTTAGGTTTTGTTTCAGTTTGCTGGTCACATGACCTTTTTTCCCTATTTAGTCTGGCTCCGCCCTTCTGGCTTTGCTGGACTTCATTGTATTATCTACTCTTAAGCTAGCCGGGTGCTTAGGTGCCTTACTCAGTCAGTTTTGCTTGATCTTAGGATCTCTTAAGTAATTTGTTTTCTGTTTAATTTTCTCTGCTACAATTTCTGTTAGAAGGTGTCCACCTTTTTCTCCCAGTCCCTAGATCTTGTACGGATTCCTCCAAAGCCAACTTCTCCACCATGACAGAAGATCAGCTTTCCACCCTCCTATCAAGATCACACCTCACCACTTGCATGCTTGACCCGCTGCCAACCCACCTCATCCCTAGCCTCGCCACCGTCTTCACCCCTACTCTAACACACCTCTTCAACCTCTCACTTACAAATGGTGTATTCCCCTCATCCTTCAAACATGCCTCGATCACACTCATTCTCAAAAAACCTCCCTTGACCCATCCTCTGTGTCTAGCTATCGCCCGATATCTCTTCTCCCCTATGCCTCAAAACTACTGGAACAGCATGTCCATCTTGAACTGTCCTCCTACCTCTCCTCCTGCTCCCTCTTTGACCGCTTACAATCAGGCTTCCGACTGCATCACTCAACTGAAACTGCCCTAACTAAAGTCACCAACGACCTACTAACCGCCAAGAGCAAGCGTCACTACTCTGTCCTCCTTCTCCTGGACCTGTCTTCTGCCTTCGACACTGTGGATCATTCCCTCCTGTTACAGATTCTCTCATCTCTTGGCATCACAGGCTTGGCCCTATCCTGGATCTCATCATAGCTAACAAACCGAACCTTCAGTGTCTCCCTCTCCCACACCACCTCCTCACCTCGCCCCCTGTCTGTCGGTGTTCCCCAAGGCTCAGTTCTTGGACCCCTACTCTTCTCCATCTACACCCTCGGCCTGGGACAGCTCATAGAATCCCATGGTCTTCAGTATCATCTCTACGCCGACGACACGCAGATCTACCTATCTGGACCTGACCTCACCTCCTTACTGACTAAAATCCCACAATGTCTGTCTGCTATTTTGGCTTTCTTCTCTGCTCGCTTTCTAAAACTGAACATGGACAAAACAGAATTTATCATCTTTCCCCCATCTCACTCTACCCCCCCACCAGACCTGTCCATTAACATCAATGGCTGCTCACTTTCCCCAGTCCCGCACGCTCGGTGCCTCGGAGTGATCCTCGACTCTGCCCTCTCTTTCAAGCCACATGTCCAAACCCTAGCCTCCTCCTGCCGTCTCAAACTCAAAAATATTTCCCGGATCCGTGCATTCCTTGACCATGAAAGTACAAAAACACTAGTGAATGCCCTCATCATCTCCCGCCTCGACTACTGCAACCTCCTACTCTCTGGCCTTCCCTCTAGCACTCTGGCACCACTCCAATCCATCCTGCACTCTGCTGCACGACTAATACACTTGTCTCCCCGCTATTCCCCAGCCTCTCCTCTCTGCCAAGCCCTTCATTGGCTTCCTATCGTTCAGAGGCTCCAGTTCAAAACCCTAACCATGACCTACAAAGCCATCCACAATCTGTCTCCTCCATACATCTGTGACATGGTCTCCCGGTACATACCCACACGCAACCTTCGATCCTCTCAAGATCTCCTCCTCTACTCCCCTCTTATCTCTTCTTCCCACAACCGCATACAAAGCTTCTCCCGTGCCTCTCCCATACTCTGGAACTCTCTTCCCCAACACATCAGACTCGCGCCTACCATGGAAACCTTCAAAAAGAACCTGAAGACCCACCTCTTCCGACAAGCCTACAACCTGCAGTGATCATCAGTCTACTGAACCACCGCACAATCAGCTCTTCCCTCTCCTAGTGTATCCTCACCCATCCCTGTAGACTGTGAGCCCTTGCGGGCAGGGTCCTCTCTCCTTCTCTACTTGTGTGTGCCTTGTATTGCTCATGTTTACTGTACTTGTCTATATTTGCCCCTCTTCACATGTAAAGCGCCATGGAATAAATGGCGCTATAAAAATCTATAATAATAATAATAATAATTCCTCCCTCGCAACTATAGGTCTTCGTTCAGACTAGCTGAGGACTTTAGCGGGTCTGGTCGCAGGATCAGGTTCTCCGTTACATCGTAGGGATCCAGCTTAGTTCTATTGTAGGTACAGAATTCCCATCTTTCCTTAGTGCAACAATCAGAAGCGGTGTTTCCCGCCGTGTCATGCACATGAGAGCTTGGCAAACACTGGATGTTTGGGCCCACCATTCAAGTGAATGGGGTCCGGGTACTGTTCTGGTACCCAAACCCGAACTTTTTGTAACATCCAGGTGTCCACCCATCTCTAATTATATACTGTATTTAAGGACTCAGAGTTTTTTCATTTGATACTGACTCCACCAAAATGGACACTGACTCCGACTTGACAGCCCTGCTGCTTATAACATGACTAAGTAATAATAAAAGTCCAGCTCACCAGTGCAGCATACCAGAGATCGGAGCAAGGAACCGCTGTGTCAGACGTGAAACATTGCAAAAGGAAAAAAAAATTTCCAGCTCAACGATGAAGTGAAGATAAAAAATTTTTTTTTTTTCTTTATTCACTTGTCATTCCAAATACAGAGGAGTATCAGCATAGATTAGCAGCAGATGAATGCGTTATCAATGCGTTTCAGGTGACGCAGCACCCTTAGTCATGTTATAAGCAAAAGGAAAAAAAAATTCCAGCTCAACGATGAAGTGAAGATAAAAAAAATTTTTTTTTTTTTATTCACTTGTCATTCCAAATACAGAGGATATCAGCATAGATTAGCAGCAGATGAATGCGTTATCAACGCGTTTCAGGTGACGCAACGCGTTTCAGGTGACGCAGCACCTTAGTCATGACTAAGGGTGCTGCGTCACCTGAAACGCGTGCGTCACCTGAAACGCGTTGATAACGCATTCATCTGCTGCTAATCTATGCTGATACTCCTCTGTATTTGGAATGACAAGTGAATAAAGAAAAAAAATTTTTTTATCTTCACTTCATCGTTGAGCTGGAATTTTTTTTCCTTTTGCTTATAACATGACACAGTATTGGGACAGATTGAGCTACTAGTGTTCTGTCCCCATCATTCTTCATTAGCCTGTATAAAGAGGTCGAGAAACAAGATCCAAACGACTTCAATATTATCGATCACACTCATTAAACGGCCTGAACTCAGCACATGTAAATGCAACCAAAATGTTAGAGTGCCATGGAGCAATATGTGAGCATTGGGGGCCTTATATTATTTTTTGCCTAGGGCCCCACGTTGTCTAAAACTGGCCCTGTGTGTACTGTGTAATGGCTGTCTGACTGTACAGGGGACATGGTCTGATCATACAACAGCTCCTGGGCAGGGAGGGGAACAAAAGAGTATGCAGGATGGCAGCAGATTCTTTCTTTGAGCTAAAAAAATACTTTGCGTAAAAACAGGCAGTGAAATGTTTTGCTTCACAAAAAGAATCATCTGCAATCCCCTGCTGTAATGTCTGTATGTTCTCCTCTCCACCCGCCCAGATGTAGTATGATCAGACCATGTTCCTGTACGGTGAGACACAGCCATTACACAGTACACAGTAGGGACACATTTATAAGATTATCTCAGCACAGGAACATTTTCATTAACACATCCAATTGTTGAACTTATTATTAATCTAAGATCTATTAATTAAAATGTACCTTGTTTATGGGAAAACCCTGTTAATGTACTGTCTTTGAATCTAAGAATGATCATATGTGACGAATCTCAGAAAAATGTCCAACATGAATGAATGCCAAGGTAATATGGGATAAATGTCATCCAATTAGTGCCCTGGCAAGTGATGAAAAGCATAAGCAGGAACCTTATATAGAGGGTAGAATGAATAACAAGAATCATGAAAATATAAAGATCATATTCAGCCCTTAACCTCCAAGGGTGGTTTGCATGTTAATGACCGGACCAATTTTTACAATTCTGACCACTGTCCCTTTATGAGGTTATAACTCTGGAACACTTCAATGGATCTTTGCGATTCTGAGAATGTTTTCTCGTGACATATTTTACTTCATGTCAGTGGTAAAATTTATTCGATACAACTTGCGTTTATTTATTTATGAAAAAAATGGAAATATGTCAAAAATTTGGAAAATTTAGCAATTTTCAAACTTTGACTTTTTATGCCCTTAACCCCTTAATGACCAAGCCATTTTGTAGGTTAAAGACCAGGCCAATTTTTACAATTCTGACCACTGTCTCTTTATGAGGTTATAACTCTGGAACGCTTTGAGACTGTTTTCTCGTGACATATTGTACTTCATGATAGTGGTAAAATTTCTTCAATATAACTTGCGTTTTTTTATGAAAAAAATGGAAATATGGCAAAAATTTTGAAAATTTTGCAATTTTCAAACTTTTAATTTTTATGCCATTAAATCAGAGAGATATGTCACAAAAATTAGTTAATAAATAACATTTCCCACATGTCTACTTTACATCAGCACAATTTTGGAACAAAATTTTTTTTTGTTACGAAGTTATAAGTGTTAAAAGTTGACCAGCAATTTCTCATTTTTCCAACAAAATTTACAAAACAATTTTTTTAGGGACCACCTCACATTTGAAGTGAATTTGAGGGGTCAATATGACAGAAAATACCCAAAAGTGACACCATTCTAAAAACTGCACCCCTCAACGTGTTCAAAGCCACATTCAAGAAGTTTATTAACCCTTTAGGTACTTCACAAGAATTGAAGCAATGTGGAAGGAAAAAATGAACATTTAACTTTTTTTCCCAAAATTTTTCTTTCGACACAATTTTTTTAAATTTTGTCAAGGGTATCAGGAGAAAATGAACCACAATATTTGTTGTACAATTTCTCCAGAGTACACCGATATACCATGTGTGGGGGTAAACCACTATTTGGGCGCATGGCAGAGCTCGGAATGGAGCAGCGCCATTTGACTTTTTTGGCTGGAATTGAGATTGGACGCCATGTCGCATTTGGAGAGTCCCTGTGTGCCTAAACAGTGGAAACCCCCCACAAGTGACCCCATTTTGGAAACTGGACCCCTCAAGGAACTCAT
Source organism: Oophaga sylvatica (assembly GCA_033576555.1). NCBI lineage: Eukaryota > Metazoa > Chordata > Amphibia > Anura > Dendrobatidae > Oophaga > Oophaga sylvatica. Next base: position 148,460,718 of record JARQOD010000001.1, read on the forward strand.
CTAAATGTGTTGTGAGAGCTTTTAACCCCCAAGGGCTTCACAGAAGGTTATAACGTAGAGCCGTAAAATTAAAAAATCATATTTTTTCCACAAAAATGATCTTTTCATCCCAATTATTATTTTCCAAAGGATAAAAGGACCCCAAAAGTTATTGGGCAATTAGTCCTGAGTACGCTGATACCCCATATGTGGGGGTAAACCACTATTTGGGCGCATGGCAGAGCTCGGAAGGGAAGCAGCGCCATTTGACTTTTTTGGCTGGAATTGAGATTGGACGCCATGTCGCATTTGGAGAGTCCCTGTGTGCCTAAACAGTGGAAACCCCCCACAAGTACCCCATTTTGGAAACTAGACCCCCCAAGGAACTTATCTAAATGTGTTGTGAGAGCTTTTAACCCCAAGGGCTTCACAGAAAGTTATAACGTAGAGCCGTAAAATTAAAAAATCATATCTTTTCCACAAAAATGATCTTTCCACCCCCAATTGTTATTTTCCAAAGGGTAACAGGACCCCAATAGTTATTGTGCAATTTGTCCTGAGTACGCTGATACCCCATATGTGGGGGGAAACCACTATTTTGACGCATGGCAGAGCTCGAAAGGGAAGTAGCGCCTTTTTCAAATGCAGACTTTGATGGAATGGTCTGTGGGTGTCATGTCACGTTTGGATAGCCCCTGATGTGCCTAAACAGTAGAAACCCCCCACAAGTGACTCCATTTTGGAAACTATACCCCCCAAGGAACTTTTCTAGATGTGTGGTGAGCACTTTGAACCCCCAAGTGCTTCACAGAAGTTTATAACGTAGAGCCGTGAAAATAAAAAAATCATATTTTTTTCCACAAAAATAATCTTTTTGCCCCAAATTTTTATTTTTATAATGGTAACAGGAGAAATAGGACCCCAAAAGCTATTGTGCAATTTGTCCTGAGTACGCTGATATCCCATATGTGGGGGGGAACCACTATTTTGACGCATGGCAGAGCTCGAAAGGGAAGTAGCGCCTTTTTCAAATGCAGACTTTGATGGAATGGTCTGCGGGTGTCATGTCACGTTTGGATAGCCCCTGATGTGCCTAAACAGTAGAAACCCCCCACAAGTGACTCCATTTTGGAAACTAGACCCCCCAAGGAACTTTTCTAGATGTGTGGTGAGCACTTTGAACCCCCAAATGCTTCACAGAAGTTTATAACGTAGAGCCGTGAAAATAAAAAAATCATATTTTTTTTCCACAAAAATAATCTTTTTGCCCCAAATTTTTATTTTTATAATGGTAACAGGAGAAATAGGACCCCAAAAGCTATTGTGCAATTTGTCCTGAGTACGCTGATATCCCATATGTGGGGGGGAACCACTATTTTGACGCATGGCAGAGATCGGAAGGGAAGGAGCACCGTTTTTAAATGCAGACTTTGATGGAATGGTCTGCGGGTGTCATGTCGCGCTTGGAGAGCCCCTGATGTGCCTAAACAGTAGAAACCCCCCACAAATGACCCCATTTTGCAAACTAGACCCCCCAAGGAACTTATCTATATGTGTGGTCAGCACTTTGAACCCCCAAGGGCTTCACAGAAGTTTATAACGTAGAGCCGTGAAAATAAAAAAAATCATATTTTTTTCCACAAAAATGACCTTTTTGCCCCCAAATTTTTATTTTTATAAGGGTAACAGGAGAAATAGGACCCCAAAAGCTATTGTGCATTTTGTCCTGAGTACGCTGATACCCCATATGCGGGGGGAACCACTGTGATCGCCTTACTGCGATCTTTGGGAGGCACAATGAACAAATCTACCAAAGGTGAAGAATTGGTTTTCTTTTTTACGCCGTTCCTCGTGCGATATTAGTGATTAGGCGACTTTATTCCTCGGATCGGTGCGATTACAGCGATACCAGATTTACTCCCTTTTTTCATGTTTAGCTTCTGTCACACACTAAAAGATGCTTTTTTTTGGAATAATTTTTTGGAATAATTTTTTGCATCGCCGTATTTTGAGAGCTATAATTTTTCCATATTTCGGCCGACAGAGTTATCTGTGGGCTTATTTTTTGCGGGACGAGCTGACGTTTTTATTGGTACCATATTCGGGCACATAACGTTTTTTGATCGCTTCCGATTTTTGTGGAAGCAGAATGAACAAAAACCAGCAATTCAGGAATTGGTTTTTTTTTTAATTTTTTTTCCCCCGTTCCGCGTGTGGTAAAATTGATAAAGCAGCTTTATTCTTCGGGTTACTACGATTACAGTGATACCTCATTTATATATTTTTTTTATGTTTTGGCGTTTTTTACACAATAAAGAATTTTATAGAAAAAATAATTATTTTTGCATCAGTTTATTCCGCGAGCTATAACTTTTTTATTTTTTAGCTGATGATGCTGTATAGCGGCTTGTTTTTTGCGGGACAAGATGACGTTTTCAGCGGTACCATGATTATTTATATCTGACTTTTTGATCGCGTGTTATTGCACTTTTTCCAAGCGGTATAATGATACCGCTTGGAAAAAGTATAATTTACTACTTTTTTGTGTTTTTTTTTTACGGCTTTCACTGAAGGGGTTAACTAGGGTTATGCTTTTATAGATGGGATTTTTACGGACGTGGCGATACCTAACATGTGTATTTTTTTTGTTTTTTATTTTTTTATTACATAAAAATGTGTATTTTTTAGGGGATTTTTTTAAAATTATTTTTTAATATTTTTTTTACAATTTTTTTAAAAAAATGATTTTTTTCAACTTGTCCCTTTATGGGACTTTCACTTTTTTTACTTTTGATTGCAGTTACAATGCATTGCAATGCTCTGGCATTGCAATGCATTGTACCTATGGGGAAAGCTGCTGTGACATGATCACAGCAGCTTCCCGTAGCTAGATGACCCGGAGGTTGTCATGACAACCCCCGGGTCATCAAGGCAGAGATCAGGCCCTGCGATTACATCGCTGGGACGCTGATCTGAGGCAGAGGGAGCACCCGACCCTCTGCCTCCCCCCCTGAGCTCTGCGATCGCGCTCGATCGCAGCAGTCAGGGGTTAACAGCCAGGGGCGGTGGGGGCTCCGCTCCTGGCTGTCAGTGCAGGAAGCCTGGCCACTGCAGCGCCGGGCTCCTGCACTGATCGCGCTGGGGAAGCTGAAATTTCAGCTTCTCCTGCGCGATCGCTGCTGTGTTTGGTCAGTCAGATTGACTGACCAACCACAGCGCTGTGAGTGCGGGGACCGACGGCAAAGGTCCCCACACCGCTTGCCGTGCCTGTCAGCTGTCTGTGACAGCTGTCGGCACTGATCTACCACGGCGTGTTTACACGCTGTGGTAGATCAAAGGCATGACATGCAGAGTCCGTCCTGGTGCCGGAACTGGCACCTTGTCATGACGGACTCTGCACGTCATTGGACATTAAGGGGTTAAAACAGAGAAATATGTCACACAAAATAGTTACTAAATAACATTTCCCACATGTCTACTTTACATCAGAACAATTTTGGAAACGATTTTTTTTTTGTTGTTAGGAAGTTATAAGGGTTAAAAGTTGACCAGCGATTTCTCATTTTTACAAAAAATTTACAGAACCATTTTTTTAGGGACCACCTCACATTTAAAGTCACTTTGAGGGGTCTATATGGCAGAAAATACCCAAAAGTGACACCATTCTAAAAACTGCACCCCTCAAGGTACTCAAAACCACATTCAAGAAGTTTATTAACCCTTCAGGTGCTTCACAGGAATTTTTGGATTGTGGAAAAAAAATGAACATTGATCTTTTACGAACAATTTTTTTATTTTCACAAGGGTAAAAGGAGACAATTGACAGATAAAGTTGTGCAATTTCTCCTGAGTATGCCGATACCCCATATGTGTTAGAACCCTCTTGTTAGATTTTGTTTCAGTTTGCTGGTCACATGACCTTTTTTCCCCATTTAGTCTGGCTCCGCCCTTCTGGCTTTGCTGGACTTCATTGTATTATCTACTCTAAAGCTAGCTGGGTGCTTAGGTGCCTTACTCTGTCAGTTTTGCTTAATCTTTGGATCTCGTAGTAATTTGTTTTCTGTTTAATTTTTCCCTGCTACAATTTCTGTTAGGAGGTTTCCACCTTTTCTCCCAGTCCCTAGATCTTGTAGGGATTCCTTCCTCGCAACTATAGGTCTTCGTTCAGACTAGCTGAGGACTTTAGCGGGTCTGGTCGCAGGATCAGGTTCCCCGTTACATCGTAGGGATCCAGCTCAGTCCTATTGTAGGGACAGAATTCCCACCTTTCCTTAGTGCTTGTAGCAGTTCATAACAGTAAGTCCAGCCAAGAAATAAAAAAAAAAAAAAAATCTCTAAGGAAAGATTTTCTGTTTTCATCATGGTGTCGGTCCGGGATTTGGCTGAACGCCTGCAGGGTCTCTCTCTGGAGGTGGCTGAAATTCAGCAACACGTGAGTAGTTGTTCAGGAGCACATTTCGTGGAGCCAAAGGTACGTTTGCCTGATTTATTTTTTGGTGAACAACAAGATTTTTTTTCTTTTAAAAATGCTTGCTTGTTGTATTTTCGTTTGAGACCCAGATCCTCTGGTGATGAATCACAGCGCATAGGGTTTATAATGTCACTTTTGCGCAAAGAACCTCAGGACTGGGCCTTTTCTCTGCAGCCTAGTGATCCATGCTTTGGATCAGTGGATGTTTTTTTTTCTGCTTTGGGGTTGTTGTATGACGATCCGGATCGTGTTTCATCAGCTGAGACAGAGTTGAGACGTTTGAGACAGGGATCGGGTAATGTGGAAAAATATTGTACTCACTTCCGTAGGTGGTCCACCCAGGTGGGCTGGAACGATTCAGCTTTGAAAAGTTTATTACTTGCAGGATTAAGTGAAAGGGTTAAAGATTTGCTGATTGCTTATCCTATACCTGGTAACTTGCAAGAGGCTATGCAATTGGCCATACGGGTGGATAGGAGACTGCGTGCAAGGGTTAATGAGAGTAAGTCTGCTTTGTCAGCTCCAGGTTTGGAGAAGGAATGTACTGACATTGCAGAGCCGATGGAAATTGGAGCAATGGCACCTCACTCTCGGGAAAAAGAACGCAGATTTGCTCAAGGTTTGTGTTTCTACTGTGGTAAATCTGAGCATTTTATTACGAACTGTGCGCTCCGAATGAATAAAGAAAAAAAAAAAAATGAGGTCAGTGTCGCCCGCATAGCTTGTTTAAACAATAAAGGTGTCTTTCTTTCTGCTACCACTGCTGGTGAGGAGGAATTAATGGAGTTTTGGGTATTTGTGGATTGTGGTTCAACTCTCAATGTGATTGATGGGAAATTTTTGGAAAAACTAAAATTAAAACCCAAACTTCTGTCTTCTCCTATTAATGTGGTGTCTGTGGATGGCTCTCCCTTGAAAAATGTTACTCACCATATCTGTGAATTTCCTCTTACTATTAATGGTGTTCATCAAGAGAATTTGGATTTGGTAGTTTTGAATAATTGCTCAGGTGATTTTGGGGTTACCCTGGTTAAAATTGCACAATCCGTACTGGATTGGTCTACCAATGAAATTAAGTCCTGGAGTCCTAAGTGTTATGACAAGTGTTGTAACGGGCGTATTGCTGCTGTAGTTAAGGGGGAGTTACCTGTACCTATTCAGGATTTATGGAAAGTTTTTTCTGATAAAGAATCGCAGGTATTGCCTCCTCATAGAGAATATGATTGTGCAATTGAATTTGTCCCTGGTGCGACTCTTCCTAAAAGTCGTTTATTTAATTTGACTATTCCTGAGAGAAAGGCTTTGGAGGAATACATACAGACAAGCTTGACCGCCGGTCACATTAGGCTTTTCCAAATCTCCTGTGGCGGTTGGATTTTTTTTTGTTAAAAAAAAGGACGGCGGTTTACGGCCTTGTCTAGACTTTCGTGAGATTAATAAGATTACTGTACCAATCCTTACCCACTGCCATTGATTCCTGATTTGTTTAATCAGTTAGTGGGGGCCAAGTGGTTCTCGAAAATTGATCTTCGAGGGGCATACAATTTGTTGCGCATGAAGGAGGGGATGAATGGAAGACTGCGTTTAACACTCCACTGGGTCATTTTGAGAATCTGGTCATGCCTTTTGGACTTTCCAGTGCTCCGGCATTTTTTCAGAATCTTATTAATGACATCCTTAGACCTTTGATCGGCAGAAGTGTGGTTGTGTATTTGGATGACATTTTGATTTATTCACCGGATTTGGAGTCTCATTGGAGGAGTGTGCGTGAAGTATTACAGTTACTGAGTGATAATTCACTTTTTGCCAAACTAGAAAAATGTGAGTTCGCTGTACAGAGACTTAGTTTTTTGGGCTACATTGTCTCCAGTGAAGGTTTTGAGATGGACCCTGTGAAAGTGCAAGCTGTGCAGGATTGGCCTAGACCTATTGGTGTGAAATCAATACAGAGGTTTTTGGGGTTCGCCAATTATTATAGAAAATTCATAAAAAATTTTCTGTGATTGCCAAACCTCTGACCGATCTCACCAGGAAAGGTGCTGATGCGGTTCAGTGGACTACTGAGGCCATTGAGGCTTTTGTGTTGCTAAAGGAGAGGTTCAGCTCTGCTCCCATCCTTACGCAGCCTGATGTGACTAAACCATTTTTGGTTGAGGTTGATGCTTCTTCTGTGGGGGTCGGCGCGGTGTTGTCTCAGGAAAAGACGGATGGAGTACATCCCTGTGCTTTTTTTTCAAAGAAATTTTCTGAGTCTGAACTAAATTATGATATCGGTAATCGGGAAATGTTGGCAATTAAACTCGCATTTGAACACTGGCGTCATTTTTTGGAGGGAGCGGAATTTCCCGTTCAAGTCTTCACCGATCATAAAAATCTGATCTACCTTGATGCTGCCAAACGCTTGAATGCCCGTCAGGCTAGGTGGGCACTGTTTTTCTCATGCTTTAATTTTACCGTTACTTACATTCCAGGTACTAAAAATGTTAAAGCTGATGCTTTGTCTCGCAGCTTTTCTCCTATGGTGGGTACTGAGGAGGAGGAAAACATTTTGCAAGAGGGGGTTGTTATTGCGGTTTTGGACTCCGTGTTGGAAGATGAGATTCTTAAAGCACAGGAGAATGCCCCATCTAACACGCCGCATGGGAGGTTGTTTGTGCCTGGTACCCTGAGGAGAGATTTGTTTGTTGAATGTCATGACTCTCGGTTGGCAGGTCATCCTGGAATCTCTGAGACCAAGAGACTTGTGGGTCGCAGCTTTTGGTGGCCTGGATGGCAGAAGGAAGTCATTAAGTGGGTGCGTCAATGCACTGTGTGTGCTAGAGCTAAGTCTTCTCATACTCCTGCTGCAGGGTTGCTTTGCCCTCTGGAGGTCCCTAGTGCACCTTGGACACATTTGGCTATGGACTTTATTACTGACCTTCCCCCCTCTGAGAGTTTCACTGTCATCTGGGTGGTCGTGGACCGTTTTAGCAAGATGTGTCACTTGTTCCTTTCATCAAATTGCCCTGCGCTAAGACTCTCGCTAAGGCCTTTGTCAAGGAAATAGTCAGACTACATGGTGTTCCTACTGACATTGTTTCTGATAGGGGACCTCAGTTTGTGGCTCGTTTTTGGCGCGCCTTTTGTGACAGGTTGGGAGTTCATTTGTCGTTTTTAACCGGATATCATACTGAGTCTAATGGCCAGACAGAAAGGAAAAACCAGGATGTTGAGCAGTTCTTGCGTTGTTTTGTGACTGATAATCAAGAGGGGTGGTCTGAGTTTCTGCCACTTGCTGAGTTTGCTCTTAACAATCATACATCCGCTTCTGCTGGTTGTTCGCCTTTTTTTTGTTGTACTGGGAGACATCCGTCTTTTGGGTCATTTTCCAAGTTGGGATCGGCTGTACCTGAAGAGGAGAATTTTTCTGGTGTGTTGGAGAGAGTTTGGACTGATGTGCGTGGTAATCTTCAGGAGGCTAACAAAAGATCCAAAGTGTATTTTGATAGAAAATGACAAGAGGTTTTGTTTGCTATTGGTGACATGGTCTGGTTGTCCTCTAAGAATCTGCGCTTGAGGATTCCGTCTAAGAAATTGGGTCCCAAGTTTGTAGGGCCCTTTAAGGTGCTTCAGGTTATTAACCAATCTGCTGTTAAGTTGGAGCTTCCCACCTCCTGGAAGATTAATCCGGTATTTCATGTTTCTCTCTTGAAAAAAGCTGAGGTCTCAGATGGAGACGTCTCGACCACTGTTCCCCTGGTGGTGGAGGACGGGCAATATGAGATTTCCCGCATCCTAAATTCTAGACGGTATAGAGGGGGTTTGCAGTACCTCGTCACTTGGAAGGGTTATGGACCCGAGAATAACTCATGGGTGAGGGTGGATGATGTTTCTGCGTCTAGACTTGTCAGAGCGTTTCACAAGAGGTTTCCGGATAAGCCTAAGTCCTAGGGGATCCGGAGGATCCTCTTAGAAGGGAGGGTACTGTTAGAACCCTCTTGTTAGATTTTGTTTCAGTTTGCTGGTCACATGACCTTTTTTCCCTATTTAGTCTGGCTCCGCCCTTCTGGCTTTGCTGGACTTCATTGTATTATCTACTCTTAAGCTAGCCGGGTGCTTAGGTGCCTTACTCTGTCAGTTTTGCTTAATCTTTGGATCTCGTAGTAATTTGTTTTCTGTTTAATTTTTCCCTGCTACAATTTCTGTTAGGAGGTTTCCACCTTTTCTCCCAGTCCCTAGATCTTGTAGGGATTCCTTTCTCGCAACTATAGGTCTTCGTTCAGACTAGCTGAGGACTTTAGTGGGTCTGGTCGCAGGATCAGGTTCCCCGTTACATCGTAGTGATCAAGCTCAGTTTTATTGTAGGGACAGAGTTCCCATCTTTCCTTAGTGCTTGTAGCAGTTCATAACAATATGTGGGGGAAAACCACTGTTGGGCGCACGGCAGGACTCGGAAGGGAAGGAGCGCCGTTTGACTTTTTCAAACCAAAATTGGTTGGAATTGAGATCGGATGCCATGTTGTGTTTGGAAAGTGGAAACCCCCCACAAGTGACACCATTTTGGAAACTAAACCCCCTAAGGAACTTATCTAGATGTGTGGTGAGCACTTTGAACCCCCAAGTGCTTCACACAAGTTTATAACGTAGAGTCGTGAAAAAAAAATCATATTTTTTCCACAAACATGATCTTTTAGTCCCCAAATTTTTATTTTCCCAAGGGTAAGAGGAGAAATTGGACCCCAAAAGTTGTTGTCCAATTTGTCCTGAGTACGCTAATACCCCATATGTGGGGGGAACAACTGTTTGGGCGCACGGCAGAGCTCGGAAGGGAAGGAGCACTGTTATGTTTTGGTAGCTGAGGAGGGCAGGAGCAAAAACCGCAAAGGCAGCCAAACACCAGAGAGTTTGGGATCTAATAGGTTGCAGACCCCTAAACAGCCGAGAGATTAGCTACCCCTGAAGATGGAAAGAGGAAAGCTAACTGCCCCGGAGTAGAGCCCAAAAGAAATAGGAATCCCCCAAGCATATAATGGTGGTTAGACAAGATGAAAACACGAACCAAGACAGAAAATAGATTGAGCAAAGGCTGGGGCCCAAACTGTCTAGATAGGATAGTACAGGAGAGAATACTGTCTGCAACCCAACAAAACCCTAGGAAAAACTCCAACACTTCTGATTCCAAAAATGCTGAGAACACACGGTCTCGACCACCTATATCAGATCTCTGGTGTGAACACACAGCTACCCAGCAGTAAAAAATCACAGGAACAGAGCAAATGAACAAATACAAAAAGAGAACAGAGACCAGCACAAGCCCCCAAAGGGGACCCGGCTGAACTCAAAAGCAAGGCAGCAAAAAACAAGGAAAATCAAAGCACAGAAAAAAAAAACAGAAAGTAACTAATCTGAATGATAGCAGGAGACAGCAGAAAAACAAGCTGAATTTCAACCTAGACCAGGAAGAATAATTGATCACCGGCCAGGATCATGGGAGGTCAGCTCACTTATATCATGCCAGTCCGTCCCACCTGATAACCATTCATCAATTGCAGGTGGTGGACTTTTGCTGTTCAACATAGGTTCAATACCCTCAGCAACCACCAGAGGGAGCCTCAACTCCAAAGTCGTCTCCAACACGTTCACAACAGAGCACCATTTGACATTTTCAAACCAAAATTGGCTGGAATTGAGATCGGACACCATGTCGCGTTTGGACAGCCTCTGATGTGCCTAAACAGTAGAAATCCCCCAATTCTAACTCAAACCCTAACCCCAACACACCACTAACCCTAATCTCAGCCCTAACCATAACCCTAACCACAAACCTAACCCTAACACACCCATAACTCTAATACCAGCCCTAACCATAATCCAAACCCTAATCCCAAATCTAGCCCTAACCCTAACCCTAACTTTAGCCCCAACCCTAACCCTAACCCTAATGGGAAAATGGAAATACATACTTTTTAATTTTATTATTTTTCCCTAACTAAGGGGGTGATAAAGGAGGGTTTGAATTACTAGTTATAGGTGTGTTTTTATGTTTGGCAGCTGTCCCACACTAAAAGACACTTTTTATTGCAAAAAAATAGTTTTTGCATCACCACATTTTGAGAGCTATAATTTTTTCTTATTTTAGCCCACAGAGTCATGTGAGGTCTTGTTTTTTGCGGGATGAGTTGACGTTTTTATTGGTACCATTTTTGGGCACATGACATTTTTTTGATTGCTTTTTATTTTTGGGAGGCAGAATGAACAAAAACCAGCAATTCATGAATTTCTTTTGGGGGGGGGCGTTTACACCGTTCCGCGTGTGGTAAAATTGATTAGGCAGTAGTGTTGAGCGATACTGCTTGATATCTAAAAATATCGGATCGGAATGGTATCGCCGATATCACTAAAATATCGGCGATACCCGATACCGATACCAGAAGTCCAATGTAAGTCTATGGGAACCAAATATCGACATTAAAGAAAACCCATTCTTGCCTTGTTGGTTAATTGTACATGAAGGAAAACAACAAAGAGTAATGTAGAATGTATTGGGGGAGGTTGAGGAGACAATAAAGGCATACATGTTTAACCCAATGCATTGGAATAGCATTAATATATATTTTTTTGGAAATACATTTGGATTGACGAACAAATTGACAATGTTGTTAACCTTTTTTCTATTTTGGCAAATATGTATGTTTCACAACTTCCATGCTCTTCACCTTTTTAACTTTTGCCAGTGCCACACTTTCTCCTTCATAATCTTCAGCAGCATCATCTTTCTCATCAAATTATTCTTCATCTTCACCTTCTTAATCTTCTTCTTAAACTTCTTGCTATTCATGTTTTTGTTTACATTACTCATATTGTTATTATTAAACTATTAATCTTCTTCATATTCAAATTCTTCATCTTCTTCCTCTTTATCTTCTTCATCATATTCTTATTTGTGACAGAGATTCCTGTACTTGTAATCTGTTAAAAGTATGAATTTTTCATCCTTCCGTTCTTGCTGTCACAAAAGATTTAAATTACAACAGTATTTGTCCGTGTTCAGTTTAGCCTGCAGCAGCAGGCATTTTCCAGGGGCACCACGAGGAGGAACGGACTCACCCCCATACACTGCTTAGTCTTCTTCTGCTTAAATTTAGAGCATATATTTTGCTCTTCATTTTGGTCTTATACTTCATGTTCTTCTGCTTTTTGATCTTCTGCTATTGTTCTTAAGTCTCTTGTTCTGTATCTTGTAGTTTGTCTTAACCTTCTTTGTCCTGTTGGTGATCTTTCTGGTAATCTTTTATTTTTTCTTTGTGATGGTGTTCAGGCTGGTTGGCTTCATGCTCGTCGTCCTTGTTGTCGTCATCTTCTTCTGGTGGTCTTTAAGGTCGTCTAATTTCCGAGAACCAGCTGACGTTACTGGAACCCGGACGGGTATCAGATGGAACAAGAGACAATGGAAGTAACGAGGACCAGCTGACTGTGCTGGAACCCGGAGGGGCAGCAGAAGGAAAAGAGGCAATGTCACAACCGAGTACCACTGACGTTACTGTGACCGGTTACTAAGCAGAGTACCTGTGCTCCAAACACTACCAGCCGAGACGTTCTGGAACTAACGAGATGGAGGCACTAGGCCAAAGCACTGGAGAACCATTGACGTAGACCCGCGGGACAAAGAAAGAGGCAATGTCACAACCGAGTACCAGCTGACGTTACTGTGACACGGTTACTAAGCAGGAGGTACCTGTGCTCCAAAGCACTACCAAGGACCAGCAGACGTTGCTGGAACTCGTATACGGAGATGGAGGCACCTAGGCCAAAGGCACTGGGGAGAACCAGTTGACGGTACTGGACACCGGACGGGTAGCAGAACGCACCCATGAAAATGTAAGTTGACAGGACGCAAGCCGTCCGCAGTTACCGAATCACACAGTCCTACAGTGGGTGCTTGTCCTATTGTCACAATGGAAACAGCCTTTATTTACATATCCCACAGCACACATAGGAATCACCTAAACTGCAGGCACCATAGAGTCGGCTAACCCGAATGCAACACGACAGCACAACTTATTGGAGGATAATTGACGTTCACACTGCCAGGAAACAGCTGTCGTGCTGTAACCAGGCTGGCCAGGAGTCAGTACCCCTGCCAATTACTTACGAGCAACAAATGGCGGTGTTGTAGCCCAGGGAGTAGAGTTCAGGTGGTAGAAAGATGAACATAACAGGAGACATGGAAAACGTTGCCAAACAGTTATTTAATCTGAAAACGGACAGGCAAATTCAGGTGAGATCCATGCCTTGTTCATTTTCAGAAAAGTAAGCCGGTCTACATTCTCTGAGGATAGTCGCATGCGACGGTCTGTTAGTACACCACCTGCAGCACTAAAGACGCGCTCAGATAATACACTGGCAGCAGGGCAAGCCAGCACCTCCAATGCATACTGGCTAAGCTCTGGCCATGTATCCAACTTAGAGACCCAAAATTTGAAAGGGGAAGAGGCATCTGGGAGTACACTTAGAGGGAAAGACAAGTAGTCTGTCACCATCTTACGGAAACGTTGCTTCCTGGTGACTGGAGCCGTCTCGGATGGTGTAGACCTTGCTGGCGCTGTCACAAAACTTCGCCACATTTGTAACATACAGCTCTTGCCCTGTGCAGAGGCGCTGCTTGTGCTCCCTCTTGTTTGAGAGGTGTCTACACTGCCTCGACGCACAGAGCTGCTTTGTAAAGCAGTAGCAGCAGCAGCTCTCTCGGCTGGAATGTACAACAGTATGGATTGCACCAGTGTGTCTTGGTACTCCCGCATTTTACGGTCCCGGTTCACCGGTGTGATGAGGGTTTGTAAGTTGTCCCGGTAGCGAGGGTCTAGGAGGGTGTACACCCAATAATCTGACGTGGTGAGAATGTGGGCGATGCGGCGGTCGTTTCTCAGGCACTGAAGCATGAAATCAACCATGTGCTGCAGACTCCCAACTGGCCAACAAAAGCTGTCCTCTGGAAGAGGCGTCATCTCTGCCTCCTCTGCATCACCCCACCCTCGCTCTACATACTGACTAGAGCGTTGTGTACCTCCCTCTGTAGGGATTTCTTCCTCCTCCATTGACTCCTCCTCCTCCTCATCCTCCTCACAAAGTGAGCCCTGCCCAGCCCTTTGTGAGGAACCACGTTGCGCTGACTGTCCTGAAGGTAATTGAATTTGTGACTCCTCATCCTCCACCTCTTCCAAAACCTCTTCCTTTAGTGCTTTCAGTGATTTCTGAAGCAGGCAGATAAGGGGGACAGTCATGCTGACTAGTGCATCATCTGCACTCGCCATCCGCGTTGAGACATCAAACGCACGCAAAACGTCGCAGATGTCCTTCATAGAGGCCCACTCAGTAGTGGTGAAGTGTGGACGGCGCCAAGAGCGACTTGATTGCGCCTGATGCAGCTGGTACTCCATTACTGCTGTCTGCTGCTCACACAACCGCTCCAACATATGTAACGTGGAATTCCACCTGGTGGGTACGTCACATATGATGCGATGTTCAGGAAGGCGAAATCGGCGTTGCAGAGCAGCAATGCGCGATCTGGCTATGCTGGAACGTCGCAAGTGAGCGCACTCTAGGCGGACCTTCTGCAGCAGTCCAGCAAGATCCGGATAGTCCCTCAAAAAACTCTGCACAACCAAGTTGAGCACATGTGCCAGACATGGTATGTGAGTAAGGTTGCCAAGGCCCAGAGCTGCCACCAGATTTCGGCCATTGTCACACACTACCAAGCCTGGCTGGAGATTCGCAGGCAAAAACCACACGTCGCTCTCCTGCTTGATGGCATTCCAGACCTCCTGCGCTGTGTGGCTTAGATTCCCATTGAAATCATTTTCAGGACGGCCTGTTGACGTTTGGCCACGGCTGTGCTCATATCGGTCGCAACAGGTAAGCGTTCACGGTCCATGTGGAGGTATACCGTGACGGCTCGTGCAGCGATGATTCTGAGGAACTGGAGTAGGAGGAGGAATCAATGTGTACAGACTGGATTCCTGCAATCCTTGGAGTTTGGCAGAACACGTACAGCGCCACTGGCAAGATCTGTACCCGGCTCCACAACATTGACCCAATGGGCAGTGAGGGAAAGGTATCGTCCCTGGCCATGGGTACTGGTCCACGCATCGGTGGTCAGGTGGACCCTGCTACTGACGGCGTTTAGTAGCGCATGTTTAATGTTTCCCTCGACATGTTTTTGCAGATCAGGGACGGCTTGCCTGCTGAAATAAAATCGGCTTGGCACATTATATTGTGGGACTGCCAATGCCATTAAGTTCCTGAAACTGTCAGTCTCCACCAGCCTGAATGACAGCATTTCAAGGAACAGGATTTTTTGCAATGCCAGCATTCAGAGCCTGTGCTCGTGGATGGTTTGCCGAGTATGGCCGTCTTTTATCCCATGCCTGTGGTACCGATGGCTGTTTTGTGGCCTGGGAGTGTGACGATGACTGTGAACTTGCTGCTGTGGGTGGAATAACAGTTTGTCTATGGACAACAGTGACCGAGGTTCTTCCATGGAGATCCTGTGAGGAAGCCGAACCAGTGTGTGTGAGCTGGAGGTAGAGGCTCCAACACGACCTGAAGATGTAGGTGCTGCTGTAGGTTGGCCTACATCTCCAGTGTGTCTTTGTAACTCAGCTACGTGCTTTGTCCGTACATGTTTCCACATATTTGTGGTATTCAGGTTACTGATATTTTTACCTCTTTTAACTTTTTGATTACACAGCTTGCATTTAACATAGCAAATATCATCTACAAGTCTGTCAAAAAAGGACCACGCAGTGCAAGTCATGGGAGCGCCAATTTTGACATTTGTAAGAGAACTGCTCCCAACAGGTGCCAAACTGGAGGCTACAGGCAAGCGAGTCTGCAGCCTACCTCTCCCTCCTCTTTGTACCGTTGGGCCAATCTCTTCCTCAGAGCTGCTCCCACCACCTTCCTGTTGCTCACGCCATGTTGGGTCTCGGACTTCATCATCTCCACTACCCTCCTCCAACACCTGCTGCTGTTGGATGGTCTGGGCAGCACCATGCTCCACAAAACCTGGCACCTGAGTCTCATCATCATCATGAGATGCGTTCTGCGGTGTGCTGTCCATCGGCACTGGCTCACCCGCCTCTTCAGATTGAGAGAGACACAGCTGTTGCGCATCACTGCATACTCCCTCTTCTTCAAATTGCAGAATGCTGCTTGCCTGTGCCCGTGTTTGCGAGCCAACAGATTCTGAGAACAGAAGCAGAGACTCAGCTGGCTCCTGTACAGAACTCTCTGACAGCCTGGGCAATTTGACAGGCGTTGAACAGACAGATGGTTGCTCAACAGTGTTGTGTTCCTGAGAGGAGGTGGAAGGAATTGAAGTCGATGCATTGGCTGCCATCCAACCAACAACGGCTTCAATTTGTTCTTCCCGCAGCAGGGGTGCACGCCGAGCTCCTACCAAAGTGCGCATAAAGGAACGCTCACGGGGAAAACTGGTGGATGCTGTGTCACTGAGGGCGGCAGCAGCCACAGAATCCCCACGTCCTCTCCCTGCTGAAACTCCACGGCCACGACCATGTGCCTTACTCACTGACTTCTTCATCTTGGTAGATTGATAAAGAAAGTCAGAAAAGTTATAAGGCCTAAGTGTGGTTATTACGCAGAGACTGAAGTGAACACTGAAACATAACTGTTCACAATCTGTGAAAGGCTACTCCTTTGTCTACTTCTATAGTGTTTGCAACCAATGTATTGGATACGGATGGAAGCGCGTCACACTAATAGATTATATTTATTTTAAATGGAATGGAGCAGAACCAATTGGAGAGAAATGACAAGGATGAGGCACTGAGACACGCTCAGCAGAGTACAAGCAGCAGTGCTTGAACAAGTAACTGGAGCGTGATGTGCACTCAAAAAAATAAAAAACACAGACTGAAGTGAACACTGAAACACAACTGTTCACAATCTGTGAAAGGCTACTCCTTTGTCTACTTCTATAGTGTTTGCAACCAATGTATTGGATACGGATGGAAGCGCGTCACACTAAAATTTAAATTGCATGGAGCAGCAAGAATTACACTGAAGAAAAAAAAAAGAGTCTGTGATGTGACACGTGCAGATGCCTACAGACAGCGTTGCATGCAGAGCAAACTGCAGCGTCACCTGCACTCACACACACCTTGCAGAGCTGTTAAAACAACACTGCAGGCAAAAGGAAGCTTTACACAGCGGTTGGTGCTAGCCTGCCTAAAGCACAGTACACTAAATCGCAATCTCTAACTGTCCCTCAGAGTCAGCACAGCAGCGTTCTGTCCCTTACTGAATTCACAGCACAGTGACGCTAAAATGGCGGCGGCGCCTTTTATAGTGCATTCTGACATCATTTCAGCATCCAATCACAGCCATGCCATTAGTTAACATGACCGCAGCAGTACAGGATGTGCCCACACTTCTTAGGATTCCTCATTGGCTGACTAAAATCACATTGCCTCTCAAAGAATTATGGGAACTTCCGATTCCGGTATACGATATATGGAAAATATCGGAACTAAGTATCGAAAGTCCGATACAGCTAATATCGGCCGATACCCGATACTTGCGGTATCGTATCGCTCAACACTATTAGGCAGTTTTATTCTTCAATATCGTCAGTACGATTACAGCGATACCTCATTTATATAATTTTTTATGTTTTGGCGCTTTTATACAATAAAAACTATTTTATAAGAAAAAATAGTTATTTTTGCATCGCTTTATTCTGATAGCTATAGCTTTTTTTATTTTTTGCTGATGACACTGTACGGGGCTTGTTTTTTTGCGGGACAAGATGACGTTTTCAGCGGTGCCACGTTTATTAATATCTGTTTTTTTGATCGCGTTATTACACTTTTTGCTCGGCGGTATGATGATAAAGCATTGTTTTTTCTGCCTTGTTTTTTTATGGTGTTCACTAAAGATGTTTTTTTATTATTTTTTAAAATATTTTTACAATTATTTAAAAAAAATTTTTAATTTAATTCTTACTTTTACACATTGTCCCACTATGGGACAGTCATTTTGTGCACGCTGATCGCTTCTATAGCATGCAGAGCTCCATGCTATAGAAGCTGTCAGCGCTGCATGCAATATACACTGACCTGAGAGACTTCCTGGTCATCACTGCACATGAAAAGAAGTCCCTCAGGCCTGGAGACCCTTATGTCTTCGTGATGACATCGGGTCTCCATGGCAGCGGCAAGCCGCGGGGTCACCGATCCAAGAGCAGAGGGCTGTCAGCCCCTCTGCAGCCACCAGAACACTGCGATCATGTTTGATCGCAGTGTGCCGGGGTTAAAGTGCCGGGAGCAGTCCGTGACGCACGGCCGATCGACTATGATGTACTATCCCGTCCTTGGGAATTAAGTCCCAGGGCACATGGACGGGATACTATGTCATATGGCAGAAAGCGGTTAAAACAGATCCAACAGATCCAACTATGAGAAAAGAGTCTCTAGAAATGAAAAGAAATCACACAAACAAAAACGTGGTTGGAATAGAGTATATCCAAAGAACAACCCATGAAGATCTCAATAAGAGAAAAATGTGAATAATGTCGAAAATTTTCATTTTTATGCCCTTAAACCAGAGAATTATGTCATACAAAATAGTTAATATATAATATGTCCACATGTCTACTTTACATCAGCACTATTTTTGAAACATAATTTTTTTTTTAAGAAAGTTAGAGGGGTTAAAAGTTGATCAACAATTTCTTGTTTTTCCAACAAAATTTACAAAACCATTTTTTTTAGGGACACCACATCACATTTAAAGTGACTTTAAGGGCTTATATGACAGAAAATACCCAAAATTGATACCATTCTAAAAACTACACCCCTCAATACCACATTCAAGAAGAAAAAAAAAAAATTTTCCTTTTTTTCAAAATTTTACTTTAGCGCCAAATTGTTTATTTTAATAAGGATTAAAGGGGAAAATGGACCTCAAAATTTCTTGTGCAATTTCTCCCGAGTATGTCGATAGCCCATATGTGGGGAAAACTACTGTTTGGGAGCACGGTAGGGCTCGGAAGGGAAGGAGAGCCAATTGACTTTTGAAGCATAAAATTGTAAATAGCGAACGCCATGCCGTGTTTGCAGAGCCCCTGTTGTGCCTAAACAGCAGAAACCCCTACTAGAGGCCCCATTTTAGAAACTACACTTCTTGAGGAATTCATCTAGCGGTGCAGTGGGCATTTATAACCCTCAAGCGATTCACAGAATTGTATAACATAGGGCTGATTCAATTGAAAATTATTTATTTTACTCACTTATTTTGCACCATTAATTCCACAGCGCTTCACAGACATTATTGGCACTGTACCCATAGGGGCTCACAGTCTAATTTCCCTATCAGTATGTCTTTGGAGAGTGGGAGGAAACCAGAGTACCCGGAGGAAGCTCACGCAAACATGGGGAGAACGTACAAACTCCTTGCAGATGTTGTCCTTGGTTGGATTTAAACCCAGGACCCCAGCGCTGTAAGACTGCAGTGCTAACCACTAAGCCACCGTGCTGCTCTAAAAAAAAATACCATTTTTTTCCACTAAAATGTTTCTTTTGCCTCAAGTTTTCAATTTTCAAAAAGGGATTATAGGAGAAATTGCATAGCATATTTGTGGTACATTTTCTCCTGATTGCACCAATACCTCATATGTGGTCTATTTTTAAGGCAGAGTGCAAAGCTCAGAAGGGAAGAAGAGCAATATTGTAGTGAATATTTTGCTGGAATTTTTACCATGTCACATTGGTAGAGCCCGAGAGATACCAAAACCCCGTATAAGTGACCTCATTTTACAAACTACACCTCTCAATTAATCTAGCGTTGCAGTGATCATATTGACAGCACAGGTTTGTCACATAACCTTACACCATTTGGCGGTAAAGAAAAAATAATTACATTTTTACCACCAAAATTTTGTTTTAGCCCCAGATTTTACATTGTCCCCACAGGGAAATGGGTAAAAATGGCACAAAAATTTGTAGCACAATTTATTTGAATGTGGCTATTGGCTATACTCCATATGTGGCTGTGCAGTACTACTTACCCACACAGCGAGACTCGGGAGCGACGGAGCACTATTTGACTCTTGGAGATCAAATTAATTGTAGAATAGTTTGCAGACACCATATGCAGAGCCTCAAGTGCCAGAAGAGCAGAATCCCCCCTCAAGTGACCCCATTTTGGAAATGACACCCCTCTCAGAATTTATCTACAGGTGTAGTGACGATTTTGCCTCAAATGTGTGTTTTGCCCGAAAAAAGCAGCAGTATTGCTGAGTGAAAATTGCAAATCTGCCATTGTAGTGCCCATAATATTGTGCCCATTCTTGTGCTTCTGGAGACCTGCAACTGTATATTAGGTGGGCTCTCATCATTACAGAAATGCCAAATGTGGCTGCTAACTGCATGTAGGACACTGTGGGACTCAGAAGGGAGGGGAGCGTTTGGATTTTCCAGAGCCTTTGTGCTACCAGTAACGTGGAAGCCCCCTATATTTCCCTTAAAAAGATGACGGACCTGAGTGTGGACTTGCTTTTTTTGTGGCTTGAGCTGAAACTTTTATTTGTAACATTTTACATAACATTTGGGATCACATTTGTCGGGGGTCTACACTGACACTTACAGTGCCTTGCGAAAGTATTCGGCCCCCTGGAACTTTTCAACCTTTTCCTACATATCATGCTTCAAACAAAAAGATACCAAATGTATATTTTTGGTAAAGAATCAACAACAAGTGGGACACAATTGTGAAGTTGAACAAATTTATTGGTTATTTAAATTTTTGTGGAAATACAAAAAACTGAAAAGTGGGTTGCAATATTATTCGGCCCTTTAACGTAATACTTTGTTATGACACCTTTGCGTGATTACAGCTGCAAGTCTCTTGGGTATCCATTCTAACACCTGGAACGTTTATTTGTGAACCATTCATTGTAGATTTTGCTTTTATGTTTGGGATCATTGTCTTGTTGGAAGACAAATCTCCGTCCCAGTCCCAGGTCTTTTGCTGACTCCAACAGGTTTTCTTCAAGAATGGTCCTGTATTTGGCTCCATCCATTTGCCCATCAATTTTAACCATCTTCCCTTCCCTGCTGAAGAAAAGCAGACCCAAACCAGATGCTGCCACCACCATGTTTGACAGTAGGGATGGTGTGTTCACGGTGATGAGTTGTGTTGCCTTTACGCCAAACATATCGTTTGGCATTGTTGCCAAAAAGTTCGATTTTGTTTCATCTGACCAGAGCACCTTCTTCCACATGTTTGGTGTGTTCTCCAGGAGGCTTGTGGCAAACTTTAAACAACACTTTTTATGGATATCTTTGATAAATGGCTTTCTTCTTGCCACTTTTCCATAAAGGCCCAGATTGTGCAGTGTACGACTGATTGTTGTCCTATGGACAGACTGTCCCACCTCAGCTGTTAAGATCTCTGCAGTTCATCCAGAGTGATGAATGGGCCTCTTGCTGCATCTCTGATCAGTATTCTCCTTGTTTAGAGGGACGGGGGTCTTGGTAGATTTGCAGTGGTATGATACTCCTTCCATTTCAATTGATCGCTTGCACAGTGCTCTTGGGATGTTTAAAGTTTTGGAAATCATTTTGTATCCAAATCCGGCTTTAAACTTCTCCAAAACAGTATCCCGACCTGCCTGGTGTTGTAAGGTTCTTTGTACATGTTCTTGAAACTCAGTTTTTTCCGTCAGCCATTTTGCTTTCTGTCTTTGCTGCAGCTATCTTGCCCTCAGTCAATATGGAGTTTCCAGCTTTCATGTTCCCCGCCCTGATTCTCTCCCTCTTGCTTCTTAAGCAGCCACAGCTGAGCAATCAGTGCTTCAGAATCTAGCCTGCAGTGAACCTGTGACCTGACTCCTGGAAGCCTTGGACTTTGTACTCCAGCTATTCCTACTGAGGAACTCTGGAACACTTGTGGACTCTGGAACCCTGCTCTTTGAAAGATCCACGTTTGCATGGACTTACGGTAACAGAGAAGAAGATCTGAACCTGTTGTGGAGAGTGATTGCTGAGCTTAAGTTATTCTGGCCTGCTGTGTTCCTGCTTCTGTATCTGCAAACTGTGTGACTATTTTTGCCAACTTGTATGAAGTAATACAAGACCTTCTATATCAAACCTGTGTCTCATGTATTTTCATCGCACCCAAGCACAAGACGCTATATGAACTGTACTACATACATTACAAGATTCTGAAGCCAAAACGTTAGTGTTGCTGGTCTGGAGGCTGTGTCTGCTGTAACTGTGGATATCAGATGTCCGGTTGTACTTTCTGTGATGACAGTGTTGTGACTTCTCACAACCATTCCAGTACTCCTGTCTTAAAAGATTGGAAAATGGAGGCCCGCATAAAGGAACTTTGCGGAGTGACTGATAATATCCTTGCAGATTACAGACTATAAAAACCCGTTTTACAAACCTACAGGACCTCATAATCACAATTTGCAAGTGTTTGGACAGACTGCCCAGGATTTGCGAGCCAGGATTGAGGTTCTAGAGGAGCGATTCAGGCTCCTGCCGTAGCCCCGAGTTCTGGGATTCCCCAAGTTGCCCCTTTTCGTTTGGCGGTGAACGTGAAAAATTCAGGGGATTTATTAACCAATGCAATCTGTTTTTTCTGCACATGCTCACAAATTTCCCACTGAACGATCTAAAGTGCTTACTATAATTATGTTACTTACCAACAAGGCTTTGAAGTGGGCAAACCCTCTGATTGAGACTGAGGATGAATGTTTGGTCATCTTGATGCTTTCATTTCAGCCATGGGGCAGGTGTTTGATGACCCCAATCGAGGTGCAACAGCTGAAGCAGCCATGTTAACTTTGCGCCAAGATAAGCACTCGGTAGCTGAATATGCCTTGGATTTCAGGAGATGGGGCCCTTGATACCACCTGGGACAGTTCCGCCAAAAAATCTATTTTTCGAAAGGGGTTGTCTCCACTAATTAAGGATGAACTTGCTCGTGCCGACCCTCCCACTGCCTTAGGTGACTTTATTAACTACTGCATCCGTATTGATGCTCGCCTGACTGAACGCAGGCAGAGAGATGGTTTCGAAAGCAATCGCACTAACCTTTTCCTACCTCTCCCCGCAAGGAACCCCTTTGAGAGGTCACAGGGAACCAAAAACCTGCCCATGCGGTGATTTTTTCAAAAGGTTAGTATGCACGAAAAAAACATTTTTTAAGGAAAATTCATTTTTCATTGGAAGTAGGGCATTTCCTTAAAAAAACTGCCCATTCTCGTAAGACTACTGCAGCCCCTTCATTGGGGGTTTTCGAGAGGAACTGTCGGGGGGCCCCTCAGCTCCAGAGAGATCTGCAGCAACAGTTTTTGTTTCCGGACTTAAACTCCATTACTTTGAGGACGATGACTGTGAAAAACCTGCAATTTTCAGTTTCCTCCGGTGTCCCAGCGGTTTTTGTAGGAAAAAAATTTCTTGTTCCCCTTTCCATCAAATCGGGTTGACTCTTGGGTGTCTAGTTGCATGACGACCAGGGGTAAGGGAATTTATGAGCCCCCTTTGCTCTGAAACAGGGAATATTTTTCGTGAAAAAGGTACCCATACAATAACGGGTTTGGCTCCCGCGACCCGGCCCCAGGGATCGGAAAAAGGACCTTTGGGGGCCCTTTGGTAAAGATATCAAGAGAAACTGTCCTTTATCTTATTTTTCCCCCACTTTCCCTTTTTCTAGGGTCCAGGTGCAGTCAAACCCCCCCATTAAGGGAAAACCCAAGGATTACACTTTCCAAAAAAAGAGCCCAGAATTTCAGCTTGCTCGTTCCTAAAGGAACCATGTCACCCCCTAAACTACCAGCTGTACCCCAGACTAGTGGTTTATGGGGAAAAAAACGCTGACAGCTTCCCCCCACCCCCATATATTGCCCATTGAATAGCCTGGAGTCGAATCCTTTTGGTAAGATCACCCCTGGGGCCCCCAGAAAAAGGTTTTTTAAAGGTTACATAGACGAAAATCTAGCAAGGGCTTATCCCCCCTTTCTTTCCCTGCAGTGCCCCCTTTTCTTTGTAAAAAGAAAGATGGTCTTGACCCCCGCGTAAATAGGGAACTCAATAAGGTTACTATTAAAACCGTTACCCTTGCCTTTAATCCCTGTTTTATTGGAGAGAGTGCGCAGCCAAAAATTTTTTTCTCAAAATTTGGGGATCCCCGGGGGCCTATAACTTGGTCCGTATTAGAGGGGAAAAATGGAAGACTGCATTAGGTCCGCTATGGAACTTTGAATATCTATTATGCCTTTTGGTCTGAGCCCCCCGGGCCCCCACCACTTTCCAAACACTTGGTGAATACTCTTGGGGGATCTCCTAGATACATTCGTGGGAATTTTTTTGGAGTATTAAAATTTTTTTCTAATCCACAAGGAATTTTATGGACATTGAAAAGGGGCGGAACGTCAAAAAAAAAACCATTTCACAAACTTAAAAGTGGAAATTCCAAGGACCGAAATTCATTTCGGGGGGTATTATGTCTACACGGAATTAAGGACGGAAGCAAGCCCAAACCACAAGGTTGGCCAGCCAGAAATGGAAGGGGGTCAGCGCTTCATCGGTTTGCCAATTTCTTTGACGTTTCATTGGAATTTCTCTGAGGTATGTCACCTACACCCAACTTACCGGAAAAAGTCTGGGGTTTTCCCCCGGACCCCAACCCCCGGAAGCATTTTCCCGAAAAAATAAATTTTTCACCGCACCTTTTTTGGGGGACACCCAACCCCCAATTTTTTAAAAAAGGGGGATGCTTCAGCTGGCCGTTGGAGCTTACTTCCCCCAAAAACAGGGGAAAAAAAAGTCTTGCCCCCGTGCCTTTTTCCACAGTTGTTTTCGGCTAAGAGGAACACGTGTGGGAATAGAGGTTGTTGGCCATTATTGCCGCTTCAAAGAATGGGAACCCCCTTCTTCGGGGCTGAAAAAAAGGAGCCCATCGAAACCTTGAATTTATCAGGTGGCTAAGTGCCTGACTCCTCCCGGCCGCTGGAATCTTTTCTTAACAATTTAATTTTGTCATTCTTTTAGCCCCGGATCGCGCAAGGGGAAAGGCTGATGCACCCCTTTGGATTTTCAGCAAGACCCGCCCCCTTTCTCCCCCTAAAATTTTTCCTGACTCTAGTTTCCTGGGTTTATTCTAATCAAGACCTATTTTGGACAAAAGGAAATCCCCCGCGGATTTCCCTTTTGGCAAAACCCCAAGGGACGTAATCTTGTCTTAAGAATGGTGTGTGGATTCGGGACAACGCTGTATATTCCTAAAAATCAGATTGAGGTATTGCAAATCATTCCGTTTTCCCAAAATAGCGGGATAGAGGAAATTTTAAAAAAAAACAGAATTTCTTTCTCTTTTTTTGGGGGCCCACTTTCAGAAAGGTTTTTTTAAACATGACCAGGAAGTTGTGCAAGATGAAAAAACCCCCCGCCCCTCACCAACTGGTCTGTTACAAAAACCCCTTTTTCCCCCCCCTCCCCCCGTGGGGGTCCATTTCTATGGACTTCTTTGTGGCAGGGCCGGATTAAGAAACATGATGGGCCTGGAAGCTGAAGGGGCGGGGCAAGGGTGGGGCCAAACACGGCAATTCACAAAGGCCAAAAATGTAACGTAAAAGATATAAATTAAAGTCCGGCCGATCAGACAAGAATTTGGACAGTCTAAACGGCCCTTAATACTGCCCACATAGCCCCCTTATAGTGCCACACACAGCCCCCTTAATACTGCCACACAGCCATCTCATAATACTGCCATACATAGCCACATTAGTAATATTGCGTCAGAGAGGCCCCATACACAGATATATGGCAACATTGAGAGGCCCATTCTAGTATATAGCGCAGCATTAATGGCCCATAGTATATATAAGCGCAGCATTAGAATGGCCCGATAGTATATATAGCGCAGCATTGAATGGCCCATAAGTTGCGCAGCATTGAATGGCCCATAGTTATATAGGGCAGCATTGAGAGGGCCTCTTATGCTGCCCTATTATACTATGGGCCTTTCAATGCTGCGCTATATACTATAATCGGCCTCTCAATGCTGCCTTATATACTATGGGCCATTCAATGCTGCGCTATATACTAGAATGGGCCATTCAATGTGCCTATATATCTAATGGGCCATTCAATGCTGCGCTATATACTAGAATGGGCCATTCAAATGCTGCCCTATATATACTATGGGCCATTCAATGCAGCGCTATATACTATAATCGGCCTCTCAGAGGCCCATTATTAGTATATAGCGTAGCATTGAATGGGGGCCATAGTATATAGGGCAGCATGCCAGCATTGAGAGGCAGGCACCAACCACAAACACACGCTCACCCAGCGCAGGGCACCACCACAACACACTGCGCACACTCACCCAGCGCGGGCACCACCACCACAACACATGCTCACCCAGCGCAGGCACAACACATGCGCACACTCACACAGCGCGGGCACCACCACCACAACACCGCTCACCCACGCAGGCACAACACACTGCGCACACTCACACAGCAACGGCACCACCACCACAACACCTGCGCACACTCGCCCAGCGCGGGCACCACAAACACACTGCGCACACTAACCCAAGTCCAAGAACGCCGCCGGAGGGGCACTACAAGCCCAGCGCCCTGCCGGATTGGGGGGCACTACAAGCCCCAGCACGCCGCCGGAGGGGGGCACTACAAGCCCCAGCACCCTGCCGGATGGGGGGGCATACAAGCCCCAGCACGCCGCGGAGGGGGCACTACAAGCCCCAGCCACCCTGCCGGAGGGGGGCCTACAAGCCCCAGCACTCTGCCGGAGGGGGGCACTACAAGCCCCAGCACCCTGCCGGAGGGGGGCACTACAAGCCCCAGCACCCTGCGGAGGGGGCACTACAAGCCCCAGCACGCCGCCGGAGGCGCACTACAAGCCCCAGCACCCACCTCCTGTTCTTCATGGACGTGTCCTTCTTGTCCAGCACCCCGGGCACACAGCTGGTGAGCTCCATCCAGTCGGCGTGCAGCCCGCAGCTCCAGCCCGTGGAGAAGCGGGAGAAGAGCAGGTCTCCCGGCGGTTGGGCCGGTAGCAGGTACACTTCTTCTGGCCGGGTCTGCAGTCACACGGCACCTCCAGCCGACTTCTGCACCAGGTGCCGCCCGAAGGTCATGCCGCCGGTCTTCTGGATGTCAGGAACAGATCACTCCTCCCAGGACAGGAAATGCTGCAGTGCTGCTGCCGTGCCGCCGCCCCCCACACATGTGCCGCCTGGGGCGGACCGCCCCGCCCACGCTACGCGGCAGCCGAGACATCGGCGCGGCCGCGCGGCCGGCTGGGCCGCGGATGGGCCTATTTCTAACAAGGGGCATGGAGCTGCAGCTCCATCAGCCCCTACTTAATCCGGCCCTGCATTGTGGAGTTCCAACCTCTCAAGGGAAAAACCATTCTAGTGGTGGTTGATCGTTTAAAAAAGGCAGCTCATTTTATCCTTGTGTCGGCTTACCCACTGCAAAACAGACATCAGATTTGATGATTAAAGATTGTTTCGCTTACATGGAGTACCGGATGAGGTTATTTCGGATCGAGGGTGCAATTCACTTCAAGGTTTTGGCAAAATTTCTGTGCAGCATTGGGCATTAAAGTAAACCTTTTTCTGCTTTCATCCCCAGACTAATGGACAGACCGAACGAACCCAATCAAACTCTGGAGCAGTATCTCCGCTGCTTTATCTGCCACCTACAGGATGATTGGGTGGATCTACTTCCATTGGCTGAGTTCTCTTATAACAACTCTCAGAGCGCCTCCATAAGCAGTCTCCTTTTTACTCCAATCTAGGTTATCATCCTAACATTCTTCCACGATTTCCCATGAAACGCCTTTAACCAGCATGGCTGAAGAATCACGTCTTTACAGAAGAATATGGATCTTCTAAAGGAGAATCTGGAATTGGCTCAGGAAAGGTACAAGAAAGCAGCAGATAAATTTCGTAAACCTGCACCAGCTTTCAAGGTAGGAGACCTGGTCTGGCTGTCAACCAGAAATCTTAAGTTAAGGATTCCATCGTCTAAGTTGGGACATAAGTACATTGGACCCTATAAAATCAGTAAAATTATAAGTGCCGTTGCTTGTCGTCTTCAACTGCCTAGAACTATGAGAATCCACCCGTCTTTCATGTATCCCTACTAAAGGCTGCAACACCCAAAACGTTTCCTGGACGTTCTTCTCCTTGCCCTGACCAGTGCTAGTCGATGGCAGGAAGAATTTGTGGTGGAAAGAATTCTAGATTCCAGGTTATACAGAAATCAGTTACAATATTTGATTAAATGGCAGGCTACCCAGTGGAGGACAACTCATGGGAACCAGTCAATAACGTTAATGCTCCTCGTTTGCTCCGCCAGTTTCATCAGAGGTACCCAGACAAGCCTGGTCTGAGGCCAAAGCGGAGGTTTGTCCCTAAGGGGGGAGTAATGTAAGGTTCTTTGTACATGTTCTTGAAACTCAGTTTTTCCGTCAGCCATTTTGCTTTCTGTCTTGCTGCAGCTATCTTGCCCTCATCAATATGGAGTTTCCAGCTTTCATGTTCCCGCCCTGATTCTTCCCTCTTGCTTCTTAAGCAGCCCCAGCTGAGCAATCAGTGCTCAGAATCTAGCCTGCAGTGAACCTGTGACTGACTCCTGGAAGCCTTGGACTTTGTACTCCAGCTATTCCTCTGAGGAACTCTGGAACACTTTTGGACTCTGGAACCCTGCTCTTTGAAAGATCCACTTTGCATGGACTTACGGTAACAGAGAAGAAGATCCTGAAAACCCGTTGTGGAGAGTGATTGCTGAGCTTAAGTTATTCTGCCTGCTGTTCTCCTGCTTCTGTATCTGCAAACTGTGTGACTATTTTTGCCATGTATGAAGTAATACAAGACCTTCTATATCAAACTGTGTCTCATGTATTTTCATCGCACCCAAGCACAAGACGCTATATGAACTGTACTACATACATTACAGGTGTGTTCCTTGGTCTTATGATGCTCTCTGTGCTTCAAACGGAACCTGTGACTATCACAGAGCAGGTGCATTTATACGGAGACTTGATTACACACAGGTGGATTATATTTATATCAGTAGTCATTAAGACAACATTGGATCATTCAGAGATCCACAATGAACTTTGGAGTGAGTTTGCTGCACTGAAATAAAGGGGCTGAGTAATATTGCACCCCACTTTTCAGTTTTTGTATTTCCACAAAAATGTAAAATAACCAATACATTTCGCTCAACTTCACAATTGTGTCCCACTTGTTTTTGATTCTTCACCAAAAATTTACATTGGTATCTTTATGTTTGAAGCACGATATATAGGGATAAGGTTGAAAAGTTCCAGGGGGCCGAATACTTTTGCAAGGCACTAATATTGGGGTTTCCATCTAAATCTCCAAATGACACGATACAGTTTGAAACCCTTGAGGGATCCATTCATTACTAAGAGGCAGCAGAGTTACTCTGGGCTCTGTTTGGCCCTCTGTTCAGCGGTGTCCTTCTTTCAGAGGTGCACAAAACTGTGTTGACTGTGCTTTTATCCCACACTTAAAAAGAGAGACACTGCAGGATCACAGGTCAATGGTATCCACAGTATCTCCATCTGCATCATAGGGAATCTTGCGACAGAGGTTTCATCTGAATGAAGTTTTTCAGAGATTTAGACAGAAATCCCAGTGTAAGCACTCAGCGAGAGCGCAGGATAAATGTGAGCCGAGCCTTACTGCAATCTTTGGGAGGCAGAAGAACAATCAAACGCATGTGAAGAATTGGTTTTATTTATTTTCTACGCTGTTCCTGGTGCAGTGAAAGTGACGACTTTATTCTTCGAGTCGGTGGGTTACCAGATTTTATAGTTTTTTTATGTATGGCAGCTGTCACACAGTAAAAGAAATTTTTTTTTGCAAAACAAGTTTTTGCAGCGTCATATTTTGAGAGCTATAATTTTTCTTTATTTCTGCAGACAAAATGAGGGCATGTTTTTTGCTGGACGAGTTGGCATTTTTATTGGTTCCATTTTCGGTCACATAACATTTTTTGATCACTTTTGAGTGACAGAATGAACAAAAACCAGCAATTCATGAATTTTTTTTTGCCATTCACCAAGTGATAACTTTATTCTTCAAATCAGTACGATTACAGCAAACACCACATTATATAGTTTTTTTATGTTTGGTGCTTTTATAAAAAAATATATTTTAAAGAAAAAAAATTGTTTTTGAATCGTTTTATTCTGAGATCTATAACTTTTTTATTTTTGCGCTGATGGAGCTGTGTGGCAGCTTATTTTGCAGGACAAGATGACGTTTTCAGCTGTACCATTTTATTTACAGTTGACTTTTTGATTCGTTTTATTCCATTCTTTGTTCAGCAGTTTTATGAAAAAGCATAGTTTTTTGCTAAATTTTTTATGGTGTTCACTGAAGTGGTAACTAGTTTTATAGTTCAGGTTGTTTCGGAATACATTTAATTATTGAATTCATATTTTTCTTTTTTGTTCTTTATTTTGTGATTTTTAAAAATATTTTTACATTTACATTTTTTTTTTTCTTTTTTTACCTTGTCCCAGGATGGGACATCAACTTTTTCCTGCCCTGATCACTGATCTAATACTTTTGCATTGCAGGGGATTAGATCACTCTCCCCAGTCCTGCAAGCCTCTGTCTCAAGGTAACCCTTGACTCTGATCTCTCCTTCAAACACATATCCAAGCTATTTCCCCTTCCTGCCGACTCCAACTTAAAAACATCTCCCGGATCCGCACATTCCTCAACCAAGAATCTGCAAAAGCATTAGTTCATGTCCTCATTATTTCCC
Source organism: Oophaga sylvatica (assembly GCA_033576555.1). NCBI lineage: Eukaryota > Metazoa > Chordata > Amphibia > Anura > Dendrobatidae > Oophaga > Oophaga sylvatica. The sequence continues at coordinate 148,491,023 of JARQOD010000001.1, forward strand.
GCCTCATCTAATGCAAATACTCCTTTGTGGCCTCACCTCTAAAGCCCCGTCTCACATAGAGATATCGCTAGCGAGATCGCTGCTGAGTCACTAGTTTTGTGACGCAGCAGCGAGCTCACCAGCGATACGCTGTGTGTGACATTCAGCGACGATCAGCCCCCCTGCCGGGTATCGCTGACGTCGCTGAAAGGCCAGGACATTTTTTTGATCGCTGGTCTCCCGCTGACAGGCACGCATCACTGCGTGTGACAGGCGGGAGACCAGCGATCCGCTGGTAACCAAGGTACACAGCGGGTTTCCAGGCGCGGGGCTGTGCCTAGAAACCCGCTGGTTACCTTGGATACCAGCGCCCTGATGCAGGGAGCTGGTAACCAAGGTACACAGCGGGTTTCCAGGCACCGCGCAGCGCCTGGAAACCCCGATGTGTACCTTGGTTACCAGCTCCCTGCATCAGGGCGCTGGTATCCAAGGTACACTGCGGGTAACTAAGCGATGTTCCCGCAGTGTCGCTTGTACTGATCGCTGCCTGAGCGCCTGTTTGGCAGCTCAGCAGCGATAATGTAGCGATACACCAGCGATCCTGATCGTTGTCGGGATCGCTGGTGTGTCGCTATGTGAGACCCAGTCTTAAGACTTTCGCACTCCTCCAATCTATCCTAAACTCCACTGCCTGACTAATCCACTTATCGCCTCTCTCCTCTTCGTCAGTCCCTTCACTGGCTCCCAATGGCCCAGAGACTCCAGTTCAAAACTCTAACCTTGGCATACAAAGCCATCCACAAGCTGTCTCCAACATACGTGTGATCTAGTCTTCCGGTATTACCTGCATGCAACCTCTGATCTTCACAAGATCTCCTTCTCTACTCCCCTCTTATATCCTCTTCCCACAATTGCATATAAGATTTTTCCCATGTATCCCCTCTACTCTGAACGCCTACCCCAACAAATCAGACTTCCGCCTACAATGGAAACCTTCAAAAAGACCTGAAAACCTACTTTTCCAACAAGCCTACAACCTGCAGTAACTCTCGTTCCACCAAACCGCTGCACGCCAGCTCTACCCTCACCACTGTACCCCGCACCATCCCTTGTAGACTGTGAGCCCTCGCGGGCGGGGTCCTCCTTCCTCCTGTACCAGTCGGTGACTGTTTTTATTTCATGATTATTGTACTTGTTTTTTGTCATGTAAACCTCTTTTCACATGTAAATCACCATGGAATAAATGTCGCTAATAATAATTAAAATAATGAGACCTACTTCACCAGCATTGTGCTGCAATGTAGCAGCTGCATTCAGCAATATTTGACTGCGCAATCTGTGAAGTTGTCAATTCGCCATTTAAGGCTAGCCTTAGTCATTCTATATTAATGGAAAGTTTCTTGTTCCAGATTTGCTCACATAAAGCAGAAAATGCATTTTCATACCTTCCTCCTTAAAGGGGTTTGCCCATGAAGTTATCACCTATCCATAAGGTAGGTGATAACTTATATATTGGTGTGTTTCTAATCGCTGGGACTCGCACGATCAGAACAGGGCACTTTTATCCTTGATAACAATGGAGCAGCAGTGTACTTGGCCGACCGACTCTCCACGCATTCCCTATGGGGCTGCCAAGCGCTTTATTTTCTTAAGAATGTCGACAGAGGGGCATGCACATTGCGCCAACATTTTAAGGGGATACAAGCATCTCGTCTTGATAAAGGTGCGATCCCTGAGGTTGGATCCACACTTATCTGTAAGCTATCATCAATCTGGCGGATGGGTGATAAATTATCTTCAGTTGGCAACCCCTTTAAATCATGAAAATAAATAGCAATAAAAATATTCCATAATACGAACTGAGTATTTATTCCCATTTCAACAAGGCTGCAGAATAGCAGACACCTTGCAAAACTACACAAATATGCAGTTCTGCAAAGTTTTGCATTTTGTCACAATGGCATTCTTCTACGCCATAGTTAATATACCATGTCAATGTTATTATGCTCAAAGCAGTAGATGAACTCATCTCACAAAGCCAGTCAGCTGAATGCTGACATGTAAAGATGGCCTATCTTGTTGGATCCCTCACTACAGATCCTACACTGCATCTGGAAGTGATATTAAGAGCTGTGCGTATCAGAGCTTCATGAATTGGGTTTCCATGGTCAAATAACTGTTACAACCCTGAGATCACCAGGCACAAGCCAATCAACAGCTGGAGTGATAGAGCACGCCACTACGCACTCGGGAAAACGTGTTGTCAGGAGTGAATAAGCACATTTCCATATCTGGCAATCTGATAGATGAATCTTGTTTGGTGAATGCCTACTGAGAATTAGTTTTGGGAGGATAATGGTGTAGAATTAACCTCTATGTCTAGTGAAGAAATTCTACAGCATACAAAGAAATTGTTGAGATTTGGAAGTTTCCCAATCTGTGGTAACAACTTGGGTAAAATCCTTTCCTGCCCCAGCTAAAGGCACATAAATAACACGAGCGCTGAGTTTAGTGTTGAGGACCTTTAATGACTGCACAAAAACCCCAGAGCAATCTGACAATTTGGGGATGAATGAGAACACTGATTTTTGAGAAAAGATCTTCCTTTACGACATTAGTGGCAGATCTTAAAGATGCTCCTTCGCTGGGTTTGGCACAACACACAGACTTTTCTTCTTAGTTTTTTTACATTAGAAGTATATAGATCTAAGACACTAATTTCAATGAGATCTCGGCGCCCTCGGTGACAGATGCCTGGTGGACACAAAACGGGCAGTTGGATTTCAACTTGGGTAGGCAGATTTCCATTCCACCATATATTAGTCCTCGTGCCGTCTTCTTTGGAAGATCATGTTACGTGGGCATCTCATAAGAGATTTCATTCTACTCCAACATCTTGTTTTAAGACTTCACAGAAGTGTGAATATTTGCAAAATAAACATATCTGCTAATGGAAACATAACTCCATTATACAGACTTATGATTTTGTAATGGGGCATACAACAATCTCACAGTGATGGTCAGATGACTACATCATTTTGACCATTTAGTGTACATATCATACTGCAATTAAGACTATTCAGTTGGACGGACTAATGAGGACACTTTCATGACCTTATACATGTCTAAAAAATCTCACAGAATATTTCTAGATTTTCACAAAATCTGATAGTGACATCTAGTGGTGGTTTATGTGACAACAGAACAGACCATTCTAATGCAGCATAATATAGTATACGCTAAAGTGCTGCACTGACGTCCACAGAGTTCGCAGCTAGGAATCCGCTGACTGATAATCCCAATCTGACAGTATAGTTCACGCTATAAACTGCAGGAATAATCCTGATAGGCCGGGATCACACATGCGAGGAAATCGTCCATGCTCGCATGTGAAATCCCAGCTCTGGCGCCGGCACTCGGGAGTGGAGCGGAGTGGCTGCTTATAAATACATGCAGCCCCCATTCCACTCCCGAGTGTCGGCGCCAGAGCTGGATTTCACATGCGAGCATCGGCGATTTCCTCGCATCCAAAAAAAGGTGCACTCAAGCATACTAAAGCATGACAACATAGAATATATGAAATTTTGAATAGAATAGGGCTTTGGAATATAAGGAAACAATTTGAGACGCTTAGTATAAACATTATGGCCAAACATTTTAAAGCCCAACAACCATCGTCAAGGTGGTCTCAATTCTGGTGAGTCCATGACCTAATGTGAACACCTCTATTAGGCTGATATCTGAATTTCTGGGTGAATAGCACCTCTGTCAGTAATGCCTGCATTTATGGGTAAAGTAGGGACCTGGTGTAATTAAAATCACCACCTGGTGGGGCGGAGTGCTCGGTCAGCAAGCTAACATTCAAAAGACAAAAAACCTGACTGGCACTTCCAGACTAATGTGAACTAGGTGCAAACCAAAGGGAGCTACCCTCAATGTAAAACATCCAAAAAAAGGCTGCACTCAAGCATACTAAAGCATGACAACATAGAATATATGAAATTTTGAATAGCAATAGGCTTTGGATATAAGGAACAATTGGCGCTTAGTATAAAATTTGGCCAAAATTTTAAAACCCAACACCCCGCCAGGTGGTCCCCAAATTTTTGGGTCCCCAAACCCAATGTGAACATACCTATTAGGCTGAAAATTGAATTTTGGTGAAAACACCTCTTCGTAAAACCTGCATTTTTTTTGGGAAAAAGGGCCGGTTAATAAAACACCACTGGGGGGGGCGGAGTGCGGTCAGCAAGCAACATTCAAAAAAAAAAAAACTGACTGGCATTCCAACAATGTGAAAAAGGGGAAACCCCAAAAGGGGCTACCCCCTGTAAAATCCAAAAAAAGGCTGACTCAAGCATACTAAAGATCAACAAGGAAAATGAAATTTTGAAGCAAAAGGCTTTGGAATATAAGGAAAATTTGAGAGCTTATATAAAAATTTGGCCCAAAATTTTTTTAAACCCAAAAACCATCGTCAAGGGGTTTTTAAAAATTTGTTGGTCCCTAACCTAATGTAACTACCCCTTATTAGGCTGATATCTAATTTCGGGTGATATCCCCTTTCGTATGCCGCATTTTGGTAAATAGGGACCCGGTGAATAAAATACCCCTTTGGGGGGGGGGATGCCGGTCGCAAGCCAACATCAAAAAAAAAAAAATGACGGGGCTTCAATAATGTGAACTAGGGGGAAAAACCAAAAAGGGAGCACCCCCCTGAAAACATCCAAAAAAGGCTGCCTCAAGCATAAAAGCATGACAAATAGAATAAGAAATTTTGAAAAAACAATGGGGTTTTGGAATAAAGGAACAAATTTTAGACGCTTAGTTAAACATTTGGCCCCAAAAATTTTTAAACCCAAAAACCACGTCAAGGTGGCTCAAAATTTGTTGGGGGCCCAACCAATTAAAACCTCTATTAGGCAAATCTGAATTTGGGAAAAAGCACCTCGTCAGTAATGCCTGCATTTTTGGGAAAGTAGGGGGTGGTTAATTAAAAACCCCCCGGTGGGGGCGGGTGCCGGGCAAAAAACTTCAAAAAACAAAAAAATGACTGGCCTTCCCCCTAATGTGAACTAGGGGGAAACCAAAGGGACATCATGTAAAAAATCCAAAAAAAGGGGCACCAAGCATAAAAAGCATGAAAAAAATTTATGAAAAATTTTAAAAAACAATTGGCTTTGGAAATTAAGGAAAATTTGAGACGCTTGTATAAACATTTGGCCAAACTTTTAAAGCCCAACACCATTCAAGGTGGTCTATTTGGGGTTTGGGCCCCCAACCCCAAAGTGAACATACCCCCATTAGGCTGATATTGAATTTTGGGGAATATCCCCCCGCAGTAAGCCTGATTTATGGGGAAAAGGGCCTGGAATTTTTAAAATCACCCCTGGGGGGCGGGTTCGGCACAAGCTAACATCAAAAGACAAAAAATGCTGGGACTTCCAGACTAATGTAACAGGGCAACCAAAAGGGGGGGGCCCCATGTAAAACATCCAAAAAAAGGCTGCACCAAGCATACTAAAAACAAAACATAGAATTTAAAAAAATTTTTTAAAAGCAATAGGCTTTGGAAAAAGGAACAATTTGAGACGCTTTTTTATAAATTTGGGGCCAACATTTTTTAAAACCAAAACCATCGTCAAGGGGGCTCATTCTGTTGGGGGGCCCCAAAACCAATGTGAACAACCTTATTAGGCTATTTAATTTTGGGGGGTATGCACTCTGTCATAATGCCCCCCTTTAGGGAAAATGGGGGGGTGTAATTAAAATCACCCCTGGGGGGGGGAGTGCTCGGGGAGCAAGCAACATTCAAAAGACAAAAAACCTGATGGCACTCCAGACTAATGTGAACTAGGGGAAACAAAGGGCTACCCCCTGTAAAACATCCAAAAAAAGGTGCACTCAAGCATCTAAAGGACAAATAGAAATATGAAATTTTGAATAGCAAAAGGCTTTGGAAAAAAGGAACAATTTTGGGGCGTTAGTATAAACATTTTCCAAACATTTAAAGCCCAAAACATGTCAAGGTGGCTCAATTCTTGGGTCCCTAACCTAATGTGAAACATACCTCTTTTAGGTGAATCTGAATTTTGGGTGAATATGCCCTCTGTCAGTAATGCCTGCATTTATGGGAAAGTAGGGACCTGGTGTAAATTTAAAAAACCACTGGGGGGCGGAGTGTCGGTCACAAGCAACTTCAAAAGACAAAAAACCCCACTGGGCCCTTCCCAATAAGTGAACTAGGTGCAAAACCCAAAAGGGGGCTACCCCCATGTAAAACATCCCAAAAAAAGGGTGCACTCAAGCATACAAAAAATGAAACATAAAATATGAAATTTTTTAAAAGCATATGGGTTTGGAATAAAGGAACAATTGAGCGCTAGTTTAAAAAAATTTTTGGCCCAAAAATTTTAAAGCCCAAAAACCCTCGTCAAGGTGGTCCAATTCTGTTGGGCCCTAACCCAATGTGAACATACCTTTTAGGTGATATCTGAATTTCTGGGGGAAAAGCACCTCTGTCAGTAATGCCCGCATTTTTGGGAAAGTAGGGATGGTGTAATTAAAACACCCCCTGGGGGGGCGAGTGCCGGTAGCAAGCTAAATTCAAAAGACAAAAAACCTGACTGGCACTCCAGACTAAAGGAATAGGTGCAAACCCAAAAGGAGCTACCTCATGTAAAACATAAAAAAAAAGGGTGCACTCAAGATACTAAAAAAGACAACATAGAATATATGAAATTTTGAATAGCCAATATGGCTTTGGAATATAAGGAAAAATTGGACGCTTTTGTATAAACATTTGGCCAAACTTTTTTTGCCCAACAACCATCGTCAAAGGGGGTCCAATTGTTGGGGGCCCAACCTAATGTGAACATACCCCTATTAGCTGATATCTGAATTTTCGCCTGGGGAAAATGCACCCCTGTCGTAAGCCCCGCATTTATGGGGAAAGTAGGGGGCCGGTGTTTAAAAAATCACCACCGGTGGGGGGGATGCCGGTCAAAGCTAAATTAAAAGACAAAAAACCTGAGGACTTCCGTAATGTGAATAGGTGAAACCCCAAAGGGGGCTACCCTCTGTAAAACATCCAAAAAAGGCTGCCTCAACAAATAAAGCATACAACAAGAATATAGAAAATTTTTAAAAGCAAAATGGCTTTTTGGGAAAATAAGGAACAATTTAGACCTTAGTATAAACATTGGCCCAAAAAATTTTTTAAAACCCAACAACCATGTCAAGGTGGGGCTCAATTCTGTTGGGTCCCCAACCTAAAGTGAAATACCTCTTTAGGGAAAACTGAATTTTTGGGGGAATATGCACCTCTGTCAGTAATGCCTGCATTTATGGGTAAAGTAGGGACCCGGTAATTAAAAAACCACCCGGGGGGGCGGAGGCTCGGGCAGCAAGCTAAAAAATTAAAAAGACAAAAAAATGACGGGGATTCCAACTAATTGGGGAATAGGTGCAAACCAAAAGGAGCACCTCAAAAAACATCCCAAAAAAGGCTGCACTCAAAACAACTAAAGCATGACAAAATAGAATATATGAAAAAATTTTAATAGCAATAGGCTTTGGGTATAAGAACAATTTTAGACGCTTGTATAAACATTTTGGCCCAAAATTTTTTAAAACCCCAAAAACCCCCCCCAAGTGGTTCAATTCGTTGGGTCCCTAACCTAATGAAAAATCCTCTATTAGGCTGAATCTGAATTTTGGGGGAATAGCACCCTGTCATAAAGCTGCATTTATGGGGAAGTGGGACCTGGTGTAATTAAAAACACCCCCTGGTGGGGGCGGGGTGCTGGCCCAAAGCAACATTTAAAAGCAAAAAAATGACTGGACTTCCCGACTAATTGAACTAGGGGCAAACCAAGGGGGCACCTCATAAAACATCCA
>JARQOD010000001.1:148499000-148665821 GCA_033576555.1 Oophaga sylvatica
TCGAAGCACATCCTCCACCCGACCAGCTCCCTGGACCTGCTAAACATCTGACAAGTAAAAGGTATGGAAAGACGCTGGATGGTGTGAGACTGATTCATTTATCTGCACCCTACATCATTAATACCATAGACTTTGAGGGACCAGTCCCACCTGTGGGGGGACCGTCATCTAGCTGCCACAACATCCCCTCAGAGATCTACTGCAGCGCTGGTCTTAGTGATCAGACAACTACAGGTGGCGTCACGAACTGTTATCTACTAAAACCCCTGTAAATAACCCCCCCCTTTAACGCCTGACCGCCAGGGACACGGAACGAGCCACGCTACCAGTGACATTCCCTATAGAAATCTACAGGCTCGGCTCCGAGTACCCCATATCCTGGTAACCCACAATTGTGGTGCGGGTCACACAACTTGGCGTCACGAACAGGATGCGAAACTCGCAAAATTGCGAGCCCTGTGTGCCTGTGGAGGTGTTTTTGTGAAAAAGGACTGTTTGCTATTTTTGGCGCTAAAATCCGCCATTTTGCCGCCAAATTCGCGCCCTCAGGCGCTGGGAAGAAGGTGGGCGTGGATTCGTGGGCGTGTGCCCCCCTGTGGCGTGAAGAGAATGCCTGCCCTCTCAAAGTGCTATTACAATATGCGATCCTGCCCTACAGCAAAGGAGGTCCGCCTCCTCTTCACCTTCCCTGCGAAGAGGAGGAGACGCAAACCCCGCCTCCACGGAAGAGACTGGACGGCTCTGGTAGAAAGAGAGAGTGTTCTGGAACATGATGGAGGCAGGACGTGTGCAGCCGAGCAGGGAAGCGGTGGAAGGCAGGCCCCATTCCCCAGCCAAGCTGCCACTAGAACCAGAACCATCTGTGGTCCTGCACCTGCAGCAAGCCTTGCTGGAGATTGGAGAGGAAAATGCAAGGTTAAAGAAGATGATCCTGGCAACGACCTGACGAGGAGGAGATTGAGAAACGCCGGGTAACCAGATACAGCGGCGGCTGTGGGACGCGGTGTTCTCTCCCCTCGACGACCCTCCACGATTTGAATTACCAAAACTTCTGCTGCCCAAGGCTAAGGAGCAACCGGAGGCTACCCCCAAAAGGACCGACCCTGATCCTACCGATGGAGCGGTGGAAGCGAAGGAGGTTGAGGAGGTACCGCCAGTTCCGGAACGCCCGCCCGGCCAGGAGGCCGCAGCAGATGATCGATCCCCGGTAGGGACACCGGAGGGGTCCTGTCCATCATTACCAGACGTCGACTGGGATGAGATGGCGCGCCTGGATGACGTCGCCTACGCCGCCCAATGGGAACGTGAGTGGCAGCGTCGCGAAGAGGAACAGCGACGCCGGCAGGAGGAAGAGCGGGAAGTGCAGTGGAACCGGCAGCGGCAGTACGAGCAGCTGATTGCGGATAAGGAAAGTGTCCGCCGGGAAAAAGGTACTCTAAGGGAACCGCGGCGGCAGGGGTGTGTGACAGAGTTCCAGCTCCGGAAGGGTGGGGCTTCATTAGAGACCGGGCCTCTACCCAGGGGTCTTTGTCAGTCGCAGGGACGTAGAATCCCACCTGCCCATCGGCCATCCCGGGAGGGACCTAATCAATGGGACATAGTAACCTATACACGGCACTGGGGTATGAAAGGATGGTATGCCTTAAATGTCGCAGTCGTCAGAGACCCGTCCCCGACGCAGGTAACGTCACCATTGCCAGCGCGTCACAGTCCCGAGCTCCCGCTGCACCAGGCCGTGCCCCGGCATCGCCCATGAACGTACGTCACAGTTGGAAGCGCCCCCTGCATATTCTACTCTGCCAGTGCCTCGTACCAAGACACAAGCTACGACTCATTCCAAATCGCAATTTGCACCGCCGGATATAGCGGCACCAACAGCGACACCTTCGGAGATACCGCTTGCGTCCTACATGATGGAGTCACCCGATGGGACCGTAGTGAGGATGAAAACAGTCGCTACTCAGACTTGGATAGCAGGTCACGACCTATTTGTCATGTGCTCTAAAGAGCATCGCATTGTTCCAGCCCCCGGGATGGAAAGTGTAACTGAAGTTAGCAAGAAATGTGAAGAACGGTAGGACCCAGACAGGGTTTGCCACAGCTAAGAAGATGTAAAAAGTTTTTGATAAAAGAAATAATTGCTGTTTTGCACTTTATTGCTATGTATAGGGTTTACATAGTTTTATATTATAATGAGTAGAATGCCCGGCTGGGTACCAGAGTGAAAATTTGAAAAAGTTGATTGCATAGTTTACATATAGAATACCCTGGTTGGGTAAATACCGTGAGAAGTATAATGTGAGTTTCAGAAGTTACCAATATGTGTCTTTTATTATGTCATGGACTTTGAGGCTGAGGACTCTGCCAGCCCAGAACTTATCTTTGTACATAGTTGCGCTTCGGTGCATTATATTGGTTTTACATGAAACCACAGCACAATTATTACCTCTGAATATAAAACCGTGTGGTGTGGCACTGAGCGAGGTCTGCAGCCAGAAGTCCTGCAGCCCACCCAGGACCCACGTTGAAGTTTTGGTGCGGGTCCTTCACAAGAATATTGTTGATATGATATACTTATGGAAAGTATGTTTTGTATTTTTCTATGTCTAATGTTGAATGCAACGTTTTAAGAAATTCTTACCTCCCGGATGGGAAGAGTTTAATGTTTATTGTTAATGAAAAACATAATGTCTTCTTGTATTTCACAGCCCGGGAGTGCTGTATTTTACCATGGGGGAATGTGTAGCCCTGGTGTGAAGGCACACACAGTACCCTGGAGGATGTGCGGAGAGGTAACAGTTTAATGCTCAATAACCATTCACTCCACCACACACTTGGACACACCCATAGGGTATACAAGCTAGTGACATACATCAGAGAGGGTTGATTCAGTGTGCAGTCTGAGGAGAGAGGAGAGGAGATCAGATTGCATTTCCTGTCAGAGCTCTGGGTGAGCTAAAGTCAGACAGACAGTTTGGATGGAAAGAAGGGTTAGCAGCAGAAAACTTCAGTCGCCTGTCCCAAGGACAGTGAAGTTCAGTCGACGTGCTCCTGAACTAGAAGAATACTGAGCATCTGTTAGCGAGCTCCAAGGAAGAAGCAAGAAGGGATTGACTTGCATTACCTTAGGAAGTGTGGAGTGCTTATGCTACAAGCGCGAACAGGGCGAAGGGCGCAGTGGAAGAAGTTATAGCAGTGCCTTAAGGATTGGACTATCCTGCACATTGTTCACCGGTCACTGGGGACCGAAGTGTCACTACAGCTTCAGGCGTAGTGGTAGAAAAACCAGAGTCTTACTGGACCTTAGGTCGCAGAAAGCAGCCCTTGGAGTGTCGGTACGTAACAGGGGTCAGGGAGAGTGGGAACCTGGAGTCACTGCAGGACAACAGTAGAAACCCAGCTCTCTCAAAGGAAGGCTCCGACCACAAAACTGACCGGGCCGTACAGCTAAGGAGTTAGCTGGAGTATTCGGAGTGAACTTGGCTCTATGCAGGTTGGACTCATAATATTGGAAGTAAAGGAGGCCCCCAACCTGTTCAGCTGTTATCTCGAAGCACATCCTCCACCCGACCAGCCTCCCTGGGACCTGCCTAAACATCTGACAAGTAAAAGGTATGGAAAGACGCTGGATGGTGTGAGACTGATTCATTTATCTGCACCCTACATCATTAATACCATAGACTTTGAGGGACCAGTCCACCTGTGGGGGACCCGTCATCTAGCTGCCACAACATCCCCTCAGAGATCTACTGCAGCGCTGGTCTTAGTGATCAGACAACTACAGGTGGCGTCACGAACTGTTATCTACTAAAACCCCCGTAAATAACCCCCCCTTTAACGCCTGACCGCCAGGGACACGGAACGAGCCACGCTACCAGTGACATTCCCTATAGAAATCTACAGGCTCGGCTCCGAGTACCCCATATCCCTGGTAACCCACAATTGTGGTGCGGGTCACACAACTTGGCGTCACGAACAGGATGCGAAACTCGCAAAATTGCGAGCCCTGTGTGCCTGTGGAGGTGTTTTTGTGAAAAAGGACTGTTTGCTATTTTTGGCGCTAAAATCCGCCATTTTGCCGCCAAATTCGCGCCCTCAGGCGCTGGAGAAGAAGGTGGGCGTGGATTCGTGGGCGTGTGCCCCCCTGTGGCGGAAGAGAATGCCTGCCCTCTCAAAGTGCTATTACAATATGCGATCCTGCCCTACAGCAAAGGAGGTCCGCCTCCTCTTCACCTTCCCTGCGAAGAGGAGGAGACGCAAACCCCGCCTCCACGGAAGAGACGGACGGCTCTGGTAGAAGAGAGAGTGTTCTGGAACATGATGGAGGCAGGACGTGTGCAGCCGAGCAGGGAAGCGGTGGAAGGCAGGCCCCATTCCCCAGCCAAGCTGCCACTAGAACCAGAACCATCTGTGGTCCTGCACCTGCAGCAAGCCTTGCTGGAGATTGGAGAGGAAAATGCAAGGTTAAAGAAGATGATCCTGCAACGACCTGACGGAGGAGGAGATTGAGAAACGCCGGCGTAACCAGATACAGCGGCGGCTGTGGGACGCGGTGTTCTCTCCCCTCGACGACCCTCCACGATTTGAATTACCAAAACTTCTGCTGCCCAAGGCTAAGGAGCAACCGGAGGCTACCCCAAAAGGACCGACCCTGATCCTACCGATGGAGCGGTGGAAGCGAAGGAGGTTGAGGAGGTACCGCCAGTTCCGGAACGCCCGCCCGGCCAGGAGGCCGCAGCAGATGATCGATCCCCGGTAGGGACACCGGAGGGGTCCTGTCCATCATTACCAGACGTCGACTGGGATGAGATGGCGCGCCTGGATGACGTCGCCTACGCCGCCCATGGGAACGTGAGTGGCAGCGTCGCGAAGAGGAACAGCGACGCCGGCAGGAGGAAGAGCGGGAAGTGCAGCGGAACCGGCAGCGGCAGTACGAGCAGCTGATTGCGGATAAGGAAAGTGTCCGTCGGGAAAAAGGTACTCTAAGGGAACCGCGGCGGCAGGGGTGTGTGACAGAGTTCCAGCTCCGGAAGGGCTGGGGCTTCATTAGAGAACCGGGCCTCTACCCAGGGGTCTTTGTCAGTCGCAGGGACGTAGAATCCCACCTGCCCATCGGCCATCCCGGGAGGGACCTAATCAATGGGGACATAGTAACCTATACACGGCACTGGGGTATGAAAGGATGGTATGCCTTAAATGTCGCAGTCGTCAGAGACCCCGTCCCCGACGCAGGTAACGTCACCATTGCCAGCGGTCACAGTCCCGAGCTCCCGCTGCACCAGGCCGTGCCCCGGCATCGCCCCATGAACGTACGTCACAGTTGGAAGTGCCCCCTGCATATTCTACTCTGCCAGTGCCTCGTACCAAGACACAAGCTACGACTCATTCCAAATCGCAATTTGCACCGCCGGATATAGCGGCACCAACAGCGACACCTTCGGAGATACCGCTTGCGTCCTACATGATGGAGTCACCGATGGGACCGTAGTGAGGATGAAAACAGTCGCTACTCAGACTTGGATAGCAGGTCACGACCTATTTGTCATGTGCTCTAAAGAGCATCGCATTGTTCCAGCCCCCGGGATGGAAAGTGTAACTGAAGTTAGCAAGAAAATGTGAAGAACGGTAGGACCCAGACAGGGTTTGCCGCAGCTAAGAAGATGTAAAAAGTTTTTGATAAAAGAAATAATTGCTGTTTTGCACTTTATTGCTATGTATAGGGTTTACATAGTTTTATATATAATGAGTAGAATGCCCGGCTGGGTACCAGAGTGAAAATTTGAAAAAGTTGATTGCATAGTTTTACATATAGAATACCCTGGTTGGGTAAATACCGTGAGAAGTATAATGTGAGTTTCAGAAGTTACCAATATGTGTCTTTTATTATGTCATGGACTTTGAGGCTGAGGACTCTGCCAGCCCAGAACTTATCTTTGTACATAGTTGCGCTTCGGTGCATTATATTGGTTTTACATGAAACCACAGCACAATTATTACCTCTGAATATAAAACCCGTGTGGTGTGGCACTGAGCGAGGTCTGCAGCCAGAAGTCCTGCAGCCCACCCAGGACCCACGTTGAAGTTTGGGTGCGGGTCCTTCACAAGAATATTGTTGATATGATATACTTATGGAAAGTATGTTTTGTATTTTTCTATGTCTAATGTTGAATGCAACGTTTAAGAAATTCTTACCTCCCGGATGGGAAGAGTTTAATGTTTATTGTTAATGAAAAACATAATGTCTTCTTGTATTTCACAGCCCGGGAGTGCTGTATTTTACCATGGGGGAATGTGTAGCCCTGGTGTGAAGGCACACACAGTACCCTGGAGGATGTGCGGAGAGGTAACAGTTTAATGCTCAATAACCATTCACTCCACCACACACTTGGACACACCCATAGGGTATATAAGCTAGTGACATACATCAGAGAGGGTTGATTCAGTGTGCAGTCTGAGGAGAGAGGAGAGGAGATCAGATTGCATTTCCTGTCAGAGCTCTGGGTGAGCTAAAGTCAGACAGACAGTTTGGATGGAAAGAAGGGTTAGCAGCAGAAAACTTCAGTCGCCTGTCCCAAGGACAGTGAAGTTCAGTCGACGTGCTCCTGAACTAGAAGAATACTGAGCATCTGTTAGCGAGCTCCAAGGAAGAAGCAAGAAGGGATTGACTTGCATTACCTTAGGAAGTGTGGAGTGCTTATGCTACAAGCGCGAACAGGGCGAAGGGCGCAGTGGAAGAAGTTATAGCAGTGCCTTAAGGATTGGACTATCCTGCACATTGTTCACCGGTCACTGGGGACCGAAGTGTCACTACAGCTTCAGGCGTAGTGGTAGAAAAACCAGAGTCTTACTGGACCTTAGGTCGCAGAAAGCAGCCCTTGGAGTGTCGGTACGTAACAGGGGTCAGGGAGAGTGGGAACCTGGAGTCACTGCAGGACAACAGTAGAAACCCAGCTCTCTCAAAGGAAGGCTCCGACCACAAAACTGACCGGGCCGTACAGCTAAGGAGTTAGCTGGAGTATTCGGAGTGAACTTGGCTCTATGCAGGTTGGACTCATAATATTGGAAGTAAAGGAGGCCCCCAACCTGTTCAGCTGTTATCTCGAAGCACATCCTCCACCCGACCAGCCTCCCTGGGACCTGCCTAAACATCTGACAAGTAAAAGGTATGGAAAGACGCTGGATGGTGTGAGACTGATTCATTTATCTGCACCCTACATCATTAATACCATAGACTTTGAGGGACCAGTCCCACCTGTGGGGGACCCGTCATCTAGCTGCCACAACATCCCCTCAGAGATCTACTGCAGCGCTGGTCTTAGTGATCAGACAACTACAGGTGGCGTCACGAACTGTTATCTACTAAAACCCCTGTAAATAACCCCCCCCTTTAACGCCTGACCGCCAGGGACACGGAACGAGCCACGCTACCAGTGACATTCCCTATAGAAATCTACAGGCTCGGCTCCGAGTACCCCATATCCCTGGTAACCCACAATTGTGGTGCGGGTCACACACTGGCGCTTGCTGGTCTTTCTTGGGCGCCCTGGAGCCTTTTTGGCAACAATGGAACCTCTCTCTTTTTGAAGTTTTTGATGATGCGATAGATTGTTGACTGAGGTGCAATCTTTCTAGCTGCGATACTCTTCCCTGTTAGGCCATTTTTGTGCATTGTAATGATGACTGCACGTGTTTCTTTAGAGATAACCATGGTTAACAGAAGAGAAACAATGATGCCAAGCAGCAGCCTCCTTTTAAAGTGTCCAGTGGTGTCATTCTTACTTAATCATGACAGATTGATCTCCAGCCATGTCCTCATCAACACCCACACCTGTGTTAATGGAGCAATCACTGAAAAGAGGTTAGCTGGTCCTTTTAAGGCAGGGCTGCAATGATGTTGAAATGTGTTTTGGGGGATAAAGTTCATTTTCTAGCCAAATATTGACTTTGCAAGTAATTGCTGTTAAGCTGATCACTCTTTATAACATTCTGGAGTATATGCAAATTGACATTAGAAAAAGTGAAGCAGTAGACTTTGTAAAAATTAATATTTGTGTCATTCTCAAAACTTTTGGCCATGACTGTACTGTTCAATGAATGATCACAATTGATTTTCAACAAATAATATTTTTAGCATTTTCACCAGACAGTAAGTGCAGAGAATCGATCAGATCATACCCACAATGGCTTCGCGTAAACGAGTCTTTAGAGATGAATGATCACCGTGGCTTTGTGTGCAAACTTTGATGAATAATAGTGGTTTCTGCAAGATGAAAGGTTCAGGCAGAAACTGGAAGGTAATGAATTGGAAGGTAATTTGATGGTGAGATAAGGAAGCATAATGACAGAGAATACAGGAGAACAGGAAATTGGAAACTGGGCGATGTGCTATTAACATTTTATTAGACGGGGATCTGCCTCTCATGGCTGGTTTTTGCCACATTGCCAGCCATTGTGTGCTGACCGACAGCAAGCGCAGACACATGATAAATTTGTATGAGGCATCAGAAGCAGCAATCTGTCTCCCCAGCAGCGCCTCTGGCAGAAATGAGTTGCATCACTATTAGCCAGTGACCTTCCAAGCCACCCCCAGGGGAAATACACTAAATAAGGGCCCCCTGCACCATCCCCTCTCCCCACTTACCCAGAGCAAATGCAGAAAGATTGTATCTGAGATAGCGCTTGTGTCTGCATGTACAAAGGTAAAATCCTGCACATATTTACTGATGAATTCTCCATGATCAGAAAATCGCGGCCTGTCATTAGACAATCACTGATATGTTTACTTGGTATTATGGTCACCACCTTCATGGCGGCTATGAACAGAATAGCAATAATGAGTGTGAGTGCATAATATGGACATCTGAATATGGCGGCCTGAGGCTGCTCATACACATTCAAGATTTGTCGGCAGTTCTAGATCATTTTCATGAGATCTTCGGACAATGTAATACACAGCTCTGTCGGTGTGACCTCAGCACTGCAGACAATAAAGGACACCAGAAGCAGCGGTGGAGGGTGAGCGTCAGCCCCAGAAGCGTGCAAAGAGAACCTTTTAAAAAAAACTCTACAGACAGGGTTTCTCCAAACTAGTAAAAACCTTTAGGTCTCATTCAGACATCCATGATTTTTCACAAGAAAAAACTGTCCGATGTGTCGTGTCTTGGATCCGATTTTCTTCAGGGTTTGGTCAGTGTCTGTTTTCACCATTAGTAATTTTCACATATCAAATAAATATATAAATTGAAATTTTCTTGCACCGTCCCCATATATCCCCAACCTGCACAAACTCCTCATCCTGCTGATACCCCAATGCTGAGCTGCTGCCGTACCTGTCCCTATTACTGCACCTGCTGTGTGGTACTGTGTAGCCCTGGTGTGAAGGCACACGCAGTACCCTGGAGGATGTGTGGAGAGATAGCAGTTCAATGCTCAATGAACATTCATTCCAACACGCACTTAGACACGCCCTTAGGGTATTTAGCCATTCGTCAGGGAGTGTTCAGGGTCAGTCAGTGATTCAGAGTCTAGCCTGGACGTGGAGGGAGGAAGTAGTCCAGCCTGGGTCTGTGTGCAGTTCAGAAAGTGGAGGCCAGTAAAGGTGAGCCAGATCACCTCAGCCTGGTCAGAGCTGTGCCCCACTAGAAGACAGACTGAGACATTTATTGAGAAGGAAGAGGGAGTTGCAGATACTTCAGTCTCCTGTCCCAAGGACAGTGAAGGTTCAGAGACGTGCTCCTGCCTAGAGGATTACTGAGATTCTGTCAACAAGCTCAAGAAAGAAGTTAAGAAAGGGACTGACTTAGATAACCTTTGGAAGTGAGGAATGCTTATGCTACAAGCGCGGACAAGGCGAAAGGCACAGTGGTAGGAATTCTGAGTGCTATAGGATTGAAGTCCTGCACATTGTCACCGGTCACTGGGGACCGAAGCATCACTATAGCTTCACGCATAGTGGTAGAAAAACCAGAGGCTTACTGGACCTTAGGTAACAGAAAGCAGCCCTTGGAGTGTCGGTACGTAACTGGGGTCAGGGGGAGTGAGAACCTTGAGCCTGATCAGCAAGAATAGGAACTCAGCTCTCTCATAGGAAGGCTCCAACCACAAAACTGACCGGGCAGTACAGCTTTGAAATAGCTGGAGTTTATAGAGGGAACTACGCTTTATGCTGGTTGGACTCATCATTGTGAAAGTAAAGGAGTCCCCTAACTTGTCCAGCTGCTACCTCAAAACACATTCTCCATTGGATCAGCCTCCCTGGGACCTGCCTTACCATCTTACAAGTAAAAGGTATGGAAAGACGCTGACGGTGTGAGACTGAGTTATTTAATTGCATGCCTGCACAACCCCACCATAACCATCGACCTGAGGGAAGAGTCCCACCTGTAGGGGACCCGACATCTAGCTGCCTCACCATCCCCTCAGAGATCTACAGCAGCGCTGGTACAAATTACCAGAGACTACAGGTGGCGTCACGAACTGTATATCTACCTATCCCCTGTAAATATTCCCCCCCAACATACGCCTGACCGCCAGGGCCACAGACCGAGCCACCGCTACCTGTGACAACCCCATAGACTTCTACGGGCTCGGCTCTGAGTACCCCATTGCCCTGGTAACCCACAATTGTGGTGCGTGGTCGAGACATCTTGGCGTCACGAACAGGATGCGAAACTCGCAAAATTGCGAGCCCTGTGTGCCTATGGAGTTGTTTTTGTGAAAAAGGACTGTTTGCACTTTTGGCGCCAAAGATCGCCATCTTTGTCGCCTATGAAGAAGGTGGGCGTGGATTCGTGGGCGTGTGCCCCCCTGTGGCGCGAAGAAAATGCCTGCCCTCTCAAAGTGCTATTACAACATGCGATCCTGCCCTACAGCAAAGGAGGTCCGCCTCCTCTTCACCTTCCCTGCGAAGAGGAGGAGACGCAAACCCCGCCTCCACGGAAGAGACGGGACTGTTCTGAAAGAAGATGAGAGAGTCTTCTGGAACATCATGGAAGCAGGACGTGTGCAGCTGAGCAGGGAAGCGGAGGAAGGCAGGCCCCGTTCCCCAGCCAAGCTGCCACCAGCACCGGAATCATCCGTGGTCCTGCACCTGCAGCAAGCATTGCTGGAAATTAAAGAAGAGAATGCACGATTGAAAAAGATGGTCCAGCACCAACCTGGATTTGAAGAGATCGAGAGACGCCGGCGTACCCTGATGCAGCGGCGGCTGTGGGACGCGGTGATCTCTCCCTTCGATGACCCCTCACGTCTGGAACTTCCAAAATTTCTGCTGCCCAAGGCTAAGGAGCAACCGGAGGCTGCCCCGAAAGTACCGACCCTGAACCCACCGGTGAAGCGGTGGAGGCGAAGGAGGTTGAGGAGGTACCGCCAGTTCTGGAACGCCCGCCCGGCCAGGAGGCCGCAGCAGAGGATCGATCCCCGGCAGGGACACCGGAGGGGTCCTGTCCGTCGTTACCAGACGTGGACTGGGACGAGATGGCGCGCCTGGATGACGTCGCCTACACCGCCCAGTGGGAACGTGAGTGGCAGCGTCGCGAAGAGAAACAGCAACGCCAGCAGGAAGAAGAGCGGGAAGCTCAGCGCAACCGACAGCGGCAGCATGCAGAGCTGATCGCGGACAAGGAAAGTGTCCGTCGAGAAAAAGGTACTCTGAGGGAACCGCGGCGGCAGGGGTGTGTGACAGAGTTCCAGCTCCGAAAGGGCTGGGGCTTCATCAGAGAACCGGGCCTCTACCCAGGGGTCTTTGTCAGCAGACGCGATGTAGAATCCCACCTACCGCAAGGCCATCCCGGGAGGGACCTAATTAATGGAGACATTGTCACCTATACACGACACTTGGGTATGAAGGGATGGTATGCCCTTAATGTCACAATCGTCCGTGACCCCGTCCCCGACGCAGGTAACGTCACCACTACCGCAGCGTCCCCGTCTCCAGCTCAAACAGCACCAGGCCGTGCCCCAGCATCGCCCCTGCAGGCTCCTCGCAAATGGAAGCAACATCTGCATACTCTTCATTATCTTGTCCTGCTGCATCGCAACCTGCGACCCAGACCACATCTCAATCAGCAGTTTACACGACGACGCGCACAGCGACTATTTCCGCATCACGAGAGCAAGTGGCCATTACAGTAACGCAAACAGCGTCTCATAAAGCGGAAGCACCCGTTGCGCCCTAGAGGTTCGTACGAGAACTGTGGCGACCCAGACTCTGATAGCAGGTCACGACTTGTTAGTCATGGGATCTAGGGACCATCGCATTGTTCCAGCCCCCGGGATGGAAAGTGTAACCGAAGTTAACAAAGAAATGTGAAGAACGGTAGGACCCAGACAGGGTTTACCGCAACAAAGAAGATGTATATAAGTTTTTATATAAGTGAAAATGGTTTACACTGTTGATATGAGTATATAATGTTTACATATTTTGCCAAAAATAGAATGCCCGGCTGGGTAAGGAGGTAAAGAGTTTTTGCACTTTATTGTGATGTAATATATATATATGTGTCTTTGTCTTATAATGGACTGAGAGGCTGAGGACTGTGCCAGCCCAGAACTTATCCTGTAAATAGTTGCGCTTCGGTGCACAATATTAGTTTTACATAAAACCACCACAACTACCTCTGAATAATAAAACCCGTGTGGTGTGGCACTGAGTGAGGTCTGCATCCAGATGTCCTGCAGCCCACCCAGGACCCACGTTGAAGGTTTGGTGCGGGTCCTTCACAAGAATATTGTCGTCTATGTATATAAAAATGTATATTTAATATTTTGTATTTTTCTATATTTAATGTTTTGTTTGCAACGTTCAAGAAATCCTTACCTCCCGGATGGGACGAGTTAATGTTAATGTTTAATGCATAAACAAAAATTGTCTCTTTGTATTTCACAGCCCGGGAGTGCTGTCTTTTACCATGGGGGAATGTGTAGCCCTGGTGTGAAGGCACACGCAGTACCCTGGAGGATGTGTGGAGATAGCAGTTCAATGCTCAATGAACATTCATTCCAACACGCACTTAGACACGCCCTTAGGGTATTTAGCCATTCGTCAGGGAGTGTTCAGGGTCAGTCAGTGATTCAGAGTCTAGCCTGGACGTGGAGGGAGGAAGTAGTCCAGCCTGGGTCTGTGTGCAGTTCAGAAAGTGGAGGCCAGTAAAGGTGAGCCAGATCACCTCAGCCTGGTCAGAGCTGTGCCCCACTAGAAGACAGACTGAGACATTTATTGAGAAGGAAGAGGGAGTTGCAGATACTTCAGTCTCCTGTCCCAAGGACAGTGAAGGTTCAGAGACGTGCTCCTGCCTAGAGGATTACTGAGATTCTGTCAACAAGCTCAAGAAAGAAGTTAAGAAAGGGACTGACTTAGATAACCTTTGGAAGTGAGGAATGCTTATGCTACAAGCGCGGACAAGGCGAAAGGCACAGTGGTAGGAATTCTGAGTGCTATAGGATTGAAGTCCTGCACATTGTCACCGGTCACTGGGGACCGAAGCATCACTATAGCTTCACGCATAGTGGTAGAAAAACCAGAGGCTTACTGGACCTTAGGTAACAGAAAGCAGCCCTTGGAGTGTCGGTACGTAACTGGGGTCAGGGGGAGTGAGAACCTTGAGCCTGATCAGCAAGAATAGGAACTCAGCTCTCTCATAGGAAGGCTCCAACCACAAAACTGACCGGGCAGTACAGCTTTGAAATAGCTGGAGTTTATAGAGGGAACTACGCTTTATGCTGGTTGGACTCATCATTGTGAAAGTAAAGGAGGCCCCTAACTTGTCCAGCTGCTACCTCAAAACACATTCTCCATTGGATCAGCCTCCCTGGGACCTGCCTTACCATCTTACAAGTAAAAGGTATGGAAAGACGCTGACGGTGTGAGACTGAGTTATTTAATTGCATGCCTGCACAACCCCACCATAACCATCGACCTGAGGGAAGAGTCCCACCTGTAGGGGACCCGACATCTAGCTGCCTCACCATCCCCTCAGAGATCTACAGCAGCGCTGGTACAAATTACCAGAGACTACAGGTGGCGTCACGAACTGTATATCTACCTATCCCCTGTAAATATTCCCCCCCAACATACGCCTGACCGCCAGGGCCACAGACCGAGCCACCGCTACCTGTGACAACCCCATAGACTTCTACGGGCTCGGCTCTGAGTACCCCATTGCCCTGGTAACCCACAATTGTGGTGCGTGGTCGAGACAGTACAAAAACAATGGTCCTCTTACTGCACCACATAGTAATGCCACCACTGTGTCCCTTATATAGTAAAATGTCTCCTTTGTGCTCAAACAGTAGTCTCCACACTTTAATGGTCCCCACAGTAACCCCCACACTGTATAATGGTCCTCATACTTTATATAATGGCCCCTATATTAGCTCCCTCGTTATATAATGGCCCCACATTAGTTCTCATGCTAGATAATGGCCCCTATATTAACTCCCATGCTGTATAATGAGCATATAATAGCTCCCACACTGTATAATAGTCCCACATGAGTTCCCATGCTGTATAATAACCCCCATATTAGCTCCCATGCTATATGATGGCCCCTGCATTAGCTTCCATGCTGTACAAGTGCACCCCACAGTAGACTCTACAATGTATGAGGCAGCCCCTTACGGTAGGCCACACATTGTATGAGGGAGCCCCACATTGTATGAGGGACCCCCTAAATTTATGATGCCCCCACAGCACCACCACAATTTCATACCTAATCCAGGATCCTGATGAGTCCACCTCACAAAGTGTGGGCAGATTAATGCGCTGTCATCGTATGCACAGGACATTGGAGTTCCGATACGGCGCAATGACTGACATCACCACGCAGGGACTTTGAAGTCCTGTGCTTACTTCCGCCAGTGCATCACCTGCTGTTCTGTAGAATTCAGGCTTAAACTGACCTGCAGTCTACAGAACAGAGAGCGGTACTACAAATTAATTGTGGTTCCTCCCAGCTCAGGGCTCACACACTTCCTGAGGGTACTTCGAGTTCTGGGCAGTTCAAGCTGCCTAGGAAGGCAGGGGAAGCAGACATACTGCTCCCAGCATAGTTTCCATGCTAGTCCACACTGGGGAGACATTTTTCTCCTCATAATCTCCTCCACAAAGGAGTGAAGCCTCATCCAGTCAGGAGAGATAACGCATGTGCTCTCCTACATGCTGGTTATCCTGTTTGCTTCTAGCCAAGACCAGATCCATGTGACGACCGGCGTACCGGTCATTACAGCTGCCACACCACCGACTTTGTTTAACCTACAGTACCCCCTGTGAACCGGAATGGTAGGCTCAAAACTGTGAGTACTTCCACACTTTAGTGTGTTTCTGTAAAGGTCAGCCAGGGCAGTAGTCGTGGCTGAGCATTTCAGGCATAGTATACCCTGGCCTCCCTCCACATGAAATAGGTGCTTCTTATTCTGCATTCTACCATCAGTACTCACTGTGCTGTCAGTGTCCTCTTTGCTTCACAAGCATGAAGCAGCTTCTGAATCCCCATGAATAGAGACACAGTCCAGGATAACGCTTAACTGCAGAATTTTATTCACTTCAGGACACAGCACATCCAAGTAATTTCCAGCATTCCCATCACAATGGATACAGCACATCACTTCATCTTTCCCCTCACTGTTTCCTTCGTCACTAAGTGTTTCCGTGGGACGGAGCGTCTCAGACAGCCCCTCAGTGTCCTCCCTGTACAGCGCCACTACAGTGAAGCGCTCTCCCATCCGTTTCACCCCAGACATCAGAGATTCAGCCCACGAAGCTATCCGCCACATTCTGGAGCGACCTGCCCGTACACTTTTACGGTGACCTCTTGCCTTCCTCTGCTTCCACTCTCTCTCTACTGACAGATCTGCTGTTTTTCACTCTTCTCTGTGTACTCTGGATGGCTGGGCACCCGCTTGAATGTTACTGGGCAATTGGGCCGCTTGGGCGTGTAGCCCACCCGAGCACTAAGGGGTATACTCCCTTACTAACTATATCCAGGAAATTCTCCTGCCTTACTCCCCAACTAACCCCTCCTACAGTTAACTATGTATAGGGTGGCTAGACTAAAGGACTCAGTGCACCATCTAGTGGCCAAACTATTAACTATACTCTCCCTATAATATACACTGTGCAGCAGAAAGATACATAACATACTCATACATATATACACAGCAGCATACATAGATACATAAGGGGTTAGGGGTATAGCATAGTCCTTGTAACCCCTTACATTTCCACGGAGAGCCACTCTGTGAAGGTCCCTCCATCAGTGTAATATTTCTTGGACTTCGCATAACACTTCCTCTAATAGGAAGTGACGAGAACTCTGCTCCAGCCGCCCTGAGAGGCCATAACCTCGCATGTCTCATGAGAACCATTACTTTCATATGCACAATATACTGTGAACTTTGCCTTTGAGAGAGAGAATAAGAAACTACTTCTGAACTGAAAAAGTAAGTTAATGTGTATGCAAAATGTAAATGCATATTAACACATGACCATTACACAGAGAAAACCAGGCACAAAAAAACAAATATCCTAAAATAAAATAAATAAAAAATTTTCATGCATTTTTTGCAAAATTTTTTTCATTTATTTTAGGATATTTTTTTTTTTTGTGCCTGGTTTATTCTCTGTGAGAGAGACTGTACCCCATTACCTCTTTCAGTAAAATGTTATGTTTACAGATTCACCCGTGTGTCAGGGTGCTTGAGATTGCACAAACAGCACAGGCGCTCCAAAACCTGCACCCAGACACCACCGCTACAGGAGTGTCCTAGGGGGGTCCTATACCATCCACGAGTGCCACCTCCCGCTATTGACAGTTGCTGTGGACATGAGGGAAGTGTTGAGGTGTCCAGCGACCCACTTCAGCTACCATGACATCATTATCTGCTGCCAGTGGGACTACATGTCCCAGTTGGCCCTTCTGCAATATCTGGCGCCTCCCCAGTGGCCCACCACATCCATAGTGCGCAGTAGGATGGACTGTGAACTAACAGTCACATATGTGCCCCTGGGGAAGAGTAAAGTCCCCAATCCCAGTTTTAGGATGCTCATAAAGTCCCCAACCACCCATAGCGCCTTCTATATGGATTTCATCACTTATTTCTACCAAAACCTGCATTAAATGCTTGTAAAGGGGCTTTCTGCAACTATTTCACATCCAACGGAAAATTTCTGAACAGATTTTTTAATTGAACTACAGAAAAAAAAATACACCAGTGAATGACGTTGTAAGCTCCATGCTCTTTACTCCATGTGGAAAAGTCAGAGATTTCAATGAAAATAAGACCAACCCTGGCATAGATGTACTGCAGACCCGCTGCACCCCCACAGAGGAAAACCGAGTACCCACATCTCATGTCTGCCACAGAAATTCTAAAGCTGAATTGTGAACAGAGCCTAATATTAACCTATTAGTGTCCTTGCTCAGAAGAACCAGCAGATTAAGGCGACACAAAGACAGTGAATAATGACTGCCATCAACACAAAATGAGACTGTAGTCTATCTTTTCAGTTATACATGTACATGGAATATAAATATATGGAAAAATTCAATCCCAGTTAAGAAGAAGACACATT
Organism: Oophaga sylvatica; assembly: GCA_033576555.1. Classification (NCBI taxonomy): domain Eukaryota; kingdom Metazoa; phylum Chordata; class Amphibia; order Anura; family Dendrobatidae; genus Oophaga; species Oophaga sylvatica. The sequence goes on from JARQOD010000001.1 coordinate 148,516,570, forward strand.
GGACCTAAAATAATCAACTGTAGCAAAACAACATGAATATTGCTAAATGTATACTTCTGTATTGATAAACTGGCATCCGGATAATCATATTGTGGGTCTGTCAGATTTGTCAAGCTCTTACCTTAGTAATAGAATAGTAATTTTATTATATCAAGTGTCTTGTAAAATGAAGGCTAAAACATTTGATTTTTGTGGAATTTTTAATACAGTGCAGGGGGTGGTGTTTGTTTCTCATATATTTTCTTATAGATTTCTATATCAGGAAAAAACTTGTGGATAAAAAAAAATCTCTGCTATGCCCCCTTCAGATGTCACGTGCATTTTCTATCCTTGATTTTCACTGTATAAGGTCTTGTTTATTTGCAAGATGTACTGTATTTTTTCATAAGTGCCGTTTTGCCAAACCTGTATGTAAGGATTACAATTGTATTAACTTTCTACGGATTTAATAGAGAAAAAAAATCTATGGCATTTTTTTTACACTATTTACCTATCACCCTAAATATACAGTTAACTGTATTGCACAAGTTATGATTACAGGGATGCCAAATATGTTTTACTAATTTGTGATGTTTATTTTTAAGAAGTGTATTAAAATGTGATTATTGTATCTGTTTTTTATTATTTTTTTTGCTACTGTTACAAGACATATTACAACAATATAGGTATATAAAATGCACTGGTACATAGAGTAGTATTTCTAAGTATCAGAACAATGTGCCTGTAAAGAAGAAGAATACCAATTAGCTCTTTCATGGATGGTAAAATTTACACAGATTTTTCAATGTAGCCTCAGACAAGGTTCAGACAAGCAAATTATTCATCCAATTTAGAACTTAATCAGATGAGCATATTAAGCATATGTACAGTATAGTGGATAAAAAGAGTTTACACACCACTGTTAAAATGGCAGATTTTTGTAATGTAAAAAAATCATTCTAAGGCCGGTGTCACACTTGCGAGTGAGATGTGAGAAACTCGTGGGAGTCTCTCGCATCATCATCCGTCACTGCCACTGACACTCGGACCATAGGTAGGGTAAGGTGTCAAGATGAACACATTTTCTTACAAAGGAAAACATCCAAGTCCAGCTATGTTTTTCCAAAACCTACATCAAGTCTGCCAAAAGCATGTGGGAAAACATGTTATGGTCTCATGAGACCAAGGTTGAACGTTTTAGCCATAATTCCACAAGGTATGTTTGATGCAAATCCAACACTGTACATCATCAAAAGAAAACCATACCCACAGTCAAGCATGGTGGATTCAGCATTATCCTTTGGGACTTTTTTCAGCAGCTTAAACTGGGGCTTTACCCAAAGTGGAGAGAACAACCTTAATCATATCTCTAAATCAACAAAAGAATAGCTTCAACATAAGAAATGCTATGTTTTGAAATGGCTAAGCCAGAGCCCAGACTCTAATCTGATTGGAAATTGTGGGTACCGTACATTTCCACCATATGGGTTGTGACATAACTGGTCATATCTGAAACAGGGTCTCCTGCCACTGCGGGGTCCCTATATGCTTATCCCACTTTCATTCATTTTTTCAGCTCACCTGATGAATCCCCTATATTGGGAGGAAACGCGTAGGGAGATAAACAAATATTTGGTGGGTACATTGTAGCAGCCGACACTTGGAGACTGCCCTTGTGAGGGCAGTAGCAATACAGGGGCACAACAGGGAATAAGAAAGGGAATAACAGGGAACTTCCCCCCCCTTTTTTTACATTTAACTACTTTGTTTGCTCCTGTGTAACCTGAACCTGCTAAAAGAAAGAAAATTCAGCAAATTGGTGAGACCAAACCATTTTTTATATAGGCACTTTTTGAAGCACTTGCACTTTATATGTGTGTTATGTATATTATTTTTTGTGTCACCACTGCCTAGGTCCAGAGTTAATTTTATCTTGGTATAAATAAAGTTACATTTTATATATAGGGAAACTACTATCCCTGAGAGTATAATGAATAGTGAGTTTTGAATACTACACTACTGCTGATTTTGAGAAATTGTGCATTGAACTGAAGAGTTTGCTGTACACAGGAGATGCCCTCACAATCTGACAAATTTGGAACACTACTGCAAAGAAGAGTAGGCGAAGACTGCCAATTCTAGATGTGCCATGCTGATAGTCCTACCCAAAAAGACTGAATTGCTGTCATAAATTCAAAGTTACTTCAACAAAGTATTAGATAAGTGCGTGCATATTTATGCAACCACATTATTTTAGTTCTTTATTTTTCTTTTTTCCACTTGAAAAGATTTCAGTTTATTTTTCAATTGATTTGAACAGATTATGGGAGGTATTAAAGGTGGAAAAAATTATAAAATGATTCTTCTTGGTATGATTTTTTTTACATGACAAAACATGGCATTTTAACAGAGGTGTGTACAGGGGGACATAGAAATCATGAAGCCCCATTGCAGATGTTCTACTTGGGCCCCCCTACCTCCACCCCCCACACCATATCTCACAATTATGCAACCTTTACAAAGGAATTTTCATCCTACTGAAGACCTAAATTCACCCTTTCATTCTCCCATAAAGCATGATGTCAACAAAAGTGCCTCACAAACACTGTATGATATCCCCATGGTAAATTCCTCCACAGTACCCTCTACATGCACAGTATAATGACCCTACTGTACCCCACCTCAACCCCCCGGCAAAGTATGATGACCCCAACACAGTAACCACACCTGTGACCCTCACACAGCCCTCCATGCAGTGTAATGGCACACACATCTTCACACTGTATAATGGCCCCCACTAGCCTTCCAAACAGTATAATGGCCCACACAGTATGATAGTCTCCACACAAACCTTCACAATGTATAATTGCTTGCATACAGTATAATGGACCCCGACATAGCCTTCAATAAAGTATAAAGGCTCCTACAAAGCCCTCCAAATATTATAATAGCCATCCAAATACTATAATAACTCCCACATAGCCTTCCATATAGTATAATGGGCACCAGATAGTCCTCCATTTAGGATAAAGCATGCTACAGTTCCCATATAGTATAAAACATCCCCATTGTCCTCCATATATTATAATGCACCTCCATAGTCCTCCAAATAGTAACATAGTTAGCAAGTAATATAGTTAGCAAGGCCTAAAAAAGACATTTGTCCATCCAGTTCAGTCTATATTCCTTCAGAATAAATCCCCAGATCTACGTCCTTCTAAAGAACATAACTGTAAGATACAATATTGTTACGCTCCATGAAGACATCCAGGCCTCTTTTGAACCCTCGACGGAGTTCGCCATCACCACCTCCTCAGGCAAGGAATTCCAGATTCTCACTGCCCTAACAGTAAAGAATCCTCTTCTATGTTGGTGGAAAAACCTTCTCTCCTCCAGACGCAGAGAATGCCCCCTTGTGACCGTCACCTTCCTTGGTATAAACAGATCCTCGGAGAGATATTTGATTTGTCCCCTGATATGCTTATACATGGTTATTAGATCGCCCCTCAAATGTCTTTTTTCTAGACTAAATAATCCTAATTTTGCTAATGTCTCTGGGTATTGTAGTTCCCCCATCCCCTTTGTTAATTTTGTTGCCGTCCTTTGTACTCACTCTAGTTCGATTATATCCTTCCTGAGCACCGGTGCCCAAAACTGTACACAGTACTCCATGTGCGGTCTAACCAGGGATTTGTACAGAGGCAGTATAATGCTCTCATCATGTGTATCCAGACCTCTTTTAATGCACCCCATGATCCTGTTTGCCTTGGCAGCCGCTGCCTGGCACTGGCTGCTCCAGGTAAGTTTATCATTAACTAGGATCCCCAAGTCCTTCTCCATGTCAGATTTACCCAGTGGTTTCCCGTGGTTTTCCATTCAGTGTGTAATGGTGATATTGATTCCTTCTTCCCATGTGTATAACCTTACATTTATCATTGTTAAACCGCATCTGCCACCTTTCGGCCTAAGTTTCCAACTTATCCAGATCCATCTGAAGCAGAATACTATCTTCTCTTGTGTTGACTGCTTTACATAGTTTTGTATCATCTGCAAATATCGATATTTTACTGTGTAAACCTTCTACCAGATCGTTAATAAATATGTTGAAGAGAATAGGTACCAACACCGACCCCTGGGTACCCCACTGGTCACAGCGACCCAGTTAGAGAATATACCATTTATAACCACCCTCTGCTTTCTATCACTAAGCTAGTTACTTACCCATTTACACACATTTTTCCTCAGACCCAGCATTCTCATTTAGTGTACCAACCTCTTGTGTGGCATGGTATCAAACGCTTTGGAAAAATCAAGATATACCACATCCAATGACTCACCTTGGTCCAGTCTGTAGCTTACCTCTTTATAAAAACTGATTAGATTGGTTTGACAGGAGCGATTCCTCATAAACCCATGCTGATATGGAGTTAAACAGTTATTCTCATTGAGATAATCCAGAATAACATCCCTCAGAAACCCTTCAAATATTTTACCAAACAATACAGGTTAGACTTACTGGCCTATAATTTCCAGGTTCACTTTTAGAGACCTTTTTGAATAATATTGGTACCACATTTGCTATGCGCCAGTCCTGTAGAACAGACCCCGTCTCTATAGAGTCCCCAAACATAAGAAATAATGGTTTGTCTATTACATTACTTAGTTTTCTTAGTACTCGTGGGTGTATGCCATCCGAACCCGGAGATTTATCTATTTTAATCTTATTTAACCAGTTTCGCACCTCTTCTTGGGTTAGATTTGTGACCCTTAATATATGGTTTTCTTTGTCTCTCGGCATTTCACCTAGCATTTCATTTTCTACCGTGAATACCGTGGAGAAGAAGGCGTTTAATATATTAGCTTTTTCCTCATCATCTACAACCATTCTTTTCTCACAATTTTTTAAGGGGACTACACTTTCACTTTTGATTCTTTTACTATTGATATAGTTGAAGAACAGTTTTGGGATTAGTTTTACTCTCCTTAGCAATGTGCTTCTCTGTTTCCTTTTTGGCAGCTTTAATTAGTTTTTTAGATAAAGTATTTTTCTCCCTACAGTTTTTTTAGAGCTTCAACCGTGCCATCCTGCTTTAGTAGTTTAAATGCTTTCTTTTTACTGTTAATTGCCCCTCTTACTTCTTTGTTTAGCCACATAGGGTTTTTCCTATTTCTTGTCCTTTTATTCCCACAAGGTATAAACCGCTTACAGTGCCTATTTGGGATGTTCTTAAACATTTCCCATTTATTATCTGTATTCTTATTTCTGAGGACATTGTCCCAGTCAACCAGATTAAGGGCATCTCTAAGCTGGTCAAACTTTGTCTCCTAAAGTTCAGTGTTTTTGTGACTCCCTGACAAGTATTCCTAGCGAAAGACAAGTGAAAGTGTACAATATTGTGGTCGCTATTTCCTAGATGCACGACGACCTGCAGATTTGTTATTCTGTCAGGTCTATTAGATAGTATTATGTCTAAAAGTGTTGCTCCTCTGGTTGGATTTTGCACCAATTGTGAAAGATAATTTTTCTTGGTTATTACCAGAAACCTGTTGCCTTATGTGTTTCGCAGGTCTCTGTTTCCCAGTTAATATCCGGGTAGTTAAAGTCCTCCATAACAAGGACCTCATTATGGGATGCAGCTTCATCTATCTGCCTTAGTAGTAGACAGTACATGATTTCTGTTATATTTGGGGGTTTGTAACAGACCCCAATGAGAATTTTGTTACTATTTTTTCCTCCATGTATTTTGACCCATATGGACTCCACATCCTCATTTCCTTCGCTAATATCCTCCCTTAGGCCTCTTTCACACATCCGTTTTTTTGTATCAGGCATGATCCGGCGAACACCTGAAGGGACGGATCCGGCACTGAAATAAAAAAACTGATGCAACGGATCCGTTTTTTTGCTGGATCCGACCTGAACTTTTGAACCCAGAAAAAGAGGGTTTTGGATGTCCGGAGACACTGGAAAATGTAGTAGTAGTAGTAGTAGTAGTAGTAGTAGTAGTAGTAGTAGTAGTAGTAGTAGTAGTAGACCTTGGTTTCCAGAATCCGGATCAGACTTTTGACGGATTGCACAAAACTTTAGACAAGACTTTACATAAAACAAACTCCTCCTCCTCTCCGATTTTTACGATCCTTTCTAAACAGACTGTAACCCTGTAAGTTAACTGCCCAGTCATAGCTTTCATCTAACCATGTCTCAGTTATTCCCACTATGGAGGAAAAAGGAACAGCATCCAATCCGGGTAGAAATGTAACAAATCCTTTTATTCAGCCACCAAAGATTACAATGTTTCGGCCATTTTGTGGCCTTTTTCAAGTACTTGAAATACTTGAATACTTGAAAAAGGCCACAAAATGGCCGAAACGTTGTAATCTTTGGTGGCTGAATAAAAGGATTTGTTACATTTCTACCCGGATTGGATGCTGTTCCTTTTTCCTTTTTGGATTCTTCTGTTCAATGGGATCCTTGAACTTTTGAACGTGCATCCCTGATACTCCCGTGTGCTGTCAGCTGCTGTTTTGTTGGTCAGTTATTCCCACTATGTCATAGTTACCTGTAGATATTTCGGCTTCTAGTTCTTCCATCTTGTTTGTCAGGCTTCTGGCGTTTGCGAGCATGCAGTTTAGAGGATTTTGTATTGTTCCAATCTCTTCCCTGTGGATTGTTTTAGAAATTTTCTTACCTCCTTTCCGAGTATGTTGTCTTGGGTCTTCTTTGCCGCACCTGATATCCTTCATCAGTATATTTTCTGGCTTCATGTTTGTGTTTTTCTTCCCGTCCCCTCTTCTTCTAGTTTAACGCCCTCCTGATGAGTGTAGCGAGTCTTCTGGCGAATGTGTTTTTCCCAGGTTTGTTGAGGTGTAGTCCGTCTCTGGCGAGTAGTCCATCGTACAGGTAATTCACACCGTGGTCCAGGAATCCGAATCCTTGTTGTCTGCATCATCGTCTTAACCAGTTGTTCGCATTAAGGATCCTGTTCCATCTCCTGGTCCCATGCCGGTCTACAGGAAGGATGGAAGAAAAAACTACCTGTGCATCCATTTTCTTTACTTTCTTCCCCAACTCTTCAAAGTCCTTGCAGATTGTCAGTAGGTCCTTCCTTGCCGTGTCATTGGTGCCAACATGTATCAGAGGAAATGGGTGTACGTCCTTGGAACTGATAAGCTTTGGTATCCTATCGGTCACATCCTTGATCTTCCCACCTGGGAGGCAGCATAGTTCTCTTGCAGTTATGTCCGGTCTGCAGATGGCTGCTTCTGTGCCTCTCAGTAGTGAGTCTCCCACCACTACCACTCTTCGCTTCTTGGCTGTACTTTTTGTTGTCACTTCTAGGTGTTGCTGTGTGCCCTTTTCTTCTTTGCTTGCTGGTAGTGCCTCATTCTTAGGTGTGCCATCTTCATCCTCCACAAGGTCTTTGTATCGGTTTCTCAGTTGTGTGGTTGGTGGTGTCTCCATGGTCTTCTTGCTTCTTTTGGTCACATACTTCCTCTCGTCTGCTTTTAGAGGTTCTCTGACACTTTCTTCACCTTCTGTGACCAGTAGAGATGCTTCTGTTCTGTCTAGGAAATCTTAATTTTCTTTGAGTTTCAAAGTTGCAATTCTTTCTTCCAGACCCCGCACCTTTTCTTCTAAAAGGGCCAGTAGTCTACACTTCTGGCAGGTGAAGTTGTATTCTTCTTCTGGTCGATCTGTGAACATGTAGCACATGTTGCAGCTCACCATGTAGGTTGTCACTTCAGCCATGTTGCTCCTAGATCCTGCTGACTTGCTGTGTGTCTTCCTTCTTGTGTAATCTACTGTGTTTAATCTTCTTGTGTATTCTGCTGTGTTTTTTCCTTATTGTGTAATCTACTTAATCAGCCAAGCTTTCTTGCAATAATGTCCTAGAGGCAAAAATTTGCATGCCTTACGGCGCGCAGCTTGCCGATGCTTTCCAAGCAGCTGGTCCCGGCTGTATCCAACAATCTTCTTGCTGAGAGAGACTCTTCGCTTTTCCCAGAAGGCACCTGGAATATGCAAATTGTCCTCCTCAAGCTTCAATCCCTGGTTTGGCGATGCTATCCAAGCAGCTGGTCCCGGCTGTACCCAACGATCTTCTTACTGAGGGAGACTGCTATTCCCATATAGTATAATACACTCGCACAGTCCTACATATAGTGTCATACATCCCCCATAGTCCTCCTCAACATAGCCTTTCATGTGGTATAATGGGCCTCACATTGCCTCCCATACAGTATAATAGACCCCACTTTTCATTCCATATAACATAATGGGCCCCACACTGCCTTCCATATAGTATAATGGGCTCCACATTGCCTTCCATATAGTATAATGCTCTCCCCCATAGTCCTCCATATAATGTAACGCGCTTCCCATAGTCCTCCATGTAATATAATAAACTCCCCCATGGTCCTCCATATAATATAATGCATTCCCCATAGTCCTCCATATAACATAATGCACTCCCACATAGTCCTCCATATAGCATAATGCACTCCCCATAGTCCTCCATATAGTATAATGCCGTCCCCCTTCGTCCCCAATATAGTATAATGCTCTAACCATAGTCCGCCACACAGTACTATGGCCACCACAATGTACTCACTGATTTAAAAAAAAATACTCACCTCTCCTTGTTCCCCTGCTGATGCTCTCTCCTCCATCATTGTTTTCAACTGTATCAGCATCCAGGATTCCGATGCAGTTGAACATGCTAGATACTTTAAAACAAATAACTACCACGCTACAGACCTGAAGTGCAAGACATACGATGTGCATTTAGAAACGCATCAGTTTTTGGCCCATTCACAAGCCCATCACTGAGGATTGGTGACGTCACCTCTACCACGCCCCCGCTCACCTCGCTACTGCACGGCAGCGCTTCCAGATGGAGCTCACCGCCAGCTCACATGTCTACTAGCACCAGGGAAGGCATAGCAATGGGAGGACTCTCCCAAAGATTACCACTCACTCTACGGAGACTGCCCCAGCACCGGACTACCAGGATGTACATTATGCTCCTCGGGAACTGAGTAAGTGTTACATTCCTCATTTACACTTTACAAATTACCAGCTCATGACGACTTCCTGGTCACCAGAGCTAGGAAATTTGCTGATCATGCGCAGTGCATGATCAGCAACTTTCTCTGTCAGTGCAGAGCTGACAGGCAGTTTATACAGCATGGGGATGCTGCTGCATCCCCATGCTGTACAAGCAATCAGCCTGCAAAAAATTATAGTCCTATAGTGGGACAAAGTAAAGAAGTTAAAAAAAAGTTGAAAAATAATTGCATACATATATATATATAATTTAATAAAATAATAATAAAAACATCAAAATATATTGTATCTATAAATAAATATTTGTATTAAAAAAGCAACACAATAAAAGTACACATATTTGGTATTGCCGCGTCCGCAACGACCCGACCTATAAAACTGTCCCACTAGCTAACCCCTTTAGTGAACACCATAAAAAAATGAGAAAAAACAAGGCAAAAACCAATGCTTTATCATCATAATGCTGAACAAAAAGTGGAATAAAACGCGATCAAAAAGACGGATATAAATATCCATGGTACTGCTGAAAACGTCATCTTGTTCCACAAAAAACAAGCCACCACACAGCTCCATTAGCTGAAAAATTAAAAAGTTATGGCTCTCAGAATAAAGCGATGCAAAAATAATTATTTTTTCTATATAAGTTTTTATTGTGTAAAAGCGCCAAAACATAAAAAAGATATCAATGATGTGTCGCTGTCATCATATTGACCCAAAGAATAAAGCTGGATTATCAATTTTACCACACATGGAATGGCATAAACCCCCCAAATAAATTCCTGAATTGCTGATTTTTGCTCATTCTGCCTCCCAAAAATCGGAATAGAAAGCGATCAATAAATGTCATATGCCCGAAAATGGTACCAATAAAAACGTCAACTCGTCCCACAAAAAACAAGCCCTCACATGACTTTGTGAACCAAAATATGGAAAAATTATAACTCTCAAAATATGGTGATACAAAAACTATTTTTTGCAAAAAAAATCTTCCTTTAATGTGTGACAGCAGCCAAACATAAAAACCCAATATAAATCTGGTATTGCTGTAATCGCACCGACCCGAAGAATAAAGTCACCTAATCACTTATACCGCATGAGGAATGGCATAAAAAATAAATAAAACCAATTCTTCACCTGCTCTTGATTTTTTTATTCTGCCTCCCAAATATCACAGTAAGGCTCGACGCATATTTATCCTGCTCTCTGCGCTGTGCGCTTGCACCGGGGTTTCCGTGTAAATCTCTGAAATACGTGATTCAGACGGAACCTCTGGTGGAAGGAGGCATATGGAGGCACTGTGGACGCCGTCTGACCTGTGATCCGACGGTGTCCGTCTTTTTAGGATTGCATAAAAGTGCCGTCTGCTGTTTTCTTCCTCCTCCACGCAGTTCTGCCTTCTGTAAGGAGGCTAATGGCCGCGTAGTCGATGGAGGTATGTGTCACAGAGATGGCTGCGCTCTGTGATGTAACCCGGAGTATTTTCTCTAGTGCACGTAAGCAGTAAGAGGTTCATTTGGTGCACCTGTAACCAGGTTATGGGTAGCTATGAGAATGGACAGGTCTGGCTACCCACATACCTCACATGGTTGTGGTTAACAGCCTATATAATATAGGCTGTTGTTTGGCACATGGTCTGTGTGTTGGGAGGGAGAAGGCCTCTTGTGTGTTTGACTCCAGACCAAGCTTGAGTACTGGACAATTCCACAGCCTGTGTGCCCACAGGCCTGGCAGAGCAGAGCCCTGCTATGGACATTGTTCCTTTGTTTTCCTGATCTTAAGGCTGTTTATTTTCTGTTTGTGCTTCTGTGGTTTATGAAGCAATAAACCACTTGAACTTTTAAAGGAACGAGCCTTTTGTTTTCCTCCAGGGTCATACCCAAGTGAGTAAAACCCCTACACTTCTGAGTGATTACTTTGTATAATGAAAGCATAGACTCACCACAGGCGCGGAAAATGACAGCTTGGTGCTCCTTTGCAAGAAGTTTTTCTGGGCCCATCTCCTTCTATGGTGACAAAGCTAAATATTATATATAACAAAGACAAGTATTTCTCCCACCATCTTTCTGCAAGTCAATTAGTGTAGATACAAAAATAAATATTTAGCCAATGACATCTCATCTAGTGGAGTCTATTTTTTGTTTGTTTGTTCTTCATCTGGAGAGACCTTCATGTTAACATCTTCCAGCCATGAGTCGTCTTACCACACTGATCACCGCAGCCTTGAAAACAACAAACTCACATATTGCACAAATACATTTGCCTCCTGAATAAAAAAAAATCGCCCAAACTGCATCCTTGAATACAAATACAGTGAAGGAAATAATTATTTGATCCCTTGCTGATTTTGTAAGTTTGCAAACTGACAAAGACATGAACAGTCTATAATTTTAAGGATAGGTTAATTTTAACATTGAGAGATAGAATATCAAAACTAAAATCCAGAAAATCACATTGTATAAATTATATAAATTGATTTGCATTTTGCAGTGAGAAATAAGTATTTGATCCCTCTGGCAAACAAGATTTAATACTTGGTGGCAAAACACTTGTTGGCAAGCACAGCAGTCAGATGTTTTTTATAGTTGATGATGAGTTTTGCGCACATGACAGAAGGAATTTTGGACCACTCCTCTTTGCAGATCATCTCTAAATCATTAAGATTTTGAGGCTTTCGCTTGGCAACTCGGAGCTTCGACTCATTTCATAAGTTTTCTATGGAATTAAGGTCTAGAGAATGGCTAGGCCACTCCATGACCTTAATGTGCTTCTTTTTAAGCCATTCCTTTGTTGCCTTGGCTGTATGTTTTGGGTCATTGTCTTGCTGGAAGACCCAGCCACGACCCATTTTTATTGTCCTGGTGGAGGGAAGGAGGTTGTCACTCAGGATTTTATGGTACATGGCTCTATCCATTCTCCCATTGATGCAGTGACGTAGTCCTGTGCCCTTAGCAGAGAAACACTTCCAAAACATAATGTTTCCACCTCCATGCTTGACAGTGGGGAAGTTTTTATTTGGGTCATAGGCAGCATTTCTCTTTCTCCAAACATGGCAAGTTGGGTTAATGCCAAAGAGCTCAGTTTTTGTTTCAACTGACCACAGCACCTTCTCCCAATCACTCACAGAATCATCCAGGTGTTCATTGGCAAACTTTAGATGGGCCTGCACATGTGCCTTCTTGAGCAAGGGGACCTTGCAGGCACTGCAGGATTTTAAACCTTTACGGTGTAATGTGTTACCAATGGTTTTCTTGGTGACTGTGGTCCCAGCTGCCCTGAGATCATTAACAATTTCACCCACCATGTAGTTTTAGGCTGATCTCTCACCTTCCTCATGATCAAGGATTCCCCATGAGGTGAGATTTTGCTTGGTGCCCCAGGTCGATGTCGATTGACAGTCATTTTGTATTTCTTCCATTTTCCTACTATTGCACCACCAGTTGTCTACTTCTCACCCATCGTCTTACTTCTGGTTTTGTAGCTCATTCCAGCTTTGTGCAGGTGTATGATCTTGTCCCTGACATCCTTATAAAGCTCTTTGGTCTTGCCCATGTTGTAGAGGCCAAAAAATGTCTTCCGGTTGAGGTGCCACCTGCAGATCATTTTTTCTTTCTGCAGGTTTATGAAAATGAATGTTTAAACTGTCTTTAGTGATAAAATCGTGAATGTGTGGTTTGTTTGGCTCTTTTCTTGCTGAAGGGGCAAGTTTACCTTTCAAATGGTGTATCAGTTGTGTGTGTGGGGCGAAGTAATTGGCGAAAAAGCAGTGCATCTTTACAAATGTGTTTGCATATGTGACTCACCATTTGTGTGTGTAGGGTGAAGTAATCACTGAAAAAGCAGTGCATGTTTACAAACATGTTTGCATATTTGACTCACCTGCAGTGAAGTGTGCAATCCTCCAATGTGCCTGAAATAGGCTGGGCAAGCTGGAAAGACCCCAAGGCAAATGTTTGGATTTGTTTGTGAAGTCTGTAAGCAGCTTTGTGGTATTGTGCTTTGGGTAGTGTGCTGTCACCTGCAGGTCATTTGACCTTTCAAATGGTGTATCATTTGTTTGTGTGGGTGGAGTATGAATGGAGCAAGTGTGCAATTCAATAGGCAGTGCATGTTTCCAAATGAGTTTGCGTATGTGACTCACCTGCAGTGAAGAATGCAATCCTCCAATTTGGCTGAAATAGGCTGGGCAAGCAGTTCGGCAAGCTGGAAAGCCCCAAGGCAAATGTTTGGATTTTTTTGTGATGTCTGTAAGAAGCTTTGTGGTAGTGTGCTTTGGGATAGTGTGGTGCCACCTGCAGGTCATTTTTCCTTACTGCAGGTTTATGAAAATGAATGTTTAAACTGTATTTTGTGATCAAATCGTGGATGTGTGGTTTGTTTGGCTATTTTCTTGCTGAAGGGGCAAGTTTACCTTTCAAATGGTGTATCATTTGTGTGTGTGGGTGCAGTATGAACGGAGATACAAAGTAATCACCGAAAAACAGTGTTTAGAAATAATAGAATAGATAATTTATACCATGTGATTTTTTGGATTTTATTTTTGACATTTTATCTCTCAATGTTAAAATTAACCTACCCTTAAAATTATAGACTGTTCATGTCTTTTTCAATAGGCAAACTTACAAAATCAGCAAGGGATCAAATAATTATTTCCTTCATTGTATGTACCACACCATTAATATACAATTACTCATGAACTATTCAAAATATAAACTGATGCTAGCACTGTGTCACAGATTTAATAAAAAATAATTAGCCACTTTGACTTATCCCCCAAATTCATTTAATTACAAATACCTGTCCTGTGTCCTCTATTACACTTCCCAATTCATTATTTATCTCTGTCCTGTGTTCTCTCTCACACCTCACAATTTATTACAAGTCTCTGTATAGTGCCATCTCTCCCAATTCATTATAGATGAAAGTGGTGGTGTGTAAATGTCACCACAGACCCAAGCAACAGGGTTGGGGGTCTCATATAGACTGTATATCCAAAGTACATGGCCCACATCAATAAGCAACAGATCCTCAAATTATGGAAACTCTGTGCAGTGTGGGAGACATTACAGAGTTGCCAAACTCGTCTCAAAAATCAGCATGTCATAATATTTTCAGACAACTTCACTACAGTCTCCTTCCTTCTTCAGCATGGAGGGCCAAAACTCCATCATCTCCAGGCAATAGCCGAAGAAATATTTTGTTGGGCAGAGAACACGGTCAACTTCACGGATGAGGTTACTGAGTTGAGGTCACATGTGGTGCAGCAGCTTCAGCAGATGTCTGGGTTTGTGGTCTCTGCTCATGCCCTGACTCAATCAGACCCCAAAATATCTCTTCTTGTCAGGTTTTCTGGAGGGAGAGATACATGTATGGTCTTCAAGGAAGCCTGCAAATTATATTTCAGGCTCCGCCCTCGTTCCTCAGGGAGTGAGGAGCAACGAGTGGGGATTGCAGTCTCCTTTCTTAAGGGTGATACCCAGTCCTGGGTCTTCTCCATGCCCACAGACTTTCCATCTTTGCAGTGGGTGGATGAGTTTTTTGCGGCTTTGGGCCTGGTGTACGGTGATCCTGATGGCGCCTCCTTGGCTGAGTCTAAACTCCGTAAGATCAAGCAGGGGCCCGGCCAGCTGAGGAGTACTGCTCAAAGTTCTGGAGATGGGCCACTGACACTCAGTGGAATGACCCTGCTCTTAGGAGTAATTTTTATCAGTGTTTGTCAGCTAGGCATCATGATTCTCTGGTACAATATGTTACTGCAAGTTCCTTGGAGGCCGCCATGGCCCTTGCTATCAGAGTGGATAGACACCTCAGGGAGAGATATACACCTACTCTGCCCCCTGTTGTTCTTCTTAGGGAAGAGGTCACACAGGTGCTGTCTGACGAACTCATGCAGTTGGAGGGGGTCACTTCTCATACTAGGTTGCCTGAGGTTCTCCGTGGGACAGTGGCATGTTTCTACTGTGGTATTATGGATCATTACATTAAAGTCTGTCCATCTCGTGCCAAAAATGGTACTCTATCGCAAAAGCCGCATTCCCCTGGTCATTTGGAGGGAGACGACCAAGGTGTGTACATTTCCTCCACTTTTACTTCTCCGTTTACCGTTTCGTCTGAAATAGTGGTTGGTGGGAAAACAGAGAATATTCCGGTTCTTGTGGATAGTGAAGCTTGAGTCATTTTGGTGGATTCTCGCTTTGTTCAAACCCATGGTCTAATCGGTAGGAAGCTAGTGCACTCCATTCCTATTCGTGCTATTGATTGTGCTTCTTTCAGCCAGAATAGTTTGACCCAAGTCTTACATAATGTGAACTTGTACATAGGGACTCTAAATGAAGAGTTCCTGCTATGCAACTTCTTGAAGGGTATGCCTACTTCCATCATCTTAGGCCTTCCCTGGCTGAAGAAACACAATCTGGTCATAGATTGGCAGTCCAGAGAAGTAGTCAGTTGGGGCAAGTTTTGTAAAAACTGTTGCCTGGGTGCTATGATCTCTACCATCTTTATTAAATCTACCCCTTCTTCTCTATTGGAGGTAGCTAAAGTGCTACCGGAGAATATGGGTAAGACTTTACTCACACCCCAGGTTAACTCTGAATCTCGGTGTCCTCCTGGGAAGATTCGTCAGGGGAGGGTGGTAGTTCCTTTTGAGTATCCTGAGGATAAGAGTTTTGTTACATGGGGGATGTGTAACAATTATGTGGGTACTACTGAATCTGATAGCATGGGATAAAACCAGTCTGAGAATAAAGCTGTAGCAAAAAGGTATATCTGACAAAATAAAAATGCAAACAGAACTAACACAGATATTAATGCAATTGAAACGAGGTGCTCAGCACAATATAGTAAATCACAGCAAACTAAATAGCGGGATGCGACCGCTGATACGAACCAGTCCAGCAAGGATATGACGCAGGAGAGCGCGAGACACTTAACAAGGAAGTCCAGTAAAGATATTAGTGCGAATACACACAGTACTTAAATGTGGAAGTCCAGCAAGGGGTAGTGGTAATGCACACAGTACTAAAATGAGGTAGTCCAGCAATAACTTGATCACATGTGCATACGGCACTTGTTTGTAGAAGTCTAGTAATACGTAGATGAAACGTAGACAGGGGAAGGTCATTAAAGGTACCTTTAAGGGCTGACAAGTCCTGCTCAAGTCCCGCACCACAGCCCAAAAGACACAGTTCAGAAGATATAAGGAAGGTAACACTTCTTCAGCAGTTTCAGAGGCGAGAGGCAGCACCCAAGTATTCCGGTTGATAGGGAACTCCAGTCAGGATCCAGGAGCACACAGAAGATGGAAGACCGCTGAACAAGGCGAAGGCAGACCACAGAGTAACAAGCAGCAGTAGCAGAGAGTTCACCAGCAACAGGCAGAAGCTCAGGAGCCAACAGCACAAAATACCCAGGCATGGCGGAACACACGACCCGGACTTAAATAACAAGACAGACAGGAAGTTCCATGACAGGGCGAGATACAAGACTCCATCTTGGATAAGGGCGAACAGGCTCAAAGGGAAATCCGGAATCCTTACAGGACGCCTCCGTTGTCTGTCCTTCAAGGAGAGTACCATCTTGTGCCTAATGTACATGCGGTAACAAACATTCAGGTCCGGACCTGTGTGTAATGAGTATGTATGGGTGTCCACTAAAAACATCAGGTGGAAATATGTATCTGGAACTTGGAGTTCTAGGGTGGTCAGGCCGTATATGATGGTGGCTGTTCTCAGCCCTGGAACCTTCCAGTAAGAGCTACTCCTAGTGATGCATGTATATAACATGTTCCATAGGTCGGCACTCAGGAGATGTGTTGCGCCTCCAGAGCCTACGTTATTACCATCACCAACGGGCCTTGTTTGCTATGACCTTGAGAACCAGGTGACTATGGAGGTGAATACTAGTGGTTTGATGCGCCTTGCCGTACATCAGTACCGGTCAAGTCCGGTCTTAAGGGTCCAAAGGCCCCTCGTAGAAAGGGATGTACAGTCACTAATCAGTAAGGGAATGGTGGCAGCTCTGGGTCTGCTGAAATTTAAATGTTGTTTTTTCCTTTTGGTCCAGCAAGCGTTAATGCTGGCAGATCTTGTAGGCTGGTCAGCTAATGTTGGTTGGTAACCACTCCCACCTTCCTTTAAATAGTCACAGGACCCATCAGCTAATTGTCGGTTATAGAGTTTTTGTTCTATGCAGACCAGCTTAGTGTGTGGAGCTCGCATGTGACGGTAGTGTTGCTGCTGTGGGAATTCTGCTATCCTGGTGCCGTTTTCTCTGCTACTTTGGAGCCTAGCAGCAGAGTCGGAGCTGAGTATTTCCCTTTTTGTCTGTCCCATGTTTGTCTCTTTCCCTGTGTATTACCATCTGCAGTGGTAAGGCTAACGTCCTTGCCGGCCAGTGCACTACCCTGGGTACATTGAGGTGACAGTCAGGGACTAGGCATGTGATGGCGGCAGGGGGGAAGAACCCGCTTAGGGCATTAGGGAAGCTTAGGGACATGCACAGGTTGGTGTCAGGAGGTGTCCCATTCCCCTCTCCCTGCCGTTAGAGCCTTCCTCTCCCTTTTCCATCCTGTCGTATTTATATGCTGTGTCGTCCGCCGGACTTACCCGTGTCCGAGCGTGACACTATAGCAATCAACAGGAGCTTTCATTACACTCCTTGGATGTAATGAAAGCAGTTCTACAATACTTGTGTATTACGGAAGATTGGAGAGTCGACTCAAATCTCTTAGTTCAATTTGCAGGAAAAAACAAAGGAAGTAAAGCATCAAAGTCTACGCCAACTAAGGCCTCTTTCACACATCCGTCTTTTTGTATCAGGCATGAAACGTCGAACACCTGAAGGGACGGATCCGGCACTGAAATAAAAAAACTGATGCAACGATCCGTTTTTTTGCTGGGTCCAACCTGAACTTTTGAACCCATAAAAAGAGGGTTTCGGATGCCCGGAGACACTGGAAAATGTAGTAGTAGTAGTAGTAGTAGTAGTAGTAGTAGTAGTAGTAGTAGTAGTGTAGACCTTGATTTCCAGAATCCGGATCAGACTTTTCACGGATTGCACAAAAGTCTGACCCGGTTCCAATGACTTCTATTGTTTCCGGCCGCCTGATGAGCCGCTTCAGGCACATCAGGCGGCTCCGGCAAACAAAAAAAACGTTACATGCTCCGTTTTGTCCGGCCGCCGGAATGTACATTTCTGCCGGATCCGGACAAAAACGGATACAACGCAATGACATCAGGCACGATCCAGCGCTAATGAAAGTCAATGGTAAAAAAACGCATCCGGTACCGGATCCGTTTTTTTACCAACACGCCGGATCATGCCTGATACAAAAAGATGGATGTGTGAAAGAGGCCTAAGTGGATCAGACAGCAGGATATGTTAAGGAGGGACTATCCCCTCATGAAACCATCATGGCCCATTCCTTGAGAGCAATATCAGCTTCATGGGCAGAAAAATCTGGGGCCTCAGTAGACTAGATCAACAGGACCTGGTCAACCTCAATACTTTCTGTAGACATTACAAGTTGGAGGTTCTGTCAAATCAATGGACTGCCTTTGGGAGCAAAGTCCTCTGGCTGTAACAAGACCTTCGCCACCCATGTCCAGATATCACTGCTATCTGTATCCTCAGGATGCAGTAGAGGTGAATACATTGGGGGAGAACGGAGCCACCGTCTCCTTCCACCAATTAGTATGTGCAACTGATAGAGCATACATGATGACATCCTCTACACCATGTCTGCTGTGCAGGGAGTCAGTGCACCAGTGACCAGAGCAGAGAATTGGGGGAAAGAGAGCAAGGTGAATGTGTATCTGTATATAGGGGGTCATGTTCAGACTCATTCTAAATATAGGGAGGCTATGTGTGGGTTCATGCTGTATATAGGGGATTATGTAGGGACTCACACTGTATATCAGGGAAGATGTGGCAGCTCATACTGTATATAACAAGCAATGTGAGGGTTTGTACTGTAAATGGGAGCAATGTGTGGGCTCATATTGTATAGAGGGAGCTATGCGGGGGGCCAATATTGTATGCGGGGGGCTGTGTGGACACTCATACTGTATATAGTGGGGTATCAGCATACTTAATTCTGCTCAATATTAAGTGATATAATTAATACAAAATAATTATAATTCATATGCTAATATGAATATTGAGCAGATTTTTTTTGCAGCTTATTGGTTCTGCCCCCACAACAGTCACGATCTCTCATGTGGCTACTCGGGCAAATTAATTGCCAACTCCCGCTCTACTGTATATGATAAAATGAATGGTGTATTTGAAAACTACATTTTGTCTTGCAAAAAAAACAATCCACCTCACGACTATTTTGAGGGAAAAATAAAAAGTTATGGCTATTTGAAAAAGATAAGTCTTGTAACCACAAATAGGAATTTTTATGAAAAATTCTGTTTGACAGAAAATTGCATTAACCGCTATGTGACTGCCCACTGTAGATAAACGACAGCACTTGCTGGGCTTTATGCAGTGTTGACATTTATCAACGGTCGGTGGTCTCGCAGCAGTCAGGACCCCCAGGTTCCTGCAAGCGCTGTGATTGTGGTGCAGAGCGATAGCTCTGACAGCTAACATCATCGGGACCTAATTGCATAAAGTCCCCAGGAAGTTAAGCCCCCGTCTCACATAGCGAGATCGCTAGTGAGATCGCTGCTGAGTCACAAGTTTTGTGACGCAACAGCGATCTCCCCAGCGATATCGCTGTGTTTGACATTCAGCGACGACCAGCCCCCCTGCTGGGTATCGCTGATCGTCGCTGAATGTCCTGGACTTTTTTTGATCGTTGGTCTCCAGCTGGCCAGCACGCATTGCTGCGTGTGGCAGGCGGGAGACCAGCGATCCGCTGGTAACCAAGGTACACATCGGGTTTCTAGGCGCCGGCCGGTGTCAAGAAACCCGATGTGTACGTTAGATACCAGCGCGCTGGTGCAGGGGAGCTGGTAACCAAGGTATACAGCGGGTTTCTAACCGCCACGCAGTGCCTAGAAACCCGATGTGTACCTTGGTTACCAGCTCCCTGCACCAGAGCGCTGGTATCTAACGTACACTGCGGGTAACTAAGCGACATGCGTCGCTTGTTACCCGCATAGTCGCTGTCCTTATCGCTGCTGATCGCTGACTGTTTGGCAGCTCAGCAGCGATCATGTAGCGACACACCAGCGATCCTGACAAGTTCATATCGTTGTCGGGATCGCAGGTGTGTCGCTATGTGTGACGGGGCCCTTAACCTCTTTGCTATCTTCTAGATGCCACGATTGTGGCATTTAGAGGATAGTGAGAGGGAGAGTGCTCCGCCTCTTACATCTCCAGCGCCCCCTTGATGTGATCATGGGGGAGCCGATCATTGTCATGGCAGCCGGAGGTCACATGATGACCTCCAGGTCTGCCAGGTACAGTTGCCTGTTAGCCAGCAGGTGACAGTAAAACTTACAGTTCTCATGCATTGCAGTAAATGTGTGTTGCAATGCATGAGACCAGTAATCAGACATATAAAAGTTGCAGTTCCATACAGTTGCTAAGTAAAAAAAAAAAAGTTAAATGTTTAATTTCAATGAACACCTTAAAAAAAATTTTTATAAAAAAATGTGACAAAAAACTATGCTTTCCATCATACCGCTGGAAAAAAAGTGCAATAAAATGTGATAAAAAATGAAAGTAAATAAAAATTGTACTGCTAAAAACATCATCATGTAACGCAAAAAACAAGTTACCAGACAGCTCTGTCAGCAGAGGTGTGACAACAGCCAAACATAAAACCCAATCTAAATGCTGTTATTTATTAACAATTTTTAAGTGTGACATAACTCTGGTTTAAAGGCATAAAAATTAAAAGTTTGAAAATTGTGAAATTTTCTCCAAAGTTCTGATATTTTCAGAAATAAACGCAAGTCAGATTGAATTTTTTTTTTACCAGCATCATGAAGTACGATATGTCACGAAAGAGCAATCTCAGAATTAGTGGGATACTCTGACGCAGTCCAGTGTTATTAGCACATAAAGTGACGCTGGTTAGAATTGTAAAAATTAGCCTGGTCACGAAAGCGAAAACAGGTTCTGGGCCGAAAGGATTAAGGAGCCCATTTGTTAAAAAAACCTCAGAGGCATTTTTATGATGTGCCTGCTGTCTACTTTTAGAAACTATGTGGGAGGTGGGTTTAATATATTTTTTTTATAATTCAGGTTTCATTGCACATATCAAAAGTGTAAAAATTGTCTTGGCTACCAGAGGTGTAAAATGTACGAAACCTCATGGCAGCAAAAGGGTTAGTACTTGGATATGTGGATAATAATTCCATGAAAATGATCAGTGACTGGATTTACACTTTTGTAACATCTGCATTTGAGTATGTTTTTACCTATTAATTATTTCACTGAAGTCATCTGTTCCCTTGGCAACCTAATTTTCCGTGAATTTGCGTGAAAGGAAACGGCCAATTGAATTTTCCACTTCCAGCAACTATTATCTCTATAGTTCACCTCCTGAATTTCAATAGTATGGTTACTTATTAATTAAACTATATACTGTATGTATAATAACACTCGACTTTCTGAATTTACTTAAATATACATTATATTGAATTGTAATAAAAAAAATCATTAAAGAAAGATTTTCTTAGAAATTTTAAACAATCCCACATTGATATTGTTTTGGATGGTGAAGAGAAGAAAAAGGCAAGCAAAAAGACAGTCAACTTATTTCTGTGGGGAGTTACAATTTCTATGAGTCTGAATATATACTTTTTTATACATAATGGTAAACTTAAATTGGGGGTTGTGGCTCTTTTATGTTCTTTTTTTAAACTTGATAACACATTTTGTGATTTTAAAGGGGTTATCCAACTCATAATTAGTTTTTTAGGCATGGATGCTATTAAAATAAAAAAATGCAGTCTCGTAGATGTAGTGCTAGTTTCTCCAGAGGTCTGCACTGGCTCCAGAAGCAACGCCTGCTCTGTTCAGAAGGCACAAGATCGCTGAAGCTTGTGATTGACTGTCTACACTGGTCAGAAGAAAATAACCGGGTGCCTCTAGTGGTCACCTACAATCCAAATCTGGAGATGCTAAGGGGAGCTGCACGGAAACTACAACCTTTACTACAAAAAGATGCCCGATTACAATCCATATTTCCAGACCCCCCACTACTATGTTTTAGGCAGCCCCCAAATCTAAGAAGCATCATTGTCAGAAGCTCCCTGTCCTCCCCAACAGCTGCAGGAACCTTTCCTTGCAACAAGAAGAAATGCAAAACCTGTGCATCTATAATGACCACGGACAAGATAAAGATCCCCAACTCCCATCAGGACTACAAGATCCCAGGTACTTTCAGCTGCATCACATCTAATGTGGTGTACCTAATTATTTGTACGAAATGTCCAACTGGGGGTCTGTATGTGGGGGAGACTGGGCAAAAACTGAGAACAAGGATGAATTCTCATCGCCACACAATAAGAGAAAAAAGAATGGATTTACCTGTGGCAAAACACTTTTGTATGCCCGGTCATAGCATGATGGATATGAAATTACTTGTATTAAAATCTAACTTAAAATCTGAGAAAGATAGAAAGGTTTGGGAATATAAACTTATGATGACCTTTGACACTCTTAGTGCTGGAATGAATATATCACACGGATTTATGTCTGTGTACATCAATTAAGGAATCTGCTTCTCTGACCTTCTAGGGCATCAAAACACAATAGCAGACTCCAATCAGAGGGTAATAAAACTTTCACTCCTTATCTATGAACTGTTCCAATATTTATGTTCATCCCTCTGCCATAATGACAGTTCTGCTTCACGTCACTTGTCTTACCTATTGCATTATTCCTGTGTCCTCTTGTGTATAAATATGTGATTCTTCAGATGTTGTATTAGTCTTTGCCTGATGAAGAGACCTGAGTAGTCTCGAAAGCTTGCAATTTGTTACCATCTTTTCAGTTAGCCATTAAAAAGTATCAACCACTGAGGACTCTCAAGTCTAAATATTTTTCTACACTGGTCAGGTGACTTAAAATAATCCGTCTTCAAAGAAACTTCCAAAGATGTATTTCCACAATGAGCTTTTGGTGAGTTGGTGCATCAAAAAATGCAACGTCTTACCAGAGGCGTAGCTAGGGGTTTAGCTCAGGGGGGAGGCGAAAAATCTGAGTGGGCCCCTAACCCTGATTACAACTCACATGCCAACATAGTTAACAGTGGCACTAGCTCTGGGTGGGCCCCCTGTCACGCTGTCTAATGATATGAATACAATGTCAGTAAACTATTTATACAGGAACCACACTCTATACAACATATAGTTTAGCAACATCAGAATGTAAGTATAAAATAGATTTACCTGACACAATATCAGCAGAACTTAGGGTTAATCTTGAGGACTAGATGTGCAGAAACGATATCAGTTGAACTCAGGGTTAATCTTGAGGACTTGATGAGCTGTAACAGGAAAGAGGAGGACCGGGGTCTAACCTGACCCTACACTGGGGTCCTAACTAATCCCTTACCTTGGAGGTACTGATAATGGTTCAGAGGTCCAAGTCTCCAGCCTAACCCTGTCTCCTATCAGACCCTGAACCCTGTAATCAGTCCTAAGAAGGATCCTGATTACCACCAAAGGGATATGGGCTGATCTCAGCTAAATACACAGATTAGACATATAAGACAGACAGGATAGCACTCTCTTGCATACACACTCAAACACCGAAGGAACATAAATGGTCTGGGAAATAAACTCTAAGCAAGTTAAGCTTAAAACAACTAAGGAGCTCTCAACTAGAGTCTATACAGATTCATTCCTATCTGTGGTCTGCATGAAGGGTTTCACTGGCAACTCCCAAAGCAGACAACCAGAAACTTAAAGGAAACCAATCAACAAATAATCAATTGCAGCCGGGAGAAACTGCACCCAGTCCCAGCACCGAGCACAGACAGAATTAACTCCCTAGCTGCCAAACACAAAGAAACAGCAACTCAGCTGTGAGAAGTCAAAATGTGCAACCGCGACGATCTTCGTGGCAATGCACACATGACAGTACCCCCCCTTCTACGAGGGGCCTCCGGACCCTCAGGGCCAGGCCTGCCCGGGTGAGTTCTGTGGAAGGTCCGAACCAAACGATCTGCGTTAACATCAGACGCAGGGACCCACGTCCTCTCCTCCGGACCATACCCCTTCCAATGCACCAAGTACTGAAGGGACCGGAGATTCAGGCGAGAGTCAATGATTTTTGATACTTGAAATTCCAAGTTACCATTGACCAACACTGGAGGAGGAGGTAGAGGTGACGATATGACTGGTGCCACATACCTTTTAAGTAATGACTTGTGGAACACATTATGAATTTTAAACGTAGGAGGGAGGTCCAGACGAAATGCCACAGGATTAATTATGGAACTGATCCTGTACGGCCCGATGAATCTGGGACCCAGTTTCCAGGAGGGCACTTTAAGTTTTATATTCCTGGTAGACAACCATACCAGATCGTTCACATTCAGATCTGGACCAGAAACTCTCCTCCTATCAGCCATACGTTTGTAACGGTTCCCCATCGTACTCAAATTATTCAATACACCTCGCCACACAGAAGCAAGTGATGACGAGAAACGCTCCTCCTCAGGAACCCCAGAAGGACCCCCCCCATTGAAAGTACAAAACTGGGGATGAAAACCATATGTCCCAAAAAATGGGGACTTACCAGTGGACTCGCTCCGCCTGTTGTTAAGAGCGAACTCTGCCAGAGGCAAGAAAGAAGACCAGTCCTCCTGGTTCTCCGAGACAAAACACCGGAGATATGTCTCTAAACTCTGATTCAGACGCTCTGTCTGACCATTGGTCTGTGGATGAAAAGCCGAGGAAAACGACATTTGCATCCCCCGACGTAAACAAAATGCCCTCCAAAATTTGGACACAAACTGAGACCCCCTATCTGACACCACATCAGAAGACAACCCATGAAGTCTCACGATCTCCCTAATGAACACCTGCGCCAGAGTTTTAGCATTAGGGAGTGCAGGAAGAGCAACGAAATGTGCCATCTTACTGAACCTGTCAACAACCACCAGTATGACAGTATTCCCTGACGACGGAGGAAGGTCCGTAATGAAGTCCATAGATAAATGAGTCCATGGACGCTCCGGAAGTTTCAAAGGTAAAAGGGTCCCAGATGGACTGGTATGAGGAGTTTTAGAGCGAGCACAAACCCCACAGGACGCGACAAAAGTTATAACATCTTTATTAGCGTTAGGCCACCAAAATCGGCGAGAAAGGAGATCTAAAGTAGCCTTACTCCCTGGATGTCCTGCTAAAGCAGAATTATGATGTGCCTCAATAACCTTTTGTCTCAACTGATTCGGGACAAACAGTCTCCCTAGAGGTCCTGCAGGGGCGTCCCCCTGAGCCTCTAACACCTACTCCTCAAGCTCAGAACATACAGCCGACACTACCACCCCCTCCTGAAGGATAGGAATCGGGTCATCCGTTTTCCCGGCCCCTGGGAAACTGCGAGACAAAGCATCAGCCTTTACATTCTTAGACCCCGGACGATAAGTGACGACAAAATTAAACCTGGTAAAAAACAACGACCATCGAGCTTGTCTGGAATTCAGACGCTTAGCGGATTCTAAATACAGCAGGTTCTTGTGATCAGTAATAATGGTGACCGGGTGGACTGCCCCCTCCAAAAAGTGACGCCATTCTTCAAAAGCCAATTTAATGGCCAAAAGTTCCCTATTGCCGATATCATAATTCCTTTCGGCGGACGACAATTTCTTAGAAAAGAAAGCGCACGGATGCCATTTACCAGGAGACGGACCCTGGGACAATATAGCACCCACCCCTACGTCAGACGCGTCCACCTCAACAATGAACGGCTGAGATACATCTGGTTGGATGAGAACGGGTGCCGAAGCAAAACATCTCTTTAAAGAGGAAAAGGCTTGGCAAGCTTTGTCCGACGACCTAGAAAAATCTGTCCCTTTTCTCGTCATGTCAGTGAGAGGTTTGACGACAGACGAGAAATTACAAATAAATTTCCTGTAGTAATTAGCAAACCCCAAAAAACGCTGCAGAGCCTTAAGATCCCCTGGCTGATCCCATTCAAGCACTGCTCTCAACTTTTCAGGGTCCATACGGAAACCGGAGGCTGACACCAAAAAACCCAAAAACTGAAGTTCCTGTACGGCAAAAACACACTTCTCCAGTTTGGCGTATAGTTTATTGTCTCGCAAGATCTGCAACACCTGTCTCACATGCTCCTGGTGAGACACAAGATCTGGCGAGTAAATTAAAATGTCATCCAAATATACGACCACAAACAGCCCCACAAGGTGACGAAAAATGTCATTAACAAAATGTTGGAATACTGCTGGTGCAGTAGTCAGACCAAAAGGCATGACCAGGTTTTCATAATGTCCCTCTGGCGTGTTAAACGCCGTTTTCCACTCATCCCCCTCTTTTATCCTAATCAGATTATACGCCCCCCTGAGATCCAATTTAGAGAACCATTTGGCGCCAACAATTTGATTGAAGAGATCAGGAATAAGAGAGAGTGGATACGGATCTCGAACAGTAATCCGATTAAGTTCGCGGAAATCCAAGCAAGGGCGTAGGCCTCCATCTTTTTTCTTCACAAAGAAGAACCCCGCGGCTACAGGGGAAGATGAAGGTCTAATATGCCCTTTGGCCAGACTTTCGGAAATATAATCTTTCATAGCCTGTCTTTCAGGACCAGAAAGATTATACAACCTAGCTTTAGGTAACTTAGCATCAGGAAGAAGATTAATAGAGCAGTCATACACACGATGAGGAGGCAACTCCCGACACCCCTCCTCAGAGAAAACATCCCCAAAATCCTCCAAAAAAGGAGGCAATGTACTAGGTACGACCGCACTGATGACTGTGTTCATGCAGTTGCTTTTGCAAAACTCAGCCCATTGGCTTATCTCTCTGGACTGCCAATTAATTACAGGGTTATGTTTAACCAGCCAAGGAAGTCCCAACACAATGGGAGTAGGTAGACCCTCCAACACATAACAAGATAATTGTTCCCTATGTATTGCCCCTACCCGAAGGTCAATGTTATGAACCTCATGAACAAAGCTACCTTGGCCGAGAGGCCTGGCGTCAATGGAAAAAATAGGGATCGGTTTGACCAATACACTCAGATGCATACCTTGAGCCTGAGCAAACTGAGCGTCAACCAGATTAGCCCCAGAACCACTATCCAGAAGAACAGACAATCTCTTCACTCTAGTACCAACCACCACCTCCACTGGTACAAGGAACTGAGAAGAACCGGCGGATGAAATACATACTCCCAGGTTGTCATCCACCACACAACCTGGGATTAGCAGTTTTCCGGCGACTTTTTACTTAACAAGACACGGGATGGACATTCTCCAACAAAATGTCCCTCTTTCCCGCAGAAAAAACACCTTCTAGTCCTGCGGCGTGCCGCCAATCCCCTACTACGAAAAGATGTCCCTCCCAACTGCATAGGCTCATCCGAATAGACAAGGGGAACCTCAACATAAGGGACTTTAGTAGTAGGTGGAGAAACAACAGGGAGTGGAGTTACCTCACCCCTCTCCCGAAGCCGTCTATCAGTACGGATAGCTAGGGCCATAGCAGCCTCCAGAGAAGGAGGAGACTCATACTGAGCCAAAACGTCTTTTAATTTGTCAGAAAGCCCATGACAAAACTGGCTCCTAAGAGCTGGGTCATTCCACTGAGTATCCGTGGCCCATCTACGAAACTCAGAAGCAAATTCCTCCGCAGGACGATCTCCCTGCTGTATCTTACGTAATTTAGTCTCAGCAAGAGAGACCCGATCTGGGTCATCATATACCAATCCCAGAGCAGTAAAAAATTGATCTACAGACTGTAGAGCCGGGGATCCCGGAGGAAGGGAAAATGCCCAGGATTGAGGGTCCCCTTGAAGAAGTGAGATAACAATTCCCACTCTCTGCTCATCACTCCCTGATGATCGCGGCCGAAGCCGAAAATATAATTTATATGCCTCCCGGAAGGTAAAAAATTTGTCTCGCCCACCAGTGAACCTATCTGGAAGAGCTACTTTAGGTTCAACTCTGGTTTGCTCCAGGGGAGACAAAACTTTGGACTTAATGTCCGTCAGCTCCATGGATAATCCCTGCAACTGCAGAGCCAGCTGAGCTACTGGATCCATGGTAACTAGAGATAATTTTTTATGGCCAGTGAAAATGTCACGCTGTCTAATGATATGAATACAATGTCAGTAAACTATTTATACAGGAACCACACTCTATACAACATATAGTTTAGCAACATCAGAATGTAAGTATAAAATAGATTTACCTGACACAATATCAGCAGAACTTAGGGTTAATCTTGAGGACTAGATGTGCAGAAACGATATCAGTTGAACTCAGGGTTAATCTTGAGGACTTGATGAGCTGTAACAGGAAAGAGGAGGACCGGGGTCTAACCTGACCCTACACTGGGGTCCTAACTAATCCCTTACCTTGGAGGTACTGATAATGGTTCAGAGGTCCAAGTCTCCAGCCTAACCCTGTCTCCTATCAGACCCTGAACCCTGTAATCAGTCC
This sequence comes from Oophaga sylvatica, assembly GCA_033576555.1. Lineage (NCBI taxonomy): Eukaryota > Metazoa > Chordata > Amphibia > Anura > Dendrobatidae > Oophaga > Oophaga sylvatica. The sequence continues at coordinate 148,545,213 of JARQOD010000001.1, forward strand.
TAAGAAGGATCCTGATTACCACCAAAGGGATATGGGCTGATCTCAGCTAAATACACAGATTAGACATATAAGACAGACAGGATAGCACTCTCTTGCATACACACTCAAACACCGAAGGAACATAAATGGTCTGGGAAATAAACTCTAAGCAAGTTAAGCTTAAAACAACTAAGGAGCTCTCAACTAGAGTCTATACAGATTCATTCCTATCTGTGGTCTGCATGAAGGGTTTCACTGGCAACTCCCAAAGCAGACAACCAGAAACTTAAAGGAAACCAATCAACAAATAATCAATTGCAGCCGGGAGAAACTGCACCCAGTCCCAGCATCGAGCACAGAGAGAATTAACTCCCTAGCTGCCAAACACAAAGAAACAGCAACTCAGCTGTGAGAAGTCAAAATGTGCAACCGCGACGATCTTCGTGGCAATGCACACATGACACCCCCTCAGAGCAAGGGGCCCTGGGCGACCGCACCCTCTGACCTCCTGGTAGCTAAGTTATTGCGTCTTACTATTCCAGCAAAGTGGATGGGATATAGAAATTTCATGCCCACTGACCTGTGGTGCGCATTTCAAATCCACAGCATGCCAATTTCTCTTGCAGGTACGCTGAGTTTTCTGTGCAGAATTTCCTCATAGACTTGTATTAGATGTGACCTGCCCGCTGCAGAAACACATTAAAAATGCATTTCATCCGCACCAAAGTATGTCAATAATGTTTTGTCAAAGATAAATAACAGGAAGTATAGAAAACAAAGTAGCTTTATTTAAAGCATAACACACCAACAAGAAATAGAAAAAATGCACAAATTGCACAAAATGCAATAAAAAGTAACTTACCGTATATACTTGTGTAGAAGCCAAGTTTTTCAGCACTTTTTTTTATGCTGAAAATGCCGCCCCTCAGCTTATACAGGAGTCATTGTCCCAGAAGCTGACGGGGGAGGGGAGCAGTGGGTCATAGGAGGCAGGAGCCGACAGCTGCGGCTGTAACTGTGCCTGCTGCTAAAGAGAAATGAATATTCACTGCACTGGCAATGAATATTCATTTCTCTTATAGTGCACACAGTTACGGCCGCAGTTTCCAGCAGCTGTAAAAAAAACACTCCTACTTAACTTCCCTGCTCGCACTCGCAGCATCCTGTACCGGCTTCCATTAGCTCCTGCCGCCGAGTGATCACATGTCTTCGGTGAGTGGGAAGAGGTGAATATTTGTAAAGGGACGGCCGTGAGGCCGGTGTACTGGAAGCTGTGTGGTGTTCTCCTCCCGTGAGGGAGTGTACAGAGCAATTAGAGTCAGAGTCCAAAATCACGTCAAACAGTTCCACTTTATTTCCTCCGGGCATAGCACATCCAAGACACCATAAGCATCTCTTACATGATACCAGCAATACATTCTTCACAAGGCTTCGTCTTCTCCGCTGCCACACCAGAATGGACCAATAAGTATTGACGGGACGAGGAGCCCGGTGAAAACGGCACTTCAATTGCTTCCCCTGGAGACACTTCAATCCAGCATAAGAAAAACACATTTACTAGGTAGTCCACCCCTCTCTGGTTATCCTGCCCGGATACTTCTAATGGCCCACTCACTTCCACGCTTCAGCTCGCACTCTCCTGCTGAGCGTTCCCACAGTGGTTCTTTCATTGGACTACTCCTGCATAAACCCACTCTCTCTGGGTCCACACCATCATGGTCTATCCAACTCTAGCTTCTTCAGGGGTTGCTGGTCCCCTATTCTTCCTACCCTATGCTTAGGGCCCAGGAACATGGACGTCCTCACACTAGCGAGGTCCACCCCCGACTGATCTCCGCTACGAGGAGACCTTCCTGACAGATTCCCGCTTGGAGGCAATCTTTCTCTAGCAACCAGTCCCTAACTACTGTCCCTAACAAAATGGACGTGATAACTACCCCATCTAGTGGCCAAACCCAAATACTGCACTGACGTCTTTTATAACTTCCTAACTGGATCACTAAGGTGCCACCATTAATGACCCTTCGCAATTAACAGTTAACCCAGGACTATATATACTATTCTCCTAGTGCCCTCCTCTAATGACCCCTAAGATGCACTAGCTACCCATCACTAAACCCCCACATATCTATACACAAAGCATTATACAAAGCAGACATATATACTGTATGTACATTGACACCACTAAGGGAATGAACCTTAAAGGGTTAATACCCTAGACCACCTTACATATTCAATACCTTAATGAGCCTGGACACATGATCGCTTGGCTGCAGGAGCTGCTGGCGTCATAACAGGATGCTGCGAGGGAGCGCAGGGAAGGTAAGTAGGAGTTTTTTTTATGCTTTTCACAAGCATAGTGTATGCTGAAATGTGTATGCTTACAAGTGTATTCAGATAGTTAATAAGAAGGTGCAATATCAAGCAAATGTACTGCACAAACTGATCCAGATGTGAGTGCCAGAAGATAATTCCATGAATAATAAATCACATAAAGTGCAAATATTGCATAAAAGAATAATAAGCTCTTAGTAAGACTCACCCACCAAACACCTGAAGCGAGTTTCACAAAGATCTGTCCTTGGATTTCTTACTGTGGTTGTGTCTTTGAGACTTCCTATGCTGCCTGGGGTTGTAATCTTTGTCCAATCATATGCAGGCCGCAACACTCAAGAGATAGAAGAGCAAGCCTCCATCATAGCTTAGAGCAAGTTTCTCAATGTTTGGGATGCATGTCAGACAGCTCTGATGTCCTGCATGATTAGAAAGTGCTAGTGTAAGAAGATGGAAGTTGTGTGCACGTTCCCCCTTGTTGATATGTAAGGAGATGGACCAGCTACCATGTTCCCCCTGAAGACATCAATGCTACTGTGGTGTAGAATGTGAAAAATGTTTTGTTCCAGATATGTTTCCTTGTTATAACAATTGTAATTCCCCTGTGTGCTGCAGTAATAACGGTCACAAGATGTCACTATCTAGAATGTAGGTGAAGTTTGCCCAGTAACATAGCAGGCATAGAGTTAGTTGAGGGTTAGCCCAATGTGGAAGGGGGAACTGAGTGTTAGTGGAAAGTCCAGAAAGAGATAGTTAGAATGTGGAGAGCAGTGTGTGAAGTAGCAGGCCTAAGTCAAGAGGCTGCTAGGGGCAGCATGGGCCTAATAATCGTGGCAGTGGATTGCCGAAAATACCCTTCCATGTGATTCCGTCTAATGACCTGGGGCAACCTCGAGATCGATGTCGGAGGCCTGGGGTGCACACAGCCCAGGGCTGGCGTTTGGGGCAGGCAGACAAGGCAGTTGCCTGGGGCCCCCACCCACAAAGGGGCACCCTGTGTCTCCAGCCCCTTTATGAAGTGCCCAGATGATGTACAACATTACTTACAGTTAATAATGCTGGGCATCCTCTGCAAGTCTGCAGTTCTTGATCGTCTCTCCCAAACCCCCCCTTTATTCACCGTCTATCTCCCCTGAAGTGTCAGGTTAGATGACGAGAGTGAGGGGGATGGGCACAGCACAGCAGTGGTCAGACCTGGGGCAGGACCATGTCTGCAGCCCTGTGTGTATGTCCCCTCCTCCTCATCATGGCTGCTCCTACATCACTGTCCTGAGATCTGTGCAAGTGACATCAGGACCTGATAAGTATACATATATATGTATATCTGTGTGTGTACATGGGTAGTATACAGTGTGTGTGTCTGTATATGTGTTATATGTATATAGCATGTGTGTCCATATATACAGTATATAGTATGATTGTGTATATCTGTGGTGCATTTGTGTGTGTGTATATATATGCATGTACATACAGTATATAGTATGTATGTCTGTGTATATTATATATGTATACTGCATGTGTGCAGTATATTGTGAAATATATGTATAAAGTGTGTATATAATATATATATGACCATACTGTATATACTGAATATAAACTGAATGTTTATGTGTATATACCTTATATTTGTCCTTGTACATAATGTATGTGTTGTTCTGTCCCCACATGAGGCGAATGGAGGTGAAGTTGAATGGGGCTGGGAGAGTTATCCTACCTTCCGCTTCCTCGTGCAGAGCAGACAGGACCAGTGCTGTTCAGCGTCCGGAGAGATGATGCACACCAGGGATTGTGAAGTCCAGACTTGTTTATTTGGAAATCTGGACATACAGCTTATGATTGGTATACAGTAACTTCTCCAGAAATGCAGGTGAAAACGAGGTGCAGCAAGATGTAGCACCAAGTGTGGCTGCAAGTGTGATCAGCAGGAGTGAGTGGTCGAAAACTGATGCCTTTCACAGCTCGGTGCAAAGCGTGTCTCTCCCATAAAGCACTAACAAGCAAATGGCTGCTAACAGGAAGAAGAAGCAGTGACCTCAGCACAGGAAGTGAAAGGCATGTACCAGAATTAATTAGTTACAGGCTGCCACACAGAAAGGGCCACCAGGTGACAGCAGAGAACATGAAAGAATAGATTATACACAGAATGGAAATAATACAATACATTAATCAGACAAACGGAACAGCACACTCCCCGTCTGAAATTCCATAAGGGATTTCACTATACTAGTGCATTTGAAATGAAGTCCAACAACCTAGAAAAAACAAACACATAAACATGCATGAAATGCAATAATAACTTGGAAATGAGGTAAATGAATGTTTTTAAGTCAGTTCCTGAGGTAATCCAAAGGAAACCCATCTTCGGATCAGAGAAGCCGCACTAGGCCAAACTATTTCCGACCCACGGTAGTCCAATGGACGAAGTCCTGGGGCAGTGTTCTGCTCGTTTTATCCTACCGGAATGTCTGCGGTAGAGAGAAGTTTATGGCAGACGTGCCAACCATGACAGTCTTTGTCTCCATGTGAGTCGTGATAAGATCTCGCAATGTGGACTAACCTTGCAATGGTCTTGACGAGTTTCATTCAGTTGGAAAAGCGTTCGAAACGCTGGCAACCGAGGCTGGAGGTTGGTTTAGTGTTCGTGGCCAGAGCACTGACCTCGGAGCGGACTTCTGGATCGTTATCCGGATCCTGGATGCTGAAGTCTTCCTGGACACGTTCACTTCCTTTCTGTTCCAGCAGAAACTTCGGACCTGAAAGACAAGAAGAGTTAGCAAAAGAACTTATAGACATAGGTCTAGTGGCGTGGTCCGCTGGATTAAGCTCAGATGGGATATAGTGCCACTGCTCAGGCTTGGAAGACCTCCTTATTCTCTCGATGCGGTTACTGACGTACACGTCGAAACACCTTGTTTGGTTGTGGATGTAACCTAAGACAACTTTACTGTCAGTGTAGTATTGTACGTCATCTATGTTGGTGTCCAGCTCATGCTGTATAAAGTCTGCGAGTTCTACCGCAAGCACAGTCCCACAGAGTTCGAGCCTGGGAATAGTGTGGTCAGGCTTGGGAGCCAACTTAGCCTTGCCGAAGACGAACCCAACGTGATCTTGATTGTCGGATCCCGTCACCTTCAGATAGGCAACGGCTGCAATGGCCTCTGTGGATGCATCCAAGAACACATGTTCTATCCTAGTGCTAGCGGCAAGTGTGGTTCTGGTGTAGCATCTCGGTATGTGGATCTCATCCAAGGCACACAAGGACTGCTTCCAGGTTTCCCATTTTGGTTCCTTACCAGGAGGGAGTGGGGCATCCCAGTCTTTGACGGTTTCGGAAAGCTGTCTCAGAAGGGATTTACCTTGTATGGTAATTGGTGCTATGAATCCCAGTGGATCGTATAAGCTGTTCACCACTGACAGGACACCACGTTTAGTGAATGGTTTGTCTGCACAGTTGATTTGAAACCCGAAGGTGTCGGCTGATAGGTTCCACCTCAGGCCTAAGCTTCTCTGCACAGGTGGAGGGTCTGGTCCCAGGTCTATGTCCTTGAATCCTGGTGCGTGGTCACTTGACTCAAAGGCTCTCATGACAGCTGGGCTGTTTGAAGCAATTTTGTGCAGTCTAAGCTTGGTTCGGTACAGCATATCTTGGGTCCTCTTAAGCAGGTCAATCGCTGCTTCTTCTGTGGATAGAGATTTCAGTCCATCATCTACATAGAAGTCTTTCTCTACTAAGTCTCTGGCATCTGTTCCATATTCGGACTCTCCTTCCAGTGCAGTTCTCTGCAGGCCATAGGTTGCCACAGCGGGCGAAGGGCTGTTCCCGAATACGTGCACCCTCATGCGATACTCCACCATCTCTTTGCTGGGGTCGTTGTCCTTGTGCCACAAGAACCTGAGGAAATTCCTGTGATCCTCTCTGACTATGAAACAGTGGAACATCTGTTCAATGTCGGCAGTGATGGCAATGGGCTCTTTCCTGAACCTCATCAACACTCCTACTAGGTTGTTTGTTAGATTAGGGCTTGTGAGGAGGACATCGTTGAGAGATATGCCATGATTTTGGCGCTTGAATCAAAGACAACTCTAATTTGCTTAGGCTTTCGTGGGTGATATACTCCGAATGAGGGTAGGTACCAGCACTCCTCGTTTTCCTTTAAGGGAGGAGCTGGCTCGGTATAGTTATTATGGAATATTTTGCCCATAAAGGTGACAATGTGCTCTTTCATCTCCAGTTTGTTGCTTAGTGTGCGCTGGAGAGAGTTGAATCTGGACAACGCTTGCTCACGGTTGTTCGGGAGCCTTACCCTGGTAGCTCTGAAGGGTAGGGGAAAAACCCAGTGATTAGTCTCATTCTTAAGGAACTCATTGTCCATTATCTAGACAAATTCCTTGTCTTCCATTGACGGGGCTACTTTGTTGTCATGCTTAGTGGTACGAAACACTGATCTTCCCAAGTTGTCTGCATAGGGAGAAGAGATGACATCAAGCAGCTGTACGGGATCTGGAGGCTTCTCTTTCACCTCATAGTGAAGAGGGCATGGTTTGCAGAAAGTAGTGCGTCCATCCCGGCGTACGTAAGTCTTAAAGGAATTGACTCCTGTTCGGTCCAAGCATACATTTCCTATGACTACCCATCCCAAGTCGAGTTTCTGGGCATAGGGGGCATAGTCAGGACCATTACACTGTTGGCGGACCTTATGTATCCTTAAATTGTCTCTGCCGAGCAGAAGTAAGATTTCAGCATCTGTGTCCATAGGTGGGATAACGCTGGTTAAGTGCCTTAAGTGTGTTTGGTGGAACGCAGCTGTTATGATCTGCTACAAGCACTAAGGAAAGGTGGGAATTCTGTCCCTACAATAGGCTGAGCTGGATCCCTACGATGTAACGGGGAACCTGATCCTGCGACCAGACCCGCTAAAGTCCTCAGCTAGTCTGAACGAAGACCTATAGTTGCGAGGGAGGAATCCCTACAAGATCTAGGGACTGGGTGAAAAGGTGGACACCTCCTAACAGAAATTGTAGCAGGGAAAATAAAACAGAAAACAAATACTAAGAGATCCTAAGATCAAGCAAACTGACAGAGTAAGGCACCTAAGCACCCGGCTAGCTAAAGAGTAGATAATACAATGAAGTCCAGCAAAGCCATAAGGGCGGAGCCAGACTAAATAGGGAAAAAAGGTCATGTGACAGCAAACTGAAACAAAATCTGACAAGAGGGTTATAACAGTACCCTCCCTTCAAAGAGGATCCTCCGGATCCCCTATGACTTAGGCTTATCCGGAAATCTCTTGTGAAACGCTCTGACAAGTCTAGACGCAGAAACATCATCCGCCCTCACCCATGAGTTATCCTCGGGTCCATAACCCTTCCAAGCGACGAGGTACTGCAAACCCCCTCTACACCGTCTAGAATTTAGGATGCGGGAAATCTCATATTGCCCGTCCTCCACCACCAGGGGAACAGTGGCCGAGACGTCTCCATCTGAGACCTCAGCTTTTTTCAAGAGAGAAACATGAAACACCGGATTAATCTTCCAGGAGGTAGGAAGCTCCAACTTAACAGCAGATTGGTTAATAACCTGAAGCACCTTAAAGGGCCCTACAAACTTGGGACCCAATTTCTTAGACGGAATCCTCAAGCGCAGATTCTTAGAGGACAACCAAACCATGTCACCAATAGCAAACAAAACCTCTTGTCGTTTTCTATCAAAATACAGTTTGGATCTTTTGTTAGCCTCCTGAAGATTACCACGCACATCAGTCCAAACTCTCTCCAAAACACCAGAAAAATTCTCCTCTTCAGGTACAGCTGATCCCAACTTGGAAAATGACCCAAATGACGGATGTCTCCCAGAACAACAAAAAAAAGGCGAACAACCAGCAGAAGCGGATGTATGGTTGTTAAGAGCAAACTCAGCAAGTGGCAGAAACTCAGACCACCCCTCTTGATTATCAGTCACAAAACAACGCAAAAACTGCTCAACATCCTGGTTTTTCCTTTCTGTCTGGCCATTAGACTCAGGATGATATCCGGATGAAAACGACAAATGAACTCCCAACCTGTCACAAAAGGCGCACCAAAAACGAGCCACAAACTGAGGTCCCCTATCAGAAACAATGTCAGCAGGAACACCATGTAGTCTGACTATTTCCTTGACAAAGGCCTTAGCGAGAGTCTTAGCGCAGGGCAGTTTGATGAAAGGAACCAAGTGACACATCTTGCTAAAACGGTCCACGACCACCCAGATGACAGTGAAACCCTCAGAGGGGGAAGGTCAGTAATAAAGTCCATAGCCAAATGTGTCCAAGGTGCACTAGGAACCTCCAGAGGGCAAAGCAACCCCGCAGCAGGAGTATGAGAAGACTTAGATCTAGCACACACAGTGCATTGACATACCCACTTAATGACTTCCTTCTGCCATCCTGGCCACCAAAAACTGCGACCCACAAGTCTCTTGGTCTCAGAGATTCCAGGATGACCTGCCAAGCGAGAGTCATGACATTCAACAAACAAATCTCTCCTCAGGGTACCAGGCACAAACAACCTCCCATGAGGCGTGTTAGATGGGGCATTCTCCTGTGCTTTAAGAATCTCATCTTCCAACACGGAGTCCAAAACAGCAATAACAACCCCCTCTTGCAAGATGTTTTCCTCCTCCTCCTCAGTACCCACCATAGGAGAAAAGCTGCGAGACAAAGCATCAGCTTTAACATTTTTAGTACCTGGGATGTAAGTAACGGTAAAATTAAACCGTGAGAAAAACAGTGCCCACCTAGCCTGACGGGCATTCAAGCGTTTGGCAGCATCAAGGTAGATCAGATTTTTATGATCGGTGAAGACTTGAATGGGAAATTCCGCTCCCTCCAAAAAATGACGCCAGTGTTCAAATGCGAGTTTAATTGCCAACAATTCCCGATTACCGAATCATAATTTAGTTCAGACTCAGAAAATTTCTTTGAAAAAAAAGCACAGGGATGTACTCCATCCGTCTTTGCCTGAGACAACACTGCGCCGACCCCCACAGAAGAAGCATCAACCTCAACCAAAAATGGTTTAGTCACATCAGGCTGCGTAAGGATGGGAGCATCAGCACCTTTCCTGGTGAGATCAGTCAGAGGTTTGGCAATCACAGAAAAATCTTTTATGAATTTTCTATAATAATTGGCGAACCCCAAAAACCTCTGTATTGATTTCACACCAATAGGTCTAGGCCAATCCTGCACAGCTTGCACTTTCACCGGATCCATCTCAAAACCTTCACTGGAGACAATGTAGCCCAAAAAACTAAGTCTCTGTACAGCGAACTCACATTTTTCTAGTTTGGCAAAAAGTGAATTATCACTCAGTAACTGTAATACTTCACGCACACTCCTCCAATGAGACTCCAGATCCGGTGAATAAATCAAAATGTCATCCAAATACACAACCACACTTCTGCCGATCAAAGGTCTAAGGATGTCATTAATAAGATTCTGAAAAAATGCCGGAGCACTGGAAAGTCCAAAAGGCATAACCAGATTCTCAAAATGACCCAGTGGAGTGTTAAACGCAGTCTTCCATTCATCCCCCTCCTTCATGCGCAACAAATTGTATGCCCCTCGAAGATCAATTTTAGAGAACCACTTGGCCCTCACTAACTGGTTAAACAAATCAGGAATCAATGGCAGTGGGTAAGGATTGCGTACAGTAATCTTATTAATCTGACGAAAGTCTAGACAAGGCCGTAAACCGCCGTCCTTTTTTTTAACAAAAAAAAATCCATCCGCCACAGGAGATTTGGAAGGCCTAATGTGACCGGCGGCCAAGCTTGTCTGTATGTATTCCTCCAAAGCCTTTCTCAGGAATAGTCAAATTAAATAAACGACTTTTAGGAAGAGTCGCTCCAGGACAAATTCAATTGCACAATCATAATCTCTATGAGGAGGCAATACCTGCGATTCCTTATCAGAAAAAACTTTCCAAAAATCCTGAATAGGTACAAGTAACTCCCCCTTAACTACAGCAGCAATACGCCCGTTACAACACTTGTCATAACAATTGGGACTCCAGGACTTAATTTCATTGGTAGACCAATCCAGTACTGGATTGTGCAATTTTAACCAGGGTAACCCCAAAATCACCGGTGAGGGCAAATTATTCAAAACTACCAAATCCAAATTCTCTTGATGAACACCATTAATAGTAAGAGGAAATTCACAGATATGGTGAGTAACATTTTTCAAGTGAGAACCATCCACAGACACCACATTAATAGGGGAAGACAGAAGTTTGGGTTTTAATTTTAGTTTTTCCAAAAATTTCCCATCAATCACATTGAGAGTTGAACCACAATCCACAAATACCCGAAACTCCATTAATTCCTCCTCACCAGCAGTGGTAGCAGAAAGAAAGACACCTTTATTGTTTAAACAAGCTATACGGGCGAAACTGACCTCATTTTTTTTTTCTCTTTATTCATTCGAAGAGCACAGTTCTTAATGAAATGCTCAGATTTACCACAATAGAAACACAAGCCCTTAGCAAATCTGCGTTCTTTTTCCCGAGAGTGAGGTGTCATAGCTCCAATTTCCATCGGCTCTGCAATGTCAGTACATTCCTTCTCCAAACTTGGAGCTGACAAGGCAGTGTAAGCTTTTCAGGGGATATAGCTCTGGGATCGCCGTCCGGGTAGACGGAGTGGCACGGAAACAGTTCATTCACAGACAGCAGTTCTGGTAAAAACTGGCCGCAACCAGTTTTATTAAAGTCCACAGCAAGCAGAACATAATCAAAACCAAATCATAAACATAAGCCCTGGGCTTGTCCAGCCACTTACTACACTTAGATAGATTTCCCACTCTATCCGGGTCCAGACTCTAACAGCCTGTCCCCAAAACAACACATATGTTCAGTAGTTACCAGCATGGAGGTTCGCAGAGGCTCCTCTTTGTGTCTAAAGGCATATCCAACGTCCAGACTTGAGAGAGCTCCCCTCCTATTCAGCAGCTATCCGCATGGATTCTCACAGAGACTACTCCTGTGTCCGGGTACATCGAGCACCCAGACTGAGACAGCTCATACTCCTGGAGACTCCTTCTTGTGCCTGGACTCCTTGTCCAGACTAAGCGAGCTCTCTGTCTGTGTTCGCAGACACCTACTTCTGGTCTCCTAATTAACAGCTGAGTGGTTTCAGGCCTGAGCTGCAAGTGTGTACTGAATGTAAGGTGTAGTGACCTTTCTCTACCACTAGGTTTACAAAGCCATACATTTCCCTTATACCAGTCAGCAAAGTATCTAGGTGAAATGTACACCCCATTCAACACACATACTCTCACTGTCTCACATATCCCCCCCCTCTTCTCCAGACCGGAGGGCTGGTCAACAATCCAAAAGAGACAGTGAACTCTGGACCAGTCATGGCCCTCATCAGCTTCATCTTCACTACTGTCATCTGTATCTTCACCTGAGCCATAGCCAACATCAGCTTTCTCTTCATCTGAAGCATCCGCACTACCCTGTACCCTCCCAGGCCTATGCTCTCTGCGGGCCTCGGTATCCTGCACGGTTTCATCTTGACCTTAGGGCCGGGCTCAGTTTCGATATAGTGCCTGGCCAGAGAAGTACGACCCGGCACATCAGAACACTTCTGCTGACTCTTCCTCAGAACCTCACGTACCTCCTGTCCTTGGTGCACTGACCATGTGTCACCAACTATCAGAGAAGGTATAGGGGGTTTTTCACTTTTCTCTAGTTCCCCTTGAACCCTCTTTAGCACATCTATTTTCTTGAATATCGGTTGACTCATAAAGTCTATTTCACAGACCTTAAGCTCCTCTGCCATGGTCTCTGACCATTTTAAGCTACACTGTTCAAATGATTGGCAATGTGGAAGGAGCTGATCGTTTTTCTTTTGCAGTACACATAATTCATCCGCTAAGTCTCCAGCTGAATTGTAATGTTCTACCGTGACAACAGCATTCTTATATAGAGCCTTAGACTTATTGAGCAGCATTTGCTCTTGCAACGAAGAGATTCCCTGTATCCTTCCTTTTACTTCATTGACCTTCTCACGATGATGCTCATGGCTTTCATCACACTCCTTCATCACAGTTTGGAGTTTTTTCTGAGAAGTCATCAATTCATCAGGTACCTGTTGGACGTCTTTTATGTCTTCGGCCCCTTCTTCAGGCTCTTCTGGTAGAACATGCTCAGAAGCCCTACCGTCAGTCTTACATTCTACCTCTTCAGTCACATCATTATGGTCTCCAATATTTCCATTTATTCCGGCTTTCAAGTTCTCCTTGATAGCTGCATCTGTATACTCAGAACCCGCCGGATTCTTCTCTTCCACCACGTTCTGCATCCCATCTGAGCTCCCGTGTGTCTGCAGCGGCAACGGAGTGACACATCGCTTTTCCCATTTGTTGGGACGTGGCTCCGATGTAGACTCCATGAAAGTGCGCTTGAGCTCACCAACGCCAGCCTGATGTCTCAAAATCTCATCTTGTGACTTATCCAGATCCTTGGTGTCACTCGGGAACACCGCTGGGGCTCCGGGCGCCGAACTTCCAGCCTGAGCTTCACGAGTTGCAGCTACTGATCCGAACCGTAACCCGTCCACGCCGCTGTCTTCGGCAGAAACAGATTCCTGGACAGAGTCAGTCCCCATATCTTCAGTCTTGTTCCTCACAGCTTCACTTGAGACCTCAGCTTCTGATGAGGCATCTGGCTTGGTGACTACCACTTCTATGGCTTTTTCCACCTCTGCAGCATCTCCCTCAGAGTCCTTGGCACGATACAGATCCACACCATACCTTGGTAACTTCACATTTCCAACAGCATCTACTTGGGCTGTGTTCAGTTTCAGAGTCCTGCCTTTAAAGCTCAGCTCTCCTCCTTTCACCTTAATCTTCGCCAGGGAACCGGCCAACTGTAAAACATCTTCAGATGCCATCTTCTGTCCGGCTGCAAGGTCAGCATTAGCCTTCCTCTCAGGACTCTCAACCTCCTCTGCTACCATGCCTTCCTCATTTGCACTGGTTGCTTGATTGTCATCACATGATTCACTATCACTACCACTATCCCTGTCTGACCCCTTTTTCTCAGCCACATATGGCTCACTTTCAGGGTTATACACTTCATTTTCATTCACATCCTGCTAACTGTCAGGGTTATACAATTCATTCTCATTCACATCCTGCTCACTTTCAGGGTTATACACTTCATTTTCATTCACATCCTGCTCACTGTCAGGGTTATACAATTCATTCTCATTCACATCTTGATCTGGAACCTTAGTTAACATGTCATCCACAACATTAACTTCACCATCTGGTCCCTGGTTTCCCTCAGGTGGTCCCTCAAGTATGTGACTATGTGACAACCCCAGCACTATACTTCCATATAGCTCAGGTACTAGGAGCTGGCTCACGACCTCTCCCTGGACTTCAGTGTCCCTATACAACAGGTGAGTGTTTATGGCAACATGAGGAAACCTCTCCTCAGAGCCAGGCTCTTGGGAAACCTCATTTAGAACAATTATATTTTCCTGCGCCGTTTTAAGAGTGGGGTCTCGCCATTGTTCACTCTCAAAATTGTCACAGGACACAGGTAAGTAAGGGACACTCGGTTCCCGAGAACCACCATCCTCGTCTCCCACCATCACCTGCAAAGGAATTTCATCTCTATCACAGTCATCATCACTATCAATATCATTATCATGATTATGATCAGTATCATCATCACTATCATGATCATCATCATTATCATTATCAGCATCAGCATCATTATCATGGTCATCATCATTATCATGATCATCATCATCATTATCATTATCATCATCATCATCATCATTATCACATAAGTTTAACGGCCCACTAGCATTGTGTTCCGCCCCTCGGGACTGCGCACCCTCAGTAGGAGCTTCATCACACTGTCCATCAGAAACATTTTTCCCCCAGAGATCCTTAGACCGGGGAAAGTCATTACCCAATATGACGGGGTGCACCAGGTTCTTCACTACCCCCACTTCACATGAAACCTCCCCGCGTTTGGGGATCAAGTCCACGGCAGTCTCTGGGTAGACTTTGGTGTCTCCATGGATGCACACCACACTCAGGTGTTTATCAGGGATGAAGTCCCTATCAATCAGGCTGTCACATACGGAAGTCACTGGACTCTCTGAGTCCAAGAGGGCCTGTGCTGGGCAGTCATTTACAACCATCGGGGACCCCTGTGGTCCAGTCTCTTCGGCTGAGGTGGACACACACACAGGCTCTGCGCAGGGAGAGAGGGATCCGCCAACATCACAACACATAGGCTCCCCCTCTATTGGACAGTTGGCTGCAATTTCACGACATCTCCAACACTGTCCATCACACTCTCCCACCCACACGACCCCAACAGCTGGAACGCTCTTACCGGGAGAGTTCGGCGTCCAGGAACTCTGAAGTGACGACCTCTCAGACGGCTGGTCACGGAGGCAGTCTTTGGTGGCGAAGGCCCTCTCCATCAGGCTGACCAGACGATTGGCGTCCTGGTGGTCTCCTTGTCCGACCTCTGGCTGTACCTCAGGATGACATGCTTGGGTGTAGCGGTCCACTATCACCTTTTCAACTCCATAATCAGGTTTGCTGACTGCAGACTCCCAACTGCATCTCCAGTCATGAACTCCCCTGGCACGGGCTGTCACCGTAACACCCAGCCGGGTAAGAATCTCCGCTTTCAGCTTGGCATAGTCTTGGCTGTCCTGCTCGCTCAGGTCAGCATAGGCCCTTTGGGGTTCTCCAATCAGATAGGGTGCGACCATCATGGCCCATTCAGATAGGGGCAGATTCTCCTTCTCTGCCAGTCCCTCAAACCTAGTGAGATATGCCTCCACATCGTCACGAGGTGTCATCTTTTTCAGGGACCGTCTTACCGCCTTCTTTACAGCGGACAATGCAGGTGACTTTGCCACATTACTTCGGGACGCGTCACCGAAATCCTTTTTTGTGCTGCCATCTGCTCAACAAATAACCGGTTATTCTCCTGCTGCTGCTGCAGGAATTGCTGCTGGGCCTGCTGCATGCGCTGCTGGTGCTGCAGGCGCTGCTGCTCCGTGCTCTGCTGCATGCTCCGCTGGGCCTGGACCAGGTACTCAATGAGCTCCTCCATACTGCCGGACTTATCTGTCTCAACCACGGCAGTCTTATGTTGCACATTAACTTGCGCCATTTGTTCAAACAGCGCCTCCATGCTGTCATCCATGCTGTCAGACTCTCTGTCTCAACAACGGCAGTCTTCACTCAAGACATACACACTCCACAGTCTTTTCCACAGAAAGTTCAGCTTTGCTGTGCAGACACTTTTTTTTTTTTTTCTCTGCAAACTCTATTAGGGCCACTGTCTCTTTAAGACTGCTCCAACAGACACACTTTTTTTTTTCTTTCTCTGCTGCTGCTTCAACAGACTTCACCTTTTATTGCTGTCTCTCGCCACTGTGTTGCACGCACATTCCAGCACCAATTGTAAGCTTTTCAGGGGATATAGCTCTGGGATCGCCGTCCGGGTAGACGGAGTGGCACGGAAACAGTTCATTCACAGACAGCAGTTCTGGTAAAAACTGGCCGCAACCAGTTTTATTAAAGTCCACAGCAAGCAGAACATAATCAAAACCAAATCATAAACATAAGCCCTGGGCTTGTCCAGCCACTTACTACACTTAGATAGATTTCCCACTCTATCCGGGTCCAGACTCTAACAGCCTGTCCCCAAAACAACACATATGTTCAGTAGTTACCAGCATGGAGGTTCGCAGAGGCTCCTCTTTGTGTCTAAAGGCATATCCAACGTCCAGACTTGAGAGAGCTCCCCTCCTATTCAGCAGCTATCCGCATGGATTCTCACAGAGACTACTCCTGTGTCCGGGGTACATCGAGCACCCAGACTGAGACAGCTCATACTCCTGGAGACTCCTTCTTGTGCCTGGACTCCTTGTCCAGACTAAGCGAGCTCTCTGTCTGTGTTCGCAGACACCTACTTCTGGTCTCCTAATTAACAGCTGAGTGGTTTCAGGCCTGAGCTGCAAGTGTGTACTGAATGTAAGGTGTAGTGACCTTTCTCTACCACTAGGTTTACAAAGCCATACATTTCCCTTATACCAGTCAGCAAAGTATCTAGGTGAAATGTACACCCCATTCAACACACATACTCTCACTGTCTCACAGCAGATTTACTCTCATTAACCCTTGCACGCAGTCTCCTATCCACCCGTATGGCTAATTGCATAGCCTCTTGCAAGTTACCAGGTATAGGATAAGCAATCAGCAAATCTTTAACCCTTTCACTTAACCCTGCAAGAAATAAACTTTTCAAAGCTGAATCGTTCCAGCCCACCTGGGTGGACCACCTTCGGAAGTGAGTACAATATTTTTCCACATTACCTGATCCCTGTCTCAAACGTCTCAATTCTGTCTCAGCTGATGAAACACGATCCGGATCGTCATATAACAACCCCAAAGCAGAAAAAAAACTATCCACAGATCTAAAGCATGGATTACTAGGCTGCAGAGAAAAGGCCCAGTCCTGAGGTTCTTTGCGCAAAAGTGACAATATGAACCCTATGCGCTGTGATTCATCACCAGAGGATCTGGGTCTCAAACGGAAATACAACAAGCAAGCATTTTTAAAAGAAAAAAAATCTTGTTGTTCACCAAAAAATAAATCAGGCAAACGTACCTTTGGCTCCACGAAATGTGCTCCAGAACTACTCACGTGTTGCTGGATTTCAGCCACCTCCAGAGAGAGACCCTGCAGGCGTTCAGCCAAATCCCGAACCGACACCATGATGGAAAACAGAAAATCTTTCCTTAGAGATTTTTTTTTTTTTTCTTTGGGCTGGACTTACTGTTATGATCTGCTACAAGCACTAAGGAAAGGTGGGAATTCTGTCCCTACAATAGGACTGAGCTGGATCCCTACGATGTAACGGGGAACCTGATCCTGCGACCAGACCCGCTAAAGTCCTCAGCTAGTCTGAACGAAGACCTATAGTTGCGAGGGAGGAATCCCTACAAGATCTAGGGACTGGGTGAAAAGGTGGACACCTCCTAACTAGTGTTGAGCGATATTGCTCGATATCTAAAAATATCGTATCGAAATTGTATCGCCGATATCACTAAATATCGGCGATATCCGATTCCGATACCGGAAGTCCAATGTAAGTCTATGGGAACAAAATATCGAAACTAAAAAAAACCTTTATTTCCTTGTAAACACTAAATATACACACATAGAATACATATATATATATATATATACATGTCATTGTGACATATATATATACATATATGTATAGTTTATACACTTCTACATAGTAAAATATCCTCTGATTCAATTGCCGGGTAAAGCCGGCTTCTGTGAAAAGACAGAAGCACCCGACATGAAATGACACTTGGTGTACATAGGGTTAACCATGTCTTTTCATGTCGTTTGCAATCTGATTTGCACAAACAATTACATCAGTCTATGTGTGCAAAATTTCACACCTGTAGGGGTTAATTAAAGGTGTAAATTTGTTGTAAAAAAAACGGACTTTTTTGCTACGAATTTACACCTTTAATTAACCCCTACAGGTGTGAAATTTTGCACACTTACACTCATGTAATTGTTTGTGCAAATCAGATATCAAACTACATGAAAAGACATGGTTAACTCTATGTAAACCAAGTGTCATTTCATGTCGGGTTCTGCATTTTCACAAAAGCCGGCAATTGAATTAGCGGCTATTATACTATGTAGAAGTGTATGAACTATAAATATAAATATATATATATATGTGTCACAAATTTAATGACATGTATATATATATATGAGGTGTAAAATTGCTGAAAAAAAATGCGTGGGCTCCCGCCCTATTTTCGCAACCAGACAGACAAAGCCAGTGAGTGGGGGCAGATGATAATAATAGCCCAGAGAGGGACCATTATTTTTGCCCCCCCCCGGCTACTAACATCTGCCCCCAGACACCCCAGAAAGGGCAAATCTCTAATTAGATTTGCCCTTTCTGGCACTTTGCCCGTCTATTCCCATTGCCCTGTAGCGGTGGCGAATGGGTTAATAAGGGGTTAAAATGACCTTGCAATTGAAAGGTCACTTTAAGCCAGGTTAATAATTGAGAGCTGTCAATTAGACAACTATCAATTATTAATCCTATTGTATGAAAGAAAAATCAAACACACACACTTTAATAAAAAAGAAGTTTAATGAAATAATCACACAGTTTTTGACCATATTTTATTTTCCTGCTAAAACCATTTCCTGTAATAAAAATAAAATAATAAAGCAAAATTATTCTTACCAATCCGATGCACAGTCAGGTCCCACGGTGTAATCCTTCAGAAAGGGTTAATGTTTACTGCAGGGACCGCAGCTAATGCTGCAGCCTCACAGTAAACCCCCAAATGAATGAGTTCCTCTCCTGGCTGACAGGAGAGGAAGTGGAAAGCTTAATTGATTGCTTTCCACTTTCACTTCAGGTCAGCCAGGGACACAATCAGTGACGTCAGAGGGAACTGGTTAACAAAAATAGGGGTTCCCTTTGAAAAAAAAATGGCGTGGGGTCCCCCCTATTTTTGTTAACCTGCCAGATGAAGCAGACCGCTGAGGCCTGGATTTTCAGGCTGTTAAGGAGCCAAGATCCATGGACCTTGCCAGCCTGATAATACCAGGCCACAGCAGTCTGCATATCTTGGCTGATTAACAAAAATAGGGGATCCCCTCGAAAAAAATTGGCGTGGGGTCCCCCCCTATTTTTGTTAACCAGCCAGATGAAGCAGACCGCTGAGGCCTGGTTTTTCAGGCTGGTAAGGATCCAATATCCATGGACCTTGCAAGCCTGATAATACCAGGCCACAGCAGTCTGCTTAGCTTGGCTGATTAACAAAAATAGGGGATCCCCTCGAAAAAAAAACGGCGTAGGGGTCCCCCTATTTTTGTTAACCAGCCAAGTAAAATGCAGACTGCTGCGGCCTGGTATTAAAAGACTGTTAAGGCCCATGGATTTTGGCCCTCAACAGCCTGATAATACCAGGCTACAGCAGCCCCACATTTGGCGCATCAAAAGATG
This sequence comes from Oophaga sylvatica, assembly GCA_033576555.1. NCBI lineage: Eukaryota > Metazoa > Chordata > Amphibia > Anura > Dendrobatidae > Oophaga > Oophaga sylvatica. Next base: position 148,564,612 of record JARQOD010000001.1, read on the forward strand.
TGCCAATTGTGGCACTTTACCCGGCTCTTCCCACTTGCCCTGTAGCGGTGGCAAGCAGGGTAATAAGGGGTTAATGTCACCGTTGATTGCACGGTGACAATAAGCCCGGTTAATAATGGAGAGGCGTCAATAAGACACCGATCCATTATTAATCCCAAAGTTATTAAATGCATAAAAAAAAGACACAGCAAGAAAAAAGTATTTTAATGAAATAAAAGAGACAACACAGTTTTCATTTCTTTTATTGTACTCTCATTCCTGCGACGCCATCGATTTCCTGTAAAAAAATAAAAAAAACAAACCAACAGTATACCACCTGTCCGATGCAGTCCATAGTAACGATTGTCCCACGACGATCCAGCTCTGCTACATCGCAATGACAGGCAGAGCCTGTCATCGCGACGCAGCACAGCTGATTACCTGGTTCCCCGGCGGTGACGTCATCGGACTGACTGCTTTACGGCCGGGATTACCCAGCAGTCACTGCAGTTATCGCGAGAAACTGCATGTGACCGCTGGGGAGAAGAGGATGGCGGCCATTAAGCAGTCCAGGCCGTGACCGCCGGAGATCTTCTGCCAGGTAAGTGCCGCTGACTCCTGACAGACCCGACCGACGGACACTGACAGTGACAGACCCGACCGACGGACACTGACAGTGACAGTGACAAATCCGATTCCGGTATCCGATATGACGAAAATATCGAAACTAATTATCGAAAGGCCGATAGAGCTAATATCAGCCGATAGCCGATATTTGCATTATCGTATCGCTCAACACTACTCCTAACAGAAATTGTAGCAGGGAAAATAAAACAGAAAACAAATACTAAGAGATCCTAAGATCAAGCAAACTGACAGAGTAAGGCACCTAAGCACCCGGCTAGCTAAAGAGTAGATAATACAATGAAGTCCAGCAAAGCTATAAGGGCGGAGCCAGACTAAATAGGGAAAAAAGGTCATGTGACAGCAAACTGAAACAAAATCTGACAAGAGGGTTATAACAGCAGCTTCTGGGGTAGGGATTTCATCCCTTTGGTCGGGTATTTGATCGCATTCAATTAATGTAGGTAGGGGTATTTCTACGCCTCCGTTGATAGGAGAAGCAATAAAACCTTGTGCCCTTCTACCGCTAGTCTCTATGCGACCCGAGCAGGTGTCCCTTGATACCAAAGGCTTCAAAGAACTTAGGTCCAGCTAGAGATCGATTGCTCTGGTCGTCAATGATGGCATATATTTTTACTGCCTTCTCTGGATGCCCTTTTGGATAAACTCTGATTAGGCATATCCTGGCACAGCATTTAGCACTTTGGTTCTCCCCACATCTGAGCATAAGCAGGAGACGGCCGTGGTAGACTTGTCATGGTTCTGTGGCTCCCCGCCATGGCTTGCTGCTGGACTAGGGGTCACTGCAACTGCTGGATTGCTGGTGGCTGAGGTTGGATGCAAGGCTGATGGGTGTTTGTTGCTATGACACTCTTCACACTTAATGGAAGATTTACAGTCCTTGGCCATGTGTTCTAATGAGGCGCAGCACTTGAAACATACCCCAAGTTCGCTGAGGATTTTCTTGCGCTCCTGCATGGTTTTGGACCTGAAGCCTCTACATTTGTTCAATGAGTGTGGTTTTTTGTGAATGGGACACTCACGATTGAAAGATTTATCCCTCGACGGAATAGTGTACTGCTTATCAGCGGGTACTGCAGGTGGTGGCAGGTTACTCTTCCTGACACTTACACTGTTCCCCAAGTCCTTGCGTCTGTGTGTGATGCTTTCATACCTTGATGAGGATGTTGCTGGAGCTGCAGTGTTGGACTCCAGGATGTCTAGACTAGTAACATAGTTATTAAGGTTGAAGGAAGACTTTAAGTCCATCTAGTTCAACCCATATCCTATCCTAACCTGCCCTAACATGTTGATCCAGAGGAAGGCAAAAAAAAACCAAGTGGCAAACAGTAAGCTTCACATTGGGGAAAAAAATTCCTTCCCGACTCCACATACGGCAATCAGACTAGCTCCCTGGATCAACGCTGTATCTAGGAAACTAGTGAATATAGCCTGTAATATTATACTTTTCAAGAAAGGCATCCAGTCCCCTCTTAAATTTTAGTAAGGAATCACTCATTACAGCATTAGACGGCAGAGAGTTCCATAGTCTCACTGCTCTTACAGTAAAGAATCTGCATCTGTGATTATGGCTAAACCTTCTTTCCTCCAGACGTAGAGGATGCCCCCTCGTCCCCGTCACAGGTCTAAGAGTAAAAAGATCATTAGAAAGGTCTTTGTACTGTCCCCTCATATATTTGTACATTGTAATAAGATCACCCCTAAGCCTTCGTTTTTCCAAACTAAATAACCCCAAGTGTAATAACCTGTCTTGGTATTGCAGACCCCCAGTTCTCTAATAACCTTGGTCGCTCTTCTCTGCACCCGCTCCAGTTCAGCTATGTCTTTCTTATACACCGGAGACCAGAACTGCACACAGTATTCTAAGTGGGGTCGCACCAGTGACTTGTATAGAGGTAAAATTATGTTCTCCTCATGAGCATCTATGCCTCGTCTAATGCATCCCATTATTTTATTTGCCTTGGCAGCAGCTGCCTGACATTGGCCACTAAATGTGAGTTTGTCGTCCACCCATACACCCAAGTCTTTTTCAGTGACAGTTTTGCCCAGTGTTTTACAATTAAGCACATAATTATACATCTTATTTGTTCTACCCAAGTGCATGACCTTACATTTATCCCCATTAAAGCTCATTTGCCATTTATCAGCCCAAGCTTCTAGTTTACATAAATCCTCCTGTAATATAAAATTATCCTCCTCTGTATTTATTACCCTGCAGAGTTTAGTGTCATCTGCAAATATTGAAATACTACTCTGTATGCCCCTACAAGGTCATTAATAAATATGTTAAAGAGAAGCGGCCCCAATACTGACCCCTGTGGTACCCCACTGCTAACCGTGACCCAGTCCGAGTGTGCTCCATTAATAACCACCCTTTGTTTCCTATCCATGAGCCAGTTCTTAACCCACTTACACATATTTTCCCCTATCCCCATTGTTCTCATTTTATGTATCAACCTTTTGTGTGGCACTGTATCAAAAGCTTTTGAGAAGTCCATGAACACCACGTCCACTGCATTCCCTTGGTCCAGTCCTGAACTTACCCCTTCATAAAAGCTTATCAGATTAGTCTGACAAGAACGGTCCCTCGTAAACCCATGCTGATACTGTGTCATGAGGTTATTCAGCTTCAGATACTCCAATATAGTATCCCTTAAAAAACCCTCCAGGATTTTACCCACAGTAGATGTTAAGCTCACTGGCCTATAATTTCCAGGTTCAGTTTTTGCCCCCTTTTTGAATATTGGCACCACATTTGCTATACGCCAGTCCTGTGGTACAGACCCAGTTATTATGGAATCTTTAAAGATTAAAAATAATGGTCTATCTATAACTGTACTTAATTCCTGCAGTACTCGGGGGTGTATCCCATCCGGACCCGGGGATTTGTCAACTTTAGTGATTTTTAGACGCCGCCGTACTTCCTGCTGGGTTAAGCATGTGACATTTAATGGAGAAATTTTTTATCTCTGATCATGTTATCTGTCATGGGATTTTCTTGTGTAAATACAGTTGAAAAAAAGTCATTTAGCATATTGGCTTTTTCCTCATCCTCATCCACCATTTCTCCCAGACTATTTTTAAGGGGACCAACACTATCATTTTTTAGTTTCTTGCTATTTATGTAGTTAAAGAATATTTTGGGATTATTTTTACTTTCTCTGGCAATGAGTCTCTCTGCCTCAATCTTTGCTGTCTTGATTTGCTTTTTACAGAATTTATTCAGTCTTCTGTATTTATTTAATGCCTCATCACTACCTACTTGCTTTAATTCCCTAAACGCTTTCTTTTTGTCCCTTATTGCGCCCCTTACAGCTCTATTTAGCCATAGTGGTTTCCTCCTAATTCTAGCATGGTTATTCCCATAGGGTATATACTGTGCACAGGTCCTATTCAGGATACTAATAAACGTCTCCCATTTTCTTTGTGTATTTTTATGTCTCAGGATATCGTCCCAGTTTATTGCACCAAGATCATCTCTCATCCGTTGGAAATTTGCCTTCCTGAAGTTTAGTGTCCTTGTAACCCCTCGACTACACATCTTATTAAAGGATACATGAAAGCTTATTATTTTGTGATCACTATTACCCAAGTGACCCCCAACCCTTATATTTGATATGCGGTCTGGCCTGTTGGATAATATTAGGTCTAGCAGTGCCCCCCCTCTTGTTGGGTCCTGAACTAGTTGTGAAAGGTAATTGTCTCTTATAGTTGCCAAAAACTTATTACCTTTGCTGGAACTGCAGGTTTCTGTTCCCCAATGTATTTCAGGGTAGTTGAAGTCCCCCATAATAATGACTTCTCCTTGAGTTGCTGCTTCATCTATTTGCTTTACGAGGATATTCTCTGTTGCTTCCATTATTTTAGGAGACTTATAACAAACCCCTATCAATAATTTATTATTTTTCCCCCTCCCCTAATCTCCACCCACAGAGACTCTACATCTTCATTAGATTCACAGATATCACGCAGGATGGGTTTTAAGGATGATTTTACATATAAACACACACCCCCACCTCGCTTATTTTTACGGTCATTTCTAAACAGACTATAGCCCTGTAAATTAACCGCCCAGTCGTGGCTCTCATCCAGCCAAGTCTCAGATATCCCCACCATGTCATAATTATGTTCCAACAAAATTAATTCTAATTCCGCCATTTTGTTGGTGAGGCTTCTAGCATTAGTATACATGCACTTTATGTATCTCTCTAGGGTCATTCCTCATTTGGGCCTATTCATCGACAAACTTGCTGAACTGAATGAACGGAGGAAAGGTGACATCATGTGATCTTTTGTACCTGGAGACGCACACTGCCCACTTTTCTGTCAGACTATGTGGCAACTTTGAGACGATTGGGTTCACTCCATGGGCAGTGTCCAGGTAGCACAGTCCAGACAGACGGGGGTCTCTTTTCGCAAGTTCCAGCTCCATAAGCAGATCACTTAAGTCCAGAAGTTTGTGGGCTTCCTTAAGATTGATCCTTGGAACATTCTGCAGTCTCTTAAATAGGGACTTTTCTATGGCTTCAGAGCTGCCGTAGGTTCTTTCGAGTCTCTGCCAGGCAGCAGCCAGACCTGCTTCAGCTTGTCCCACATAGATTGTCCTAAGACTCTTGATACATTTTGTGGATTCTGGACCCAACCATTTAACCATGAGGTCGAGCTCCTGGTCCGCGGATAGGTTGAGGTCAGCAATGGCAGCCTTGAAGGTTGCTTTCCAGGCTCTGTAGTTCTCTGCACGGTCGTCGAATTTTGAGAGACTGGTGTTGATTAGCTCTCTGCTCACCATGAACCTGGCAAACTAGGACATGTCTGATCCTTCACTCCTTGTTACCGTGTTAGCTTGTGGTGCCCCTTGGGAATTGTTCCCGGGTAGAATGATGTTGCTGCATGGTGGAGCTGTGGTGGCTTAATTTCTGGATATTCTGATGACTGCTGCTTGAACTGTGGAGGCGGGCTGGAGTGCGCCTTGTGGTCGTCTTGCGGTGATGACTGCTCCTGAGGGGACGCATCATGGCGTTGGTCTTGGGTTTCTGCGGAGGCTGTTGGTGCCACTGGCACCGTAAGTTGGGCGAACTTGGACATTTCCACAATGTTGGGTTGAAAGTCGCTGGAGAAGGTGTGCGCTGCAGATATCTGTTTCTGCACGTAGTCGCTTGTACGAACAGCTGGGTCGTCTTCTTCCTGTGGTGGTAGGCAAATCGGTTCGAGGTTTTGCTTCAATGCTTGCTCAAGCATTTTTACTTCGGCTAGCGCGATTTCTTCCTCCATTTGTGTTTGAAGAATCTTTGCTTGAGCCTCCGCTTCTGCTTTCTTGGCTTCTGCCTCTGCTTTCTTGGCTACTGCCTCTGCTTCTGCTTCAGCTTTCTTGGCTACTGCTTCTACTTCTGCTTCAGCTTTCTTGGCTACTGCCTCTGTTATGTTTAGGTAGCTGATGAGAATAAGCAAAAATGGTAATACACCAGAGAGGCTGGAACCTATTGGATTGCAGTAACCTGAACTAACCACACAACTAGAGGTAGCCGTGGAGCGTTCCTACGTTGATCCTATACGCCTCGTCACAGCCTGAGAGATAACTACACCTAAAGGCAGAAAGATGAAAGCTATCTGCCCCGGATCAGATCCCCAAAGAAAATAGGAACCCCCCAAACATGTAATGGCGGTTAGACAAGAAGAAAACACGGACAAAGACAGAAAATAGAATGAGCAAACGCTGGGGCCCAATCTGTCTAGACAGAAAAGTACAGGAAAGAATTCTGACTGCAATCCAACAAAAACCCTAAAAAATACCAGCACTTCTGATTGCCAAAATACCTGAGATCACACGATCTCTACCACCTAAATCAGATCTCTGGTGTAACAAAACAAAGCCGCAGCCACTGGAAAAACAGGAAAAAGCAAATGAACAAATAACAGTGGCTACAGATAAATTGAGAGGAGCACAGTCCCCAGGAGGGGACCCGGCTGACCTCCACAAAAGTGCAGAAAACTATGCAAAAAGCAAGCACAAAAAGAAAAGCAGAAAATATCTTACCTGAAGGCAGCAGGTGCAGGCAAGACTCCAGCACACTTCCAAATGAACCAAAAACCACAATTGAGACAAGAACAATTGATCACCGGCGACCATCATGGGAGGGAACTCCCTTATATCAGTCCAATCAGTGATCCCAGATTGCCATTCCTCGCTGGACGGTTCAGTACTGTCTGTAACCACCAGAGGGAGCCTCTGTTCAGAAACCATCTCTAGAACATTCACAACAGTACCCCCCCTTGAGGAGGGGTCACCGAACCCTTACTTGTGCAACCAGGCCGATCAGGATGAGCTCGGTGATAGGCACGGATCAGTCTCCTAGCATGGATGTCCGAAGCAAACACCCAAGAATTGTCCTCCTGACCATAACCTCTCCACTTAACCAAATACTGGAGTTTCCGTCTAGAAAAACGAGAATCCAATATTTTCTCGACCACATATTTCAGATTGCCCTCAACCAAAACAGGGTCAGGAGGCGCAGCCATAGGAACCACTGGCTCGACAAACCTCTTCAATAAGGACTTGTGGAACATGTTATGGATCTTAAATGTCCCTGGAAGAAGCAAACGGAAGGAAACCGGATTAAGAATCTCCATGATCTTATCAGGTCCAATGAACCTAGGCTTAAACTTTGGAGATCCAACCCTCATAGGGATGTTTCTTGAGGACAACCAAACCAAGTCCCCCACTTTAAACCGAGGACCATCGGTCCTATGCCGGTTGGCAAACCGCTGGGCCTTCTCTTGAGAGAGAGACAACCTCTCCACTACTTGGTCCCAAATCTGCTGCATTCACTCCACAACAGAGTCAACACCCGGATAGACAGAAGCCTCCGCCTGTCCCGAAGAAAATCGAGGGTGAAACCCAGAATTGCAGAAAAATGGAGACATCAAGGTGGCAGAGCTAGCCCTATTAAGAGCAAACTCAGCCAAAGGCAAAAAAGAGACCCAGTCATCTTGATCAGCAGACACAAAACATCTCAAATAAGTCTCCAAGGTCTGGTTTGTTCTCTCGGTTTGTCCATTGGTCTGAGGATGAAATGCAGAGGAGAAAGATAATTGAACACCAAGTTTAGAACAAAATGTCCTCCAAAATCTGGAGACAAATTGGACTCCTCTGTCAGACACAATGTTCTCCAGAATGCCATGTAACCGAACCACGTGCTGAAGGAACAAAGGCACCAACTCGGAGGAGGAAGGTAACTTAGGTAATGGCACAAGATGTATCATCTTGGAAAACCTATCACAGATTACCCAGATAACGGTCATTCTCTGAGAGACAGGGAGGTCGGAAATAAAATCCATAGAGATATGGGTCCATGGCCTCTTGGGCACAGGTAATGGCATTAACAAACCACTAGAGCGAGAGCAAGGCTTGGAACGAGAGCAAGTCCCACAGGACTGCACAAAGTCCCTGACGTCACGAGACAAAGTAGGCCACCAAAAGGACCGACTCACCAAGTCTCTGGTACCAAAATATCCGGGATGAACAGCTAACGCGGAACAATGAATCTCAGACATCACACTCTTCTTCCACTGGTCTGGGACAAACAATTTCCCAATAGGGCAGCGCTCAGGTTTTATCCTCCTGACACCCCTCCAGAGCCAGTCTCAAATTGGGCGAGATGGCGGACAGTACTACACCCTCTTTCAAAATAACAGCAGGATCAGATAACTCAGGAGAATCCGCAAAGAAACTCCTCAAGAGGGCATCCGCCTTAACATTCTTAGTGCCAGGAAGAAAAGAAACCACAAAATTAAAACGTGTGAAAAACAAGGCCCACCTGGCCTGTCTAGGATTAAGTCGCTTGGCTGATTCGAGATAAACCAGGTTCTTATGGTCAGTGAGGACCACCACCTGATGTTTGGCTCCTTCCAGTCAATGTCTCCACTCTTCAAAGGCCCACTTCATGGCCAATAACTCCCGATTACCCACGTCATAATTACGTTCAGTTGGAGAAAATTTTCGAGAGAAAAAGGCACAAGGGTTACTCTTAGAGATCTCTGGATATTTTTGGGACAAAACGGCACCTGCCCCAATTTCAGAAGCATCAACCTCCACCTGAAACGGTAGAGAAACATTAGGCTGCCGTAGAACAGGAGCAGAAGTGAATCTCTGCTTAAGTTCCTGAAATGGAGAAACTGCCTCAGGAGGCCAATTCACCACATCAGAACCCTTTTTGGTCAAATCAGTCAATGGTTTAACAATACCGGAGAAATTACCAATAAATTTACGATAAAAATTGGCAAAACCCAAAAATCTCTTTAGAGCCTTTAATGAAGTAGGTTGAACCCAATCACATATGGCCTGAACCTTGACCGGGTCCATTTCAATGACAGACGGAGACAAAATGAATCCGAGAAATGAGACCTTCTGTACGCCAAAAAGACACTTTGATCCCTTCACATACAGTGCATTCTCTCTCAAAATCTGGAAAACAGTCCGAACATGTTTCACATGAGAGTCCCAGTCGTTGGAAAAAATCAAGATATCATCCAAATAACAATCAGAAATTTATCCACAAAATCCCTGAAAATATCATTCATGAAGGATTGGAAGACGGAAGGAGCATTAGTGAGCCCAAAGGGCATCACTAGGTACTCAAAATGCCCCTCTGGGGTATTAAACGCTTTCTTCCATTCATCCCCGTGCTTAATACGAATAAGGTTATACGCCCCCCTGAGGTCAAGCTTGGTAAACCAACTAGCACTTTTCACTCTGGAAAACAGGTCAGAAATCAAGGGTAACGGATATTGATATTTCACAGTGATCTTATTCAGGAGACGATAATCAATACAAGGCCTCAATGAACCATCCTTTTTGGCCACAAAGAAAAAACCGGCGCCCAAGGGTGAAGTGGATGGTCTGATATGACCCTTCTCCAATGACTCCTTGATATAAGATCGCATGGCATCGTGTTCAGGTACAGATAAGTTAAAAAGGCGACCCTTAGGAAATTTACCACCAGGCACTAACTCAATAGCGCAATCGTAGCTTCTGTGAGGAGGTAAGGACACAGACTTACTTTCACTAAACACATCAGAAAAATCAGTCAAAAAGTCAGGAACATCCTGAGACTGGGGAGAGGCAGAAAAAACAGGAGTGCCAGCATTAACACATTGGCAGCCCCAACTGGTCACAGACACAGATTTCCAATCCAAAACAGGATTATGAATCTGCAACCAAGGGAAACTGTTGTGAATGGACTTGAAATGAGTTCTGAGCAGAGGCTCCCTCTGGTGGTTACAAGCGGTACTGGACTGTCCAGTGAAGATTGTGAGGATTGGGAATCAGGTGTTACTGACTGGTCTTATTTAAGGGAGTCGCCTTCCCATCAGGGTTGCCGGTGATCAATTGTTCTGGTCTCAATCCTTGATTCCTGTTTCCTTTGTAGCCTGCTGTGTCGTGTCTGCATCTCCTGCTAACAGATAAGACATTTTCTTCTTTTTGTTTTTGTGCTTGATTTTTGCATTTTTGTCTTGCACTTCTGTGGGGGCCTTCTGGGTCCCCTCCGGGGGCTTTTGCCCTCTCAGTTTAGTTCAGCCACTGATGTTTTGTACATTTGCTTTTTCCAGTTTTTTCAGTGGCTGCTGTTTTGATTTTGTTACACCAGAGAACTAATTTAGGTGGTAGAGGTCGTGTGATCTCAGGTGTTTTTGAAATTAGTAGAGTTGGTGCTTTTCAGGGTTTTTTGGGATTGCAGTAAGTGCCCTTCCTATCCTTTTCTATTTAGATAGTTTGGGCCCCAACGTTTGCTCATACTATTTTCTGTCTGTGTCAGTATTTCTTCTTGTCTAACCGCCATTACATGTTTGGGGGCTTTCTATGTTCTTTGGGGATCTGCTCCGGGGCAGATAGCTTTCCTCTTTCTATCTTTAGGTATAGTTAGTTTCTCAGGCTGTGACGAGGCGTCTAGGACCAACGTAGGAACGCTCCACGGCTGCCTCTAGTTGTGGTGGTTAGTCAGGGTACTGCAATCTCATAGATTCCAACTGCTCTGGTGTATTGCCTTTTTTACCTGGACTCCTCAGCTACCAAATCATAACAGTATCACCGGCCTAAACTGAAAATTATATGGTACTCACAGAAGGGAAAAATATTGTGAAAGGTTGTCAGAGTTGTCAGAGATATTTTTCTGTTTGTTGCATTTTTTTTTTTTTTTCCCTCTGTATCTCTGGGTGCTGGGGAGGATTTTTTCTCTCAATGGAGTTTGCACAGTTGTCTGGCCGTGTGGATCAGCTTGCCACTGAGGTTCGGAGTATTGCTACCTATCTTGCTAGGTTGCCTGTTGTGGAACCTAGGATTCCCATGCCAGATTTGTTTTTGGGGGATCGAGCCAAGTTTCTGAATTTCAAAAATAATTGTAAATTGTTTTTTGCCTTAAAATCTAAGTCCTCAGGGAACGCAGCGCAGCAGGTTCAAATTGTCATCTCTCTCCTGCGCGGCGATCCTCAGGATTGGGCTTTTTCCCTGACACCTGGGGATCCTGTTTTGAGTGATGTTGATGCATTTTTTCAGGCCTTGGGGTTATTGTACGATGAGCCTAATGTCACTGATCAAGCTGAAAAAGCCTTGTTGGCATTAAATCAGGGGCTTGATGACGCTGAGTTATACTGTCAGAGATTCCGCAGGTGGGCAGTCCTGACCAAATGGAATGACGACGCTTTGGCAGCCCTTTTTCGGAAGGGTCTGTCAGATAATGTAAAGGATGTTATGGTGGGATTCCCTGTCCCCTCTGGTCTCAATGATTCTATGTCATTAGCGATTCAAATTGACAGACGTTTGCGTGAGCGGAGAAGTATGCGTGGAATAGTGTTGCCTTGTGAACCTGCTTCTGAACCTATGCAGTGTGATAGAGTGGTTTCTGGGGCACAGCGTCATGAGTTTCGAAAGCGCAATGGGTTATGTTTCTACTGTGGTGATGCCTCTCATGCTATTTCAGTCTGCCCTAAGCGGGGAAGACGTTTTGCACGCTCAGTTGTCTTGGGTAGTGTTCAGACTAAAGGTATTGCCACACTAAACAATCCCGCTAGCGATCACGATAACGACGCATACTAATGCGATCGCTAGCGGGATTGTTTCTATATCGCTAGTAGCAGCCTAATTTAGCGATGTCGTTAAGGACGCTATCGCGGTTAGCGATCTCCTTAACGACTTTAGCGGTACAAAAGTACCGCTAAATCGCTAACAAAAGGTGCTACACTTAGCGATATATACTTACCAGCGGGCCGACGATAAAAATAGGGTCCGGAACGATGAGAACGACGAGCGAGATCACAGCAGGATCTCAGCAGGGGCCACGTTGCTGGTAGATGCCGCACACAACAACATCGCTAACGGGATCGCTAAATAGTGACGTTTTTTAGCGATCCCGTTAGCGATGTTGTTTAGTGTGGCAGTACCTTAAGTTTTTATTAACTGTTACTCTGATATGCTCTCTGTCCTCATTTTCTGCTCAGGCTTTCGTTGATTCGGGAGCAGCTATTAACCTGATGGATTTTGATTTTGCTAAACGTTGCGGGTTTCCCTTGATACCCCTACAGAAGTCTATTCCCCTACTGGGGATCGATTCTACCCCTTTGGCTGAGAATAAACCTCAGTTCTCTACTCAGGTGATAATGAGGGTTGAACCTGATCATCAGGAGAGCTGCAAATTTTTGGTTCTGTATAATCTGCATGACATTATCGTGCTGGGTTTCCCTTGGTTACAGTCTCATAATCCTGTTTTGGATTGGAAATCTGTGTCTGTAACCAGTTGGGGCTGCCAATGTGTTAATACCAACACTCCTGTTTTTTCTGCCTCCCCCCAGGCTCAGGATGTTCCTGACTTTTTGATTGATTTTTCTGATGTGTTTAGCGAAAGTAAATCTGCATCCTTGCCTCCCCATAGGAGCTATGACTGCGCTATTGAATTAGTGCCTGGTAGTAAATTCCCTAAAGGTCGCCTTAACTTGTCTGTACCTGAACATGACGCTATGCGGTCTTATATCAAAGAGTCATTGGAGAAGGGTCATATCAGACCATCCTCTTCACCCTTAGGTGCCGGTTTTTTCTTTGTGGCCAAAAAGGATGGTTCATTAAGGCCGTGTATTGATTATCGTCTTTTGAACAATATTACTGTGAAATATCAATATCCGTTACCCTTGATTTCTGACCTGTTTTCCAGGGTGAAAAACGCTACTTGGTTTACCAAGCTTGACCTCAGGGGGGCATATAACCTTATTCGCATTAAACACGGGGATGAATGGAAGACGCATTTAACACCCCTGAAGGGCATTTAGAGTACCTTGTGATGCCCTTTGGGCTCACTAATGCTCCTTCTGTCTTCCAGTCCTTCATGAATGACATTTTCAGGGATTTTGTGGATAAATTTCTGATTGTTTATTTGGATGATATCTTGATTTTTTCTAATGACTGGGACTCTCATGTGAAACATGTTCGAACTGTATTCCAGATTTTGAGAGAGAATGCTCTGTATGTGAAGGGATCAAAGTGTCTTTTTGGCGTACAGAGGATCTCATTTTTCGGATTCATTTTGTCCCCATCTGTTATTGAAATGGACCCGGTCAAGGTTCAGGCCATCTGTGATTGGGTCCAACCTACTTCATTAAAGGCTCTTCAAAGATTTTTGGGTTTTGCCAATTTTTATCGTAAATTTATTGGTAATTTCTCGGTTATTGTTAAACCATTAACTGATTTGACCAAAAAGGGTTCTGATGTGGTGAATTGGTCTCCTGAGGCAGTTTCTGCATTTCAGGAACTTAAGCAGAAATTCACTTCTGCTCCTGTTCTACGGCAGCCTGATGTTTCTCTGCCATTTCAGGTGGAGGTTGATGCCTCTGAAATTGGGGCAGGTGCCGTTTTGTCCCAAAGAGATCCAGAGACCTCTAAAAGTAACCCTTGTGCCTTTTTCTCTCGAAAATTTTCTCCTACTGAACGTAATTATGACGTGGGTAATCGGGAGTTATTGGCCATGAAGTGGGCTTTTGAAGAGTGGAGACATTGGCTGGAGGGAGCCAAACATCAGGTGGTGGTCCTTACGGACCATAAGAATCTGGTTTATCTGGAGTCCGCCAAGCGATTTAATCCTAGACAGGCCAGGTGGGCCTTGTTTTTCACACGTTTTAATTTTGTGGTTTCCTTTCTTCCTGGCACTAAGAATGTTAAGGCGGATGCCCTCTCGAGGAGTTTCCTTGCGGACTCTCCTGAGGTATCTGATCCTTCTGTTATTTTGAAAGAAGGTGTAGTTCTTTCTGCCATCTCGCCCAATTTGAGACTGGCTCTGGAGGGGTGTCAGGAGGATAGGCCCGAGCGCTGCCCTGTTGGGAAATTGTTTGTCCCGGACCAGTGGAAAAAGAGTGTGATGTCTGAGATTCATTGTTCCGCGTTGGCCGGTCATCCCGGAATTTTTGGTACCAGAGACTTGGTTAGTCGGTCCTTTTGGTGGCCTACCTTGTCTCGTGATGTCAGGGAATTTGTGCAGTCCTGCGGGACTTGCTCTCGCTCCAAGCCTTGCTCTCGCTCTAGTGGTTTGTTGATGCCATTGCCTGTGCCCAAGAGACCATGGACCCATATCTCTATGGATTTCATTTCCGACCTCCCTGTTTCTCAGAGAATGACCGTCATCTGGGTGATTTGTGATAGGTTTTCCAAGATGATACATCTTGTGCCATTACCTAAATTGCCTTCCTCCTCCGAATTGGTGCCTTTGTTCCTTCAGCACGTGGTTCGTTTACACGGCATTCCTGAGAACATTGTGTCTGACAGAGGAGTCCAGTTTGTTTCCAGATTTTGGAGGACCTTTTGTTCTAAGCTTGGTGTTCAGTTGTCTTTCTCCTCAGCGTTTCATCCTCAGACCAATGGTCAAACTGAGAGAACAAACCAGACATTGGAGACTTATCTAAGATGCTTTGTGTCTGCTGATCAGGATGACTGGGTCTCTTTTTTGCCTTTGGCTGAGTTTGCTCTTAATAATAGGGCTAGCTCTGCCACTTTGATGTCTCCATTTTTCTGTAATTCTGGGTTTCACCCTCGATTTTCTTCGGACAGACGGAGGCTTCTGCCTGTCCAGGTGTTGACTTTGTTGTGGAGCGTATGCAACAGATTTGGGACCAGGTAGTGGAGAGGTTGTCCCTCTCTCAGGAGAGGGCCCAGCGGTTTGCTAACCGGCATAGGACTGATGGTCCTCGGTTTAAAGTGGGGTACTTGGTCTGGTTGTCCTCAAAAAATATTCCTATGAGAGTGGCATCTCCTAAATTTAAGCCTAGGTTCATTGGACCTTATAAGATCATGGAGATTCTTAATCCTGTTTATTTTCGTTTGCTTCTTCCAGGGACATTTAAGATCCATAACGTGTTCCACAAGTCCTTGTTGAAGAGGTTTGTTGAGCCAGTGGTTCCTACTGCTTTGCCTCCTGACCCTGTTCTGGTTGAGGGCAATATGGAGTTTGTGATTGAGAAAATATTGAATTCTCGTTTTTCTAGACGGAAACTCCAGTATTTGGTTAAGTGGAGAGGTTATGGTCAGGAAGACAATTCTTGGGTGTTTGCTTCGGACATCCATGCTAGGAGACTCATCCGTGCGTATCATAGAACTCATCCTGACCGACCTGGTTGCTCAAGTGAGGGTTCGGTGACCCCTCCTCAAGGGGGGGTACTGTTGTGAATGGACTTGAAATGAGTTCTGAGCAGAGGCTCCCTCTGGTGGTTACAAGCGGTACTGGACTGTCCAGTGAAGATTGTGAGGATTGGGAATCAGGTGTTACTGACTGGTCTTATTTAAGGGAGTCGCCTTCCCATCAGGGTTGCCGGTGATCAATTGTTCTAGTCTCAATCCTTGATTCCTGTTTCCTTTGTAGCCTGCTGTGTCGTGTCTGCATCTCCTGCTAACAGATAAGACATTTTCTTCTTTTTGTTTTTGTGCTTGATTTTTGCATTTTTGTCTTGCACTTCTGTGGGGGCCTTCTGGGTCCCCTCCGGGGGCTTTTGCCCTCTCAGTTTAGTTCAGCCACTGATGTTTTGTACATTTGCTTTTTCCAGTTTTTTCAGTGGCTGCTGTTTTGATTTTGTTACACCAGAGAACTAATTTAGGTGGTAGAGGTCGTGTGATCTCAGGTGTTTTTGAAATTAGTAGAGTTGGTGCTTTTCAGGGTTTTTTGGGATTGCAGTAAGTGCCCTTCCTATCCTTTTCTATTTAGATAGTTTGGGCCCCAACGTTTGCTCATACTATTTTCTGTCTGTGTCAGTATTTCTTCTTGTCTAACCTCCATTACATGTTTGGGGGCTTTCTATGTTCTTTGGGGATCTGCTCCGGGGCAGATAGCTTTCCTCTTTCTATCTTTAGGTATAGTAAGTCTCTCAGGCTGTGACGAGGCGTCTAGGACCAACGTAGGAACGCTCCACGGCTGCCTCTAGTTGTGGTGGTTAGTCAGGGTACTGCAATCTCATAGATTCCAACTGCTCTGGTGTATTGCCTTTTTTATCTGCACTCCTCAGCTACCAAATCATAACAGGAAACCCAGAACAGTAATGTCATGCAGATTATGCAACACCAGAAATTTGCAACTCTCCTGATGATCTGGTTCAACCCTCATTATCACCTGAGTAGAAAATTGGGGTTTATTCTCCGGCAAAGGGGTAGAATCAATGCCCAATAGGGGAATAGACTTCCGCAGGGGTATCATGGGAAAGCCACAACGTTTGGCAAAGTCGAAATCCATCAGGTTAATAGCTGCTCCAGAATCAACAAAAGCCTGAGCCGAAAATGTGGACATGGAGCAAATCAGGGTAACAGTCAACAGAAATTTAGTCTGAACACTACCCAAGACAACTGAGCGCGCCAAACGTCTTCCCCGCTTAGGGCAGATGGAAATAGCATGAGAGGCGTCACCACAGTAGAAACATAACCCATTGCACTTTCGAAATTCATGACGCTGTGCCCCAGAAGTTACTCTATCACACTGCATGGGCTCAGGAGCTGGCCCACAAGGCAACACCATCTCACGCAAACGTCTGTCAATTTGAATAGCCAAAGACATAGAATCATTGAGACCAGAGGGTACAGGGAATCCCACCATAACGTCCTTTACATTCTCTGACAGACCCTTCCGAAAAAGAGCTGCCAAAGCATCATCATTCCATTTGGTCAGGACTGCCCACTTTCAAAATTTCTGACAGTACAGTTCAGCGGCTTCACAGCCCTGACTTAATGCCAACAAGGTCTTCTCAGCCTGATCAGTGACATTAGGTTCATCGTACAACAACCCCACAGCCTGAAAAAATACATCAACATCATTCAAAACAGGATTCCCAGGTGTCAGGGAAAAAGCCCAATCCTGAGGGTCGCCACGCAGGAGAGAGATGACAATTTGAACCTGCTGTGCTGCGTTCCCTGAGGACTTAGGCTTCAAGGCAAAAAACTTACAGTTATTTTTGAAATTCAGAAATTTAGCCCGATCCCCCAAAAACAAATCTGGCATGGGGATCCTAGGTTCCACAACCGGCAACCCAGCAAGATAGGAAGCAATACTCCGAACCTTAGTGGCAAGCTGATCCACACGGCCAGACAACTGTGCAAACTTCATTGAGAGAAAAAAAAAATCCTCCTCAGCACCCAGAGAGAAAGAGGGAAAAAATGCAACAAACAGAGAAAAAAAAATCTCTGACAACTCTGACAACTTTTTTCTTTCCACACTATTTTTCCCTTCTGTGAGAACCATATAATTTTAGTTTTGGGCCGGTGGTACTGTTATGTTTAGGTAGCTGAGGAGAAAAAGCAAAAACGGTAATACACCACAGAGGCTGGAACCTATTGGATTGCAGTAACCTGAACTAACCACACAACTAGAGGTAGCCGTGGAGCGTTCCTACGTTGATCCTAGACGTCTCGTCACAGCCTGAGAGATAACTACACCTAAAGGCAGAAAGATGAAAGCTATCTGCCCGGAGCAGATCCCCAAAGAAAATAGGAAGCCCCAAACATGTAATGGCGGTTAGACAAGAAGAAAACACGGGCAAAGACAGAAAATAGAATGAGCAAACGCTGGGGCCCAATCTGTCTAGACAGAAAAGTACAGGAAAGAATTCTGACTGCAATCCAGCAAAAACCCTAAAAATTACAAGCACTTCTGATTGCCAAAAAACCTGAGATCACACGATCTCTACCACCTAAATCAGATCTCTGGTGTAACAAAACAAAGCCGCAGCCACTGAAAAAACAGGAAAAAGCAAATGAACAAATAACAGTGGCTACAGATAAATTGAGAGGAGCACAGGCCCAGGAGGGGACCCGGCTGACCTCCACAAAAGTGCAGAAAACTATGCAAAAAGCAAGCACAAAAAGAAAAGCAGAAAATATCTTATCTGAAGGCAGCAGGTGCAGGCAAGACTCCAGCAAACTTCCAAATGAACCAGGAACCACAATTGAGACAAGAACAATTGATCACCGGCAACCATCATGGGAGGGAACCTCCCTCACATCAGTCCAATCAGTGATCCCAGATTGCCATTCCTCGCTGGACGGTTTAGTACTGTCTGTAACCACCAGAGGGAGCCTCTGCTCAGAAACCATCTCTAGAACATTCACAACATGCCTCTGCTTCAGCTTTCTTGGCTACTGCCTCTACTTCTGCTTCAGCTTTCTTGGCTATTGCCTCTGCTTCAGCTTTCTTGGCTACTTCCTCTGCTTTTGCTTTCTTTTCTGTAAAGGAACGTCTTAGTTTGGATCTCTCTGCATTTAAGCGGGCCTCTAGAATTCTGTCGATGAGGGCTGAAGTTCTTGAGCAGGATGATTTGTATGACGAGAAGAGCGTCTGGATGAACCTGACTTGTTGGATTTTGATTCTTGCAGATGAGCAATACGGAGCTTCGCTTTATCTTTGGCATCTTGCACAGCGGCGTTCCTTTCTCTGTCTGTGGAATCTACGTTGCATAACTCTGATGAGGCTTCTTCAATATTAGAGTCATTTAGGAAGGCGGCATACCTTGCGGACAATTTCTTGTATCTACCATGGGCCGTGTCTAGCCGTCTTATAGTATCCTGTAAACTCACTGCATCATCTTTGTGGCGTTGGACTCTTGACATGAGGGAGGTGACTCGCTCCCATAGGTCGTCCAGGTTGTCATTGTACTCATCCTTCGTATTGTGATAATTTTCTACAGCTTTTATGGTTGGTTTGACAGAGCGTTTTTGTCGAACAACTTGGTATCCTGGAAGCGTGGGTTCTGCTTCCTGGTCTTCATGATGGGCAGTGTCAG
This sequence comes from Oophaga sylvatica, assembly GCA_033576555.1. Classification (NCBI taxonomy): domain Eukaryota; kingdom Metazoa; phylum Chordata; class Amphibia; order Anura; family Dendrobatidae; genus Oophaga; species Oophaga sylvatica. Next base: position 148,583,521 of record JARQOD010000001.1, read on the forward strand.
GTTGTATTTGCTCTGTTTCAGCAGTGGGAGACTGTGCAGGTTCTTTTTCGGCCATTTTGATTTAAGGTGCGCTGTCTCTTTAAGAAACTGAACTTTTGAATTGGGGGCCGGAAATCGCAGTGCAGCTTAGTTAAGACGTCCTGGTAAGATTCCCAAGGTGTTTTTAGAGAATTGTGGGGTTTTACAGTCCGACAATCTGCAGCGATGTAGTATAACATACAGAGAGTCTCTATGCACAATGTGGTCTGGGGTGACGCTGCAGTTTATTAGCAGAGCAGGGCTGCAGTATGTGAGCAGGCAAAGCGAGGGACGCGTGGATAGGGATATAAGGGTAATTCTGGCCGGGCTTCAAGGCAGTTTTCGACTGTTCTGTCCCCACATGAGGCGAATGGAGGTGAAGTTGAATGGGGCTGGGAGAGTTATCCTACCTTCCGCTTCCTCATGCAGAGCAGACAGGACCAGTGCTGTTCAGCGTCCGGAGAGATGATGCACACCAGGGATTGTGAAGTCCAGACTTGTTTATTTGGAAATCTGGACATACAGCTTATGATTGGTATACAGTAACTTTTCCAGAAATGCAGTTGAAAACGATGTGCAGCAAGACGTAGCACCAAGTGTGGCTGCAAGTGTGACCAGCTGGAGTGAGTGGTCGAAAACTGATGCCTTTCACAGCTCGGTGCAAAGCGTGTCTCTCCCATAAAGAACTAACAAGCAAATGGCTGCTAACAGGAAGAAGCAGTGACCTCAGCACAGGAAGTGAAAGGCATGTACCAGAATTAATTAGTTACAGACTGCCACACAGAAAGCCACCAGGTGACAGCAGAGAGCATGAAAGAATAGATTATACACAGCAGGGAAATAATACAATACATTAATCAGACAAACGGAACAGCACATGTGTCTGTATATTGTACATACAATATGTAGTGTATGTTTCTATATTTATATAGTATATATAAAGTGTGTACATGTATAGTGTATATGTGCTGCATATATAGTTCTGTAATTGTAGTGTTGCCATAATAGGGATCAGCAATTTATGTCTAATGCCTGTGTCTTACATTAGGGCCTGTTCACACTGTCTTTCTTTACTGCTCCCGCTGCGTTCTGCCTGAATCCCGTATAGAGCCATAGATTGCAATGACAGGAATGGAGTTCACATGAATCTCACATGTGATGTTTTTTTTTTCTGAACGTGTCCGTCTGTTCCAACAGCCACAGAAAAGTGGACACTTTTAGACAAAAAACACAAACAGGCTCTGAGGGTATGTGCACACGATCAGTGATCGCTGCGGGTTGGACGCTGTGTACTTGTGCAGCATCCAGATGTTATAGCATAGTGGATGGGATCTCAAGAAATCCCATACCCCTATGCGTCCACACAGGGCCGGCTCCAGGTTTTCATGGGCCCTAGGGTGAAAGAGCCTCAGTGGGCCCCTTTAACACAGACCACGATTCATGATGCACAGATACTGCAGTGAAATATGGGTATAGTACAATGCCAAACACTTCTCGTCTTCCATTACGACTGATAGCTATTGTAAATTGTACAATAGCTCAAAAACCGCCAAATCCTCACAGCGCACAGTACAGACTGGACAGTACAGTCCTCCATACAATATTATGGGCACCACATAGTCTCCCCCTCATCACCCATATAATACCCCATGCAGGATGTCACCTCTCCATCCCCATATAATGCTCCATACAGGATACTGGTCCCCATATAAAGCTCCATACAAAATATGGAGCTCTCCTCTGCGCTGTGCTGCATTCTGCACTGTTACGGCTCAGGAAAGGGCGCCGTGAAAGACTCCATCATCATCATTGCCTGCCCTGTTATCATCATCATTGCCTGAACTCATCATCATTGCCTGCCATATCACATCGCCTCCCATCATCATCACTGCCTGCCCCATCATCATCATTGCCTCCCCATCATATCATCGCTCCCCATCATCATCACTGCCTGCCCATCATCATCAATGCCTGCCATAATCATCATTACTCCCAATCATATCATTGCCTGCCATCATCACACTGCCTGCCCATCATCATCAATGCTGCCCTAATCATCATTGCCTGCCCATCATCATCACTGCCTGCCCATCATCATCACTGCCTGCCCATCATTACATGCCTGCCCATAATCAACATTGTCTCCACAGCAATATCATTGCCTGCCCATCATCATCAATCATCATTGCCTCCCCATCATCATCATCACTGTCCTCCCCCACCACATCACACATACAGCAACACACACACACACACACACAAAGCATCGCACTACATACACACAGAGACACATACACAGACACACACACAAACATCTCACCTGTCTGGCGTCCGCGCACTCACTGCCACAGCCGGCCGCTGAATGATGACGTCATTCAGCGGCGCTGCTGTGAGAGGAAGCGCCGGCGTCCTGCAGGCGCCCCCTGGAGCCCGGAGCTGCGGCAGCGGAGGCACGGGGAGAGGTGAGTATTGAGCCGGCCGCAGCCGCTAACGGGCGCCGGGGTGCCAGACGGTGAGTGGGCCCCCCCGCCTGCTCAGGGCCCCGGCACTTGCCCGGGTGTGCCAGGTGCTGACGCCGGCCCTGCGTCCACAGACGCCCGCAGCTCACCCGCAGAGACCGACTTGTGGCACGTCTTTCCAGCCTGCCGCATGTCTATTTATCTTGCGTAGATGCAATAAATCTCACCCGTACAATGTATTGGACTCGGTGAATCCGCACTGATCAGTGATCACATGTGGAGTCACCTGCGTTCAATAGCCGGCAGCGGACATGTGCTGCATCCAAAGCGCTGACAAATCCTGATCATAGAATCATGGAATGGTAGAGTTGGAAGGGACCTCATGGGTCATCTGGTCCAACCCCCTGCTCAAAGCAGGATTCTCTAAATCATCCCAGACAGATATCGGTCCAGCCTCTGTTTGAAGACTTCCATTGAAAAAGAACTCACCACCTCTTGTGGCAGCCTGTTCCACTCACTAATCACCCTAACTGTCAAAAAGTTTTTTCCAGTATCTAATCTGTGTCTCCTCCCATTCAGTTTCATCCCATTGCTTCTAGTCTTTCCTTGTGCAAATGAGAATAAAGATAATCCTTCTACAATGTGACAGCCCTTGAGATATTTGTAGACAGCTATTAAGTCTCCTCTCAGTCTTCTTTTTTGCAAGCTAATACAATGCACTGCAGAAAAGATGTGGATCCCAGTCCGCGCTGCCCAAATAATAGATTTCCAAGACATAGTAGCAGTTAAGAAGTGGTTTAATCTACGCGTTTAATCTAGGTAAGCTATATGTGGTATTTTCCTGAAGAAGGGGTGGTATTCACCCTGAAACGCGTAGATTAAACCACTTCTTAACTGCTACTACGTCTTGGAAATCTATTATTTGGGCAGCGCGGACTGGAATCCACATCTTTTCTGCAGTGCATTGTATTGTCGGGTCGTCGACCGACCTGTGGATCTGCGGCAGCCTCTCCTACATGTGCTTTTACCACCTAATACCAGGTGAGCAGCTTCCTACTTAAAAAGTGCTAACTTACTATCGGATAAGACCCTATTGCGCTTGTGTCTCCCTTGCTTTTTCTATTAGAATATTTTTGCAAGCTAAACATTCCCAAATCCTGTAACCGTTCCTCATAGGACATGGTTTGCAGACCGGACACCATTCTGGTCGCTCTTCTCTGAACTTGCTCCAGTTTGTTGATGTCTTTTTTAAAATGTGGTGCCCAAAACTGGACACAGTATTCCAGATGATGTCTGACCAAAGAGGAGTAGAGGGCAATAACGACTTCACGTGATCTAGACTGTATGCTTCTGTTAATACATTTCAGAATTGTATTTGCCTTTTTTGCTGCTGCATCACACTGTTGACTCATGTTCAGTCTGTGATCTATTAGTATACCCAAGTCTTTTTCACATGTGCTGATGCTTTGACCTATTCCTCCTATTCTGTATATGCTTTTTTCATTTTTATTGCCCAGATGTAGTACTTTGCATTTTTCCCTGTTAAAGACCATTCTGTTAGTTGCTGCCCACTGCTCCAGTTTATTTATATCTTTTTGAATCCTCTCTCTCTCTTCTCTAGTATTAGCTACCCCTCCTAGCTTTGTGTCATCAGCAAATTTAATCAGTTTCCTCTCAATTCCTTCATCTAAATCATTGATAAAGATGTTGAACAATACAGGGCCCAAGACAGGGCCCTGTGGTACCCCACTTGAGACATTCTTCCAACTGGATGTGCAGCCATTTACGACCACTCTTTGGGTCCGATCACTAAGCCAGTTATGAATCCACCTAACAGTTGCCTTGTCCATTCCATAATTAGTCATTTTTTCAATAAGGATTGTGTGAGATACTTTGTCAAATGCTTTGCTGAAGTCAAGATATACTATATCTACAGCATTTCCCTGTGCACCTGGCCTAAGAAAACAAATCAGTCAGAAAAAAAAACCAAATTCATTTGACCTCTGCTTTTGTCAGTGCAGTCTGTGGGCCCGTCGGGGAGTGATGTCCTATTTTAGGGGGATTAAGGCAGAGCGCCCGCCCGACACACTGCAGAAGCGCAGTGTGAACAGAGCTTAATATCCTATTGTGTGGAATACCGCAGTCTACTATACTATTCCGCGCTGTCACAGTCTAGCAGCCATACACGGACACCGGAAAGACACGAATCGCAGCGAGACTCGGACACTGGCCAGTCACGGACACCAGCCAGACACGGACAGCGGCCAAAAGACATTTTTTTTATAAATCTGTTGCTGTCGTCTTTCAGCGTTTTTGCAGTGTTTTTTTCCCTATTCAAATGAATGGGACACAAAAATGCAATTGAAAAGGCTGCAAAAACGCTGACTATTTCCTTTCAGCACTGTAGATCAATCCGCAGCAAAAATGGTGCATGTGAACAAACACTACAGGGGTTGTATGACAATGTAAAAATAATTAGCATGAAATGATAAATCCCCCTCGGCTCCAACACTGATGCTCCGGGGTCTCCACCAGTCTCAGAACTGGGCTGCAGGGGTCTTGTGGCTTTGGCAGTCTCTGCCAGTCTCAGCACTGGGCTGCAGGGGTCTTGTGGCTCCGTGGGTCTCTGTCAGTCTTAGCACTGGGCTGCAGGGGTCTTGTGACTCCGGGGGGTCTCTGTTTTCCTTAGCACTAGGCTGCAGTGGTCTTGTGGCTCCAGGGGTCTCTGCCAGTCTCAGCACTGTGCTGCAGAGGTCTTGTGGCTTCTGGGGTCTCTGTCAGTCTCAGCACTGGGCTGCAGTGGTCTTGTGGCTCTGGGGGTCTCTGCCAGTCTTAGCACTAGGCTGCAGGGGTCTTGTGGCTCTGGGGGTCTCCGTCAATTTTAGCACTAGGCTGCAATGGTCTTGTGGCTCCAGGGTCTCTACCAGTCTTAGCACTGGGCTGCAGTGGTCTTGTGGCTCCGGGTTCTCCGTCAGTCTTAGCACTAGGCTGCAGGGGTCTTGTGGCTTCACCTTATATTATAGCTGCAAAGTGAATAGTAACCATCAGGGACCCGGAACCATCGGCCACTGAGCCAGAGGAGATTTAGCAGAGTAGGTTGGGGGACATGTAGGACATTTTTTAATTGCTTTTTATTCTGCTGTTTGTCAGGTAGGATGTAGCAAAAGACGGCAATTCTGCTAATGTTTCTATTATGTGACTAAACGGCCCCCTTGACACGACCTATCATGTTTTTCACGGATGCCATGAGTGCCCTATTTGACCTACGGTGCTGCTCTCATGTCCGTGTTTTCCCAGCAGCAAAGATGACGAGGGCCAATACAATTTCACTTTAGCAGAGATCTAGAATCAATAGACCCCACTCAATGGTATAATTACAAAACTCTTTTATTAATAATTATTTGTACATGAAAAAAAATACATAAAAATACATGAAAGAAAGTGCAAGAGCACAATTAAAAGAGGGACATTAGTCCATAGGAAAGATCTCAACAGCAGCTATAAGACTAAATATGGTTGTTCAACTGCCCAAATAGCCTAAAACTATACTAAAGGATATTTATATCCCTATGCCCAAATTTGTGCACATATTTACAGCATAACATGAATTCCTGTACAGCATTAGGGATACATAGCTTAAATCCAATTACCAAAAGTGAAAAGCCCCATATTACTGAAAAACTATGCAATCCCATAACTGTGATAACTCAGATTCATGATGCTATTCAAAAGTGCACCGTTTTGGCCCAAAGTATACCAAAACATTCTCCCAAACAAGGAATGTCCCATCAATGACTAAAAGGGCAGGCAGTAAGCAAGAACATTATATGTGATCACATAAGGACCTACCACTAAAGCTGCTGTGAATCTCCTCGGACGTCCCTCTGCCCCGACGCACGTTTCGCACTGCTTCTTCTGGAGACGCCTCTGGATTAATTGCTGCCCTAGTTCCAGAAGAGGCAGAGGCGTAGCTAGGGTTTTGGTTTAGGGGGGCGAAACTTCTGAGTGGGCCGCTAACCAGAGATCCTCTGTAAATGACCGCGCTGTTGCCAAAAATTATCTATATATAAAAAGACCATTATTGATATCACCGCCATATGGTCAGTGGTAAATAATACCAGTCCTACAGAACATATAAGAGATCATAGCAGAGTTACATATAATGACTTACCGCTGATGTTCTTTCTGATGGAATCATTCACTTTTCATGTTCTTTCCATCTGGCCCAGACCGACATGACGACTCCTCCAGCCAGGACTCGACTACAGAGAATACAACAAAGACACGTTTCACTTCTCATATTTTCAGCACTGTCAAGGTCACCGATTGGACTATTCTCAACCTGCACAAACTCCTCATCCTGCTAATACCCCAATACTGAGCCGCTGCTGCCATATGTGTCCCTATTACTGCTCCTGATACCCCAATACTGAGCCGCTGCTGCCATATGTGTCCCTTTTACTGCTCCTGATACCACAAAGCTGAGCCGCTGCTGCCGTATGTGTTCCTATTACTGCTCCTCATACCCCAATACTGAGCCGCTGCTGCCATTTGTGTCCCTATTACTGCTCCTGATACCCCAATGCAGAGCCGCTGCTGCCGTATGTGTCCCTATTACTGCACCTGATACCCCAATACTGACGTATGTGTCCCTATTACTGCACTTGATACCCCAATACTGAGCCGCTGCTGCCATATGTGCCCCTATTACTGCACCTATTGTGTGGTTCTCTGAGCCCTCTAAATTCTAAAACAACTCTCTAGAATATAGTAATGCCGGGTACAAGTGCCCGAGAAAACAGAGCCCAGATTTTGTCCCCTAGAAAGTAATATGCCCCGTGTGCCCCTTTGACAGTCACAGTAACCCGAGTTCCCCTATAACAATAAGTGCCCACTTTACATTTAATAATGTCCCAAGTCTCCCCTCTGTACAGCTCCCCTATACACCATATAATGCCCCTCACTGGATATATACTGACCCCTTAATATCCCCAAACTATTTAATGGCTCCAACACTGTATGATGGCCTCTAGATAGCATCCATATAGCACAATACACCAGATAGTCCTCAATATAGCATAATGCACCCCCATATGGAGCCTCTGTAATATAACGCAACCCCATATGGAGCCTCTGTAATATAATGCACCCCCATATGGAGCCTCTGTAATATAATGCACCCCCATATGGAGCCTCTGTATTATAATGCACCCCCATATGGAGCCTCTGTTATATAATGCATCCCCATATGGAGCCTCTGTAATAAAATGCACCCCCATATGGAGCCTCTGTAATATAATGCACCCCCATATGGAGCCTCTGATATATAATGCACCCCCATATGGAGCCTCTGTATTATAATGCACCCCCATATGGAGCCTCTGTAATATAATGCACCCCATATGGAGCCTCTGTAATATAATGCACCCCCATATGGAGCCTCTGTAATATAATGCACCCCCATATGGAGCCTCTGTAATATTATGCACCCCCATATGGAGCCTCTGTAATATAATGCACCACCATATGGAGCCTCTGTAATATAATGCACCCCCATATGGAGCCTCTGTATTATAATGCACCCTCATATGGAGCCTCTGTAATATAATGCACCCCCATATGGAGCCTCTGTAATATAATGCACCCTCATATGGAGCCTCTGTAATATAATGCACCCTCATATGGAGCCTCTGTAATATAATGCACCCCCATATGGAGCCTCTGTAATATAACGCACCTTCATATGGAGCCTCTGTAATATAATGCACCCTCATATGGAGCCTCTGTAGTATAATGCACCCCATATGGAGCTTCTGTAATATAATGCACCCTCATATGGAGCCTCTGTAATAAATGCACCCCATATGGAGCTTCTGTAATATAATGCACCCTCATATGGAGCCTCTGTAATATAATGCACCCTCATATGGAGCCTCTGTAATATAATGCACCCCCATATGGAGCCTCTGTAATATAACGCACCTTCATATGGAGCCTCTGTATATAATGCACCCTCATATGGAGCCTCTGTAGTATAATGCACCCCCATAGGCAGCCTCTGTAGTATAATGCACCCCCATATGGAGCCTCTGTTATATAATGCACACCCCATATGGAGCCTCTGTAATATAATGCACCCCCATATGGAGCCTCTGTAATAAAATGCACCCCATATGGAGCCTCTGTAATATAATGCACCCCCATATGGAGCCTCTATAATATAATGCACCCCCATATGGAGCCTCTGTAGTATAATGCACCCATATGGAGCCTCTGTATATAATGCACCCCCATATGTAGCCTCTGTATTATAATGCACCCCCATATGGAGCCTCTGTAGTATAATGCACCCCCATATGGAGCCTCTGTATTATAATGCACCCCCATATGGAGCCTCTGTAATAAAATGCACCCCCATATGGAGCCTCTGTATTATAATGCACCCCCATATGGAGCCTCTGTAATAAAATGCACCCCCATATGGAGCCTCTGTAATATAATGCACCCTCATATGCAGCCTCTGTAATATAATGCACCCCATATGGAGCCTCTATAATAAAATGCACCCTCATATGGAGCCTCTATAATAAAATGCACCCCCATATGGAGCCTCTGTATTATAATGCACCCTCATATGGAGCCTCTGTAATAAAATGCACCCCCATATGGAGTCTCTGTAATAAAATGCACCCTCATACGGAGCCTCTGTATATAATGCACCCCCATATGGAGCCTCTGTAATATAATGCACCCCCATATGGAGCCTCTGTAATATAACGCACCTTCATATGGAGCCTCTGTAATAAAATGCACCCCCATATGGAGCCTCTGTAATATAATGCACCCCCATATGGAGCCTCTGTAATAAAATGCACCCCCATATGAGCCTCTGTAATAAAATGCACCCCATATGAAGCTTCTGTAATATAATGCACCCCCATATGGAGCCTCTGTAATAAAATGCAACCCATATGGAGCCTCTGTAATAAAATTCACCCCCATATGGAGCCTCTGTAATTATAATGCACCCCCATATGGAGCCTCTGTAATATAATGCACCCCATATGGAGCCTCTGTATTATAATGCACCCCCATATGCAGCCTATGTAGTATAATGCACTCCCATATGGAGCCTCTGTAATATAATGCACCCCCATATAGAGCCTCTGTAATAAAATGCACTCCCATATGGAGCCTCTGTAATATAATGCACCCCCATATGGAGCCTCTGTAATAAAATGCACTCCCATATGGAGCCTCTGTAATATAATGCACCCCCATATGGAGCCTCTGCAATAAAATGCACCCCCATATGGAGCCTCTGTAATAAAATGCACCCCATATGGAGCTTCTGTAATATAATGCACCCCCATATGGAGCCTCTGTAGTAAAATGAACCCCATATGGAGCTTCTGTAATATAATGCACCCCCATATGGAGCCTCTGTAATAAAATGCACCCCATATGGAGCCTCTGTAATAAAATTCACCCCCATATGGAGCCTCTGTATTATAATGCACCCCATATGCAGCCTCTGTAGTATAATGCACTCCCATATGGAGCCTCTGTAATATAATGCACCCCCATATAGAGCCTCTGTAATAAATGCACTCCCATATGGAGCCTCTGTAATTATAATGCACCCCCATATGGAGCCTCTGTAATAAAATGCACCCCCATATTGGAGCCTCTGAAAAAATGCACCCCATATGGAGCTTCTGTAATATAATGCACCCCCATATGGAGCCTCTGTAATAAAATGCACCCCATATGGAGCCTCTGTAATAAAATTCACCCCCATATGAGCCTCTGTATTATAATGCACCCCCATTAGGAGTCCTCTGTAATATAATGCACCCCCATATGAGCCTCTGTAATATAATGCACCCCCATATGGAGCCTCTGTAATAAAATGCACTCCCATATGGAGCCTCTGTAATATAATGCACCCCATATGGAGCTTCTTTAATATAATGCACCCCCATATGGAGCCTCTGTAATAAAATGCACCCCATATGGAGCCTCTGTAATAAAATTCACCCCCATATGGAGCCTCTGTATTATAATGCACCCCCATATGTAGCCTCTGTAGTATAATGCACTCCCATATGGAGCCTCTGTAATATAATGCACCCCCATATAGAGCCTCTGTAGTATAATGCACTCCCATATGGAGCCTCTGTAGTGTAATGCACCCTCATATGGAGCCTCTGTAATAAAATGCACCCCCATATGGAGCCTCTGCTCTGTAGTATAATGCACCCCCATAGGCAGCCTCTATATTGTAATGCACCCCCATTACAAAAATAACAAATCCTGTACACACCTCTCTTGCTCCCGGCTCCTGCGCAGCTCACTGCTCTCCCTCTCTTCTCCTGACAGCGGGCGCCGGGCAGTGACGTCATCGCGCCCGCTGTCAGATGCTGAGAGGGGGATTATGAGAGAGAAGGATCGCTCGCTCCTTCTCTCACAATGCGGTCAGCTGTATTGGCTGGATGCCGATACAGCTGACCCTCGGATGATGGGCGGGGGGCCCACTGCTGGCACACGGCCCCCCACCACCTGCTCAGGGGCCCCATAGCCGCCGGGCGGCAGAGCAGGGAGAGCGATTCTCCCTGCTCTGCCGCAGAATGTAACTGTATGGGCGCGCTGTGCACGCCGATACAGTTACATTAGCGTAGCTCCGGGTAGGCCCCCTCAGAGCGCGGGGCCCGGGGCCACCGCCCCCTCTGCCTCCCTGGTAGCTACGCTACTGAGAAGAGGGATTCCTGAAGGCTGAATGAGAGGCCTGCAGCCCTAAAGTAAGTATGATGCACCTCACACACAGCAGCACACCGGGACTGGTACACAAGATGTCTGTAGGATGCCAAAGCGAGTAGGAACGGACACTCGCCTACGACTCCCTCACTTAGGCATCTTACATTTGGTGTAGTCGGCAGGATGCGAGTGTGTTACATGAAGAAAGCGAGGAAGATATGGCTCATGGCGCAGATGGAAGAGTGCTGGAATACATGCTGCCCAAGATGGCAGCTCGAAGCATGGATTCCAAGATGGCCACGGCGGCAGTGACGAGAAGAAACGCCGCCTATAGTGGATGGTGCCTGAGAGCACAAAGCGCTACTCAGCCCCACGAGTGACGGCCTGAAAGAGGACGGGCCCAGTGGCCAGAGGTCAGCCAGGAATGGGAGGTATGTTGCAGAGGAGGGCGCGGCGATGTGAGCGTGGCACTGAGTGGAAGATTGCGATAGAAGGGGGTGCAGCTGAAGACAGTGTCGCCCAGAGTGAAGTGTGAATCGATGGTCGTGTCAGCAGTTGGACCTAAAAAGAGGTGGAGTCGAATGCACAGTAAGCGTGAAGTCAGAGAGCGACCGGCACCATTTTTGTCCCAGAGGTAAGGAGCTGGGTAAGATATCAGTTGTGATGACACAGTGATCAAGAGGCAAGCCTGCATGGCGAATGAGCGTTGGCGGTGATAACGAGGAGATGGAAGATATAAGCGGTGAAAGTCAATATGGAGACCCGTATGCAGTGCACGAATACTGGCGGGGATTTGGAGTCTTTTGTCTGCCCTGGGGACCTGATTACCGCAATCAAGATGGTCCAGAGATAATACCATCCCCAGATATTGAGGCTCAGCCTGAAGTGAGACACGCAGTGTACACCGCTCAGGCGACCAGAGAGTCCATGACCACTCCAGAGTAGCAAGAAAAGATGGAGCCCATTGCAAGCCTCAGCTCCGTCCCGTTAAGTAAGGCCAGACGCAGGCCAGCAACTATTACATTGTCCTCAGCTGTCAACCCAAACAAGATGCAGTGAATACTTCAGAAGTGTTGAGCAGTGGTATGCCGAGGGGAGGAAGATGGTAGTAGAGATCCAGGAAGGATATTGGGCCTTTACTTCATTCTGGGAGCCTGATGCAGATGTTCAGGTAGTTCCAGTGATGACTTCATCTGGAAGTGGCTTGGTTCTGACTGAGAGGAGTCTGGAAGAAGATGGAAAAATTCCAGGAGACACCCGAGCAGTAACCAAGGTGCCTTCTGGGTAGTTACAGTTAAATGTTTGGTCCAGCGGGCTATTTTGAGGGATCAAGTTCCAAGGAACCCCTGTTTAAAAGCTGGAGACCAGTCAAGTCTCAGGAAATGAAGTTTAAGGTGCCTCGCCTTTGTTATTTTTGGAAGAACTGATGATACCTTTGTGGCCAGAAGGCCTGTGTGTTTTTCCTGAAAGGAATAGGAGGGACTGTTCAAGATACCCTTGAGGCCAGGTGGGCCTGTGTTAGCCGTGGTCAGCTGTGGAAGTTGATGGCCCTCTTGAGACAGGGGCTGAAGGACGACTTCATGGAGGAAGTGATTGCTTCCCAATCCGGCGGGACACTGGTGCAGAGTGAGAAGGCGTCACCCTGAGAGGTACCAGTGCCTGTCACAAGGCCTGCCGGGGTCAGGAAAGTTACAGACCTGTGGCCTGAGCTAAAGTGCAGCTGTGTGATCTGGCGGTGAGGTCATTAGGTGCCCTAGAGAAAAGCCAGAGGATCAGTGAGGAAAACGGAGTTTGATGTTGAAATACACGTTGTTCTCATTATACATTTATCTGGAGCATCTTGGAACACCAGGAGGACAAATGTTTCGGCGAGTCTAGGACCCATCTGTCCCCGGAACCAAGTCTCGATGTCCATATTTGACAGAGGTCCACAGGCCAACACAGCAGCAGCCCTTCCTGTCCAAGAGAAGTCTTCAAGGTTCCTGACCTGCCTGGAACATCAGGTTGTCTGTTCCCCCCTCCCTCAAATGTTGATCATTACGACCTGGACACAGTCAATGTGAGGTACAGTCCATTGTTCCCCACCAGCTCATAGAATGCGGACGCAGTGAATATAGAACAAAGTCCATAGGGGCATTGGGACAAAGCCCCCAACGGGTGGGGCAAGTGTTGTGAATGGGTTTGAGATGAGTTCTGAGCAGAGGCTTCCTCTGGTGGTTACAAGCGGTGCTGGTCTGTCCAGTGAAGATTGTGAGGACTGGGAATCAGGTGTTACTGACTGGTCTTATATAAGGGAGTCACCTTCCTATCAGGGTTGCCGGTGATCAATTGTTCTGGTCTGAATCCTTCATTCCTGTTTCCCTTGTAGCCTGCTGTGTCGTGTCTGCATCTCCTGCTAACAGATAAGACATTTTCTTCTTTTTGTTTTTGTGCTATATTTTTGCATTTTGTCCTGTACTTCTGTGGGGGCCTTCAGGGTCCCCTCCGGGGGCTTTTGCCCTCTCAGTTTAGTTCAGCCACTGATGTTTGTACTTTTGCTTTTTCCAGTTTTTTCAGTGGCTGCTGTTTTGATTTTGTTACACCAGAGAACTAATTTAGGTGGTAGAGGTCGTGTGATCTCAGGTGTTTTTGAAATTAGTAGAGTTGGTGCTTTTCAGGGTTTTCTGGGATTGCAGTAAGTACCCTTCCTATCCTTTTCTATTTAGTTAGTTTGTGCCCCAGCGTTTGCTCATACTATTTTCTTTCTGTGTCTGTATTTCATCTTGTCTAACCGCCATTACATGTTTGGGGGCTTTCTATGTTCTTTGGGGTTCTGCTCCGGGGCAGATAGCTTTCCTATTTCTATCTTTAGGTGTAGTTAGTTTCTCAGGCTGTGACGAGGCGTCTAGGACCAACGTAGGAACGCTCCACGGCTGCCTCTAGTTGTGGTGGTTAGTCAGGGTACTGCAATCTCATAGATTCCAACTGCTCTGGTGTATTGCCTTTTTTACCTGCACTCCTCAGCTACCGAAACATAACAGTATCACCGGCCCAAAAATTGAAAATTGTATGGTACTCACAGAAGGGAAAAAATATTGTGAAAGAAAAAAGGTTGTCAGAGTTCTCAGAGATATTTTTCTGTTTGTTGCTTTTTTTTTTTTTCCCTCTGTATCTCTGGGTGCTGGGAGGATCTTTTCTCTCAATGGAGTTTGCACAGTTGTCTGGCCGTGTGGATCAGCTTGCCACTGAGGTTCAGAGTATTGCTGCATATCTTGCTAGGTTGCCTGTTGTGGAACCTAGGATTCCCATGCCAGATTTGTTTTTGGGGGATCGAGCTAAGTTTCAGAATTTCAAAAATAATTGTAAATTGTTTTTTGCCTTGAAATCTAAGTCCTCAGGGAACGCAGCGCAGCAGGTTCAAGTTATCATCTCTCTCCTGCGCGGCGATCCTCAGGATTGGGCTTTTTCCCTGACACCTGGGGATCCTGTTTTGAGTGATGTTGATGTATTTTTTCAGGCTTTGGGGTTATTGTACGATGAGCCTAATGTCACTGATCAAGCTGAAAAAGCCTTGTTGGCATTAAATCAGGGGCTTGATGACGCTGAGTTATACTGTCAGAGATTCCGTAGGTGGGCAGTCCTGACCAAGTGGAATGACGACGCTTTGGCGGCCCTTTTTCGGAAGGGTCTGTCAGATAATGTAAAGGATGTTATGGTGGGATTCCCTGTCCCCTCTGGTCTCAATGATTCTATGTCATTAGCGATTCAAATTGACAGACGTTTGCGTGAGCGGAGAAGTATGCGTGGAATGGTGTTGACTTGTGAACCAGCTTCTGAACCCATGCAGTGTGATAGAGTGGTGTCTGGGGCACAGCGTCATGAGTTTCGAAAGCGCAATGGGTTATGTTTCTACTGTGGTGATGCCTCTCATGCTATTTCAGTCTGCCCTAAGCGGGGAAGACGTTTTGCACGCTCAGTTGTCTTGGGTAGTGTTCAGACTAAGTTTTTATTAACTGTCACTCTGATATGCTCTCTGTCCTCATTTTCTGCTCAGGCTTTCGTTGATTCTGGAGCAGCTATTAACCTGATGGATTATGATTTTGCTAAACGTTGTGGGTTTCCCTTGATACCCCTACAGAAGTCTATTCCCTACTGGGGATCGATTCTACCCCTTTGGCTGAGAATAAACCCCAGTTTTCTACTCAGGTGATAATGAGGGTTGAACCTGATCACCAGGAGTTCTGCAAATTTTTGGTTCTGTATAATCTGCATGACATTATCGTGCTGGGTTTCCCTTGGTTACAGTCTCATAATCCTGTTTTGGATTGGAAATCTGTGTCTGTAAGCAGTTGGGGCTGCCAATGTGTTAATACCAACACTCCTGTTTTTTCTGCCTCCCCCCAGGCTCAGGATGTTCCTGACTTTTTGATTGATTTTTCTGATGTGTTTAGCGAAAGTAAATCTGCATCCTTGCCTCCCCATAGGAGCTATGACTGCGCTATTGAATTAGTGCCGGGTAGTAAATTCCCCAAAGGTCGCCTTTTTAACTTGTCTGTACCTGAACATGACGCTATGCGGTCTAATATCAAGGAATCATTGGAGAAGGGTCATATCAGACCATCCTCTTCACCCTTAGGTGCCGGTTTTTTCTTTGTGGCCAAAAAGGATGGTTCATTAAGGCCGTGTATTGATTATCGTCTCTTGAACAATATTACTGTGAAATATCAATACCCGTTACCCTTGATTTCTGACCTGTTTTCCAGGGTGAAAAACGCTACTTGGTTTACCAAGCTTGACCTCAGGGGGGCGTATAACCTTATTCGCATTAAGCACGGGGATGAATGGAAGACGGCATTCAATACCCCTGAAGGGCATTTTGAGTACCTAGTGATGCCCTTTGGGCTCACTAATGCTCCTTCCGTCTTCCAGTCCTTCATGAATGACATTTTCAGGGATTTTGTGGACAAATTTCTGATTGTTTATTTGGATGATATCTTGATTTTTTCTAATGACTGGGACTCTCATGTGAAACATGTTCGAACTGTATTCCAGATTTTGAGAGAGAATGCTCTGTATGTGAAGGGATCAAAGTGTCTTTTTGGCGTACAGAGGATCTCATTTCTGGGATTCATTTTGTCCCCATCTGTTATTGAAATGGACCCGGTCAAGGTTCAGGCCATCTGTGATTGGGTCCAACCTACTTCATTAAAGGCTCTTCAGAGATTTTTGGGTTTTGCCAATTTTTATCGTAAATTTATTGGTAATTTCTCGGTTATTGTTAAACCATTAACTGATTTGACCAGAAAGGGTTCTGATGTGGTGAATTGGCCTCCTGAGGCAGTCTCTGCATTTCAGGAACTTAAGCAGAGATTCACTTCTGCTCCTGTTCTGCGGCAGCCTGATGTTTCTCTGCCATTTCAGGTGGAGGTTGATGCCTCTGAAATTGGGGCAGGTGCCGTTTTGTCCCAAAAAGATCCAGAGACCTCTAAAAGTAACCCTTGTGCCTTTTTCTCTCGAAAATTTTCTCCTACTGAACGTAATTATGACGTGGGTAATCGGGAGTTATTGGCCATGAAGTGGGCTTTTGAAGAGTGGAGACATTGGCTGGAGGGAGCCAAACATCAGGTGGTGGTCCTTACGGACCATAAGAATCTGGTCTATCTGGAATCTGCCAAGCGACTCAATCCTAGACAGGCCAGGTGGGCCTTGTTTTTCACACGTTTTAATTTTGTGGTTTCCTTTCTTCCTGGCACTAAGAATTAGGGCGGATGCCCTCTCGAGGAGTTTCCTTGCGGACTCTCCTGAGTTATCTGATCCTTCTGTTATTTTGAAAGAGGGTGTAGTTCTTTCCGCCATCTCGCCCAATTTGAGACTTGCTCTGGAGGGGTGTCAGGAGGATAGGCCCGAGTGCTGCCCTGTTGGAAAATTGTTTGTCCCGGACCAGTGGAAAAAGAGTGTGATGTCTGAGATTCATTGTTCCGCATTGGCTGGGCATCCCTGGAATTTTTGGTACCAGAGACTTGGTTAGTCGGTCCTTTTGGTGGCCTACCTTGTCTCGTGATGTCAGGGAATTTGTGCAGTCCTGCGGGACTTGCTCTCGCTCCAAGCCTTGCTCTCGCTCTAGTGGTTTGTTGATGCCATTGCCTGTGCCCAAGAGACCATGGACCCATATCTCTATGGATTTCATTTCCGACCTTCCTGTTTCTCAGAGAATGACCACCATCTGGGTAATTTGTGATAGGTTTTCCAAAATGATACATCTTGTGCCATTACCTAAGTTGCCTTCCTCCTCTGAATTGGTGCCGTTGTTCCTTCAGCACGTGGTTCGTTTACACGGCATTCCTGAGAACATTGTGTCTGACAGAGGAGTCCAGTTTGTTTCCAGATTTTGGAGGACTTTTTGTTCTAAACTGGGTGTTCAATTGTCTTTCTCCTCGGCATTTCATCCTCAGACCAATGGTCAAACTGAGAGAACAAACCAGACATTGGAGACTTATCTAAGATGCTTTGTGTCTGCTGATCAGGATGACTGGGTCTCTTTTTTGCCTTTGGCTGAGTTTGCTCTTAATAATAGGGCTAGCTCTGCCACTTTGATGTCTCCGTTTTTCTGTAATTCTGGGTTTCACCCTCGATTTTCTTCAGGACAGACGGAGGCTTCTGTCTGTCCAGGTGTTGACTCTGTTGTGGAGCGTATGCAACAGATTTGGGACCAGGTAGTGGAGAGGTTGTCCCTCTCTCAGGAGAAGGCCCAGCGGTTTGCTAACCGGCATAGGACTGATGGTCCTCGGTTTAAAGTGGGGGACTTGGTCTGGTTGTCCTCAAAGAATATTCCTATGAGAGTAGCATCTCCTAAATTTAAGCCTAGGTTCATTGGACCTTATAAGATCATGGAGATTATTAATCCTGTTTCTTTCGTTTGCTTCTTCCAGGGACATTTAAGATCCATAACGTGTTCCACAAGTCCTTGTTGAAGAGGTTTGTTGAGCCAGTGGTTCCTGCTGCTGTGCCTCCTGACCCTGTTTTGGTTGAGGGCAATCTGGAGTATGTGGTTGAGAAAATATTAGATTCTCGTTTTTCTAGATGGAAACTCCAGTATTTGGTTAAATGGAGAGGTTATGGTCAGGAAGACAATTCTTGGGTGTTTGCTTCGGACATCCATGCTAGGAGACTTATCCGTGCGTATCATAGAACTCATCCTGACCGACCTGGTTGCTCAAATGAGGGTTCGGTGACCCCTCCTCAAGGGGGGGTACTGTTGTGAATGGGTTTGAGACAGTTCTGAGCAGAGGCTTCCTCTGGTGGTTACAAGCGGTGCTGGTCTGTCCAGTGAAGATTGTGAGGACTGGGAATCAGGTGTTACTCACTGGTCTTATATAAGGGAGTCACCTTCCTATCAGGGTTGCCGGTGATCAATTGTTCTGGTCTGAATCCTTCATTCCTGTTTCCCTTGTAGCCTGCTGTGTTGTGTCTGCATCTCCTGCTAACAGATAAGACATTTTCTTCTTTTTGTTTTTGTGCTATATTTTTGCATTTTGTCCTGTACTTCTGTGGGGGCCTTCAGGGTCCCCTCCGGGGGCTTTTGCCCTCTCAGTTTAGTTCAGCCACTGATGTTTGTACTTTTGCTTTTCCAGTTTTTTCAGTGGCTGCTGTTTTGATTTTGTTACACCAGAGAACTAATTTAGGTGGTAGAGGTCGTGTGATCTCAGGTGTTTTTGAAATTAGTAGAGTTGGTGCTTTTCAGGGTTTTCTGGGATTGCAGTAAGTACCCTTCCTATCCTTTTCTATTTAGTTAGTTTGTGCCCCAGCGTTTGCTCATACTATTTTCTTTCTGTGTCTGTATTTCATCTTGTCTAACCGCCATTACATGTTTGGGGGCTTTCTATGTTCTTTGGGGTTCTGCTCCGGGGCAGATAGCTTTCCTATTTCTATCTTTAGGTGTAGTTAGTTTCTCAGGCTGTGACGAGGCGTCTAGGACCAAGTAGGAACGCTCCACGGCTGCCTCTAGTTGTGGTGGTTAGTCAGGGTACTGCAATCTCATAGATTCCAACTGCTCTGGTGTATTGCCTTTTTTACCTGCACTCCTCAGCTACCGAAACATAACAGTCAAGGTACCCAGTGAAGTGTGTAGAACCCTCTTGCAGCGCAAAGTCCCTCAACCAACAGAGGGGAGATAAGCAAGGGCAAACCAAACCTTTGGCTGTCCACGACCAACAACAAGGAGACTGGGACACAAGATGTCTGTAGGATGCCAAAGCGAGTGGGAACAGAATCTCGCCCACAACTAACTCGCTTGGGCATCTTACAGGTATGTGATGTGATGCATTAAAATGTTTTACATCGTTATATGATGGAGTTATGTTCTGCCCAGCAACATGTAGTGAGTAGATATGGAGAAAGTTAAGATTTGGGACTAGCACAGAGAGAGAGAGGCTATGTAGCAATATCAAAGAAACTTCCTGTTTATAACTCAGTGAAGTAATGGACCAGGATGGAACAGAGAACGTGATACGAAGAAAGTGCCCCAAGCAGCAGTTTCAGCAAGCAAAGAAGATAACTACTAAAAAAACGAGTTGACGTTTTTACTGGTACCATTTTTGGGCTCATGCCATTTTTTGATCGCTTTTTATTACGATTTTTGGAAGGTAGAATGAACAAAAAGCAGCAATTCAAGAATTTCTTTTGGGGGGGCGTTTATACCGTTCTGCGTGTGGTAAAATTAATGCAGCAGTTTTATTCTTCGGGTCAGTACGATTACAACGATACCTCATTTATATCATTTTTTTATGTTTGGCGCTTTTATACAATAAAAACTGTTATATATAAAAAATAATTATTTTTGCATCACTTTATTCTGCCAGCTATAACTTTTTAAAATTTTCGCTGATGATGCTGTATGGCAGCTTGTTTTTTGCGGGACAAGATGACATTTTCAGCTGTACCATGTTTATTTATATCCGTCTTTTTGATCGTGTGTTATTCCACTTTTTGTTCGGTGGTATGATGATAAAGCATTGTCTTTTTGCCGTTTTTTTTTTTAAGGGGTTTACTAAAGAGGTTAACTAGTGGGACAGTTTTATAGGGCGGGTGGTTACGGACACGGCGATACTAAATATGAATTTATTGGGGAATATTTTCTTTTTCTTTATTTAGGAATTTATTTTTACACATGTTAATTTTATTTTTTTTACTTTTTTACTTTGTCCCAGGGTGGGACATCACTGTATAGTGTCAGATCGCCAATCTAACAGGCACTGCAGGAGGCTTTCTCAGTGCCTGCTCTCAGCAGGCACTGAGAAGCCACCTCCCTACAGGACCCAGAAGGACCCCGTGGCCATCTTGGATCCGGGGTCCTGCAGGGAGGAGGCCCTCGGAACAGCGCAATCACATCGCGCTGCTCTGAAGGTCTCAGATAAGCACGCAGGGAGCCCCCTCCCTGCACGATGCTTCCCTATACCGCCGGAACACTGTGATCATGTTTGATCGCAGTGTGCCGGGGGCTAAAGTGCCAGGAGCGGTCCGTGACCACATCTGGCACTTAGTACCGGGTGTCAGCTGTGAAAATCAGCTGACACATGGCCGCGATCAGCTACATTCCCCCCGTGAGCGCAGCTGATCGCATATGACGTATTATTCCATCCTTGGAAATTAAGTCCCAGGGCACATGTGTTGTGAATGTGCTAAAGATGGTTTCTGAGCAGAGGCTCCCTCTGGTGGTTACAGACAGTACTGAACTTTCCAGTGAGGAATGGCAATCTGGGATCACTGACTGGTCTGATAATAAGGGAGGTTCCCTCCCATGATGGTCGCCGGTGATCAATTGTTCTTGTCTCAATTGTGGTTCCTGGTTCATTTGGAAGTTTGCTGGAGTCTTGCCTGCATCTGCTGCTTGCAGATAAGATATTTTTTGCTTTTCTTTTTGTGCTTGCTCTTTGCATTGTTTTCTGCACTTTTGTGGAGGTCAGCCAGGTCCCCTCCTGGGGCCTGAGCTCCTCACAGTTTGTCTGCTGCCACTGTTGTTTGCTCATTTGCTTTTTCCTGTTTTTTCAGCGGCTGCGACTTGGTTTTAGTTCACACTGAGATCTGATTTAGCAGGTGGCGAGATCGTGTGATCTCAGTATTTTTGTAATCAGAATTGTTGGATTTTTGTAGGGTTTTCTGGGTTGCAGAAGGTAATCTCTCCTGTCCTATCCTATTTAGTCAGCTTGTGGCCCCAGCGTTTGCTCAATCTATTTTCTGCCTGTGTTTGTGTTTTCATCTTGTCTAACCGCCATTATATGTTTGGGGGCTTCCTATTTTCTTTGGGGATCTGCTCCGGGGCAGATAGCTTTCATCTTTCTGCCTTTAGGTGTAGTTATCTCTCAGACTGTGACGAGGCGTCTAGGATCAACGTAGGAACGCTCCACGGCTACCTCTAGTTGTGTCGTTAGTTTAGGAATCTGGACTGCAACCCATCAGTTACTAACATCTCAGGTGTTCGGCTGCCCTGCTGTTATTCCTGTCCTCCTCAGCTACCGAAACATAACACACATGGACGGAATAATACATCAGATGGAAGAAAGGGGTTAAGGGTGGTGGGTGTAGCTCATAGGGGCAGACAGTGTGGAGGCTATATACCATAATAGGCCTATTTAGAGCACAGTATGGATGGAAATTTTTATGCAGAGGAACTTATAAAACTCTTATTTTTAAGGGCACTGTATTGGGATGTGCTACAGAAGAATGGAGAAGACAGAAGTTTGCAGTGACCAGCTACTGCTATGAAAAGTCATTTTGGTGTCTGGACAAGATGAAGATGAAGGGGCTGAAAGTGATACCAATCAGAGAAAGAGACATCTTTAAGATACCTGGAAGTAATTGTTTATTTGTGACACTGGCTATGTCTCATCAGTACTGTGGTTTCTGTATGGTCCTACCATCTGATGACGGCTGTTAACAACAACTCCCAGTATCTCCTTGGCATTGTTAGAACATGCTGTGAGTTGTAGGCTCATGTGATACAAATGTATGTGAGGCTGATCTGACATTACAGTTGATCATTATACTAAGTTTTGTTTTTATGCTGTATTCATGTACTGATAACAGAGTGGGTGATGTATTTGGATTGCCCGCCAGGGCAGTGGGATACTCGGTACCGGGCTGGTGTCTTAAAGGGATGTGTCACGGCAGCAGTGACCCGGTCCGTGGCCCTGGGCGTCCAATGAAAAAGGGGAATATTTACAGGGGATGATAAGAGTTTGTATTGAAGTGTTCGTGACGCCACCTGTGGTTTCTGGTCAGAGGTGACCAGCGCTGCAGGGCAGATCCTCTGAGACTGATGGTGTGATGCAGCAGAGTTGGAATAGCTCTCCACAGGCAGAGCTTGTTGTCTCAGGGCAGAGAGGTGTTGTAGAAAGGGATGGTGCTGGGAGATGTAGCAGAGTGGAGTGTGCGTCGCATGAAGAACTTGAGGAGACAGTCAGTTGCAGTTTCCAAGGCTTTACTCACAGTTCTGGTGCACACAGGTGCCCGCTTGGTGCCACGTCCTCCAGGTGAGGAGTCCAGCCAACTCCCAGGTAAATGGAGAACACCAGTCCAAAGCTCCCTGTCAGTATATGCCTTCCCTGGCCGTCTCACTGTACTGATTCCCTCTCCTTCTTCCTTCCCAGCACCTCGCTAAGCAGTGTCCCAGTCCCCAGTAGCTGCGAATCCTGTAGGACAACGTGACCCAGGCGTTTCCTTGATCCTATATAGCTTTCCTTCCCGGAGAAGATGCTTGCTGTTGTGGCTGTGATCCCTAAAGTTATCACAGCTGTCGGCTTGCTAGCTGAGTCTTAAAGTTCTCCACTAGGCTAGGAGCCGAGTCCCTTCTGTGACCTGGATTCTCCCAGCTGACGTCCGTCAGCCTGGAACGAGCCCCACGGATAGCCTTCTGCTCAGCCGTGTCTCTGAGAAATCCCTTTTCCCTTCCAGGGAACCTTCCTTCTTGCTTTCTCTCTCTGTGAGCAGCTCCTCAGGACTTGGAGCCTGCAGCACAGTTGTATTTCTTTCCCGTCTCCCCTACGGGAAAGCTGTCTAACACGCGTCTGTCCTCTTCCTCCCCGAAGGGAAGACTGTCCTCTAACTTCTGCTCTGACCCACAAGCTCCACCCACCATCTAACACCCTTTCCTAGCTAGCAGGCATGAGATAGGAACTGCTACTAGTGTGTGTGATAGATGCAGTGTTGCCAGAGCCAGGTGTAGTGTCGCCACCTTACTTGAAAGATGGGATACCACATCTCTGGCTGAGATGCAGTACCTCTGTGGCGACTGAAGCCTCAGGGGCGCTACATATTCATGTACTGAAGATCATTCTGGTGATGTATACATATAATGACGGTGATTTTCATGTAGTATTTATGTACTGATGGTGTTTTGGTGATGTATTCCTGTACTGATACTGTTTCTGATGATGTATTCATGTACTGATGACTGTTCTGGTGATGTATTCATATAATGACGGTAGTTCTAATGTAACATTCATGTACTGATGGTGGTTCTGCAGACATATTCATATACTGTTTATGGTCACTGCGCAGTGACTTTCTGGCGCCTGTGCAGAAGAAGGTTGTGGGGCATGCGGTGCGTGGAAGAAATCATTCACATATAACATTAAAACTGCTTTTTTCAAATTCTACAATGCAGGTATGAGGCATACAGGCAGGGCTTCCACTAGGAATTTCGGGGCCCCATACTGGCAAAATGTACGGGGCCCCCCTTGAGACTCCGCCCAGGCTCCACCCCCCAGTTCCACATCCACCCTAGCTCCTCCTCCACCACGCAAACCTTCCAAAATCCCTCCGCCCTTTCATGGAACCCCATAGTCCTCCATGTATTATAATGTGCACCACAGTCCTCCATATTGTAAAGTGCACACCCCATAGTCCTCCATATAATATAATGTATCCATAGTCCTCCATATAGTATAATACACTCCTAATAGCCCTCCATATATTAAAATACGCTCAGTCATCCATATAGTATAATACACTCCTCATAGTGCTCCATATAGTATAATGCACCGCCATAGTCATCCATGTAGTACAATTCACTTCCCATAGTATAATGCACCCCATAGTTCTTCATATGGTATAATGTATTCCTCATAGTCCTCGATACAGTATAATGCAGCCCACATATAGTATAATGCAGTCACCCTATAGAGCATAATGCAACCACCCCACAGAGCATAATGCAGCCACCCCACAGAGTATAATGCAACCACCCCACAGAATGTAATGTAAACCCCCATAGAATATAATTGAGCCCCCTTATATAGTATAATGCAGCCCCTCCATAAAATACAATGTAGCCCTCATATAGTATAATGCAGCCCCCATAGAATATAATGTAGCCCCTCATAAAGTATAATGAAGCCCCCATACAATATAATCTAGCCCCCCATAGAATACAATGTAGCCACCTCATACAGTATAATGTAGCCCCTCATAGAGTATGATGCAATCACCCCTCATAGAATATAATAAATATAATACAGCCCCCCATAGAATATAATGTATCCCCGATTAGAATATCATACAGCCCACCTCCCCAAAGGAATATAACGTAGCCCCCATAGTATATACACAGCCACAAAGTATATAACACAGCCACATAGTATATAACACAGCCACCCTATAAAATAAATATATCCCCCAATAGTATATAACACAGCCCACATAGTGTATAGCGTGGCCCACATAGTATATAGCAGGGCCCACATAGTATATAGCAGGGCCCACATAGTATATAGCACGGCCCACATAGTATATAGCAGGGCCCACATAGTATACAGCGCGGCCCACATAGTATACAGCAGGGCCCACATAGTATATAGCAGGGCCCACATAGTATATAGCAGGGCCCACATAGTATACAGCTGGGCCCACATAGTATACAGCAGAGCCCACATAGTTTATAGCAGGGCCCACATAGTATATAGCAGGGCCCACATAGTTTATAGCAGGGCCCACATAGTATACAGCGGGCCCATATAGTATACAGCAGGGCCCACATAGTATATAGCAGGGCCCACATAGTATATAGTAGGGCCCACATAGTATATAGCACGGCCCACATAGTATATAGCAGGGCCCGCATAGTATATAGCAGGGCCCGCATAGTATATAGCACGGCCCGCATAGTAGATAGCGCGGCCCACATAGTAGATAGCATGGCCCAAATAGTATATTGCAGGGCCCAAATTGTATATAGCAGGGCCCAAATAGTATATTGCAGGGCCCACATAGTATATAGCAGGGCCAAAATAGTATATTGCACGGCCCACATAGTATATAGCACGGCCCAAATAGTATATAGCAGGGCCCACATAGTGTATAGCAGGGCCCACATAGTGTATAGCAGGGCCCACATAGTGTACAGCGTGGCCCACATAGTATATAGCAGGGCCCACATTGTACAGCCCTCATCTCTCCTTCCCCCCCAGGAATGGCCCCACAGCCACAGCAGTACGCACTGACAGATTTATAAAAAAAAAAAAAAAAAACACTTCTCACCTTCTCCTCGTGCCAGCGCTGCTCCCGGCTCCTGTCTCCTGCACTGCCTGGTACACAGTGAGTGCGCGATGACGTCATCGCACACGCGCTGTGTCAGAGACAGAGCGGGGAATGATGGGAGAGGGAGCGTAGCTGACGCTCTTTCCTCCATCATTGCTTTGAACTGTACCGGCAGATGCCGGTATAGTTCAAAGCAGCGGCGGGGGGAGTCAGCGCTGGGGGCAGGCGGGCCCCCCGCCTTACAGGGGCCCCCATAGCAGCTGCATGATGTGCCGCTAGCTGGGGGCCCCTTGGGGAGCAGGGGGAGCCTCAAAATGTTGGGGGCCCCAGTGCCCGAGCGCGGATTGGCGTGCTCGGGCGGCGGGCCCCCCTAATCACCGGGCCCCATACCAGTGTAAGGGTTGTCATGCCCTGATGGCGGCCCTGCATACAGGTAAGACTGGTTTAACCATTCTATTACTTGTATACCCATTGAAATATCTTCCATTTGTCCAGAATAGTGCGTGTCTGACTCTAAAATCCTCTTACAGTTGCTACTGTACCTTTGTATTCCCCCAGTTTTTGGGGGTTAAAATTTTCATTTTCTAAAGAGGGTTTTTACTATTAGATTCTGCAGAAAAAAAATTGCGCCTTAACATATTTTTATGCATGTGGAACTTGTAAAGCAGTGCATGGATGCTCTGCGGCTCCATAGTAAAAGCCATATAGGCTCAGCTCACTGCTGCGCAGGTTTTCTGCACAGTTCCTACTCTGTTCATGGGCCTTTATCCTTTACACAGTGAACACAGGATGCTAATATTCCATGCTATTTTCCAGCTGAACTGACAACTATAACTGTCTAGCGCAGGGCCAGTAATAAAAATATATATGAATGTGTCGTCGACAGTTCTGCCATTAATAAGCGCTGGATTAGCAGACAGTGTTGGGCTAGAACGGCTTTTTCTCTAGTGCCAAATCATGAAGGCTATCTGGATTTTACTTTATATGGACATTGAAGATGTACTAATACTTTCCTGCACCTGTTATTTGAACCCCTTTCAACATCTGGATGTATGAACATTGTGAGCAGGAGTAACTTCTTGCATAGTGCCATCCACATACATCCTGATTTTTGTGCTGACAGCTAGGATTGCAAGCTGCACTCCTACAGCGATCTCTGTTACATCCTTCAGACACCACCATCAATAACGACCACACTGGCATTAAATAAGGGCAACCTCCTTTAGCCCCAATTGTACAGCCAAGATTGTGCCAACTATAAAGTTTGACTATTAATATAAATAATCACTAATCTATATGTATTCTATGTGGTGACTAAAAGAGAAACATAGGACACTGTATAAATACTGTAAAATATAACAACATAAAAATAAAAAGTAATGACAGCCATGAATGCTGAGGAGCAAAAATCTAATCATTTTTAGTTTTCCTAAAAAGCAAATGGTGATTATCACTGGCAAGTTGCATGGCTGGCTGCAGAAAGCTGGTAGATGGTAGGTGCCAATGGGCCACGACAAATGAGCAAGAGTTTGTGGGTCAGTACTGGTCCTTTACTAAAATGGTAGAAGAAAATAGAGTACTGGCATATGAGAGGGCTTATAGTTGATATTTACCTCCAAATTTACCTGAATTTTCAAAGTTTCCAAAAGACGCCATTACCCATATACAAGTGCATCTCACTAAATTAGAATATCATCAAAAAGTGAATTTATTTCAGTTCTTCAATACAAAAAGTGAAACTCATATATTATATAGAGTCATTACAGAGTGATGTATGTCAAGTGTTTATTTCTGTTAATGTTGATAATTATGGCTTACAGCCAATGAAAACCCAAAAGTTATGATCTCAGTAAATTAGAATCATTATTCTAATTTACTGAGATAATGACTTTTGGGTTTTTATTGCCTGTAAGCCATAATCATCAACATTAACAGAAATAAACACTTGACATAGATCACTCTGTAATGACTCTATATAATATATGAGTTTCACTTTTTGTATTGAAGAACTGAAATAAATTCACTTTTTGATGATATTCTAATTTAGTGAGACGCACTTGTAGTGTCCTCCTCTCTAAATATCACTTTAAGGGAAATTTTGGAAATAAACGATGAAAAAACTATTCTCTGTTCTGTAAGAAGCCTTTGTGATGTCAGTATGTAACTATCTGATAGAAATGACACCCATTTTAAACCCTCCTGTAAAAGCTGAAAAATGCAAACAGATGTCTGCAGTCTCTCGTGAGCTGCTGGACCATAATTTAAATGGAAAAGACGATAAGAAGAAGAAATCTGCCACATCAGCAAAAAAACTGCTATTTTAAATATTCCCACAGTATTATGCCATTAAATCAATTTTACGGACTCTTCTTTCTGCGCCGCTGCCTTCAATTGCCAAATGTTTGATTATCTGACTCTGACAATGTACGAAAAGCATTTTCCATTCGGGCATAGATTAATTTTATATGACTGTGCTTATCACAGAGGGGTCAGATTCCACTATCGCATGTTGTCTGAAATCACAGACTATTTTTTCTGTCTTTCAGGCTTCACACGCATTATCCATATGTTTTTATAGACTCGAGACTGACTGCTGACCAGTCCCCACAGTACCTCTAGGAACACCGCAGCAATGCCGTTTTTAGGCATCTAGCAAGAGAAAATACACAAAGTAATGGGACACACGTTTTAATCACTGAATAAGTTTTTTGTTCACTTCCGTTGCCATAAATGTATAAAATCCAGCCCCTATTATGCAGTCTGCTTTTACAGAGATTTACGAAACCAAAGACATGAGCCGGAATATATGTTGGTATAAATGCAATGTGTGGGTGCACAATCACACTGGGGACACTTAAAAGACAGAACCTAAGATAAAAACATAATGAGCACGTGCACTGTAGTAAGTAAATTAACAAATATTAATAGTAAATGTAAATAACATAGGGTACTTAGTTAACACTATTGTAATCAAAAAGGTGTAAATGCTATCCCACTGTGACAAGGTGTACCCAAATTGGGACAGACCCTAAGTTTTGTAGTTTACCTCCCTATGTGTCAGCAGACGTCAAAATAGATGGAGGCAGAGCAGGACCCCAACCCGACTGTTCAAAGCTACACAAACAAAATGTCCAGCCCAATAAAGGGGGAGCCACACCCCTGTTTGTACAAAGCACAAAAAACTAAAGCAAAACCAAAGAAATGAGCCGGAATATATGTTGGTGCACAATCACACTATGGCCATTTAACAGAACGAACCTGTTGTGGTTGGATAACTTTTACGCTTTTTTGATCAAAATAGTGTTAACTAAGTATCCTATGGTATTTACATGCACTATTACTATTTACTTACTACAGGGTATATGCTCACTTTGTTTTTTATCTTAGGTTCTTTCCAGACATTTATGAAAGAATGCCTCATACAAAAGAGCTCACTGAAGTAGTAGTATAATAGGATGTCACCATTGCAAATAGTCAGCTTTTCCCTCCTAAAAACTTCATTACTAACTGTGAGCGGTAATATTGAAAAGAGGAGATGCTTAGGAATTATTGCCACTCAGCCACAAAGTGTCAGACCACGTAAAGTTACAATGTTGACGAGTGCTGAGGTGCATAGTGCATAAAAGTCACCAACGCTCTTCTGACTACTGAGCGAAAACTTGCTGTGGCATTAACATAAGTACACAAGCTGTGTGATAGGAGCTTCATGGCATGGTTTTCCATGGCTAAGCAGCAGCATGCAAGCTTTACATCACCAAGCACAGTACCAGACATCAGATGGAGTAGTGTAAATCACGCTGCCACTGGACTCTAGAGCAGTGGACATGTGTTGTGTGTTGCTATGTTTCGGTAGCTGAGGAGAAATTGCAAAAAATAGCCAAAGTAGTAATACACTAGAGAGGCTAGAAACTATTGGAATGCAGTACACTAAACTAACCGCCACACTAGAAGTAGCCGTGGAGCGTACCTACGGTGATCCTAGACGCCTCGTCACAGCTGGAGAGATAACTACACCTAAAGGCAGAAAGATGAAAGCTATCTGCCCCGGAGCAGAATCCCCAAAGAAATAGGAAGCCCCCAAACATGTAATGGCGGTTAGACAAGAAGAAAACACGGACACAGACAGAAAATAGAATGAGCAAACGCTGGGGCCCAATCTGTCTAGATAGAAAAGTATAGGAAAGAATTCTGACTGCAACCCAAAAAAACCCTGACAAAAATACCAACACTTCTGATTAACAAAAAACCTGAGATCACACGATCTCTACCACCTAAATCAGATCTCTGGTGTAACTCACAACAACTCAGCAAATAAAAAGTGACAAAGGAACAAAGCAAAAGTGCAAACACAAAATGAGCACAATTGCAGCGCCAGCCCCCAAAAGGGGACCAGGCTGTAGTCCACTGCATGCAGCAAACCAGCAGTGAAAATCCAACAGAGGAAAAAAAAACAACAAAACACTTATCTGAATGAGAGCAGGAAAGCAAGCTGTGCTCCAAGCAAGACCAGGAGGAACAATTGATTACCGGCAAGGCTGATGGGAACTCAGGTCACTTATATCATACCATTCAGAGCCAGCTGAAGGCCATTCAGTAATTAGTTCATTACCCTCAGCAACCACCGGAGAGAGCCCCAGCTCAGAAGTCGACTCCAAAGTATTCACAACAGTACCCTCCCTTGAGGAGGGGTCACCGAACCCTCACCTGCGCAACCAGGCCAATCAGGATGAGCTCGATGATAGGCACAGATAAGTCTCCCAGCATGGATGTCCGAAGCAAACACCCAAGAATTGTCCTCCTGACCATAACCTCTCCACTTAACCAAATACTGGAGTTTCCGTCTAGCAAAACGAGAATCCAATATTTTCTCAACCACATACTCCAAATTGCCCTCAACCAAAACAGGGTCGGGAGGCGCAGCCATAGGAACCACTGGCTCGACAAACCTCTTCAATAAGGACTTGTGGAACACGTTATGGATCTTAAATGTCCCTGGAAGAAGCAAACGGAAGGAAACCGGATTAATAATTTCCATGATCTTATTAAGAGCAAACTCAGCCAAACGCAAAAAAGAGACCCAGTCATCTGATCAGCAGACACAAAACATCTCAAATAAGTCTCCAAGGTCTGGTTTGTTCTCTCGGTTTGTCCATTGGTCTGAGGGTGAAATGCAGAGGAGAAAGACAACTGAACACCAAGTTTAGAACAAAATGTCCTCCAAAATCTGGAAACAAACTGGACTCCTTTGTCAGACACAATCTTCTCCGGAATGCCATGTAACCGAAACACGTGCTGAAAGAACAAAGGCACCAATTCGGAGGAGGAAGGCAACTTAGGTAATGGCACAAGATGTATCATCTTGGAAAACCTATCACAGATTACTCAGATAATGGTCATTCTCTGAGAGACAGGGAGGTCGGAAATAAAATCCATAGAAATATGGGTCCATGGCCTCTTGGGTACAGGTAATGGCATTAACAAACCACTAGAACGAGAGCAAGGCTTGGAACGAGAACAAGTCCCACAGGACTGCACAAAGTCCCTGACGTCACGAGACAAAGTAGGCCACCAAAAGGACCGACTCACCAAGTCTCTGGTACCAAAAATCCCGGGATGACCAGCCAACGCGGAACAATGAATCTCAGACATCACACTCTTCTTCCACTGGTCTGGGACAAACAATTTCCCAACAGGGCAGCACACAGGTTTATCCTCCTGACATCCCTCCAGAGCCAGTCTCAAATTTGGCGAGATGGTGGAAAGAACTACACCCTCTTTCAAAACAACAGCAGGATCAGATAACTGAGGAGAATCAGCAAAGAAACTCCTTGAGAGGGCATCCGCCTTAACATTCTTAGTGCCAGGAAGAAAAGAAACCACAAAATTAACCCCTTAACGACCGCCGATACGCCTTTTAACGGCGGTCATTAAGGGTACTTAGTGAAAAAGTGAATAGCGCCCCCCAGAGGCACATTTTCTCCGGGGACCCCAGAGAACATGAATCGGGTCGGTTTTTACCGACACCGATGTTGCGATCGCCGTTATTAACCCTATAACGGCGACCGCAACAAAAAAAAGTTGTGCCATTTAATTTCTCTGTCCTCTGATGTCATTGGACATCAGAGGACAGAGAAAAAGGGTCCCCGGGACCCCCATGTGGCCCCCGATCCCCTCCATGTGGCCCCAGGGCCCTCCGGTGTCCCCCGGTGCCTGCGTTGTTAAGAAAATGGCGGGCGCATGCTCAGTGCGCCCGCCGCTATGTGCCGTTGTGCTGGGGGGGGATGGGCAAATATTCTCTGGGGTCTCGGCTACCGGGGTAGCCGAGACCCCAGAGAAACATGATCCGGGTCGGTATTCACCGATCCCGGTGTTGCGATCGCGGCTATGCAAGCATAGACGCGATCGCAAAAAAAAAAAAAATGATTTCTCTCCCCTCTGATGTGATCGCACATCAGAGGGGAGAAAATGAGGGTCCCCGTGTCCCCCTGAACCCCCCTATACTTACCGGTGTCCTCTGGCAGGTCCCCCTGGCCTCCGATCATCCCGGTCTTCTTCCTGCAAAAAAAAAATGGCGGGCGCATGCGCAGTGCGCCCGCCGATCTGCTTGGCGGCAGATTCAAATTTTTTTTTATTCATTCTCATAAAAGTACATTTTGATCACTGTGATAAACTATCACAGTGATCAAAATAAAAAAAACAGTACATAACCCCCCCATTTATCACCCCCTTAGTTAGGGACATATAATAAAAAATAGAAATTATATTTATTTTCATTTTTATGTTAGGGTTAGGGTTATAATTAGGGTTAGGGTTATAATTAGGGTTAGGGTTAGCGTTAGGGTTAGCATTAGGGTTAGGGTTATAATTAGCGTTAGGGTTAAGCTGGGTTCATACTGCGTTATGGCAGTCCGTTAGACGGACTGCGTTACACCGCGGTATAACGCGGTGTAACGCAGTCCGTTAACTCTGCCATTCACCCCCATTTGAGGGCGCATCGCGACGCATGCCGTAAAGCGGCATGCGTTTGTGATGTGCCATCATTCAGTGACGGAGCCTCGGACGCGGGCTGCAGCGTCTGGGCTCCGTCACCGCTAGCGCAGATGAATCATCTGCTGATTCCTCTGCGCTAGCGGGTATAGCATAACGCGATCACGTTATGCTATACCGTTACCAGCCCGTCAACGCTATGTGTTGAACGGGCTGGTAAAACGCAAAATGAACCTAGCCTTAGGGTTAGGGTTATAATTAGGGTTAGAATTAGGGTTAGGGTTACAATTAGGGTTAGGGTTAAAATTAGGGTTAGGGTTACAATTAGAGTTAGGGTTATAATTAAGGTTAGGGTTACAATTAGGGTTGGAATTAGGGTTGGGATTTAGGTTAGGATTAGGGTTGGGATTAGGGTTAGGGGTGTGTTGGGATTAAGGTTGGAGCTAGAATTGAGGGATTTCCACTATTTAGGCACATCAGGGGTCTCCAAACACGACGTGGCGTTCAAAAAGTCAAATGGCGCTACCTCCCTTCCGAGCCCTGCCGTGCGCCCAAACAGTGGTTTACCCCAACATATGGGGTATCAGCGTACTCAGGACAAATTGCACACCAATTTTGGGGTTCTAATTTCTCCTGTTACCCTTGGGAAAATAAAAAATAGCTGGCTAAAAAAATCATTTTTGAGAAAAAAAATGATTTTTTATTTTCACAGCTCTGCGTTTATAAATTTCTGTGAAACACTTGGGGGTTCAAAGTGCTCACCACACATCTAGATAAGCTCCTTAAGGGATGTAGTTTCCAAAATGGGGTCACTTGTGGGGGTTTCCACTGTTTAGACACATCAGGGGCTCTCCAAACACGACGTGGCTTTCAAAAAGTCAAATGGCGCTCCCTCACTTCCGAGCCCTGCCGTGCGCCCAAACAGTGGTTTACCCCAACATATGGGGTATCAGCGTACTCAGGACAAATTGCACACCAATTTTGGGGTTCTAATTTCTCCGGTTACCCTTGGGAAAATAAAAAATAGCTGGCTAAAAAATCA
The DNA here is from genome assembly GCA_033576555.1 of Oophaga sylvatica. Taxonomy (NCBI): domain Eukaryota; kingdom Metazoa; phylum Chordata; class Amphibia; order Anura; family Dendrobatidae; genus Oophaga; species Oophaga sylvatica. The sequence goes on from JARQOD010000001.1 coordinate 148,617,295, forward strand.
TTTTTGAGAAAAAAAATGATTTTTCATTTTCACGGCTCTGCGTTTATAAATTTCTGTGAAGCACTTGGGGGTTCAAAGTGCTCACCACACATCTAGATAAGCTCCTTGGGGTCTAGTTTCCAAAATGGTGTCACTTGCAGGGGGTTTCTACTGTTTAGTACATCAAGGGCTCTGCAAACACAACATGACGCCCGCAGAACATTCCATCAAAATCTGCATTACAAAATGGCGCTCCTTCCCTTCCAAGCACTCCCATGCGACCAAACAGTGGTTTCACCCCACATATGGGTATCAGCGTACACAGAAAAATTGCACAACAACTTTTTGGGTCCAATTTCTCCTGTTACCCTTGGGAAAAATAAAAAAATAGCGGGCTAAAGAATAATTTTTGAGGAAAAAAATGATTTTTTATTGTCACGTCTCTACGTTTATTAATTTCTGTGAAGCACTTGGGGGTTCAAAGTGCTCACCACACATCTAGATAAGTTCCTTAAGGGGTCTAGTTTCCAAAATGGTGTGATTTGTGGGGGTTTCGACTGTTTAGGCGTATCAGGGGCTCTCCAAACGCGACATGGCGTCCAATTTCAATTCCAGCCAATTTTGGTTTGAAAAGGTCAAACGGCGCTCCTTCCCTTCCAAGCCCTGCCGTGCGCCCAAACAGTGGTCCCACCCCACATATGGGGTATCAGCGTACTAAGGACAAATTGGACAACAACTTTTGTGGTCTAATTTCTCCTGTTACCCTTGGGAAAATAAAAAATTGGGGACTAAACGATCAGGTTTGTGGAAAAAATATGACTTTTTATTTTCATGCCCGGGAGTTATAAACTTCTGTGAAGCACTTGGGGGTTCAAAGTGCTCACCACACATCTATATAAGTTCCATAGGGGGTCTAGTTTCCAAAATGGTGTCACTTGTGGGGGGTTTCCACTGTTTAGACACATTAGGGCCTCTACAAACGCGACATGGCGTCCAGCCAATTCTGAGTTGAAAAAGTCAAACGGCGCTCCTTCCCTCCAAGCTCTGCCATGCACCCAAACAGTGGTTTACCCCCACATATGGGGTATCAGCATGCTCAGGACAAATTGCACAAAAACTTTTGGGGTCTTGTTACCCTTGGGAAAATAAAAATTGGGGTGAAAAGATTGTTTTTGTGGAAAAAATATGATTTTTTATTTTCACTGTTCTATGTTATAAACTTCTGTGAAGCACTTGGAGGTTCAAAGTGCTCACCACACATCTAGATAAGTTCCTTAGGGTGTCTAGTTTCCAAAATGGGGTCACTTGTGATGGGTTTCCACTGTTTAGACACATCAGGGCCTCTACAAACGCGACATGGCGTCCAGCCAATTCTGCGTTTGAAAAAGTCAAATGTCGCTCCTTTCCTTGCGACCTCTGCCGTGCGCCCAAAAAGTGGTTTACCCCCACATATGGGGTATCGGCTTATTCAGGAGAAATTGCACAACAAATTTTGTGGTTCATTTTTTCTTTTAACAGTTGTGAAAATAAAAAAAATAGGTTCCAAAGTAAAGTTTTTGCAAAAAAGTTAAATGTTAATTTTTTCCTTCCACAGTGCTTCAGTTCCTGTGAAGCACGTAAAGGGTTAATAAACTTCTTGAATGTGGTTTTGAGCACCTTGAGGTGTGCAGTTTTTAGAATGGTGTCACTTTTTGGTATTTTTATCGTATAGACCCCTCAAAGTGACTTCAAATGTGATGTGGTCCCTAAAATAAAAATGATGTTGTAAAAATGAGAAATCGCTGGTCAACTTTTAACCCTTATAACTTCGTAACAAAAAAAAATTTTGGTCCCAAAATTGTGCTGATGTAAAGTAGACATTGGGAAATGTTATTTATTAAGAAATTTGTGTGACATATCTCTCTGATTTAAGGGCATAAAAATTTAAAGTTTGAAAATTGTTAAATTTTCAAAATTTTCGCCATATTTCCGTTTTTTTCATAAATAAACACAAGTCATATCAAAGAAATTTTACCATTAACGTGAAGTACAATATGTCACGAAAAAACAATCTCAGAATCAGCGGAATTCGTTAAAGTGTTCCAGAGTTATAACCTCATAAAGTGACAGTGGTCAGAATTGTAAAAATTGGCCCTGTCATTAAGCTGCAAAATGGCTCTGTCACTAAGGGTTTAAAAACGTGTGAAAAACAAGGCCCACTTGGCCTGTCTAGGATTAAGTCGCTTGGCTGATTCGAGATAAACCAGGTTCTTATGGTCCGTGAGGACCACCACCTGATGTTTGGCTTTTCCAGCCAATGCCTCCACTCTTCAAAGTCCACTTCATGGCCAATAACTCCCGATTACCCACATCATAATTACGTTCAGTTGGAGAAAATTTTCGAGAGAAAAAGGCACAAGGGTTACTCTTAGAGGTCTCTGGATCCCTTTTCTGACAAAACGGCACCTGCCACAATCTCAGAGGCATCAACCTCCACCTGAAACGGCAGAGAAACATCAGGCTGCCGTAGAACAGGAGCAGAAAATTAATCTCTGCTTAAGTTCCTGAAACGCAGAAACTGCCTAGGAGGCCAATTCACCACATTGGAACCCTTTTTGGTCAAATCAGTCAATGGTTTAAACAATACCGGAGAAAATGCCAATAAAATTTACGATAAAAATTGGCAAAACCCAAAAATCTCTGAAGAGCCTTAAATGAAGTAGGTTGAACCCAAATGGCCTGAACCTTGACCGGTCCATTTCAATAACAGACGGAGATAAAATGAATCCCAGAAATGAGACCTTCTGTATGCCAAAAAGACACTTTGATTTCTTCACATACAGTGCATTCTCTCTCAAAATCTGAACACAGTCCGAACATGTTTCACATGAAGTCCCAGTCGTTGGAAAAAATCAAGATATCATCCAAATAAACAATCAGAAATGTATCCACAAAATCCCTGAAAATATCATTCATGAAGGATTGGAAGACGGAAGGGGCATTAGTAAGCCCAAAAGACATCACTAGGTACTCAAAATGCCCCTCTGGGGTATTAAACGCCATCTTCCATTCATCCCGTGCTTAATGCGAATAAGGTTATACGCCCCCTGAGGTCAAGCTTGGTAAACCAACTAGCACTTTCACTCTGGAAAATAGTCAGAAATCAAGGGTAACGATATTGATATTTAACAGTGATCTTTTTCAGGAGGCGATAATCAATACACGTCCTCAATGAACCATCCTTTTTGGCTACAAAGAAAAAACCGGTCCCCAAAGGGGTGAAGAGATGGTCTGATATGACCCTTCTCCAATGACTCCTTGATATAAGATCGCATAGCATCGTGTTCAAGTACAGATAAATTAAAAAGGCGACCTTTAGAAATTTACCACCAGCACTAACTCAATAGAGCAATCATAGCTCCTGTGAGGAGGTAAGGATGCAGACTTACTTTCACTAAACACATCAGAAAAATCATCAAAAAGTCAGGGACATCCTGAGACTGGGAAGAGGCAGAAAAAACAAGAGTGTCAGTATTAACACATTGGCAGCCCCAACTGGTCACAGACACAGATTCCAATCCAAAACAGATTATGAGTCTGTAACCAAGGGAAACCCAGTACAATAATGTCATGCAGATTATGCAAAACCAGAAATTTGCAACTCTCCTGATGATCTGGTTCAACCCCATTATCACCTGAGTAGAAAACTGGGGTTTATTCTCCGCCAAAGGGGTAGAATCAATGCCCAGAAAAATGAATAGACTTCCACAGGGTATCATGGGAAACTCACAACCTTTGGCAAAGTCAAAATCCATCAGGTTAATAGCTGCTCCTGTTTCAACAAAAGCCTGAGACGAAAATGTGGACAGGGAGCAAATCAGGGTAACAGTCAACAGAAATTTAGTCTGAACACTACCCAAGACAACTGAGCACGCAAAACGTCTTCCCCGCTTAGGGCAGACAGAAATAGCATGGAAGCGTCACCACAGTAGAAACACAACCCATTGCGCTTACGAAACTCATGACGCTGAGCCCCAGAAGTCACCCATCATACTGCATGGGCTCAGGAGCTGGCTCACAAGGCAACACTATCTCACGCATACCTCTGCGCTCCCGCAAACGTCTGTCAATTTAAATAGCCAAAGACATAGAATCATTGAGACCAGAGGGAGCAGGGAATCCCACCATAACGTCCTTTACATTTTCTGACAGACCCTTCCGAAAAAGGGCTGCCAAAGCATCATCATTCCATTTGGTCAGGGCTGCCCATTTTCAAAATTTCTGACAGTACAGCTCAGCGTCTTCACGACCCTGATTAATGCCAACAAGGTCTTTTCAGCTTGATCAGTGACATTAGGTTCATTGTACAATAACCCCAGAGCCTGAATAAATACAACAACATCATTCAAAACAGGATCCCCAGGTGTCAGGGAAAAAGCCCAATCCTGAGGGTCGCCGCGCAGCAGAGAGATGACAATTTTTAAACTGCATGTGCTGCGTTCCCTGAGGACTTAGGTTTTAAGGCAAAAAACAACTTACAGATATTTTTTGAAATTCAGAAATTTAGACCGACCCCCAAAAATAAATCTGGTATGAGGATCCTAGTTTCCACAACCTGCAACCTAGCAAGATAGGTAGCAATACTCCAAACCTCAGAGGCAAGCTGCTCCACACGGCCAGACAACTGTGCAAACTCCATTGAGAGAAAAAAAAATTCCTCCTCAGCACCCAGAGAAAAAGAGACGAAAAAATGCAACAAACAGAGGAGAAAAAAAATTTCTGACAACTCTTTTTTTTTTCCTTTTTACTATTTTCCCTTCTGTGAGTACCATACAATTTTCAGTTTGGCCGGTAATACTGTTATGTTTCGGTAGCTGCGGAGAAATTGCAAAAAATAGCCAAAGTAGTAATACACCAGAGAGGCGGAAACTATTGGATTGCAGTACACTAAACTAACCGCCACACTAGAAGTAGCCGTGGAGCGTACCTATGTGATCTTTGACGCCTCGTCACAGCCGGAGAGATAACTACACCTAAAGGCAGAAAGATGAAAGCTATCTGCCCCGGAGCAGAATCCCCAAAGAAATAGGAAGCCCCCAAACATGTAATGGTGGTTAGACAAGAAGAAAACACGGACACAGACAGAAAATAGAATGAGCAAACGCTGGGGCCCAATCTGTCTAGATAGAAAAGTATAGGAAAGAATTCTGACTGCAACCCAAAAAAAAACCCCGACAAAAATACCAACACTTCTGATTACAAAAATCCTGAGATCACACGATCTCTACCACCTAAATCAGATCTCTGGTGTAACTCACAACAACTCAGCAAATAAAAAGTGACAAAGGAACAAAGCAAAAGTGCAAACACAAAATAGCACAATTGCAGCGCCAGCCCCCAAAAGGGGACCAGGCTGTAGTCCACTGCAAGCAGCAAACCAGCAGTGAAAATCCAACAGAGGAAAAAAAAACAACAAAACACTTATCTGAATGAGAGCAGGAAAGCAAGCTGTGCTCCAAGCAAGACCAGAGGAACAATTGATTACCGGCAAGGCTGATGGGAACTCAGGTCACTTATACATATACCATTCAGAGCCAGCTGAAGGCCATTCAGTATTAGTTCATTACCCTCAGCAACCACCGGAGGGAGCCCCAGCTCAGAAGTCACCTCCAAAGTATTCACAACAGTGTGAAGTGAGAAATCACACTTCTCTACATGGAAAATTGAATGTTACTTGTCTGTCTGCGTTGCGCCAACTGTAAGGTTTTGTATAGGAGGGGTTGCTTTTCATACTTTCGCCTAAACCCCTTTGTTCAAGTGAAGGGAAATCTTAACGATTCAGCATACCAAGACATTTTGGATAATTGTATGCGTCCACCTTTGTGGGAACAGTTTCCCCATGATGGTAATTAGTGGGTTGGGTGAGTTTTGTGTGGAAGAACTTGATTGGCCGTACAGAGCCCTGGCCCCATCTCCATTCAACTCCTTTGGTATTCGTTTAACGGAGACTGTGAGCCAGGCCCTCTTGTTCAACATTAGTGTCTGACCTCAATGTTCTCCTCGATGAATGGCCAAAATTCCATTCACACTCCCCAAACCAAAATCTTGTAGAAAGGTTTTCAAGGTGAGTGGAAGCAGTTACAGCTGCAGAGGGGGACTGGCTCTATATATTAGTGCCTACGGAATTTTACCGAGATGTCATTAAAGATCCTGTAAATGGATTGGGAAGCTATCCTAGCACTTCTGCCCATATAGCGCATGTTTGCCCCACATGTGGTGTAGATGGAGCTTTGATGATGGACCATTTATTTTCAAACCAGTGGATGAATGGAGAGTGGGGAACAACACTGGGAAATGGTGGGGATGACCGGGTCATGGAACCTATATCACAATATCATCAGAAAGTACATGATAGATGCAGCATGTGACAATTTTATGCTTGTAATCTTCATGATTAACTACAGTAATTTGTGTAAGTAATTGTAAAGATTTCTTATGGTGTAACCTGATCAGGAATTTGAGCAGACACAAGGAGCATTTCTCATGTGCATTGCTACAAACATCAAGGAAACGATTAATAAAATCAGAAAGGTCTGCTTGTAGTCCTGGGTGCTCTCTCAAAGGGAAGCTTTCCTCACAACAAGACCTATTGTATAAATCAGGTTTTTGTGCTAAATGTATTTTTTAAACATTTTTTCATTTTTTTTTCTTAGATATCACAACAACCTGTATTAAAATATAAAATTGATATTTTGCAATTTTCACACTGACCACTGGGCTTTTTAGATTCTATGGCCCGATATCATAATTTTTGGGTTATTATTATTTTTCTTTTTTTGTCTTTTGGTATTTGCTGACGTTTATGGCACACAATTCAATTTCCGGTCATTAACCATTTTTAACCATCCCTGCATGTGATGTGGTTGTCTAACAGCCATGAATCATGCAGCCGCGAGGATTGGATCATATTATTCAAGCATGCCCAAGATACTCAGATAACATCCAAGCATGCTCAGATAACACGATATTCAAGCACGCTCACTCATCATTAGAAGCAACACACATATAAAGCCACCCTGGTCTGACCCTGACCCTACCATTTAAATTGAAACATCTAATAAGCATGTGTAAAAGGTCATTATAAAGTGAAGGGGAGCAGGATGAGCTGTGCCATCGCCTATTGTGATTGGTGGATCCAGTGCTATCAGCGGCATTGTCATGTGTGCATCGCCACGAAGATCGTCGCGGTTGCACATTCTGACTTCTCACAGCTGAGTTGCTGTTCCTTTGTGTTTGGCAGTTAGGGAGTTAATTCTGTCTGTGCTCAGTTCTGGGACTGGGTGCAGTTTTCTCCCGGCTGCAATTAATTATTTGTTGATTGGTTTCCTTTAAATCTCTGGTTGTCTGTGTTGGGAGTTGCCAGTGAAATTCTTCATGCAGACCACAGATAGGATTGTATCTGTATAGACTTAAGTTGAGGAGCTCCTTAGTTGTTTTAAGCTCACCTTGCTTAGAGTTTAATATCCCAGATCATTTATGTTCCTTCTGTGTTTGAGTGTGTATGCAAGTCTGTGTTTTCTCCAGTCTGTCTTATATGTCTAATCTGTGTATTTAGCAGAGATCAGCCCATATCCCTTTGGTGGTAATCAGAATCCTTCTTAGGACTGATTACAGGGTTCAGGACTGATAGGAGACTGGGTTAGGCTGGAGACTTGGACCTCTGAACCATTATCAGTACCTCCAAGGTGAGGGATTAGTTAGGACCCCAGTTTAGGGTCAGGTTAGACCCCCGGTCCTCCTCTTTCCTGTGACAGTGTATCAAGTCCTCAAGATTAACCCTGAGTTCAACGGATATCGTGTCAGGTAAATCTATTCTATATTTACATGCTGATGTTGCTAATCTATATGTTGTATAGAGTGTTGTTCTTTTAAGAATAGTTTACTGACATCGTACACATATCATAAGACCGCGTGACAGGCATATAGAGGTGTCACCTGTCATTGTAGTTCTCTGATGATAAGGAGCCTGCTGAAAACTCTTCTTGAAAGGACAGGAACTGTGAGCCTAAACAATCCCCCAGTGGCTAAAGTGAATATTGCAAGATTAAAAAAATATTTAGAATTGAGAGTCCTCAGTGGTTGATACCTTTTAATGGCTAACTGAAAAGATGGTAACAAATTGCAAGCTTTCCAGACTACTCAGGTCTCTTCAACAGGCAAAGACTAAAACCAAATCTGAAGAATCACATATTTATACACAACACAGCACAGAATCAATGCAATAGATAAGTCAAGTGACGGTGAAGCAGAACTGTAATTTTGGGAGATAGAGTTGAACATAAATATTGGAACAGTTCACAGATAAGGAGTGTGAAAGTTTTATTGCCCTCTGATTGGGGTCCGGTATTGTGTTGTTTTGCCCCCAGAAGGTCTTAGGAGCAAATTCCCTAATTGATGTAAAAAGACATAAATCCATGAGATACATTCATTCCAGCACTGAGTGTATCAAAGGTCATCATCAGCTTATATTCCCAAACTTTTCTGTCTCTCTCAGATTTAAATTTAGCTTTTAGTACAAGTAATTTCATGTCCATCATACTATGACCGGGGATACAAAAGTATTTGGCCAGAGGTAGATCCATTCTTTTTTCTCTTATTGGGTGGCGATGAGAATTTTGTTTTAGTCTTTGCCTGATGAAGAGACCTGAGTAGTCTCAAAAGCTTGCAATTTGCTCCCATCTTTTGAGTTAGCCATTAAAAGGTATCAACCACTGAGGACTCTCAATTCTAAATATTTTTCTATCTACTGGCTAACACGGTACGAAGATACACATCTTTCCTATATTGCAAGATTACTAATTTTGTTTTAATAAAGGTCATAATATGAAGAGGAAAAAATTGACAATGTAAAAAAAAAATACATGTAACGCAAAAACCTGATTTAAACGATAGTTCCTTATCTGATTATAGCTTCCCTTTAAGCCTTTTTTTTCCTTAAATGTGTTATTAACTTTTTCTATTTTGGCTTTAAAGGGCTATCTAGAAATCAGAAGTTAGTATGATGGAACCAAATAATTTGAGCATGTCCTCATCATATCCAGATTTGCTTCTTCATGGGTTTAGAAAAGGTTCTCCCTCTTGGTGAACATTTACTCGCGGCAGGTTTCCCGCAGGAACTTCAGTTCTATAAATGTTGAAGGGGCAGTATCTGTGACAAGCAGATGAATTACTGCAAGTCCCAATTAGATTCTGATGATTTATCTTAATTTCTTAATCAGCAGAACAAGTAAAGGTGAATTGATTCCCTCGTCTCTGTTTCCATCCCTCACATTTACCAGAAGGCCTATTTCATTATTAATACACAGACATGATCCATAGATTACAAGTTTCCACCGCAGCACTTACATATTAATGTTCAGTATGATTAATATCCTTTGTGCAAATATCTCCTCTCGATTTCAAGGGAATAAACTATTTTTGGTTTCCAAATGGCACCGACATGTGTATCTCTCTGATATACGGAAGTAGAATTACCAGCAATATGACTACTTCTCCAGCACGGGGTTGGCCCGAAGACCGATGAATAAACACCAAACCTCCCAGACTGTTAGCACAACAATGTAATATTACGTCCTAATGTTTGGTGAGAATTGTGACCTAATCCTACAGAATCCATCTGCATACAGGAAAAAGTGCGGTAAAGAAAATCAATGAGAAATGTAATTTTGGTAATGAGCCATAAAGAATCCCAAATACAAACAACCGCGTTAATCCTTTCTCCCAGATACGAGGCAACCTATTCCTACACTATTTGCTCTGTTGTGACCTGTTTTTTATCCGTGACTGAACGCTGAATTTATGCTTGGGCTGCCACCGTAACAAGCACATCTTGTTCAAATCAAATCAGGATCACAAGAGCAAAATGAGGAGCAGAGAGCGGAGGAAAGGCAGAGAGCAGGGGACGTGGAGGACATTAAACTCCACTCAATAAGACAGGATGATGAGGATTTTTCTGTACTGGCAAAAAAAAAATTAAAAAGGTTCACCCATCACCTTCACGGAGTCACCTGACAAAGCAGGGGTGTGCACGATTCTATATTCTATGCTCAGGGGATAGAGGAAATGAGCCCCAGATAATATCATCATCTGCAGCGTATCAAGCAGCCAACAATGCCACATCTGACTCCCATTAGTGACGGTTCTGGTCAGACTTTTATAAACTATATAAACTCAAGTTGCATTAAAGAAAATTTCCTGCCCCGTTTTGTTGGCTTGGGTACTGAATGTGGTCACTATGGATTGTTTGGATTCATACATTGAAAACAATGTTCTCGTTCCCACAGCACATATAATACGCACTTTACTACTAATGTGCTGTCATTTTAAAGTAATTGTATCCTAACCCAAGGTCTATGTCCACTTATATACCTCATTTTTTTGATAGTTTGGATTAATTTTAAAACATGAAGCAAATTTCCAGTTACTTCTAAATGGACACTTTTCAACAAACTTTGCATAAATCAATAGTACTGAATATAAGAAACTTTGTAATATATCTTAGAAAAATATGCATCTTTCTCCACTTATGAGTCTCTTTCCAAGCCCTTCCTCCTAAACTCAATGTTGCCTAAGATAAGACGGATTGTATGGAGAATAGATGCTGGAGGAGCTCAGAGAGAGAACAGGCAACAAATGCTGCTGCTTTCTAGTACGTGTTTACCTCTCTCAGTGCTGGATTCAGAACTACACTGTTTAGTACCGTTGTATAATGTATTATATGTTGCTACTGCGTCTGAACATTTGATATATAGATAAAGCAAAGCAAAAATCCTTGTCTTCCTCATGTGTCTTGTCAATGGGCGACATCTTAGCAGCTACTCTTTTTCCACCAGCTCAGAGACAACTGAAAATAAGAGATTGAACTTGCAGGAGAGAACTTTTCAAAATGCAGGTTGCATGTCATATAATGGCCAGAAATAATGTTATTCATCATTTACATACACAACAGTTTGTTTTGACAACTTACTTGAAATCACAGATACACTTTAATTAACCCCTTTACTCCCGAGGGTGGTTTGCACGTTAAAGGGAATCTGTCACCCCATTTCAGCCATATCAACTAAAGATATGACTGAATAATGCGTCCCATAAGCAAGCTATCGGTATGTAAGTAATATCAAGATACCCCCGTTTTGATAGCAAAATGCTTTTGTAAAGTTCGGATTCTTTTCTGTAAATCAGGGTGGTCCGGTCCAGAGGGCGGCGTTTTCTCTCCCCCCCCCCCGCTCCTCTGCATTGCTTGCGTAGGCTGTTGTGAATCGCACAGACGGCGCAGTGTTCCCACGATTGCGCTTTTCAAATTCCCCCCGCGCATGTGCAGTGTGCTTTGCCCAACAGTGGGCAAAGCAGAAAATCATTACAGCGCATGCGCAACTCTTTCCTTGCCTCGGAAATGACTGCTTGCCTTGGACGACTTCCGGGGCAAGGAAAGTGAATGACAATAGTTGCACATGCGCTGTAATGATTTTATGCTTTGCCCACTGTTGGGCAAAGCACACTGCACATGCGCGGGGGGGAATTTGAAAAGTGCAATCACGGGAAGCAGAACGCGTCTGTGCGATTCACAGACGGCGATACGCAAGAGATGCAGAGGAGCGGGGGGGAGAAGAGAGAAAATGCCGCCCTCCAGGCCAGACCGCCCTGATTTACAGAAAAGAATCCGAACTTTACAAAGGTATTTTGCTATCAAAACGGGGGTATCTGGATATAAGCTACATACCGATAGCTTGCTTATGGGACGCACTATTCAGTCATATCTTTAGCTGATATGGCTAAACTTTGACAATTTTGCAATTTTTAAACTTTGAATGTTTATGCCCTTAAAACAGAGAAATATGTCACACAAAATAGATACTAAATAACATTTTCCACATGTCTACTTTACATCAGCACAATTTTGGAAACAAAATTTTTTTCGTTAGGAAGTTATAAAGAGTTAAGGCTAAGTGCACACGTTCAGGAATATGCTTTTTTCGCGTATTTTCGCATTTCCGCGGTAAAAACGCGAAAAAAACGCAAGCATTAAGCATCCTATACATGCTAATTGATTCCGCATGTTTTGGCCACATGTTGCGTTTTTTTCCGCGAAAAAAACGCTTCGCGGAAAAAATAGCAACATGTTCATTAATTTTGCGGAATGTAAGCGGTTCATGTGCGGTGGTACCCAGGGTCTGGAGGAGAGGAGACTCTCCTCCAGGCGCTGGGTACCATATCCCTGGTAAAACAATAATTAAAATAATAAATAATGACATTCTCACCTTCCGGCGGCCCCCGCAGCCTTCCCGCCTTCAGCGACGCTCCCGGCAACTCCCGGTCCCAAGAGTCCTTTGCGAGAATCACCCAGATGGCGTAGCGGTCTCGCGTGATGCTACGTCATCGGTGTGATTTGTCGCAATGCATCCTTGGGACCGGGAGTTGTCGGGAGCGTAGCTGAAGGCGGGAAGGCTGCGGGGGCCGCCGGAAGGTGAGAAATATCATTATTTATTTTTTTTTTTTATTATTTTTACATTAGATCTTTTTACTGTTGATGCGACATAGGCGGCATCAATAGTAAAAAGTTGGTCACACGTGTCAAAAACTATGTGTGACTCGTGTGACCAACCTGTCAATCAGTTTTCCAAGCGATGCTACAGATCGCTAGGAAAACGCTAGCATTCTGCAAGCTAATTACGCTTGCAAAACGCTATTATTCTGGCGGGAATACGCATAGAAAAATGTGCGTATTTCCCGCGGGAGAAGTGCGGGATTGCCGCGGAAATTTCCGCGGCAATTCCGCAACGTGTGAACTTAGCCTTAAAGTTGACCAGTGATTTCTCATTTTACAACACCATTTTTTTGGGGCGACCACATCACATTTGAAGTCACTTTGAGGAGTCTATATGATAGAAAATACCCAAAAGTGACACCATTCTAAAAACTGAACCCCTTCAAGGTGCTCAAAACCACATTTAAAAAGTTTATTAACCCTTCAGGTGCTTCACAGGAATCTTTGGAATGTTTAAAAAAAAATGAACATTTAACTTTTTTACACAAAATATTTACTTCAGATCCAATTTTTTTATTTTACCAAGGGTAACAGGAGAAATTAGACCACAAAAGCAAATGCAAAATTGGCTGGAATTGAGATCGGACGTCATGTTGTGTTTGGAGAGAAACTGATGTGCCTAAACAGTGGAAACCCCCTCAAGTGACACCATTTTGGAAACTAGACCCCCCAAGGAACTTATCTAGATGTGTGGGGAGAACTTTGAACCCCCAAGTGCTTCACAGAAGTTTATAACGTAGAGCCATAAAAATAAAAAATCATATTTTTTTTCCACAAAAATGATATTTTCGCCCCAATTTTTTATTTTCCCAAGGGTAACATTAGAAATTGGACCCCAAGAGTTATTGTGCAATTTGTCCTGAGTACGCTGATACCCCATATATGGGGGTAAACTACTGTTTGGGCGCATGGCAGAGCTCAGAAGTGAAGGAGCACTGTTTGACCTTTTCAATGCAGAATTGGCTGGTAATTGAGATCAGACGCCATTTCATGTTTGGAGAGCCCCTAATGTGCCTAAACAGTGGAAACCCCCCAATTCTAACTCCAACCCTAACCCCAACATAACCCTAATCCCAACCCTAACCATAACCCTAACCACAAACCTAACCCTAACACACCCATAAACCTAATCCCAACCCTAATCCTAACACTAACGGGAAAATGGAAATAAATACATTTTTTAAATTTTATTATTTTTCCCTAACTAAGGGGGTTTGATTTACTATTTATAGCGGGTTTTATGATTGGCAGCTGTCACATGCTAAAAGACGCTTTTTTATTGCAAAAAATAGTTTTTGCATCATCACATTTTGAGAGCTATAATTTTTCCATATTTTGGCCTACAGAGTCATGTGAGGTCTTATTTTTTGCGGGATGAGGTGACGTTTTTATTGGTACCATTTTTGGGCACATGACATTTTTTGATCGCTTTTCATTACGATTTTTGGGAGGCAGAATGAACAAAAACCAGCAATTCATGAATTTCTTTTGGGGGGGGGTTTATACCATTCCGCATGTGGTAAAATTGATAAAGTAGTTTTATTCTTCGAGTCAGTACGATTACAGCGATACCTCGTTTGTATTTTTTTATGTTTTGGCGCTTTTATACAATAAAAACTATTTTATATAAAAAATTATTTTTGCATCGCTTTATTCTGCAAGCTTTAACTGTTTTATTTTTTCGCTGATGATGCTGTATGGCGGCTTGCTTTTTGCGGGACAAGATGACATTTTCAGCGGTACCATGTTTATTTATAACCGTCTTTTTGATCACGTGTTGTTCCACTTTTTTTTCGGCGGTATGATGATAAAGCATTGTTTTTATGCCTTTTTTTTAAGGGTTTCACTAAAGGGACAGTTTTATAAGGCGGGTCGTTACGGACGCGGCGATACTAAATATGTGTACTTTTATTGTTTTATTATATTTACATAATAGTAATGTGTTTATTGGGGAAATATATATATATTTTTTTTATTTATTTAGGAATTTCTTTAAAAATATTTTTACACATGTTTATTTTTTTTTTTTTACATTTTTACATTGTCCCAGGGTGGGACATCACTATATAGTGTCAGATTGCTGATCTGACAGTTTGCAGAGCACTCTGTCTGATCAGCGATCTGACAGGCAGTGCAGGAGGCATGCCGACGCCTGCTCTCAACAGGCACTGACAAGCCACCTCCCTGCAGGACCTGGAAGGACCCCGTGGCCATCTTGGAGCGCTCGGGAAGACCACACACAGCAGACCACTAGCCATGTAAGTGCTAATTAGCTTTCCTTACTTTGGCCTAAATGGGACACGCTTGATACCCGTACTAGTGATTAAATGGCCACAAACAAAGAAATTATTTTTCACATATGCACTATCTACTTGGGCTGTGGATCAGGTATATGGTGGTTAACTCCCCTATTATGGTTGTGTAGTGACCTTGAATCTGTATTAGGTATAATTTTATATCATGTTTGTATCAATTACTTTGATTAAGTTTAATAAAGGTGACATTTTTACTGGCACGGTATACTGGATTTTCTCCGTGTAGACTCAATATTCTCTAAGTCTCCGGGTTTTGAGTGCAACACCTGATATACTCAGCTGCAGCGATCAAGCCTGTATAAGCCAGTTAGTGGGGAATCTCGGTGTGTGAGGAGCTAGGCTGGAGTTAGCCTGGATTTGTATTGTCTGGTTACACATGCGGCAAAGGTTTGCGACAAGACTCATAGCAACCCCAGGAATGGCACCTGGCGGTCGCCGGTGGCCAGCACCTAACCACGTCGCTAGTGGTGATCAGGTGGCCGATTAGTTAAGCCCGTCCCATACAAGGGTGAGTCTGAGACCGGTGGTTCTCCAAGCTGGAGTACGTTTGTGTTTTTTTCTTACTTTCTGCCACCTACTGTTTAAAGCATTAATAAACCACTGAAGTTTGGACTTTAAGGCTTTGTGTTCCCTCTTCACTGCGTGCCTGCCACTGCCTACCAGAGAAAATCCCTACAGGCCCTAATGGGACCATCAAAGCAATATCGTACTGCATGGGAACACTAATGGACTTTACACAGAGCAATACTTATGTAGGGGTATACAATAGCTTGCAAACGTATTCACCCCCTTGGCATTTTTTGTGTTTTGCTACCTCACAACCTAGAAGTTCACTGTTTTTTTTGAGGGTTTATATCAGTTCATGTACAGAATATGCCTACAACTGTGAACATTTGGTTTTCTTTTTATTGTGAAGCAAACAACTGAACACTTCAGTATGCATAGCTGTTCCCCTTTCTCAAGTCAGCACTTTGTAGAGTCTCGTTTTGTGGCAATTGCAGGTGCAAGTCACTTTGGATAAGTCTCTATGAGCTGTCCACAGCTTGCCACTGGGATTTTTCCCATTCCTCAAGGCAAAACTGTTCCAGCTCCTTTAAGTTAGATGATTTCCTCTGGTGAGCAGGAATCTTTAGTCTGACCACATGTTCTCAATTGGTTTAAGATTTGGGCTTTGGGTAGGCCACTTCAAAATATTTACACATTTCCTCTTAAAACACTCGAGTGTTGCTTTAGCAGTATGCTTTGGGTCATTTTCTTGTTGGAAGGTGAACCTCTATCGCCAGTCTTAAATCACTCACAGACTGAAACAAGTTTTGCTCACGAATATCCTTGTATTTCGCACAATGTATCATCACCTCGACTTGGCACATTTTTTCCTGTCTCTGCTGCCGAGAAACATCCCCACAACATGATGTTGCCACCACCATGTTTCACTGTGGGAATGGTGTTCTTGGGGTGGTGAGCTGTGTTGGTTTGACGCCAAACATAATGTTTACCTTGGTGGTCAAAAGGTTCAATTTTGGCCTCATCTGACCACAGCACTTTCTCCCATACATTTGGGAAGTCTCCCACTGTCTTTTGCCAAACTCAAAACGATCCTTTCAATTTGTGTGTGTAAGTAAAGGCTTTTTTCTTCTCACTCTTCCATAAAGGCCACCTCTATGGAGTGTACGGCTTAATGTGGTTGTATGGACAGATACTCCATTCTCTGCTTGGGAACTCTGCAGCTCCTTCAGGGTTACTTGTGGTCTCCGTGTTGCCTCCTTCATGCCCTCCTTGCTCGGGCTTAGAGTTTTGGTGAACTTCACAACAACTTTGTCCCCGACTTGTTTGGAGATCTTCTTGATCTTCATGGTGTTTGTTCAGTGGTGCCTCTTGCTTTATGGTGTTGCAGCCTCTGTGACCTTTCAGAAAAGGTGTGTATATACTGACAGACCATGTGACACTTAGATTGCACACAGGGGGACTTCCTTTCACTAAGCATGTGACTTATGAAGGTAATTGCTTGCAACAGAATATTTAGTAGCTAGCTTCATAGCAAAAGGGGTGGATACTTCTGCACATGCCAATTTTTAGTTATTTGATCCCAAAAATGTAATACATGCCTTTATTTTTCTTACTTCACTTCGCCAACTTAGGCTATTTAGAGCCGATGCATCACACACAAATTGGATTACAAAAATATGTAAACACGGGATGTAATGTAACAAAATTGGTAAAAAGCCAAAGGGTAAGAGGTGGGGTGAACACTTTCACAAGTCACTGTATATATTATGGACTGGGCTCAGTTAAGGAAGTGGTCTAATGTAAAATAGAAACTGCCACAGTGCGCTATGCACTCCCAAATATGTGACCCCCTTTGATAAGTTTCAAGGTTGAGAAACATGGTTATAGGATCTTATTTATGAACTGTACTTTGCAGAAAAGTTTGCATATCATGTGACAAAGATGCACATGCCTCACCATGCAGGCAATATGTATTAATTCCATTACATACTCAACATGCTTTAAGTTCAAGCGGCACTTAAGGGCCTATGAAAGCTTATATAACTATATTCTGATTAAACATTCAGCAGCTCAATCTCCAGTATATGTCAGTGGAGCTGAACTAATATTGACCTTTCTATTCAAATGCACTTAATTTTAACAGCAGTGAATCATGAGGAATTTCTGAGTAACTGAAAGCAAAATGGTCAGTGCCAGAGTAGATAAGAGTTGAAAAGATTGAACAAGGCTGTACTGTATATTGCAGTAATGCAGTCCAAATGTCATATAGTTAATGTTTGCATACATCCTAGCGCTTACAGAGGCTGCTGTATTTTTTGTTTGTATATTATTCAGTCATAGCAGTTTGCACCTGTTCACACTGGCTTTATTCTATTCGGAGGTGCTGGTCAGTTATTTTTGGGGGTTTTTTTGGAGGTTTTTCCTGCCTCCATACTTGGCTGAACGCCTCCCATCAGCCTAAGAAGGTTTTTAATTATTGCACGTGTGTCGACCCGCCACCACAACCGTGGACCACCAGGGCAATGGGGTACTCAGAGCCGAGCCCATGGAAGTCTATGGGGATTGTCACAGGTAGCGGTGGCTCGGTCTGTGGCCCTAGCGGTCTGGCGCATGTTGGGGGAACACCCACAGGGGACAGATACATTCACAGCTCGCGACGCCACCTGCAGTCTTCTGGCAATTTATACCAGCGCTGCCGTAGAGCTCCGAGGGGATGGTGAGGCAGCTAGATGTCGGGTCCCCTACAGGTGGGACTGGTCCCTCAAAGTCTATGAAGTTAGTGAAGTCGGGTGCAGATAAATAACACAGTCTCACACGGTCAGCGTCCTTCCACACCCCCACTTGTAAGATGTTCAGGCAGGTCCCAGGGAGGCTGATCCAAGGAGAGTGTATTTTGAGATAGCAGCTGGACAAGTTAGGGGCCTCCTTTACTTTCAACACGATGAGTACAACCAGCCTGAAGCGTAGTTCCCTCAATAACTCCAGCTATTCCATAGCTGTACTGCCCAGTCAGTTCTGTGGTAGGAGCCTTCCCGTGAGAGAGCTGAATTCCTGTCTTGTCGTGCACTGACTCAAAGTCTTCACTCCCCCTGACCCCAATTACGTACCGACTATTTGGGGCCGCTTGCCGCGACCTAAGGTCCGGTAAATCTCTGGTTTTCTTACCACTATGCTTGAAGCTAATAGTGATCCTTCGGTCCCCAGTGACCGGTTACAATGTGCAGGACTTCTTCAATCCAAAAGCACTTTTCAAAATAATCCTTTCCACTGTGCCTTTCGCCCTGTCCTCGCTGGCAGCATAAACACTCACACTTGCAAAAAGTCATGTAATCACTTCCTTCTTCTCTTCCTTTAGAGTTAGTTCCAGACTCTCAGCTATCCACTAGGCAGGAGCACGTCTCCGAACCTTTCACCGTCCCTGAGACAGGCGACCGAAGCATCCCCGCACTAAGCCCTTCCCTCCCAATCAGTGTCTTCAAGTGAGGTACAGCTCTGACCAGGCTGAGGCGAACTAGCCCACCTGTACTAGCCTCCACCCTCCGAACTGATGAAGAACCAGGCTGGACTGCCTCCTCCCTCCTAGTCCCAGCCAGACTCCACACGTCTGCTCCGTCCGAAGACAGGAAACTGACTATTCTAAAATCACTCAACCAATATACACCCTGACCACTCCCTAACAAGTAACTACACTACCCTAAGGGTGTGTCTAGTGTATGTTGAGTGAATGGGTATTGAGCATTAAACTGCTGTCTCGCCACACACTCTCCAGGGTACTGCGTGTGCCTAACACCAGGGCTACACACACGATCCTACCGATCCTTTAAATTTGCGTGCCATCAGTCCAGTGAAATGTTTGACAAATATTAAGCTTAGGGTCCCATCAAAGAAAAGTACGCCTTGTCATTGCTTTTGGGCTCTCATTAATTAGTAGAATCATAGAATGTTAGCGTTGGAAGGGACATCTGTCACGATCCACATTTGGATCTGTGGCAGATTTCTCTCTGCATACTAAAATCTTTTTCCTTTCAGGCCTCCGGGGGTTAATCTCAGTCTTTTCTCCGGTGGCCGCTGGTGTAATTACATTGCTGCTGACTTGTCAGGAGAAGGTGGAGACCACTCCCACCTTCCTTTAAAAGGTCTCCTGAGGCTTCAGCTGACTGTTGGTGATATTTCTACCATTTGGAGACCAACCAAGCTAGAGTCAGGAGCTTGCTGAGAGCAGTTGTGCTTCAGTTGCTTCCCTCATCTGGTGCCTTACTCTGCTATGCGGTGCATTACAGCAGAGAAAGCTAAGTTTCATTGTTTAGTTGATTTTACCCCTTAGTGTCTGTCTTTCCTTCCTTTTGTTGTTTTGGTGTAGTTCCCTTTATTCCCTGTCTCACCTCCTGGGGAGTGGGTTAGGGGGTTTAGCCCAGGGCTAAACAGGAGACAGGGACAGGTCGGTGACTTGGGCCTCACTACCTCTAAGTGTACCCCCAAGTTAAGGAAAGACAGGGCCTCCCTTAGACCTAGGGGTAGTTCTGGGGCCCAGGTTCCTCATCCCCTGTATTCCCATTACTGACCCGTGACAACATCAAGGGTCATCGTGTCCAACCCCCTGCTCAATGCAGGATTCACTAAACCATATCAGACAGATGTCTGTCCAGCCTCTGTTTGAAGACTTCAATTGAAGGAAAACTCACCACCTCTCGTGGTCGCCTGTTCCACTCATTGATCACCTTCACTGCCAAAAAGTTTTTTTCTAATATCTCATCTGTACCTTCTCCCTTTCAGTTGCATTCCATTGCTTCTCATATTTACATGTGCAAATGAGAATAATGATGATCCCTCTACACTGTGACATACCTTCAGATATTTCTAGACAGCTATTAAGTCTCCTCTTAGCCTTCTTTTTTGCAAGCTAAACATTCCCATATCCTTTAACCGTTCCTCATAGGACATACTTTGCAGTTCACTTACCATCCTAGTAGGTCTTCTCTGAACTTGCTCCAGTTTTTCAATGTCTTTTTTACATTGTGGTGCCCAGAACTGGACACAGTATTCAAGATGAGGCCTGACCAAGGAGGAGTAGAGGGGTATAATTACTTCACGTGATCTAGACTCTATGCTTCTGTTAATACATCCTAGAACTGTGTTTGCCTTTTTTGCTGCTGCATCACACTGTTGACACATGTGCACTCTGTGATCTATTAGTATACCCAAGCCTTTTTCACATGTGCTGTTGCTTAGTTCTATTCCTCCCATTCTGTAAATGTAATTTTTGTTTTTCTTGCCCAGATCTTGCATTTCTTCCTGTTAAATATCATTATATTAGCTGCTGCCCATTGTTCAAGCTTATCTAGATCCTTTGAATCCTTTCTATGTCTTCTCTAGCTTTGCATTGCATGCAAATTTGATTATTTTACCTTCAATTCCCTTATCTAGATCATTTATAAAAATATTGAACAACACTGGGGCCAGGACAGAGCCTTGTGATAACCCACTTAAAACACTTTTCCAATTGAATGTGCAACCATTTATTATCACTCTTTGAGTACGATCAGTGAGCCAGTTACGAATCCACCTGACCATAGCCTTGTCAATCCCATATTGGTCATTTTTTCACTAAGGATAGTATGAGATACTTTATCAAATGCTTTGCTGAAATCGAGATATACTATATTTACCACATTTCCCTGATCCACCCAGTCAGTGATTCCATCATGGAAGGAAACTAGATTAGTCTGGCATGACTTGTTTGCTACAAACCCATGCTGGCTCTGGTTAATTACTGTATTCTTATCCAAGTACTTACATACATGCTGTTTAAATAATAATAATAATAATAATAATCTTTATTTATATAGCACCAACATTTTCCGCAGCGCTTTACAGTTTAATAATTTGTTCAAATATCTTTCCTGGTATAGAAGTAAGGCTCACTAGCCTGTCATTTCCTGGCTTCATCTTCTTTCCGTTTTTGAAGATAGTGGCAACATTTGCTCTTCTCCAATATTCAGGGACTTTTACTATTTTCCATGACTTTTCAAAGATTCAGGCTAGTGGTTATGCAATTGAAATTTCCTTCTGCTGCTTTCATTACTCTAGGATGTAATTCATCTGGACCAGAATATTGAAATTCATTTAACCCCTTTACCTCCGAGGGTTTTTTGCATGTTAATGACCGGGCCAATTTTTACAATTCTGACTACTATCTCTTTATGAGGTTATAACTCTGGAACGCTTCAACGGATCTTAGCGATTCTGAGAATGTTTTCTCGTGACATATTGTACTTCATGATAGTGGTAAAATTTCTTCGATATAACTTGTGGTTATTTATGAAAAAAATGGAAATATGGCAAAAATTTTGAACATTTTGCTATTTTCAAACTTTGACTTTTTATTCCCTTAAAACAGAGAAATATGTCACACAAAATAGTTACTAAATAACATTTCCCACATGTCTACTTTACATAAGCACAATTTTCAAACCAAATTTTTTTTTGTTGCAAAGTTATAAGGGTTAAAAGTTGACCAGCGATTTCTCATATTTACAACAAATTGTACAAAACCATTTTTTTTAGGACCACCTCACATTTGAAGTCACTTTGTGGGGTCTATATGGCAGAAAATATCCAAAAGTGACACCATTCTAAAAACTGCACCCCTCAAGGTACTCAAAACCACATTCAAGAAGTTTATTAACCCTTCAGGTGCTTCACAGGAGCTGAAGCAACTTGGAAGGAAAGAATGAACATTTAACTTTTTAGTCACAAAAATGATCTTTTACAAACAATTTTTTTATTTCAACAAGGGTAAAAGGAGAAAATGGATAGAAAAAGTTGTATGCTGATACCCCATATGTGGGGGAAAACCACTCTCTGGGCGCACGGCCGGGCTCGGAAGGGAAGGAGCGCCGTTTGACTTTTTCAAGCCAAAATTGGCTGCAATTGAGATTGTATGCCATGTCGCGTTTGGAGAGCCCCTGATGTGCCTAAACAGTGGAAACACCCCACAAGTGACACTATTTGGGAAACTAGACCCCCTAAGGAACTTATCTAGATCTGTTGTGAGCACTTTGAACCCCCAAGTGTTTCACTAAAGTTTATAATGCCTGGGTGTGAAAAAAAAAAAATTCCACAAAAATGATTGTTTAGTCCCCAATTTTTGATTTTTCCCAAGGAAATTGGACCCCAAAAGTTGTTGTCCAATTTGTCCTGAGTACGCTGATACCCCATATGTGGGGAAGAAATACTGTTTGGGTGCACTTCAGGGCTCGGAAAGGAAGTAATGACATTTTGGAATGCAGACTTTGATGGGTGTCATGTTCAGTTTGCAGAGTCCCTGATGTGCCTAAACAGTGGAAACCCCCCAAAAGTGACCCCATTTTGGAAACTAGACCCCCTAAGGAACTTATCTAGATCTGTGGTGAGCACTTTGAACCTCCAAGTGCTTCACACAAGTTTATAATGCCCGGGCATGAAAATAAAAAATCCTATTTTTTTCCACAAAAATAATATTTAAGTCACCAATTTTTTATTTTCTCAAGGGTAACATGAGAAATTGGACCATAAAAGTTGTTGTCCAATTTGTCCTGAGTACGATGATACACCATATGTGGGGGGGAACCACTGTTTGGGCGCACGGCAGAGCTCGAAAGGGAAGGAGCGCCATTTGACTTTTTCAAACCAAAATTGGCTGGAATCGAGATTGGACACCATGTCGCATTTGGATAGCCCCTGATGTGCCTAAACAGTGGGAATTCCCCACAAGTGACCCCATTTTAGAAACTAGACCCCCTAAGGAACTTATCTAGATCTGTGGTGAGCACTTTGAACCCCCAAGTGCTTCACACAAGTTTATAACGTAGAGCCGTAAAATTAAAAAATCATATTTTTTCCACAAAAATGATCTTTTCACCCCAATTTTTATTTTCCCAAGGGTAACAACACCTCAAAAGTTATTGTGCAATTTGTCCTGAGTACGCTGATACCCAACATGGGGGGTAAACCACTGTTTGGGTGCATGGCAGAGCTCGGAAGGGAAGGAGCGCAGTTTGACTTTTTCAACCCAGAATTGGCTGTATGCCATGTCGCGTTTGGAGAGCCACTGATGTGCCTAAACAGTGGAAACCCTCCACAAGTGACACCATTTTGGAAACTAGACCCCTTAAGGAACTTATCTAGATCTGTTGTGAGCACATTCAACCCCAAAATGTTTCACTAAAGTTTATAATGTCTGGGTGTGAAAAAAAAAACAATTCCACAAAAAGACAAGTTGTAAAGACAACTGAGATGTTACCTAATAACCAATATCAAAGGTGAATGCAGAGATCTCATCAATGACCTATACCCAGGATTGTAAGTACACTGTATGCAGAATTATTAGGCAAATGAGTATTTTGATCACATCATCCTTTTTATACATGTTGTCCTACTCCAAGCTGTATAGTGTTGTGTTTTGGTAGCTGAGGAGAAAAAGCAAATATGGCAATACACCAGAGAGGCTGGAACCTATTGAATTGCAGTACCCTGAACTAACCACACAACTAGAGGTAGCCATGGAGCGTTCCTACGTTGATCCTAGACACTTAACCAAATACTGGAGTTTCTGTCTAGAAAAACGAGAATCCAATATTTTCTCAACCACATACTCCTGATTGCCCTCAACCAAAACAGGGTCAGGAGGCGCAGCCATAGGAACCACTGGCTTGACAAACCTCTTCAATAAGGACTTGTGGAACACGTTATGGATCTTAAATGTCCCTGGAAGAAGCAAACGGAAGGAAACAGGATTAAGAATCTCCATGATCTTATAAGGTCCAATGAACCTAGGCTTAAACTTTGGAGATGCAACCCTCATAGGGATATTTCTTGAGGACAACCAAAGCAAGTCCCCCACTTTAAACCGAGGACCATCAGTCCTATGCCGGTTGGCAAACCGTTGGGCCTTCTCCTGAGAGAGAGACAACCTCTCCACTACCTGGTCCCAAATCTGCTGCATTCGCTCCACAACAGAGTCAACACCGGGACAGACAGAAGCCTCCGCCTGTCCCGAAGAAAATCGAGGGTGAAACCCAAAATTGCAGAAAAATGGAGACATCAAGGTGGCAGAGCTAGCCCTATTATTAAGAGCAAACTCAGCCAAAGGCAAAAAAGAGACCCAGTCATCTTGATCAGCAGACACAAAACATCTCAAATAAGTCTCCAAGGTCTGGTTTGTTCTCTCGGTTTGTCCATTGGTCTGAGGATGAAAAGCAGAGGAGAAAGATAATTGAACAACAAAATCTGGAAACAAACTGGACTCCTTTGTCAGACACAATGTTCTCCAGAATGCCATGTAACCGAACCACGTGCTGAAGGAACAAAGGCACCAATTCGGAGGAGGAAGGTAACTTAGGTAATGGCACAAGATGTATCATCTCGGAAAACCTATCACAGATTACCCAGATAACGGTCATTTTCTGAGAAACAGGGAGGTTGGAAATAAAATCCATAGAGATATGGGTCCATGGCCTCTTGGGCACAGGTAATGGCATTAACAAACCACTAGAGCGAGAGCAAGGCTTGGAGCGAGAGCAAGTCAAACAGGACTGCACAAATTCCCTGACGTCACGAGACAAAGTAGGCCACCAAAAGGACCGACTCACCAAGTCTCTGGTACCAAAAATCCTGGGATGACCAGCCAACGCGGAACAATGAATCTCAGACATCATACTCTTCTTCCACTGGTCTGGGACAAACAATTTCCCAATAGGGCAGCGCTCAGGTTTATCCTACTGACACCCTTCCAGAGCCTGTCTCAAATTGGGCGAGATAGCGGAAAGAACTACACCCTCTTTAAAAATAACAGTAGGATCAGATAACTCAGGAGAGTCCGCAAAGAAACTCCTCGAGAGGGCACCCGCCTTAACATTCTTAGTGCCAGGAAGAAAAGAAACCACAAAATTAAAACGTGTGAAAAACAAGGCCCACCTGGCCTGTCTAGGATTAAGTCGCTTGGCTGATTCGAGATAAACCAGATTCTTATGGTCCGTGAGGACCACCACCTGATGTTTGACTCCTTCCAGCCAATGTCTCCACTTCTTCAAAGGCCCACTTCATGGCCAATAACTCCCGATTACCCACGTCATAATTACGTTCAGTAGGAGAAAATTTTCGATAGAAAAAGGCACAAGGGTTACTCTTAGAGGTATCTGGATCTCTTTGGGACAAAACGGCACCTGCCCCAATTTCAGAGGCATCAACCTCCACCTGAAACGGTAGAGAAACATCAGGCTGCCGTAGAACAGGAGCAGAAGTGAATCTCTGCTTAAGTTCCTGAAAAGCAGAGACTGCCTCAGGATTCCAATTCACCACATCAGAACCCTTTTTGTTCAAATCAGTCAATGGTTTAACAATACCGGAGAAATTACCAATAAATTTACGATAAAAATTGGCAAAACCCAAAAATCTCTGAAGAGCCTTTAATGAAGTAGGTTGAACCCAATTACAGATGGCCTGAACCTTGACCGGGTCCATTTCAATAACAGATGGAGACAAAATGAATCCCAAAATGAGACCTTCTGTACCCAAAAAGACACTTTGATCCCTTCACATACAGTGCATTCTCTCTCAAAATCTGGAATACAGTCCGAACATGTTTCACATGAGAGTCCCAGTCATTGGAAAAAATCAAGATATCATCCAAATAAACAATCAGAAATTTATCCACAAAATCCCTGAAAATATCATTCATGAAGGATTGGAAGACGGAAGGAGCATTAGTGAGCCCAAAAGACATCTCTAGGTACTCAAAATACCCCTCTGGGGTATTAAACGCCGTCTTCCATTCATCCCCGTGCTTAATGCGAATAAGGTTATACGCCCCCTGAGGTCAAGCTTGGTAAACCAACTGGCACTTTTCACTCTGGAAAACAGGTCAGAAATCAAGGGTAACGGATATTGATATTTCACAGTGATCTTATTCAGGAGGCGATAATCAATACACGGCCTCAATGAACCATCCTTTTTGGCCACAAAGAAAAAACCGGCTCCCAAGGGTGAAGAGGATGGTCTGATATGACCCTTCTCCAATGACTCCTTGATATAAGATCGCATAGCATCGTGTTCAGGTACAGACAAGTTAAAAAGGCGACCTTTAGGAAATTTACCACCAGGCACTAATTCAATAGCGCAATCATAGTTCCTGTGAGGGGGCAAGGATGCAGATTTGCTTTCACTAAATACATCCGAAAAATCAGTCAAAAAGTCAGGAACATCCTGAGACTGGGGAGAGGCAGAAAAAACAGGAGTGTCAGCATTAACACATTGGCAGCCCCAACTGGTCACAGACACAGATTTCCAATCCAAAACAGGATTATGAGACTGTAATCAAGGGAAACCTAGTACAATAATGTCATGCAGATTATGCAGCACCAGAAACTTGCAACTCTCCTGATGATCTGGTTCAACCCTCATTATCACCTGAGTAGAAAACTGGGGTTTATTCTCCACCAAAGGGGTAGAATCAATGCCCAGAAGGGGAATAGACTTCCGCAGGGTATCATGGGAAACCCACAACGTTTGGCAAAGTCAAAATCCATCAGGTTAATAGCTGCTCCTGAATCAACAAAAGCCTGAGCAGAAAATGTGGACAGGGAGCAAATCAGGGTAACAGTCAACAGAAATTTAGTCTGAACACTACCCAAGACAACTGAGCGTGCAAAACGTCTTCCCCGCTTAGGGCAGACTGAAATAGCATGAGAGGCGTCACCACAGTAGATACATAACCCATTGCGCTTTCGAAACTCATGACGCTGTGCCCCAGAAGTCACTCTATCACACTGCATGGGCTCAGAAGCTGGCTCACAAGGTAACACTATCTCACGCATACCTCTGCGCTCACGCAAACGTCTGTCAATTTGAATAGCCAATGACATAGAATCATTGAGACCAGAGGGAGCAGGGAATCCCACCATAACATCCTTTACATTCTCTAACAGCCCCTTCCGAAAAAGGGCTACCAAAGCATCATCATTCCATTTGGTCAGGACTGCCCACTTTTGGAATTTCTGACAGTACAACTCAGCGTCTTCAAGACCCTGATTTAATGCCAACAAGGTTTTTTTAGCTTGATCAGTGACATTAGGATCATCGTACAATAACCCCAGAGCCAGAAAAAATACATCAATATCATTCAAAACAGGATCCCCAGGTGTCAGGGAAAAAGCCCAATCCTGAGGGTCGCCGCGCAGGAGAGATGACAATTCGAACCTGCTGTGCTGCGTTTCCTGAGGACTTAGGCTTTAAGGCAAAAATCAAGTTACAGTTATTGTTGAAATTCAGAAATTTAGCCCGATCCCCCAAAAACAAATCTGGCATGGGAATCCTAGGTTCCACAACCGGCAACCTAGCAAGATAGGTAGCAATACTGCGAACCTCAGTGGCAAGCTGATCCACACGGCAAGACAACTGTGCAAGCTCCATTGAGAGAAAAAAAAAATCCTCCTCAGCACCCAGAGAAAAAGAGGGAAAAAATGCAACAAACAGGAAAAAAAAAATCTCTGACAACTCTGACAACTTTTTTTTTTTTTTCCACACTATTTTTCCCTTCTGTGAGTACCATATAATTTTCACTTTGGGTCGGTGATACTGTTCTGTTTTGGTACCTGAGGAGAAAAAGCAAATACGGCAATACACCAGAGAGGCTGGAACCTATTGAATTGCAGTAACCTGAACTAACCACACAACTAGAGGTAGCCGTGGAGCGTTCCTACGTTGATCCTAGACGCCTCGTCACAGCCTGAGAGATAACTACACCTAAAGGCAGAAAGAGGAAAGCTATCTGCCCCGGAGCAGATCCCCAAAGAAAATAGGAAGCCCCCAAACATGTAATGGCGGTTAGACAAGAAGAAGCGCGGACACAGACAGAAAATAGAATGAGCAAACACTGGGGCCCAATCTGTCTAGACAGAAAAGTACAGGAAAGGATTCTCACTGCAATCCAAAAAAACCCCTAAAAAATACCAACTCTTCTGATTGCAAAAGCACCTGAGATCACACGATCTCTACCACCTAAATCAGATCTCTGGTGTAACAAAACTAAGCCGCAGCCACTGAAATAACAGGAAAAAGCAAATTAACAAATAACAGTGGCTTCAGATAAACTGAGAGGAGCACAAGCTCCCGGAGGGGACCTGGCTGACCTCCACAGAAGTGCAGGGAACTATGCAAAAAGCAAGCACAAAAATAAAAGCAGAAAATATCTTATCTGATAGCAGAAGATGCAGGCAAGACTCAGCAACTTCCAAATGAACCAGAACCACAATTGAGACAAGAACAATTGATCACCGGCAACCATCATGGGAGGGAACCTCCCTTATATCAGACCAGTCAGTGAACCCAGATTGCCATTCCTCGCTGAAAGGTTCTGTACTGTCTGTAACCACCAGAGGGAGCCTCTGCTCAGAAACCATCTCTAGCACATTCATAACAGTATAGGCTTGAAAGCCAACTGCCAATTATGTAAATCAGGTGATTTGCATCTCTGTAATGAGGAGGGGTGTTTTTTCTAATGACATCAACACCCTATATAAGGTGTTCTTAATTATTAGTCATCTTCCTTTCCTTTGGCAAAATGGGTCAGAAGAGAGATTTGACGGACTCTGAAAAGTCAAAAATTGTGAGATGTCTTGCAGAGGGATGCAGCAGTCTTGAAATTGCCAAACTTTTGAATCATGATCACCGAACAATCAAGCGTTTCATGGCAAATAGCCAACAGGGTCACAAGAAGCATGTTGATAAAAAAGGTGCAAAATAGCTGCCCATGAGTTGAGGAAAATCAAGCGTGAAGCTGCCAAGATGCCATTTGCCACCAGTTTTGCCATATTTCAGAGCTGCAACGTTACTGGAGTATCAAAAACCACAAGGTGTGCCATATTCAGGGACATGGCCAAGGTAAGGAAGGCTGAAAAACGAACACCTTTGAACAAGAAACATAAGATAAAACGTCAAGACTGGGCCAAGAAATATGTTAAGACTGATTTTTGTAAGGTTTTATGGACTGATGAAATGAGAGTGACTCTTGATGGGCCAGATGGATGGCCCCGAGGCTGGATCAGTAAAGGGCAGAGAGCTCCACTCCGACTCAGACGCCAGCAAGGTGGAGGTGGGGTACTGGTATGGGCTGGTATCATCAAAGATGAACTTGTGGGACCTTTTCGGGTTGAGGATGGAGTGAAGCTCAACTCCCAGACCTACTGACAGTTTCTGGAAGACACCTTCTTCAAGCAGTGGTACAGGAAGAAGTCGGTATCGTTCAAGAGAAACATGATTTTCATGCAGGACAATGCTCCATCACATGCATCCAAATACTCCACAGCGTGGTTGGCCAGTAAAGGTCAAAAAGAAGAAAAAATAATGACATGGCCCCCTTGTTCACCTGATCTGAACCCCATAAAGACCCTGTGGTCCCTCATAAAATGTGAGATCTACAGGGAGGGAAAACATTACACCTCTCAGAACAGTGTCTGGAGGCTGTGGTGGCTGCTACAGGCAATGTTGATCGTAAACAGATTAAAGGGAATCTGTCACCCTAAATTGGCGGGATATTTAAATGATGGCAGTCAGGTCAGATGGGCGGTGTTTTGGGTACTTGCCTTAACATGTTGTTCGCCGCTGTCTCCATTATTTCTGGGAATTGTAGTCGTTGCCCTCCATATAACGCACCTGCGCATTGCAATCTGCGGGCAAAGAATACTGCGCGTGCGCAATTCAAGATTGCAATGCGCAGGTGCATTATATGGAGGGCAACCAGTGGCGTACCGTCAATTGTAGCAGACCACGCAGCTGCTATGGGGCCCGGACAGGTGAGGGGGCCCGCGACGGCCGCTGCGGTTTGGCAGCTGTGCTGACACAGTACTACCAGGGCAGGGGAAGGTGGGGGAGCCGAAGCGCAGCTGTGTGCTTTATACTCACCTCCTCCTGGCGCGGTCTCTGCCCTGCTCGTCTCCCTCGGTCTCCGGCTCCTGTGTTCAGCGGTCAGGTGGTACCGCTCATTAAAGTCATGAATATGCACATATTCATGACTTTAATGAGCGGTATAACGTGACCGCTGAACACAGGCGCCGGAGACCGCGGGAGAAGAGCAGGGCAGAGACCGCGCCAGGAGGAGGTGAGTATAAGGGATATTTACCTGTCCCGTTCCACCGCTGCGCTGCTGTGTGCTCGCATCCTCTCTTGCTGTGAATGTTCAGGCAGAGGGCGCGATGACGGTAGTTTGTGCGCGCCGCGCCCTCTGCCTGAGCATTCACTGTGGAGGACCCAGAAGACAGCGGCGGTCAGCGTTGCACCGGGTGACAGGTAAATATCACAGGTGCCGGGAGGTGAGTATGTCTTTTTTTTTTTGGTTTCAGAAGCTGCAGCAGTATAAGGGACCTATACTATGGGGTACAATCTATGGAGCATCTATGGGGCATTATCTATGGAGCATGATGCATCTATGGGGCATTATCTATGGAGCATCTATGGGGGCATTATCCATGGAGCATCTATGGGGGCACAATCTATGGAGCATCTATGGGGGCATTATCTATGGAGCATCTGTGTAGCCCTGGTGTGAAGGCACACGCAGTACCCTGGAGAATGTGTGGAGAGATAGCAGTTTAATGCTCAATGAACATTCATTTCAACACACACTTAGACACGCCCACAGGAATATATATAGTCTAGTCACATGCATCAGGAGTTAGTCAGTCTAGCCTGGACTCGAAGGAGTCAGGAAGTGCAGTCTGTGCAGTGAAAGAAAGAAGTGAGTTGCAGATATACTTCAGTCTCCTGTCCCAAGGACGGTGAAGGTTCAGAGACGTGCTCCTGCCTAGAAGATTACTGAGAGTCTGGCAACAAGCTCAAGAAAGGAATTAAGTAAGGGACTGACTTTGTTAACCTGTGAAGTGAGAAATGCTTATGCTACCAGCGCGGACAAGGCGAAAGGCACAGTGGTAGAAATTCTGAGTGCAATAGGATTGGAGAAGTCCTGCACGTTGTTACCGGTCACTGGAGACCGAAGCATCACCATAGCTTCATGCATGGTGGTAGGAAACCCAGAGGCTTACCGGACCTTAGGTAGCGGAAAGCAGCTCCTAAATAGTCGGTACGTAACTGGGGTCAGGGGGAGTGAGAACCTTGAGCCTGATCAGCAAGAATAGGAACTCAGCTTTCTCACAGGAAGGCTCCGACCACAAAACTGACTGGGCAGTACAGCTTTGGAATAGCTGGAGTCATAGAGGGAACTACGCTTCATGCTGGTTGTACTCATCGTTGTGAAAGTAAAGGAGGCCCCTAACTTGTCCAGCTGCTATCTCGAAATACATTCTCCTTGGATAAGCCTCCCTGGGACCTGCCTTACCATCTTACAAGTAAAGGTATGGAAAGACGCTGACTGTGTGAGACTGAGTTATTTACTTGCATGCCTGCACAACCCTGCCTTAACTACCGACCTGAGGGAAGAGTCCTACCTGTAGGGGACCCGACATCTAGCTGCCTCACCATCCCCTCAGAGCTCTACAGCAGCGCTGGTATAAATTACCAGAAGACTACAGGTGGCGTCACGAACTGTAAATATATCTATCCCCTGTAAATATTCCCCCAACATACGCCAACCGCTAGGGCCACAGACCGAGCCACCGCTACCTGTGACAATCCCCATAGACTTCCATGGGCTCGGCTCTGAGTACCCCATTGCCCTGGTAATCCACAATTGTGGTGGCGGGTCGACACAAAACTTTGGCGTCACGAACAGGATCCGAAACTCGCAAAATTGCGAGCCCTGTGTGCCTATGGAGTTGTTTTTGTGAAAAGGACTGTTTGCACTTTTGGCGCCAAAAATCGCCATCTTTGTCGCCATATTCGCGCCCTCAGGCGCTGGAGAAGAAGGTGGGCGTACCTTCGTGGGCGTGTACCCCCCTGTGGCGCGAAGAAAATGCCTGCCCTCTCAAAGTGCTATTACAACATGCGATCCTGCCCTACAGCAAAGGAGGTCCGCCTCCTCTTCACCTTCCCTGCGAGGAGGAGGAGACGCAAACCCCGCCTCCACGGAAGAGACCGGACGTCTCTGGAGGAAGATGAAAGAATCTTCTGGAACATCATGGAAGCAGGACGTGTGCAGCCGAGCAGGGAAGCGGAGGAAGGCAGGCCCCGTGCCCCAGCCAAGCTGCCACCAGCACCGGAGTCATCCGTGGTCCTGCACCTGCAGCAAGCATTGCTGGAAGTTAAAGAGGAAAATGCACGACTAAGAAAGATGATTTTGCCACAACCTGGATTTGAAGAGATCGAGAGACGCCGGCGTACCCTGGAGCAGCGGCGGCTGTGGGACGCGGTGTTCTCCCCCTTTGATGATCCCCTACGTCTGGAGTTACCAAAACTTCTGCTGCCCAAGGCAAAGGAGCAACCGGAGGCTGCCCCGAAAGTACCAATCCTGATCCCACCGGTGAAGCGGTGGAGGCGAAGGAGGTTGAGGAGGTACCGCCAGTTCCGGAACGCCCGCCCGGCCAGGAGGCCGCAGCAGATGATCGATCCCCGGTAGGGACACCGGAGGGGTCCTGTCCGTCATTACCAGACGTGGACTGGGACGAGATGGCGCGCCTGGATGACGTCGCCTACACCGCCCAGTGGGAATGTGAGTGGCAGCATCGTGAGGAGAAACAACAACGCCAGCAGGAGGAAGAGCGGGAAGCTCAGCGCAACCGACAGCGACAACATGCAGAGCTGATCGCGGACAAGGAGAGTGTCCGGAGAGAGAAAGGTACCCTGAGGGAACCGCGGCGGCAGGGGTGTGTGACTGAGTTCCAGCTCCGGAAGGGCTGGGGCTTCATAAGAGAACCGGGCCTCTACCCAGGGGTCTTTGTCAGCAGACGTGATGTAGAATCCCACCTACCGCAAGGTCATCCCGGGAGGGACTTAGTTAATGGAGACATTGTTACATACACACGGCACTGGGGAATGAAGGGATGGTATGCCCTTAACGTCACCATCGTCCGTGACCCCGTCCCAGACGCAGGTAACGTCACCATTACCGCAGCGTCCCCGTCTCCAGCTCAAACAGCATCCGGCCGTGCCCCAGCATCGCCCCCTGCAGGCTCATCGCAAATGGAAGCAATGTCTACATACTCTTCGTCATCTAGTCATCCTTCTGCATCGCAACTTGCGACCCAGTTTCCATCGCAATCTATGACACGATCAATATCGCTAACTGTAACGCAAATTGAAACGCAATCGGTGTCTCGCAAGGAGAAAGTACCCGTTGCGCCCCTAGAGGTTCGCACGAGAACTGTGGCGACCCAGACCCTAATAGCAGCGCACGACTTGTTAGTAATGGGATCTAGGGACCATCGCATTGTTCCAGCCCCCGGGGTGGAAAATGTATTTGAAATAATTAAACAGTAAAAGAAAAACCGGTGAGATCCAGATAGGGGTCTACCATAAGTAATGTTGTAAAAAGTTTAAG
The DNA here is from genome assembly GCA_033576555.1 of Oophaga sylvatica. NCBI lineage: Eukaryota > Metazoa > Chordata > Amphibia > Anura > Dendrobatidae > Oophaga > Oophaga sylvatica. The sequence continues at coordinate 148,651,142 of JARQOD010000001.1, forward strand.
AATGTTTGCCAATTTTTGCACAAGTTAAATGTGTATATAACGTATATATATATTGCCAAAAATAGAATGCCCGGCTGGGTAATCAGATAAAAAGTTTTTGCACTTTATTGTGATGTGATTTAATATAATGTGTCTTTGTTTTACAATGGACTTCGAGGTTGAGGACTGTGCCAGCCCAGAACTTATCTGTATATAGTTGCGCTTCGGTGCCTAATCTTGGTTTTACATAAAACCAGCACAATTACCTCTGAATACAAAACCCGTGTGGTGTGGCACTGAGTGAGGTCTGCATTCGGATGTCCTGCAGCCCACCCAGGACCCACGTTGAAGGTTTGGTGCGGGTCCTTCACAAGCATATTGTCTATTTATATGAAAATGTTATTTAATATTTGTACTTTTCTATATATAATGTTTTGTTCGCAACGTTCAAGATATCCTTACCTCCCGGATGGGACGAATTAATGTTTAATGTTAATGTTTATTGCATAAACAAAATTTCTGTCTCTTTGTATTTTACAGCCCGGGAGTGCTGTCATTTACCATGGGGGAATGTGTAGCCCTGGTGTGAAGGCACACGCAGTACCCTGGAGAATGTGTGGAGAGATAGCAGTTTAATGCTCAATGAACATTCATTTCAACACACACTTAGACACGCCCACAGGAATATATATAGTCTAGTCACATGCATCAGGAGTTAGTCAGTCTAGCCTGGACTCGAAGGAGTCAGGAAGTGCAGTCTGTGCAGTGAAAGAAAGAAGTGAGTTGCAGATATACTTCAGTCTCCTGTCCCAAGGACGGTGAAGGTTCAGAGACGTGCTCCTGCCTAGAAGATTACTGAGAGTCTGGCAACAAGCTCAAGAAAGGAATTAAGTAAGGGACTGACTTTGTTAACCTGTGAAGTGAGAAATGCTTATGCTACCAGCGCGGACAAGGCGAAAGGCACAGTGGTAGAAATTCTGAGTGCAATAGGATTGGAGAAGTCCTGCACGTTGTTACCGGTCATTGGAGACCGAAGCATCACCATAGCTTCATGCATGGTGGTAGGAAACCCAGAGGCTTACCGGACCTTAGGTAGCGGAAAGCAGCTCCTAAATAGTCGGTACGTAACTGGGGTCAGGGGGAGTGAGAACCTTGAGCCTGATCAGCAAGAATAGGAACTCAGCTTTCTCACAGGAAGGCTCCGACCACAAAACTGACTGGGCAGTACAACTTTGGAATAGCTGGAGTCATAGAGGGAACTACGCTTCATGCTGGTTGTACTCATCGTTGTGAAAGTAAAGGAGGCCCCTAACTTGTCCAGCTGCTATCTCGAAATACATTCTCCTTGGATAAGCCTCCCTGGGACCTGCCTTACCATCTTACAAGTAAAGGTATGGAAAGACGCTGACTGTGTGAGACTGAGTTATTTACTTGCATGCCTGCACAACCCTGCCTTAACTACCGACCTGAGGGAAGAGTCCTACCTGTAGGGGACCCGACATCTAGCTGCCTCACCATCCCCTCAGAGCTCTACAGCAGCGCTGGTATAAATTACCAGAAGACTACAGGTGGCGTCACGAACTGTAAATATATCTATCCCCTGTAAATATTCCCCCAACATACGCCAGACCGCTAGGGCCACAGACCGAGCCACCGCTACCTGTGACAATCCCCATAGACTTCCATGGGCTCGGCTCTGAGTACCCCATTGCCCTGGTAATCCACAATTGTGGTGGCGGGTCGACACACATCTATGGGGGCAATATCTATGGAGCATCTATGGGGCATTATCTATGGGGCATCATCTATGGGGGCATAATCTATGGAGAATCTATGGGGCAGCATATATGGGGGCACAATCTATGGAGCATCTATGGGGGCACAATCTATGGAGCATCTATGTGGGCACAATCTATGGAGCATCTATGGGGCATAATACATTTTTTTTGTTAAATGTGTCTCCTCACTGTGCTGGCACTTTACATTTACAATGGCTCTGCCTTTTTTTTTTGGGGGGGCCCCATTCAGACTTTTGCTATGGGGCCCCATGATTTCTATGTACGCCCCTGAGGGCAACGACTACAATTCCCAGAAATAATGGAGACAGTGGCAAACAACATGTTAAGGCAAGTACCCAAAACACCGCCCATCTGACCTGACTGCCATCATTTAAATATCCCGCCAATTTAGGGTGACAGATTCCCTTTAAGCAACTGAAAGAATCTATGGATGAAAGGCTTTTGAGTGTCACCGTAAAGAAAGGTGGCTATATTGGTCACTTTTTTTTTTTTTGCTTGTTTTTGAATGTCAGAAATGTTTATTTCTAAATTTTGTGTTGTTATATTGGTATACCTAGTGAAAGTAAACAAGTGAGATGGGTATATATTTGGTTTTTATTAAGTTGCCTAATAATTGTGCACAGTAATAGTTACCTGCACAAACAGATATCCTCCTAAGATAGCCAAATCTAAAAAAAAAACCACTCCAACTTCCAAAAATATTAAGCTTTGATATTTATGAGTCTTTTGGGTTGATTGAGAACATAGTTGTTGTTCAATAATAAAAAGAATCCTCTCAAATACAACTTGCCTAATAATTCTGCACACAGTGTATATTGCACTTTGTAGAATGTTTAAAAAAATGGGATCATTAACATTTAAATAACAAAAAGAGTCACTATCAACTGCCTCTACCACAGCTCGAGACACAAGCAAATACTTAAAAATGAACAACATTTAATAAACTGTAACACACACAAACATTTAACTCACAGGCCCACGAAATGTGAAACACACAAAATGTAAAGTATTAGTCTGAAAAAATGCCTAAAAATCTTTTTATTTTCTCTGCTTTTGATATTAAAAGGGTCCTCACGTTAAAGTCTATGTGATCATGTCCCTTGAAGAGAACCTGTCAGCGGATTGTGCACAGTAACCTACAGGCAGTGTCATGTCAGCGCCGTTATACTGATTACAATGATACCTTACATATCAAAAAACTGACCGTCACATCCAAACATAGACCTAATGTGAACAGGTGCTTAACCTAGAGTCACCAAATCATGCACTCTCAAGAAAAAAAGGAAGCACACTGTAGCGCTATAGCTTGCAAACATGAGATATGAAAAATGAATTGCATCACTGCCTTAGAAATATGAAAAATTGAGAAGTCTTAGCGCATAAAAAGGCCAATTTATGTGTACCTGAAAGCCACGTTAAGGCGCCCCTCGTCCTAACTAATGCCAATCCTCGCTTAGAAAAGTCTTTATCTGTATGGGAACATATGAATCATCTCTCTAGACTGAAATCTACATCTCTGTGTAGTATTTCTAAGGCAGTGATGCAATTCATTTTTCATATCTCATGTTTGCAAGCTATAGCGCTACAGTGTGTTTCCTTTTTTTCTTGAGTGCACAATGATACCTTAGTTAATGAAATCCGTCTTGTGGTTGTTGTTTAATCTTTATTTTCAGTTAATGATGTGCCCGTGCTCCAGGGCGGCCTCTGGGGGTCTTCATGTGGTGCTCTGATTAGCTATTCATAATGCAGACTGCTGACAGGTCACTGATCCCTCACTGACCTGCCCCCTAGTTTGCATAATGAATACCTGTACATTCTGAAGAAAAAAAAAACGCTTGTTAGTGTCTAGTTAATAACTATTTTGATGTTACTGAGCAGGTTAAAAAAAATCAATTTGAAAATGATGTCTGCCGCATAGCTGTTATTGTGCAGGCACAGGCGGCGCCATCTTGCTGGAGAAGAAAAAAAATGTCCTCCTCCAAGATGGCGCCACCTGTGCCTGCGCAGTAGCAGCTCTTGGAAATCAAATTATAGCCATACATAGTGCTCCATACTGCATAATAGCCCCACATAGTGGTCCATACAGAAAAATTTGCCCCACATAGTCCTTCATAGAGAAAATATGGACCCCACATAGTGCTCCATACAGTACAATAGGCCCCACATAGTCCTCCATGCAAAAAAATGGGCCCCACATTAAAAAAAATACCTATGCTCGTTCCACTACTGCTTTGGTTTCTGCAGTGCACCTTCAGCTCCTTTGCACTGCTCGGTACAGTGAGCATGTTGTAATGACATCATCGTTCCCACTGCGCTGAGATGTCAGACGATTGGTGGAATGATGGGAGAGGGATCATTAGGTGATGCTGCCTCCTCCATCATTGCTTTCAATTGTATCGGCATCCAGAATATTGATAAAGTTGAAAGTGAGATGCCAGGTGGGGGGGCCCGCCTGCCGTCACGGGGCCCACCCTACATCGCAAGCCAAATATACTCACCATGCAGGCCAGAGTTTGACATATGTGTAATTAATTCTCGTTTGCTGATTATCAGCCCATATAAATGAGCATTTAAATGAACCAGAAGTACATGGTCTACAGGAAAGAACTGCATATTTACAATTATGGGATATTTTCAGAAGGTGATGGTATCTACCAATAAATAATTAGAACAAAGATAAAGAGGGCACCACTCTGTACAAGGGATCAACCTATAGCATACCAGAAGGCTATGAACAATAAAGGAGAGAAAGAAGTAGGCAGCGAAAAGGATCCCCTATAAATAGTTTAATTATTCTTACATAGCAGCATCATATTCCACAGCTCTTTACACAAATTGTCATCTCTGTCCCCATTGGGGCTCACAATCTAAATTCCCTAGCAGTATGTCTTCGGAGTGTGGGAACAACTCCTTGCAGATGTTGTCCTTGGTGGGATTTGACCCCTGGAGCCCAGTGCTAACCACTGAGCCACCGGGCTGGCCAGTTTAATGTGTATTCATATGAAAGTCAATAGGATACATTAAAAACACTTAAAAGCTAAATGGCTATCAAAAATTCATCATCACCATTTACTGTCTTCATAGAGATAGTGAACCACTTGTTTAAGATCAGACCTGCAATCATTGTTTCATAGGAAACTAAATAATAATGTTGCAGAACTTCACTTGTTAAGCCCTAGAATTTCAGCCCATGCCCAAGATTTATACTGTCACAATTATCCTGAGACTAAGGCCTCTTTCACACATCAGTTTTTTGCCATCAGTCACAATCCGTAGGTTTTTAAAAAAACTGATCTGGTGACTGATGCTGCAGGATCCGTTTTTTCTCATAGACTTGTATTAGCAACGGATGGCTACGGATGGCCGTGCGTTTCATCCGTCGTTTTGGTCCGGCTGCCAAACACGATGCGCAAAGCAACGTTTTTTGTCTCCGTCGGAAAATCGGACAGCGACAGATCCGTCACATCAGTGTTTCACAATCTGCGACGTATCTGTCAATCCATCAAAACGACAGATTGTGACTGATGACAAAAAACTAATGTGTGAAAGAGGCCTAAGAAAGTCTGTGCTCAGGTAATTAGAAGGTATTCACTTCAGATACATGTCGCACAGGGTATAATACCTTGACCAGGTGAAAACCTAAGACAATAAGAGCGCCTACACACCCTGCCCAAAAATGCCATATGCTTTGTCTTAATGGACAAGTTACTCTGCACCCGAGCGGTAACCTTTGTCTACCTAGGGGATTGTGTATCCTTTAAAAATGACATCTCCCACGATCAGTACATATTTCTGTGACAATTTGATAAATCTTAATCACAGTTGAGTGACTCGCACATCTAACCTGTGTTTGTCCTGAAATCACCAATCAATGGAACGTAACAGACATCAACATTTGTTACCGGCAATAATAAAAACATGTCAGCGCCTAATCTGCTGTCTCCTTAATGCATGCCCTCCCTGCAAGTGCTAACATGATTGCCTGCAGTGTTATTGGATTATATAATCTCCTAATGACAGACAAGGTTTTATTTTATAGCTAGAGAAATTTCCAAGGTAGAAATTTCTTAGGGCTTCAGGGAATAGATTTGCACAATAACAGGGTGCACTTAGATCACAATGTCTCGATTTGAGTTTTTTATTCTTATAGTACAGCAATGGTGAAGGCAATGCGAAAAACAGAGGTGTTATGGCTGAGCTTTCTGCAGTGTGATCATTCCATAATTCCCTGTAGATACTGTCAATTTGCTATAAAATGTGTCGACCAGAAGAAAATAGACCACCTACACGGCAGAGAGATGTATTAAGATAAAGCACTTCATCTTATAATGATGTTTCCCCAAGGGCTTTACACTAAGTGCTACAATAAATATGTTGGTATTTGCATTGTAGATTATTTGCAGCGCTACCCTCTAGAATTACATTAACATATTGTACATTACCACCCAAGGAAAAGAGTTTGTAGAATCGTTGTTCATAACCTGCAGCTAAAGTAAACATATTTACAACTTTGAGTAACTATGATAAAGGGATTGTCCACTACTCGGACAACCCCTTCTGAATTCCTGTGTTTCCCCCAGCAAAATAACAACATTTATACTCACCTCCGGTACTGGTGCCATTCCAGCATTGTCAGCACTGACTCTCCCGGGGCTCACATGACATTATGTCATGCAATGCCTACGGCCAATAATTGCTGGCTTCACTTTCCCTTCCTTTGGACAAATCAAGACAGCCGAAGGATGCGAGATATGCTACTGCTCTCAATTCCTTTGGATGTCAATTACCTCCATAGGAGAGGAAAGGAAAGCTACTGCTGATTGGCCGCAAGGATCGTGTGACATAATTTCCCGGGAGAGCGAATACTGACACCGCTGGAACGGTACCCACATCAGAGGTGAGTGCAGATGCTATTATTTTATTAGAAGAAAACATAGGAATTCAGAATGGGTTACTGAGTAAGGGACAACCCCTTTAATGGTGTTTACAATTAAAGATTTTAAGGGGTTATTAAAAAATAGTAGGTTAGTCCCTATCCTTAGCAATATACTAAGTACTTGGGTTTCAACCGTTGGGACCCCAAGAGATTACAAGAATGTGAATCTAGAACCCAGGAATCACTGCAAAACCCTGTCTTTAATGGAGCGGAGCAATGCATGCTTAACGCTTACACTATTCTCTGCCTGTGGATGGCGGGAAGCTGAGTATAGAGTGTCACTGTTTCCTGAAGTGCCATAGACAATGAATGTTGTGGAGGTCAAGCACGAGGTGGGGCTGTACAGAGGCTGGTTTCCAGGAGCAGTGGCGTTCCGTGAATAGAGCAGACTAAGCAGCAGCTATGGGGCCCAGACAGGTGAGGGGGCCCACGACGGCCACTGTCGTTTGGCAGCTGTGCTGTGCTGACACAGTACTATCTCCTTTAATTAAATATAAGCAATGACTGCCGGACACTGTAAACCCCCTTGAAGGTCCCCTTGCCTTTCACTTGTTGTTTTCCTTGGTCCGACGCAGTTCCTGGAGTTCTATATGAATGAGCCCTCGTTAGTTCACGCTGCCGTGCATTTTGCACTAAGAAAGCCCAGCATGCTCAGCACGCCAATGAGATCAACACGATGCCAATCAAGCATGGAAGCAAGGAACACAATTCACCTAAGTTTTCACTCAGGGAGAGATACAAGCACACATAACGGGGAGTCCCTGCTGGCTGGGGTATGGGGTGGATTTTTTTTGTTGAATGTGTCCCCTCACTGTGCTGGCACTTTATATTTACAATGGCTAGCCTCTGGCTGCACTTTGCACCTTAGGGAGGGAGGCAGGCACTGACTACAGGCACTGTGGAGGGTGGAGGAGGGGGGCCCTGCATGTGTAGCCCAGCTTCGCAGGCACACATGAAAATCCAGGAAAGTGCACTGGAAGGTAACAGCCAAAGCTTGATATGCATTCATCATTCCACATTTAGACACACCCATAGGGGTATATAAGTTTGGTGGGTGTCAGCATAGTTAGTTAGTGTGTGTCAGCTTCCTGTCTTAGGACAGTGATTCAGTCAGTTAGCTCGGGAGGCTCAGGAGTGAGTCATCCCTTGGATAGTTACCTGTCTGAGATAGTCAGTCAGATTGGTTTCCTGCTGAGTTCAGAGCAGAGACTTCAGCCGCCTGTCCCAGGACAGTGAAGTTCAGTCGACAGAGGTCCTGGACTAGGAGAATACTGAGAGCTGCTCAGCGAGCCCAAACAGGGAATCTGTGATTCGACTTCTATGCAGCAGTGCTTATGTTAAGAGCGGAAAGCAGGGCGAAGGGTGCAGTGGAGAAGATACAGAAGTGCCTTAGGTATTGGATTACCTGCACTAAATCACCGGTCACTGGGGACCGAAGCGTTGCTATTGTTTCAAGCATAGTGACAAGAAAACCAGAGGCATCTGGACTATAGGTCGCAGATTGCAGCCCAAAGCGTCAATACGTAACCGGAGTCAGGTGGAACAGGGACTTTGAGCCTGATCAGCAAAAGTAAGGACTTAGTTTCATCATTAGAAGGCTCCACCACAACATTGGCCGGGCAGTACAGCTATTGAGACAGCTGGAGAGTTTAGAGTTAACTTCGCTTCAGGCAAGTTGGACTCACCTACATATTGGAAAGTTAAGGAGGCCTCTAACCTGCTCGGTTGCTACCTGAAAGTGCACTCTCCACCCCGACCAGCTTCCCGGGATCTGCTTGAACCATCATCAGTAAAAGGTATGAAAAGGAACTACCTTGTGTGTGACTGGATTCTTATTGCACCCTGCATCATCACACCATAGACTTCCAGGGACTCGTCTCACCTGTGGGAGACTTACTACCAAGCTGCCCCATAACATCCCCTGTGAAAGTCCTTAGAGCAGCGCTGGTACAATTTACCAGAAACCGCAGGTGGCGTCACGAACTACCTAATAATCCCCTGTAAATATTCCCCTATTGCACGACCGCCAGGGCCACGGACCGAGCCACCGCTACCAGTGACAACTCCCATAGATTTCCATGGGCTCGGCTCCGAGTACCCCATAGCCCTGGTATCCACAATTGGGGTGCGTGGTCGGAACACATGCACTGCAGCCACCCTTGTACTCCTCACATTGCTTCTCCATTAGAGCTGGTTTCATGTGATTTAACCCCTGTACCACCACCAGGCAGGATGATGCTTCCTAGCTGTAGGTAAGAGTCATACAACGTGATCAGGGCAAAACATAGTCAGAAGAACATTTTTTTTACACTACGTGTTGCCCATTATGGTTTGTGTATGCCTCCATATACGTCTGAATACCATTTTTTTTTGCAATTCAGACATATTTGTCCAGCAGACTGCACTGTATAAATGTGAGCCAAGCCTAAAGAAGTCCTTTTTGTCCAAGGAGGATAAAGCACATCATAAACACAAGTTCATACTGTGTGTTGCTGCTTTGCAGTGTGTATTTTTGCCATGCTGATTTTACAGGTGAAAGGTATTTACTTTGAGCCTTTTTTTGGTTGTAATGGTGAATGCTTCAGGATTATCAATGACTAAAGGGGCGGAAAATTTTTCAGCCGCCCCGGGCCCCACAAACAGTTGCTACGCCACTGCACACACAATATGGTGAGCCTGGCTGGGGGTCGATTTTTTTTTTTTGTTAAATGTGTCCCCTCACTGTGCTGGCACTTTACATTTACAATGGCTCTGGCTGCACTTTGCACCTTAGGGAGGGGGGCCGGCTGCACGCACTGTGGAGGGTGTAGGGGGCCCTGCATGCACTGCAGGTGTGTGTGTGTGTGTGTATACATATGTATATATATATATACACACCACTGAGCCACCAATGATTTATTCTGCCTTGCTAAATGTCTGTGTTATATATATTGACAATCAATCAGCTACTTGTTAGCCAATAGCTGATAGCCCATTTTGGCATTTCTTATGCTCACAGCCACAGGATCAGGATGATCAGTATAGATTGTTTTGTGTGCATAGATTATTATTGTTCTCAGCAGCACATACTGGTTACAATGAAGGATGTGTTACTGAGTGGGAGTATTTTTAAGCCAGATTGAAAATCTTTTTAGTCAATAATTGTTTTGTTGAATTGTTCATTGTTTGGGTGATGATCGGCTGTCTGTTTACACTGATTATTGGGCAATAAGCAGTTCTAGGAATCCTGCAGTGTAAATCCAGCTCTCTACAAAAAGTGACCCTATGTATTCCAGGATGGTTGCTTGCAGGCAGTCACACCGCTTTCAGGGATCATCCCAAGTTACATTTCTATGTGTACGCTTGGTTGGTAATGCTTTTGTAGATGTGTGATTTTCGAATAACCTGAAATAAATAATATTAAATCATAACTTCGTATTTTCCACCAGATAAGACTACATTGGATGTGTTTTACTTTTTCTTTTACTCAAATGAGAAAAAAATCAAAGACTAGCTATAAAATTAATTGTTTGACATATAACATGCATGCCTGGAGTTAAGAGCACCTGTTGATTTTTTTTTTTTTGGGGGGGGGCCCATTCAGACTTTTGCTATGGGGCCCCATGATTTCTATGTACACCCCTGTCCAGGAGTGAGTTATTCCATAGTTAATGAATAAGGGATAAATGACTATTTTTAGGAAAACCCTTTAAAGGGAATCTGTCACCCTAAATTGGCGAGATATTTAAATGATGGCAGTCAGGTCAGATGGGCGGTGTTTTGGGTACTTGCCTTAACATGTTGTTCGCCACTGTCTCCATTATTTCTGGGAATTGTAGTCGTTGCCCTCCATATAACGCGCCTGCGCATTGCAATCTGCGGGCAAAGCATACTGCGCGTGCGCAATTCAAGATTGCAATGTGCAGGCGCGTTATATGGAGGGCAACGACTACAATTCCCAGAAATAATGGAGACAGCGGCGAACATTAAGGCAAGTACCCAAAACACCGCCCATCTGACCTGACTGCCATCATTTAAATATCCTGCCAATTTAGGGTGACAGATTCCCTTTAATGTAAATACATAAATTTGATCCACTAAAAAGAACAAAAACAAAATTAACACACCCTTGGGATCTGCATTGGCCCCTTTTGGAAACATCTGAGGCCGTATAAATATAATACATAGCTAAAATTACTTAAAATTTGCCCAAGGAAAACAAGTATGCTTTTCCCACACTTCTATAATTACCGTACGTATATGAAAACACTGAAATACAATGTATCTAACTTGAAAACCTGACAGTGCCTATCCAACTATTACTACAGCGGAATAGGTACTTATAAAGTCTGCGCTATGAGTACAGAGGACACTGTATAGAAAGGTTAAATTAATTTCCTCCTGGCAGCGGGGCTCTCAGTGCGGAGACTACATGGCTTCTCCATGCTACTAACCCCATATCTGCAGGTTGATAGCGTTTTTTTTCCCATGACAGGTTCCCTTTAATGACTCTGTTTCAACCTACATTTTGAAACTGCAGATCATTATCATCTATAATCCTGCAACATCCCCGAGTTTGTGCAAGTGTACCTAGAAGAATAGATGCAAAGGCGGGTCACACCAAATATTGATTTTAGATTTTCCTTTTATTTATCGACTTTGTATTTTTTTAATTAATAAAAATAAACTATTAAAACTTTGATTTTTGAAAGCATTCTCACTTTGCAGTAATTTTCCACACCTGCTTTAACATTTTCACGGTACAGTATATATACACTTTTCTATCTACTTAATAGGGTTTGATGATGGCCACATGTCAGTTCCATGATCTGTTTGCTGTATAAACATGCTTTGGATGAGTGTGGAGACAGAAGTAAGTCTCCTGTAGTATAGTCAGGTCAGACAGCTGCGTATCTCAGTTCAGTGTCTCTCCAGCACATGTAGAAACTTGCATTGTCTCACAAGTCAGATTTAAGTGATTTTCTTGTAAACAGTTGGAGCCAGTGATTAAAATCTCCAGTATCCAAGGCCAATTTGTAATTTTCGCTATGCATTTTGCCCACATTCTTGTGCTGCTATTGTACACATTTGTGCTTTTTATTTTGCAATAATTACTAATTAGTTTGTAATCGTAACTATTCTGCTATAATGAATCCGTTTCTATCACTGTACTTGTGTTTCTTGTGGCTCTTAGGAGTGATCTGGAGTGCACTTTGGCTTACATTAGCCTGAAGGTGTGTCCTTCCTTATCTCACCTGGCATTTAAATGAAGGGTGTGTAAATTTGTCCTAAAGGCAAACCATGTGTAATTAGAAATCTGTGTTAGTAGTGATAATAATAGGCTGCTCTACATTATTTGCTGATATAATGATAAATATAATAATATATATATATATATATATATTGTAGTGCTTGGAAGTTGTTTCACAAGATCTGCATGCACTTTATGAAGAATGCACTCATACCGATGAGACAAACATAATCTCGGAGTGATACCTTTATTGGCGAACTGAGGAATTATATTGGCAAGCTTACAGAGCACAGAGGCTCCTTCATCAGTCAGGTTAAGAAATAAACTGAGGCAAGAACACAATATTTAAAGATGTTGCAATAAGATATTTGCATATAGATTGGACGCATCCTAAAGATAAGCCAAAATGATAAAACTGAGGTTTTGTTATAGATGGAGAGGTAAAATAGAGGTGACAACTTAAGACTGTAGGAGCCTGGAGTCCGTGTGATGGACATTTGAAGTGTTTCTATGTAATAACTAAGCCATAAATCCAGGTGTTAGTTTGAGTTCTTTTGTCAAAGACTTGAAAGATATCAGCTTGAATTGCCACATTGTTATCTATCATGTTGTGTTCTGGTCCAGAGAAATGTTTGTACAAAAGGGTGTCCAGCTCTTTCCTGATTGTGGTGCCTCTTGCTCAACCCCTTAACCCCCGAGGGTGGTTTGCAGGTTAATCACCGGGCCAATTTTTACAATTCTGACCACTGTCCCTTTATGAGATCATAACTCTGGAACGCTTCCATGGGTCCCAGTGATTCTGACATTTTTATCTCGTGACCATTATTGTACTTCATGATAGTGGTAAAATTTCTGGATATAACTTGCATTTATTTGTGAAAAAAATTGAAATTTGGCGAAAATTTTGAAAATTTTGCAGTTTTCCAACTTTGAATATTCATGCCCTTAAATCACAGAGATATGTTACAAAAAATACTTAATAAATAACATTTCTCACATGTCTACTTTATATCAGTACAATTTTGGAACCAAAATTTTTTTTTGTTAGGAAGTTATAAGGGTTAAAAGTTAACAGCGATTTCTCATTATTACAATACCACTTTTTCTGGGGACCACATCACACTTGAAGTCACCCTTCAAGGTGCTCAAAACCACATTCAAAAAGTTTATTTAAACCCCTTTATTGCTTCACAGGAATTTTTTGGAAAGTTTAAAAAAATGAACTTAACTTTTTTTTTACAAAAAAAGTTTTTCAGGTCAAATTTTTTTATTTTAACCAAGGGGAACAGGGGAAATTGGACCCCCCAAATTGGTACAAATTTTTCCCCGAGTAGCTGATACCCAAAATTATGCAGTAAACCCCTGTTTGGGTGCATGGCAAGCTCGGAAGGGGAAAGGGCACTGTTTGAATTTTTAATGCAAAAAGCTGGAAAAGAGATTGGGCGCCATGTTTCTTTTGGGGAGCCTCGATGTGCTTAAAAAAGTGGAAACCCCACACAAATGACACCATTTTGAAACTAACCCCCTAAGGAACTTATCTAGAGGTGGTGAGCACTTTTAACCCCCCAATGCATCACAGAAGTTTAAAACGTACAAGAAAAAATAAAAAATCATATTTTTTTTTACAAAAAGCTCTTCCCCCCCAATATTTTTTTTCACAAGAAAAAAGGGGAAAAATTGACCAAAAAGTTTTTTGTCCAATTTGTCCTGAGTGCGCCGTCCCATAATGGGTTAAGCGCACAGCAGAGCTTGAAGGGAAAGAGCACCGTTTGTTTTTTTTTAACGCTGAATTTGGTGGAATTGAGATTAAACACCCGTACTTTGGAGAGCCCTATTGCCTAAACAGGAAAACCCCCCCCCAATTTTTAAACCCCCAACCCCAACCCCCCCCACACCCCCAAACCCCCCGCCATAAACCCTAAACCACAAAACCCAATCCAAATACACGCCTAACCCTAACCCAACCCTAACCCTAACCCAAAACCCAATCCACACAATCCAAAAACCCAACCCTAACTTTACACCAACCCAACCCCAAACTTTAGCCCCACCCAAAATTTTGCCCAACCCAATCCTAAACCCCAAGGGAAAATGGAAAAAATGCTTTATTTTTTTATTTTCCCTAAAAATATGTTACTTTTTTAGTTTTTTTTTTTTTTACATAAAGAAAAAGTATTTTTTGGGGAAATATTTATTTATTTATTTTTTTTATTTTGGAATTTTTTTTAAAAAATTTTTTTCACATTTTCCATTTAAAGGGCACATTCACAAATATCTAGCTGTGGGGTTCATCAAAGCTTTTACACCAAAATCTGGCATAAAAGCTTTTAAAAATCACAGAATTTTTTTTCAACAACCAGTTTGAAGCAGCACTGTCAATATAGGTGGATCTTGGGAACTGGGGGGGAAAAGGACATTGCATGTCCCCCATATTCACAAAAGTGCGACGTATCTTTAGCCAAATATTAATTTATAATTTTTTGATGATTTTGTTTCTCACCCCTATCCTTATACTTTTTTTGTCATTTCATTAATTTACCCAAATTTTAAAATAGTCCTGTCTTCATTAACACCCTAAACCCAAAACATCGTAGTCCCCTCCTTCTTCGTCTAATGATAAATTACAAAAATTTTTTAAAAAGGCTTCTGGGGGTAAAATGCTGGGTCACCTATGAAATTACACCAAAAGGTCCTATTTCGGCTAAGATCCCGGGGCAGTGACTAGCGCTGAAAACA
>JARQOD010000001.1:148665921-148702895 GCA_033576555.1 Oophaga sylvatica
GGCATTCCAATCAGCCTTATTTGGTTTTGATACCTTTATACTCAGGATTCCTACTGCTGCTGCGATGTCTGGTCTTGTAACGGTCGCTAGATACAGTAGTTTTCCTATTGCTGTTCTGTATTCTTCATTGTTTGGTAGCATATTTTTTTCACTGTACATCTCTTTGAGATAATTAGTTTCCATTGGAGACTTTACTGCTTTTGCATCCTTTAGTCTAAATTTTTCTGTTATGTCTTGAATCATGTGATTTTGATTCAGTAGGAAACTTCCGTCTTCTTCTCTTTCTATTTATATTCCTAGGTACTGTTTTACATTTCCCAAATCTTTGATTTCAAAATTTTGTTTCAGGATTTTTAGAATGTTTTCTTTATCCCTTTCTTGTTTAAAACAAATCAAAATGTCATCTACATACAGTACAGACCAAAAGTTTGGACACACCTTTTCATTCAATGATTTTTCTGTATTTTCATGACTATGAAAATTGTAGAATCACACTGAAGGCATCAAAACTATGAATTAACACATGTGGAATTATACATTACACTTTACAAAAAAGTGTGAAACAACTGAAAATATGTCTTATATTCTAGGTTCTTCAAAGTAGCCACCTTTTGCTTTGATCGCTGCTTTGCACGAGAAAAGGTGAACGGATGGACTCTACATGCCTGGTTCCCACCGTGAAGCATGGAGGAGGTGGTGTGATGGTGTGGGGGTGCTTTGCTGGTGACAATGTTGGGGATTTATTCAAAATTGAAGCGGTGAGCGGTCCAGCTCACCCCAAACCATTTCGATTGGGTTCAGGTCTGGTGACTGTGGAGGCCAGGTCATCTGGCGTAGCACCCCAACACTCTCTTTCTTGGTCAAATAGCCCTTACACAGCCTGGAGGTGTGTTTGGGGTCATTGTCCTGTTGAAAAATAAATGATGGTCCAACTAAACGTAAACCGGATGGAATAGCATGCTGCTGCAAGATGCTGTGGTAGCCATGCTGGTTCAGTATGCCTTCAATTTTGAATAAATCCCCAACAGTGTCACCAGCAAAGCACCCCCACATCATCACACCACCTCCTCCATGCTTAACGGTGGGAACCAGGCATGTAGAGTCCATCCGTTCACCTTTTCTGTGTGCAAAGCAGTAATCAAAGCAAAAAGTGGCTACTTTGAAGAACCTAGAATATAAGACATATTTTCAGTTGTTTCACACTTTTTTGTAAAGTGTAATGTATAATTCCACATGTGTTAATTCATAGTTTTGATGCGTTCAGTGTGATTCTACAATTTTCATAGTCATGAAAATACAGAAAAATCATTGAATGAGAAGGTGTGTCCAAACTTTTGGTCTATACTGTATATGAGTACACAAATCCATCTATTACTCAGCCTTTTTGTGTACAAGCATGGATCAGCTTTGCTTCTTTGAAATTTTTCATTTGTTAGTACTTCCATGATTTTGTCATTCCACGCTTTAGCTGCTTGCTTTAAACCATATATGCTTTTCTGTAGTTTACAAACTTTGTTTGGATTTCTTTCATCTTTGAATCCTGAAGGTTGTTCCATGTAAATGTCTTCTGTTAAATATCCATTCAAAGAAGCTGTCTTTACATCCAGATGTCTTAGTTTCATCTTTTCCATTGCTGCAACTGTAAGTAAAGTTCTTATTGTAGTGTGTTTGACAACTGGAGCAAATGTTTCATCATAGTCTTCTCCATATTTTTGAGAATACCCTTTAGCTACGAACGAGTCTTGCTTGATATCTTTCAGGTGTGCCATCTGTTTGGTATTTTACTTTAAAAATCCATTTACATCCTATGGCTTTTCTTCCTTCTGGCCAATCTGTTAGTGTCCATGTATTTGAATCATGCATGGATTTAATTTCTGTTTCTGTTGCTTCTATCCAATTATTAGCTTCTTCTTCAGGAAGTTTAGATATGTCTTCCCAAGAGGAAGGCTCATAGATTTTTCTTATACTTGTCTTGTATGAGAGACATTTTTGTGGTTTTCCTTTGTTCTCTCTTATTGAACGTCTTGGTTCTGTGTCTGTTTGTAGTTGTGATTCTTCACTTTCAGTATTTTGTTCTTCATTAATTTCTGCTTCTTTCTCATCAGATATTTCTTCAGTTATTTTACTGTTGTTTTTCTCATCTTTTGTTTCAACTGAAATCATAAGGTCTTCATTTAAATCTTCAATGAATGTCACAGTTACTCACCGTAACTCTGTCTGTTTTGGGAGCTAAGATTCTATATCCTTTGCAGTTTTCACTATATTTAACGAATATTCCTTCCATGGATCTGTTTTGAAGTTAGGAACGTTTTTCTGTTGGAATGAATATAAAAACTTTACATCCAAAACTTTTAAATGATTGACACTTGGTTTCATACCTTGCCACAGTTCATATGGAGTTTTCTTCAGTTTTCTGGAAAAAAGTCGGTTCTGTAGATATGTAGCTGTCATTGCTGCCTCACCCCAATATTTCTCTGGTAGTTTAGAATCTGTCAGCATACATCTCATCATTTCTGTTAGAGTTCTGTTTTTCCTTTCTGCTACTTCATTTTGTTCAGGTGTGTATGGAACAGTTTTCTGATGTTCTATTCCATTTTGTCTTAAGTAGTCTTCTATTCTGTGACCTGTAAATTCACCTCCATTATCACTTCTGATGACAATTGGCTTCCTTTGAAATTTGTTACTTGATCTTGTTACATAGTCTACAAGTTTATCAAAAACTTCACTTTTGTTCTTAATTAAATATGTGACTGTGTATCTTGAGTAGTTGTCTATAAAAGTCAACATGTATCTATTGCCTCCTGATGTAGTCACTTTCATGAGTCCACATACGTCAGTATGCACCAAATCAAGTGGTCTTTCACTTTTCATCTCACTTTCTTTTGGAATAGATATCCTTGTAGCTTTGGATTTTATACAACATTCACATCTTATGGTAATTGAGCAATCTGATATCTTTAAATCTTTTTGTCAATTCTTTTCTCTGTAGTTCCCTTATACTGTCCGGGTGTCTATGTCCTAGATGTCTATGCCACATGTGAATACAGTTTTTGTGATCATGTGTACATACCTTCATCTGTTCCTTTGGTTTGTCAAAATGATATAATTGTTCATCTGCTTTGACTTTGGTTATCATCTTGTTTCCTGCAATAATTGCACACTCATTGTCTTTGAATTTTTCTGTAAGTCCTTTTGCTGTTAAACGTTTCACAGATAATAATCTGCCTTCCAGTTTTGGAACATACAACACATCCTGTACAAGTATCTTTGAATCTTGTCCGAACTTGTTTGAACAATTTAGCATACCTTGTCCGATACCTTCTGCGGTTATTTTGCTTCCATCTGCAAGATAAATGGCTTCTTTCTTATCTAAATAAAGATCAGTAAAGAAATTCTTGTCACTTGTCATATGACTCGTTGCTCCTGAATCAATAAACCAACCAAGTGATGATTTCTTGTCTGTTATTTTGATTGTGCCATTCCAATTATTCTCACACAAAACGGAAATTGTGTTTTTTACTTTCTGTGTATGCTTTTTATGTTGTAATTTTTGTTGTTCTGCTTTCCATATGGTACAGTCTTTCTTTAAATGACCTTTTTTTCTTACATCTGAAGCATTTTCTTGTCTCTTTATTATAGGGTTTTTTAAATTCTGTAGCTTTAAGAGCGTTTTCACTGTCCTTTTCAGTAGAAGAATCATTGCTTTGTTCTTTTCTTCTCTGATATTCATCTATTAGTCTTGTTTTCACAAAATCTAATGTAATGTCAGTTTCTGGTCTCGTCTCAAGAGCATTTATCAAGGCTGTATACGAATCTGGTAAACTGTACAACAATATAGCTGCTTTATGACTTTCTTTAATGTCTTCACCAATAGATCTTAGCTGTGATATCACTTCCATCATTGAGAATATGTGCTTCTGCATGTCGTCATTTGCACTCAATCTCATACTGTAAAGCTTTCTTAATAAAAATAATTTGTGATTCAAGCTAGGTCTTTCATACAATTTTCTTAATGCTTCCCACATTCCTTTCGCTGTGTCTTCATTTCTTATATGTATTAATTGAGCATCATCCACTAATAAGCTGATGGTGGCTCTCGCTTGTCTATTCTTTTTATCCCATGTCTGATTATCTTGATCTGGTCTTTCTGTAACAATTACTTCCCATAAATCATCCTTAGATAACAACATCTCTACTTTAAATTTCCATAACTGATAATTTTCACTATTCAGTTTAGCTACTGTGAATTTCAGTTCTGTGTTATTCATTATCTTTATATAGACTTAAGGCACTGTCACACTTAGCGATTGCACCAGCGATCACGACAACGACACGACCTGGTGAGATCGCTAGTGCGATCGCTATGTGATCGCTAGTTAGATTCCAAACACAACTCATCAGCGATCTGTATAACGACCTCTGCGGTCGTTGGGAAAACCTAGTCCCACCTGCGACGCTGGTGAAGTCGTTCATAAAGGGTGTCACACTCAGCGATTCAGGCTCACCAGCGGGACACCAACGACCAAAAAACGTCTCAGAACCTTCATGAGCGATCAGCGACATCGCAGCAGGGGCCACATCGCTGCTACATGTCACACACAGCTGCGTCGCTAACGAGATCGCTACTGCGTCATAAATCGGTGACGCATTAGCGATCTCGTTATCGATCTCGTTTAGTGTGACAGTACCTTAACTTGTTTAGAGAGTTGTACTGAAGATATTCTCTGTAATTATATCCAGCTCCTGGGGTCATGAATTCCTTTGTCACTCTGTATCTGGATTTATTTTCTTCTGTTTACAGAGCTTATCTGTGTACTCCGTTATCTGGGGTTATAAACCGCGATCCTTCTGCCTGGGCTGTCTGGGATGACTGGGATGACTGGGCCCATAACCTGTCGCAGAGTGCATCTTCTTATCATCGGCACTGTACTTACGCAAGCTTCAGACAGCAAGGTAACTTGAATAAACAGTATTTACTTCATACTGGATCAACATGAGATACAATTCAGTGTCACACAGTCCATGGAGAAAATGAAACAGGAAGCAAAAGTAAAACAACAAACAACAACAAGAGAGTTTCCCTCCCCACATTACAGCAAGCATATAACATTACACACTATCGCCATCTGCTGTCTGGTTAGTATAAAGTCCTCCTTTTACTTATAATAAGTCCCAATCTGTTGCATATGCCAACACCTCTCCTTGCCATCTCACTGCACTGGCTTTCGTCCTCCTGCCCAGCACCTTCACAAACAGTGTCCCAAGCCAGCAGCCGCGGACCTTGTCGGGGAACGTCCTCTGAGTTCCCTTGCTCCTATATGGCTGCCTTTTTGGCGAATAATTGTGAATGTGGCTGGGGCACCTACAGCTGCCCCTGCCTCCGGTTTGCTGGCTGAGTCTTGTAGTCCTCCACTAGTCTTTTGGGCCGGCTCCCCTACTGCGACCTTGTCACTCCACTTCTGGATACGGGCCCCACGGGTGACTTTATCACTCTCCGTGTCCCTAGTACCCCTTCTGTCCTCCTGGGAGCTTCCTTCAGACTACCCTCCCACTTCTCTCTGCAGCTTCTCTACTGCACTTCTCCATCTGGGGACAAGCTCCTCTCAGCTTGAGATCCCCTTCTCGACTCTTCACCCTGGTCTCACAGACCACTGCTTTGTCTTCTAAGTTCATCCCCTTTTCCTACCTCCTCCACCCACTCCCCCAACACCCTTTCCTAGCCAGCCTGAGATGAGGCCATCCTCCCTTAGGGTACGCCCAGGTGCTCTGACTGAACTGATATGTGTTGTGTGCGAGTGTTAGAGTCCTGGGTAGTGCTCCCTCTTTACCTGAGAGTGGGATACCACACCTCTGGATGAGGTGCAGTACCTCTGTGGCGACTGGACCCTAATTGGCGCCACATATGAATTAGAGGGTGCATTATCCTTTATGGAGGACTACGGGGATGTATTATACGTTATGGATGACTATAGGAGTGCATTATACTTTATGGAAGACTATAGGAATGCATTATAATACATGGATGGTTGTAGGCTGTGTAGTATATTATATGGAGGACTATGGGGTGCATTATACTTTATGGACGACTGTGGGGAGTGCATTATACTACATGAATGACTATGGACTGTGCAGTATATTATATGGAGGTCTATAGGATGCATTATTCTATATGGAGAACTATGGGGTGTGCATTATAATTCTATGTTGCCCCATGACATTTATGTACGCCCCTGGTGAGCTTAATGGTTTATTTTTTTCTATACATTCAAGAACAGCGGCAGAACGGGCTATATATACCAGGATGGGGGATATATATACCAGGATGGGGCCCAGTATAAGAGACATATACCAGAATTGGTGCTATATAAACCAGGTTCGGGCCAGGTTGAGGTACATATGTACCAGGATGGATAGTGCATATATATATAGAATGTTTTCCAAATTGGGGGACCTCAGTCCAAATCTGGCAACGGGGTACATCAGACCTCTCGTTACTCCACTGTGAGTAACTGCTGAGTTTATTTTCAAGGACCACAAATAAATGGATCTAACCAAAAATGTATATTACTTAAAAACCTTATATTACCTTCCCTCTACGTGGCATCTATCTGAAGCATCCTATCAGCCTTTATGTCTAAATAAATTAAAAACGCGGTGTGAATATAGCCTTGCAGTTTTCAATGAAATCTGAAAGGGTCCTTGGTAGATGTTTTAGTGGAAGCTTGTTGCATCAGGGAAATGGAGCTTCATTGTAATTTTTTTTTCAGAATTATAATATTAGTTATGTTCCCTGCACTATTCCAGGTGATTCACTCTCAGGACCCCCTGCACACATTACATAAATACAGTCATGGCCAAAAGTTTTGAGAATGACACAAATATTATATTTTCACATGATCTGCTGCCCTCTGGTTTTTATGTGTGTTTGACAGATGTTTTTATCACAGACAGAAATATAATAATTGCAAACATATGAGTAACAAAAGCTTATATTAACAGTTAGAATGAGTTAATGCAGCAAGTCAATATTTGTAGTGTTGACCCTTCTTCTTCAGGACCTCTGCAATTCTCCCTGGCATGCTCTCAATCAACTTCTGGACCAAATCCTGACTGATAGCAGTCCATTCTTGCACAATCAATGCTTTCATTTTGTCAGAATTTTTAGGTTTTTGTTTGTCCACTCGTCTCTTGATGATTGACCACAAGTTCTCAATGGGATTAAGATCTGGGGAGTTTCCAGGCCATGGACCCAAAATCTCTATGTTTTGTTCCCTGAGCCATTTAGTTATCACCTTTGCTTTATGGCAAGGTGCTCCATCATGCTGGAAAAGGCATTGTTGATCGCCAAACTGCTCTTGGAGGGTTGGGAGAAGTTGCTCTTGGAGGACATTCTGGTACCATTCTTTATTTATGACTGTGTTTTTAGGCAAGACTGTGAGAGAGCCGATTCCCTTGGCTGAGAAGCAACCCCACACATGAATGGTTTCAGGATGCTTAACAGTTGGCATGAGACAAGACTGGTGGTAGCGCTCACCTTGTCTTCTCCGAATGAGGCGTTTTCCTGATGTCCCAAACAATCGAAAAGGGGATTCATCAGAGAAAATAACTTTACCCCAGTCCTCAGCAGTTCACTGCCTGTACCTTTTGCAGAATATCAGTCTGTCCATGATGTTTTTTCTTGAGAGAAGTGGCTTCTTTGCTGCCCTCCTTGAGACCAGGCCTTTCTCCAAGAGTCTCCACCTCACAGTGCGTGCAGATGCACTCACACCTGCCTGCTGCCATTCCTGAGCAAGCTATGCACTGCTGGTTGCCCTATCCTGCAGCTGAAACACTTTTAAGAGACGGTCCTGGCGCTTGCTGGTCTTTCTTGGGCGCCCTGAAGCCTTTTTGGCAACAATGGAACCTCTCGTCTTGAAGTTCTTGATGATGCGATAGATTGTTGACTGAGGTGCAATCTTTCTAGCTGCGATACTCTTCCCTGTTAGGCCATTTTTGTGCATTGCAATGATGACTGCACGTGTTTCTTTAGAGATACCCATGGTTAACAGAAGAGAAACAATGATGCCAAGCACCAGCCTCCTTTTAAAGTGTCCAGTGGTGTCATTCTTACTTAATCATGACAGATTGATCTCCAGCCATGTCCTCATCAACACCCACACCTGTGTTAATGGAGCAATCACTGAAAACAGGTTAGCTGGTCCTTTTAAGGCAGGGCTGCAATGATGTTGAAATGTGTTTTGGGGGATAAAGTTCATTTTCTAGCCAAATATTGACTTTGCAAGTAATTGTTGTTAAGCTGATCACTCTTTATAACATTCTGGAGTATATGCAAATTGCCATTAGTAAAAGTGAAGCAGTAGACTTTGTAAAAATTAATATTTGTGTCATTCTCAAAACTTTTGGCCATGACTGTACATAAAATGTATGACTTTGATCCTCACCAATATATCGGTCTTGACCGATGAGCATGAAGAAAGTTGAGTTTCACATATGAAAAAAACAAATAGGCCCTGACGCGAGAAAGCCCCGGGCCTAGAGTGGCCATAGTTTTTATACTTCTTAAGACAGGATTCATTTAAACAAAGACAAATGATTTTGGTTGAAGCCTTTCCTATATCCATGACATGAAGCCCATCACTCAACTTCACATGGAAAGGCTGCACAGGCACGATCACATCAGGCCATATTTCATATATAATGGGATGAATTAATCTTCGTGGCACTCACTCAGTTGCTGCTGCGGCTAGTGATGATCTAGATGATTAGTGATGTTTTCAAATGGTGTCTTTTTTGAAAGGTGACTAAATGAAAGGGTTAAAATGGAACATCCAGCACTCAGTACAGATTTGCAAAAAGAGCTGTTTGCAGACAAGATAACACTGTGACATTTCCTTATTTGCACAGATTTGCACAAATTGAGTATAAGTACATTTGCATGACATGTTAAAGGGATAGGCCACTCTTTACCCTTTATGGTTCTAGAACTGGAAGTACATAAAACAGGCATTTAGTCAATATACTTGATATTAATATAATAAACCATTTATCTTCAAAATTTCCCAGCAATTTATGCACCGAGGAGCGATATGGACTCTGATTCTTGCATAAAATTGCATCTATAGTAGATCATGTGACCGCATCATCCATGAAGAGATGTGAGGGCATGAGTGTGAAAGATCTTCTATATTGGCGCTAGCGTCCTGCGCGTGCCCGTTTCTCACTAAACAGGCTCAGTCTCACTTTACCTATAGCCACAGCCATGTTGCCTTGCTGTCATTAGCGAGATTGGCTCTCTCCATGAAGTAAAGAAAATATTTGCTCTAATAAAGAAAATGTTGATTGTGAAAAAGGAAGATTAATAACAAAGTAATTCTAAAAAGATCATCACTGATTACTTGTGGTTAGTAAAAACCATTATCAGACAATTAGTAAATGTAAACTC
The DNA here is from genome assembly GCA_033576555.1 of Oophaga sylvatica. NCBI lineage: Eukaryota > Metazoa > Chordata > Amphibia > Anura > Dendrobatidae > Oophaga > Oophaga sylvatica. Next base: position 148,675,364 of record JARQOD010000001.1, read on the forward strand.
TTGTTTGTCATGTGAAATGATTTTTAACCCCTTAGTGACAGAGCCAATTTGCAGCTTAATGACCGGGCCAATTTTTACAATTCTGACCACTGTCCCTTTATGAGGCTATAACTTTGGAACGCTTTAACGAATCCAGCTGATTCTGAGAATGTTTTTTCGTGACATATTGTACTTCATGTTAGTGGTAAAAAATTTTTATATGACTTGCGTTTAGTTATGAAATAAGCGGAAATATGGCGAAAATTTTGGAAATTTAGCAATTTTCAAACTTTAAATTTTTATGCGCTTAAATCAGAGAGATATGTCACACAAATTTCTTAATAAATAACATTTCCCACATGTCTACTTTACATCAGCACAATTTTGGGGCAAAATATTTTTTTTGTTACGAAGTTATAAGGGTTAAAATTTGACCAGCGATTTCTTATTTTTACAACACCATTTTTTTTAGGGACCACATCACATTTGAAGTCACTTTGAGGGGTCTATATGATAGAAAATACCCAAAAATGACACCATTCTAAAAACTGCACCCCTCAAGCTGCTCAAAACCACATTCAAGAAGTTTATTAACCCTTTACGTGCTTCACAGGAACTGAAGCAATGTGGAAGGAAAAAATTAACATTTAACTTTTTTTGCAAAAACTTTAATTCGGAACCAATTTTTTTTAATTTCACAAGTGTTAAAAGAAAAAATGAACCACAAAATTTGTTGTGCAATTTCTCCTAAATGCGCCGATACCCCATATGTGGGCACACGGCAGAGGTCGCAAGGGAAGGAGCGCCGTTTGACTTTTTCAACGCAGAATTGGCTGGACGCCATGTCGCGTTTAGAGAGCCCCTGATGTGCCTAAACAGTGGAAACCCCCAATAAGTGACCCCATTTAGGAATCTACACCCCTTAAGGAACTTATCTAGATGTGTGGTGAGCACTTTGAACCTCCAAGTGCTGCACAGAAGTTTATAACGTAGAGCAGTGAAAATAAAAAAATCACATTTTTTCCACAAAAACGATCTTTTCTCCCCAATTTTTATTTTCCCAAGGGTAACAAGACTCCAAAAGTTTTTTTGCAATTTGTCCTGAGCATGCTGATACCCCATATATGGGGGTAAACCACTGTTTGGGTGCATGGCAGAGCTTGGAAGGGAAGGAGCGCCGTTTGACTTTTTCAACGCAGAATTGGCTGGACGCCATGTCGCGCTTGTAGAGGCCATGATGTGTCTAAACAGTGGAAACCCCCCACAAGTGACACCATTTTGGAAACTAGACCCCTTAAGGAACTTATCTAGATGTGTGGTGAGCACTTTGAACCTCCAAGTGCTTCACAGAAGTTTATAACGTAGAGCCCTGAAAATAAAAAATCATTTTTTTTCCTCAAAAATGATTCTTTAGCCCGCTTTTTTTTATTTTCCCAAGGGTAACAGGAGAAATTGGACCCCAAAAATTGTTTTGCAATTTTTTCTGAGTACGCTGATACCCCATATGTGGGGTGGAACCACTGTTTGGGCGCATGGGAGAGCTTGGAAGGGAAGGAGCGCCATTTTATAATGCAGACTTTGATGGAATGTTCTGCGGGCATCATGTTGTGTTTGCAGAGCCCTTGATGTGCCTAAACAGTAGAAACCCCCTGCAAGTGACACCATTTTGGAAACTAGACCCCCCAAGGAGCTTATTTAGATGTGTGGTTGAGCACTTTGAACTCCCAAGTGCTTCACAGAAATTTATAAACGCAGAGCCGTGAAAATAAAAAAATCATTTTTTTCCTCAAAAATGATTTTTTTAGCCAGCTATTTTTTATTTTTCCAAGGGTAACAGGAGAAATTAGAACCCCAGAATTGGTGTGCAATTTGTCCTAAGTACGCTGATACCCCATATGTTGGGGTAAACCACTGTTTGGGCACACGGCAGGGCTCGGAAGGGAGGGAGCGCCATTTGACTTTTTGAACTCCACGTCGAGTTTGGAGACCCCTGATGTGCCTAAATAGTGGAAACCCCTCAATTCTAGCTCCAACCCTAACCCCAACACACCCCTAACCCTAATCCCAACCCTAACCCCAACCCTAATTGTAACCCTAACCCTAATTGTAACCCTAACCCTAATAGTAACCCTAACCCTAATTGTAACCCTAACCCTAATTTCAACCCTAACCCTAATTATAACCCTAACCCTAAGGCTAGGTTTATATTGCGTTTTACCAGCCCGTTCAACACATAGCGTTGTCGGGCTGGTAACGGTATAGCATAACGTTATGCTATACCCGCTAGAGCAGATGAATCGGCAGATGATTCATCTGCGCTAGCGGTGACGGAGCCCAGACGCTGCAGCCCGCGTCCGAGGCTCCGTCACTGAATGACGGCACGTCGCGAACGCATGCCGCTTTACGGCATGCATCGCGATGCGCTCTCAAATTGGGGTGAATGGCAGCGTTAACGGACTGCGTTACACCGCGTTATATCGTAGTGTAACGCAGTCCGTCTAATGGACTGCCATGACGCAGTATGAACCCAGCCTAACCCTAACCCTAACCCTAATGCTAACCCTAACTGTAACCCTAACCCTAACCATTAATGGAAAAATAAAAATAAATAAAATTTCTTTATTTTATTATATGTCCCTAACAAAGGGAGTGATAAAGGAGGGGTTTATGTACTGTTTTTTTTTATTTTGATCACTGTGATAGTTTATCACAGTGATCAAAATGTACTTTCAGAGAATGAATGGAATCATTCATTGTTTGAATCTGCCGCCAGGCAGAGTCGGCGGGCGCACTGCGCATGCGCCCGCCATTTTTTTTACAGGATGAAGAGGATGGAGGATCTGAGGACAGGGGGCGCTGCAGGAGCACAGAGGGGCCATGGGGAACACCTTCAGGTACCGGGGGGGGGATCTGGGGTCCTGGGGACCCTATTTCTCTCCCCTCTGATGTGCGATCACATCAGAGGGGAGAGAAATTACAGGTAGGATCGCGTCTTTTTTTTTCTTTTGCGATCGCCGTTATAGGGTTAATAACGGCGATCGCAAAAGCGGGGAGACTGGGGGGGCCCTAATTATGTTCTCTGGGGTCTCGGCTACCCCTGGTAGCCAAGACCCCGGAGAAAATCCGGTTTGGCAGGCGCACTACGCACTGCGCATGCGCCCACCATTTTCTTTACCGGAAAAAGACGCTGGCGACTGCAGGAGACGTGGGAGGCCTGGGGGTACACCGGGAGGTACGGGGGGCTGATCGGGGGTCCCGGGGACCCCATTTCTCTCCCCTCTGATGTGCGATCACATCAGAGGAGAGAGAAATTAAAGGGAAAAATCGCTTTTTTTGCGATCGCCGTTATAGGGTTAATAACGGCGATTGTAAAAGCGGGGTCGGTATAAACTGACCCGAACCATGTTCTCTGGGGTCTCGGCTACCCCGGTAGCCGAGACCCTGGAGAAAATCCGACTCTGGGGGGCGCTATAGGCTTTTTCCACAGCGCCGTTAATTACGAATGGTCTAAAATTCAATGTATTCAAATAAAATAGCCATAAACCACATTTTGGGGCAGCGCTGGGGGGCTCACTTTATCTGCCCTCATCATGGGAAGCGACACTACTTGTAACTCACTTTTTCTGTTTCACCTTTTTAGCTGTGTAAAATATAAAAACTAAAGGAGATGTCATAATAAATTGATACATACCTTCAGTTAGCATATTATACTTTTTTTCTCAAGAGAGAAAAAAACTTTAGAATTCAAATACTGTAACAATACGAATTTTGAATTCTAACAGAAGCCTGTCCTAGAATATTAATATTACAGGTGCCTGTGAGCATGTGCGGTAGGAAGTTCTGCTGCTGTGACAAGGAAATAGCTAGAGAGTAAGTCATATAGGTTGTCTCCAGGTCACAGCCAGGGCCGCCAATAGGGCATTACTGCCCTTACTGGGGTATGGGGCCCGGTGAGGAGGGGGTCCCGGACTAGGCCCCCCGCTACTCACTGGGCCCCAGGGGCAGAATCCTGCCTTTTCAGTAACTGAACATGCTTCCTCCATCCCACACAGCTATAGTTAAAAGCCTCCAACCAAGCCAGCAGCTGACATCGGCGCGCGTATGACATCATTGTTATGTGCTGGCAAGTCCGCGCCTCAAATGGATGGGAGAGACTAAGGCACTGGACGGCGACCAGGCAAGAGGGCAGGATGGAGGAGGCAGAATCATGGAGCAGGATGGAGGAGGCAGAAACATACGCACAATGATGGTAATATCTGTCCTACAGTGGGTCGGTGGTCACAAAAATGAAACAAAGCTAATATTATCATTATTATTTATTCGGATGTAAGGTGTTAAGGGTCCAAATCAAATTGGAATCAAGCTGGGCCATTCTCTGCAATATCTTCCCTCCATGGATGTTAATATCAATGGAATAGATGCCCCTAACACTGAGGAGGGTAGCAGCGCCGTGATGACGTGTCCAAAAATGATGTGGTATGTTTTTAAGCATGGATGTGTCGGTGTGATCAGAGGCGGCTGTTATACCCAATACATGTTTTCTAAAGCATACTTTAAATGGGTGGGTTGTCAAACCAATATACCATAGATAAGTCCACAAGGACACGTGGCAAAATAAATTCCATTTCTAGTGGTACCTGTAATAAAATTCTTAATTTTATAATTTCTAGACTTATTAACGTCGAAAAATGCATCGCATCGATCGATATTGGGGAATGCCACACACCGACTACACAGAACACATCCACACCTGTCTGCATGGGCATCCAAGAATGTGGTCGTGGGCTCACCAACATAGTGGCAACGTACAAGAAAGTTGCTGCTCATCACTTTGGGGCTGCTGGCACAGCTCATCAGACAGGGGACTATATGGGTAAGAGCAGGGCTACTATCAGGGCATTACTGCCCTTACTGGCATATGGGGCCCGGTGAGCAGAGGGGGGCCCAGTCCTTGGACGCACGTCCAGTTTAAAATCTATTGCCGTGCCGCCAGCCAATCACCGGCCGTCTGTTGACGTCAGCAGCACTGCGCCGGCGTATGACGTCATTAGTATGTGCCCGAAAGTCTGTGCTTCACATACACTGAAGAGACTACACCACATGACCAGGGCCAGATAAGTAGAAAGTGTTTTTGGTTTTTTTTTTACTTTTACTGAAAGCAGCAAGCCACAATATAGGGACACATAGGGCAGGATGGAGACAGATGAGGCAGGATGAAGACAGATGGGGAAGCCATAACATCATGGGACACATGTGGCAGGATGTAGATATTGTGCAGGATGGAGAAAGATGAGGGAGCATCATGGGACACATTGGGCACATTCATGTGACAGGAGCATGGGACATATGGGGCAGAATCATGGGAAAGATGGGGCAGGTTCATGGGACAGGTTCATGGGACACATGGGGCAGTGGGACAGGATCATAGGACAGATGGGGCAAGATAGAGACGAGGAGATGAGGGCGCATCATGGAGCAGGTTCATGGGACACATGGGGCTGGAAGGAGACAAATGAGACAGGATCATGGGACAGATGGGGCAGGATCGTGGTACTCATGGTGCAAGATCATGGGTCAAAAAGGAGACGTCAGATGGGGCAGGATGGGACATCACATGGGGCAGAATGGAGACACATGGGACCAGGATGGGAGAACATATGGCTGGAGCCAGGAATGAGACAGGATGGGGGATATTACTACTGCAGTGATGTATTTTATTTTTGTGGATACCGTTTTCATGGGGAGTGGTCCTGTTACTGTGTAGGGCGGCATTCAATCACCTTTTTTCTTCATCTGATGTAATGTAGAAATTGGAAAAAAATTAAGTAATGAGGAGTCCTGGCTGGAAGAAGTGATGGTGGTCTAAGCTGGATGAAGAAAAGCGAAGATAAAGGACTTCAACTACAGACGTCACTGGTGAGTCATTGTGTTAAATATACCCTATATAGTATATACAGAGCTCCTTTATGTAATGTCACTGGTGATCCCTGTATTACCTATACATTATATACAGAGCTCCTGTGTGTAATGTCACTGGTGATCACTGTATTACCTGAACACTATATACAGAGCTCCTGTGTATAATGTCACTGGTTATCCTTGTATTACCTGTACACTATACACTATATACAGAGCTTCTGTGTGCAATGTCACTGCTGACCCCTGTATTACCTGTAAACTATACACTATATACAGAGCTTTTGTGAATAATGTCACTGGTGAACCCTGTATTACCTGTACACTATACACTATATACAAAGCTCCTGTCTATAATACATAGTAACATAGTTAGCAAGGCCGAAAAGACATTTGTCCATCCAGTTCAGCCTGTTGTGAATGTGTTAGAAATGAATTCTGAGCAGAAGCTCCCTCTGGTGGTTGCAGACAGTGCTGAACCATTCAATGAGGATTGGCAATCAGGAATTACAGACTGGCTGGATATAAGGGAGGTTCCCTCCCATCATGGTTGCCGGTGATCAATTGTTCTTGTCTCAACGTTGTTTCCTGGTTCACTTGGAAGCTTGCTGAGTCTTGCCTCTTCTCCTGCTCTCAGATAAGATATTTTCTGTTTTTTGTTTTTGTGCTTACCATTTGCATATTTCTCTGCATTTCTGTGAGGTTAGCCAGGTTTCCCCCCCGGGGGGCTTGGGCTCCTCTCAGTTCCTCTGGAGCCACTGTTATTTGTTCATTTGCCTTTTCCAGTTTTTTCAGTGGCTGCGGCTTTGTTTTGTTACACCAGAGAACTAATTTAGGTGGTAGAGGTCGTGTGATCTCAGGTGTTTTTGCAATTAGTAGTGTTGGCTTTTTTTTAGGGTTTTTTTGGATTGCAGTAAGTATCCTTCCTATCCGTTTCTGTCTAGGCAGATTGGGCCCCAACGTTTTCTCATACTATTTTCTCTCTGTGTCTGTATTTCCTCTTGTCTAACCGCCATTACATGTTTGGGGGCTTCCTATGTTCTTTGGGGATCTGCTCCGGGGCAGATAGCTTTCCTCTTTCTATCTTTAGGTGTAGTTAACCTCTCAGGCTGTGACGAGGCGTCTAGGACCAACATAGGTACGCTCCACGGCTGCCTTTAGTTGTGGTGGTTAGTCAGGGTACTGCAATCCAGTAGATTCCAACCTCTCTGGTGTATTGCCGTTTTTGCCTGCTCTCCTCAGCTACCAAAACATAACAGTATCACCAGCCAAACTGAAAATTATATGGTACTCACAGAAGGGAAAAATAGTAAAAAGGAAAAAAAAAAGGGGAGTTGTCAGAATTTTTATTTCTTTTTTCTCTGTTTGTTGCATTTTTTCCCTCTTTTTCTCTGGGTGCTGAGGAGGAATTTTTTTTTCTCTCTCAATGGAGTTTGCACAGTTGTCTGGCCGTGTGGATCAGCTTGCCACTGAAGTTCGGAGTATTGCTACCTATCTTGCAGGGTTGCCGGTTGTGGAGCCTAGGATCCCCATGCCGGATTTGTTTTTGGGGGATCGAGCTAAATTTCTGAATTTCAAAAATAACTGTAGGTTGTTTTTTGCCTTAAAACCTAAGTCCTCAGGGAACGCAGCACAGCAGGTTCAAATTGTCATCTCTCTCCTGCGCGGCGATCCTCAGGATTGGGCTTTTTCCCTGACACCTGGGGACCCTGTTTTGAGTAATGTTGATGCATTTTTTCTGGCTCTGGGGTTATTGTACGATGAACCTAATGTCACTGATCAAGCTGAAAAAACCTTGTTGGCATTAAATCAGGGGCTTGAGGACGCTGAGTTGTACTGTCAGAAATTCCGAAAGTGGGCAGTCCTGACCAAATGGAATGATGATGCTTTGGCAGCCCTTTTTCGGAAGGGTCTGTCAGAGAATGTAAAAAATGTTATGGTGGGTTTCCCTGCTCCCTCTGGTCTCAATGATTCTATGTCATTAGCGATTCAAATTGACAGACGTTTGCGTGAGCGTAGAGGTATGCGTGGAATAGTGTTGCCTTGTGAACCAGCTTCTGAACCCATGCAGTGTGATAGAGTGGCATCTGGGGCACAGCGTCATGAGTTTCAAAAACGCAATGGGTTATGTTTCTACTGTGGTGATGCCTCTCATGCTATTTCAGTCTGCCCTAAGCGGGGAAGACGTTTTGCACGCTCAGTTGTCTTGGGTAGTGTTCAGACTAAATTTCTGTTGACTGTTACCCTGATTTGCTCCCTGTCCACATTTTCTGCTCAGGCTTTTGTTGATTCAGGAGCAGCTATTAACCTGATGGATTTTGATTTTGCTAAACGTTGTGGGTTTCTCTTGATACCCCTACGGAAGTCTATTCCCCTACTGGGGATTGATTCTACCCCTTTTGCTGAGAATAAACCCCAGTTCTCTACTCAGGTGATAATGAGGGTTGAACCTGATCATCAGGAGAGTTGCAAATTTTTGGTGCTGTATAATCTGCATGACATTATTGTACTAGGTTTCCCTTGGTTACAGTCTCATAATCCTGTTTTGGATTGGAAATCTGTGTCTGTAACCAGTTGGGGCTGCCAATGTGTTAAAGGCCAACACTCCTGTTTTTTCTGCCTCTCCCCAGGCTCAGGATGTTCCTGACTTTTGACTGATTTTTTTCTGATGTGTTTAGCGAAAGTAAATCTGCATCCTTGCCTCCCCATAGGAGCTATGACTGCGCTATTGAATTAGTGCCTGGTAGTAAATTGCCTAAAGGTCGCCTTTTTAACTTGTCTGTACCTGAACATGACGCTATGCGGTCTTATATCAAGGAGTCATTGGAGAAGGGTCATATCAGACCATCCTCTTCACCCTTGGGTGCCGGTTTTTTCTTTGTGGCCAAAAAGGATGGTTCATTAAGGCTGTGTATTGATTATCGTCTCTTGAACAATATCACTGTGAAATATCAATATCCGTTACCCTTGATTTCTGACCTGTTTTCCAGGGTGAAAAGTGCTACTTGGTTTACCAAGCTTGACCTCAGGGGGGCGTATAACCTTATTCGCATTAAGCACGGGGATGAATGGAAGACGGCATTTAATACCCCAGAGGGGCATTTTGAGTACCTAGTGATGCCCTTTGGGCTCACTAATGCTCCTTCCGTCTTCCAGTCCTACATGAATGACATTTTCAGGGATTTTGTGGATAAATTTCTGATTGTTTATTTGGATGATATCTTGATTTTTTCCAATGACTGGGACTCTCATGTGAAACATGTTCGGACTGTGTTCCAGATTTTGAGAGAGAATGCTCTGTATGTGAAGGGATCAAAGTGTCTTTTTGGCGTACAGAGGATCTCATTTCTGGGATTCATTTTGTCCCCATCTGTTATTGAAATGGACCCGGTCAAGGTTCAGGCCATCTGTGATTGGGTCCAACCTACTTCATTAAAGGCTCTTCAGAGATTCTTGGGTTTTGCCAATTTTTATCGTAAATTTATTGGTAATTTCTCTGTTACTGTTAAACCATTGACTGATTTGACCAAAAAGGGTTCTGATGTGGTGAATTGGCCTCCTGAGGCAGTCTCTGCGTTTCAGGAACTTGAGCAGAGATTCACTTCTGCTCCTGTTCTACGGCAGCCTGATGTTTCTCTGCCGTTTCAGGTGGAGGTTGATGCCTCTGAAATTGGGGCAGGTGCCGTTTGTCCCAAAGAGATCCTGAGACCTCTAAAAGTAACCCTTGTGCCTTTATCTCTCGAAAATTTTCTCCAACTGAACGTAATTATGACGTGGGTAATCGGGAGTTATTGGCCATGAAGTGGGCTTTTGAAGAGTGGAGACATTGGCTGGAAGGAGCCAAACATCAGGTGGTGGTCCTCACGGACCATAAGAATCTGGTTTATCTGGAATCAGCCAAGTGACTTAATCCTAGACAGGCCAGGTGGGCCTTGTTTTTCACACGTTTTAATTTTGTGGTTTCCTTTCTTCCTGGCACTAAGAATGTTAAGGCGGATGCCCTCTCGAGGAGTTTCCTTGCGGACTCTCCTGTGTTATCTGATCCTGCTGTTATTTTGAAAGAGGGTGTAGTTCTTTCCGCCATCTCGCCCAATTTGAGACTGGCTCTGGAAGGGTGTCAGGAGGATAAACCCGAGCGCTGCCCTATTGGGAAATTGTTTGTCCCAGACCGGTGGAAAAAGAGTGTGATGTCTGAGATTCATTGTTCCGCGTTGGTCGGTCATCCCGGAATTTTTGGTACCAAAGACTTGGTTAGTCGGTCCTTTTGGTGGCCTACTTTGTCTCGTGACGTCAGGGAATTTGTGCAGTCCTGCGGGACTTGCTCTCGCTCCAAGCCTTGCTCTCGCTCTAGTGGTTTGTTGATGCCATTGCCTGTACCCAAGAGACCATGGACCCATATCTCTATGGATTTTATTTCCGACCTCCCTGTTTCTCAGAGAATGACCGTTATCTGGGTGATTTGTGATAGGTTTTCCAAAATGATTCATCTTGTGCCATTACCTAAGTTGCCTTCCTCCTCCAGCACGTGGTTCGGTTACACGGCATTCCTGAGAACATTGTGTCTGACAGAGGAGTCCAGTTTGTTTCCAGATTTTGGAGGACTTTTTGTTCTAAACTTGGTGTTCAATTGTCTTTCTCCTCGGCTTTTTATCCTCAGACCAATGGACAAACTGAGAGAACAAACCAGACATTGGAGACTTATCTGAGATGCTTTGTGTCTGCTGATCAAGATGACTGGGTCTCTTTTTTGCCTTTGGCTGAGTTTGCTCTTAATAATAGGGCTAGCTCTGCCACTTTGATGTCTCCATTTTTCTGCAATTTTGGGTTTCACCCTCGATTTTCTTCGGGACAGACGGAGGCTTCTGTCTGTCCGGGTGTTGACTCTATTGTGGAGCGTATGCAGCAGATTTGGGACCAGGTAGTGGAGAGGTTGTCCCTCTCTCAGGAGAGGGCCCAGCGGTTTGCCAACCGGCATAGGACTGATGGTCCTCGGTTTGAAGTGGGGGACTTGGTCTGGTTGTCCTCAAGAAATATCCCTATGAGAGTTGCATCTCCTAAGTTTAAGCCTAGGTTCATTGGACCTTATAAGATCATGGAGATTCTTAATCCTGTTTCCTTTCGTTTACTTCTTCCAGGGACATTTAAGATCCATAACGTGTTCCACAAGTCCTTATTGAAGAGGTTTGTCGAGCCAGTGGTTCCTATGGCTGCGCCTCCTGACCCTGTTTTGGTTGAGGGCAATCTGGAGTATGTGGTTGAGAAAATATTGGATTCTCGTTTTTCTAGACGGAAACTCCAGTATTTGGTTAAGTGGAGAGGTTATGGTCAGGAGGACAATTCTTGGGTGTTTGCTTCGGACATCCATGCTAGGAGACTGATCCGTGCGTATCACAGAGCTCATCCTGACCCACCTGGTTGCACAAATGAGGGTTCGGTGACCCCTCCTCAAGGGGGGGGTACTGTTGTGAATGTGTTAGAAATGAATTCTGAGCAGAAGCTCCCTCTGGTGGTTGCAGACAGTGCTGAACCATTCAATGAGGATTGGCAATCAGGAATTACAGACTGGCTGGATATAAGGGAGGTTCCCTCCCATCATGGTTGCCGGTGATCAATTGTTCTTGTCTCAACGTTGTTTCCTGGTTCACTTGGAAGCTTGCTGAGTCTTGCCTCTTCTCCTGCTCTCAGATAAGATATTTTCTGTTTTTTGTTTTTGTGCTTACCATTTGCATATTTCTCTGCATTTCTGTGAGGCTAGCCAGGTTTCCCCCCCGGGGGGCTTGGGCTCCTCTCAGTTCCTCTGGAGCCACTGTTATTTGTTCATTTGCCTTTTCCAGTTTTTTCAGTGGCTGCGGCTTTGTTTTGTTACACCAGAGAACTAATTTAGGTGGTAGAGGTCGTGTGATCTCAGTGTTTTTGCAATTAGTAGCGTTGGCTTTTTTTAGGGTTTTTTGGATTGCAGTAAGTATCCTTCCTATCTGTTTCTGTCTAGGCAGGTTGGGCCCCAACGTTTGCTCATACTATTTTCTGTCTGTGTCTGTATTTCCTCTTGTGTAACCGCCATTACATGTTTGGGGGCTTCCTATGTTCTTTGGGATCTGCTCCGGGGCAGATAGCTTTCCTCTTTCTATCTTTAGGTGTAGTTAACCTCTCAGGCTGTGACGAGTCGTCTAGGACCAAACGTAGGTATGCTCCCGAGGCTGATCCCCAGATCAACGTATTTCTAAAATAACCTAAACAACTGTAAGATACAATATTGTTACGCTCCAGGAAGACATCCAGGCCTCTCTTGAACCCCTCGACTGAGTTTGCCATCACTACCTCCTCAGTCAAGGAATTCCAGATTCTCACTGCCCTAATGGTAAAGAATCCTCTTCTATGTTGGTGTAAAAACCTTCTCTACAGACGCAGAGAATGCCCCTTGTGACCGTCACCTTCCTTGGTATAAACAGATCCTCGGAGAGATATCTGTATTGTCCCCTTATTTACTTATACATAGTTATTAGATCGCCCCTCAGTCGTCTTTTTTCTAGACTAAATAATCCTAATTTTGCTAATCTTTCTGGGTATTGTAGTTCCCCCATCCGCTTTATTAATTTTGTTGCCCTCCTTTGTACTCGCTCTAGTTCCATTATATCCTTCCTGAGCACCGGTGCCCAAAACTGTACACAGTACTCTATGTGCGGTCTAACCTGGGATTTGTACAGAGGCAGTATAATGCTCTCATCATGTGTATCCAGACCTCTTTTAATGCACCCATTCATCCTGTTTGCCTTGGCAGCCGCTGCCTGGCACTGGCTGCTCCAGGTAAGTTTATCATTAACTAGGATCCCCAAGTAATTCTCCATGCCAGATTTACCCAGTGGTTTACCGTTCAGTGTGTAATGGTGATATTAATTCCTTCTTCCCATGTGTATAACCTTACATAATGTCACATAATTTCACTGCTGATCCATGTATTATATCCAATGAAAAAAGTTATGCTGGGTCTTTGAATTAAAAATATCTTTGTCTTTATTGAAAAATCATTAAAAGATCACATCAGGATAGTCAGTAACTGGTTGACGCGTTTCGGCAAAAGCCTTACTCGTAACGAGTAAGGCTTTTGCTGAAATGCATCAAACAGTTACTGACTACCCTGATGTGATCTTTTAATGATTTTTCAATAAAGACAAGGATATTTTTAATTCAGGGAACCAGCATAACTTTTTTCATTGGATATATTTATGCACCCAGCCGACGGGTGGCTGTGTTCATTACTTGCATGGACAGGTCAGGTCAGAGGATTTTCTGGTGAACAACATATTCTTTATTGACTTTTTGATCCATGTATTAATGAACAGTTTTGTAGTATTCAGTTACTATGTGGTGGTAATATGTGGTCTGGTCATGGTGTGGCGGTATTTGTTCCTTGTATGTGGTATTATTCAGTCACTATGTGGTGGTAATAGGTGGTCTGGTCATGATGTGACAGTATTAGTCCCTTATATTTGATGTTATTGGTTATTTTAAAAATTGAAAAAATAAAAATATATCTAAAAAGGGTTTTGGATATTTAACGAATGTTTAATAGGTTAGAGTAGAGTAGGGCCCTGCCAAAAGAGTCTACCTTGTCATGGTGGCGGCTTGATAAATCTTTTGGCCAAAGGAAAAGCTGATGGCTATGTATGAGATCTGGTGTTTGATGGGAACTGTTACTGTGTGATTGGTGAGGACGTGTGTTATGTTTTGGTAGCTGAGGAGAGTAAGCAAAAACGGCAATACACCAGAGAGGCTAGAACCTATTGGATTGCAGTAACCTGAACTAACCACACAACTAGAGGTAGCTGTGGAGCGTTCCTACGTTGATCCTAGACGCCTCGTCACAGCCTGAGAGATAACTACACCTAAAGGCAGAAAGATGAAAGCTATCTGCCCCAGAGCAGATCCCCAAAGAAAATTGGAAGCCCCCAAACATGTAATGGCGGTTAGACAAGAAGAAGCACGGACACAGACAGAAAATAGAATGAGCAAACGCTGGGGCCCAATCTGTCTAGACAGAAAAGTACAGGAAAGGATACTCACTGCAATCCAAAAAAAACCCTAAAAAATACCAACTCTACTGATTGCAAAAACACCTGAGATCACACGACCTCTACCACCTAAATCAGTTCTCTGGTGTAACAAAACTAAGCCGCAGCCACTGAAAAAAACAGGAAAAAGCAAATGAACAAACAACAGTGGCTCCAGATAAACTGAGAGGAGCACAAGCCCCCCGGAGGGGACCTGGCTGACCTCCACAGAAGTGCAGGGAACAATGCAAAAAGCAAGCACAAAAATAAAAGCAGAAAATATCTTATCTGATAGCAGAAGATGCAGGCAAGACTCAGCAAGATTCCAAATGAACCAGGAACCACAATTGAGACAAGAACAATTGATCACCGGCAACCATCATGGGAGGGAACCTCCCTTATATCAGACCAGTCCGTGATCCCAGATTGCCATTCCTCACTGAAAGGTTCAGTACTGTCAGTAACCACCAGAGGGAACCTCTGCTCAGAAACCATTTTTAGCACATTCACAACAGATGTGGTGCAGAAGTGGAGTGTTTCCAAGTGTGGACGGTGGGATTGTGGAAGGTTCGAGGGGTGGAGGCAGAGCTGGGGATGGAGCCTGGGCAGAGTCTCAAGGGGGCCCGAAAATTTTGCCGGAATGGGGCCTTGAAATTCTTGGTGGCAGCCCTGGGTAAGAGTGCCCTATATTTGTGATTATTCATATCACTTATTACATAGTGAATTGTAGTACTTAGGCTTAAATGTGTGCTCTTTCTCCATTAGTGGATCTTGTTGCTGGGTAACACTACTTTGCACTGGTGTGTCTAATCAAAATGGTGGCAATTGTGTATGTCACATGTGCACACATACATGGATGGTACTACAGTGATTGTCTTTTCATATACAGTACAGACCAAAAGTTTGGACACACCTTCTCATTCAAAGATTTTTCTGTATTTTCATGACTATGAAAATTGTAGAATCACACTGAAGGCATCAAAACTGTGAATTAACACATGTGGAATTATACATTACACTTTACAAAAAAGGTGAAACAACTGAAAATATGTCTTATATTCTAGGTTCTTCAAAGTAGCCACCTTTTGCTTTAATTACTGCTTTGCATGCAGAAAAGGTGAACGGCTGGACTCTACATGCCTGGTTCCCACCGTAAAGCATGGAGGAGGTGGTGTGATGGTGTGGGGGTGCTTTGCTGGTGACACTGTTGGGGATTTATTCAAAATTGAAGCGGTGAGCGGTCCAGCTCACCCCAAACCATCTCGATTGGGTTCAGGTCTGGTGACTGTGGAAGCCAGGTCATCTGGCGTAGCACCCCAACACTCTCCTTCTTGGTCAAATAGCCCTTACACAGTCTGGAGGTGTGTTTGGGGTCATTGTCCTTTTGAAAGATAAATGATGGTCCAACTAAACGCAAACGGGATGGAATAGCATGCTGCTGCAATATGCTGTGGTAGCCATGCTGGTTCAGTATGCTTTCAATTTTGAATAAATCCACAAAGTGTCACCAGCAAAGCACCCCCACATCATCACACCTCCTCCTCCATTGTTATGTTTTGGTAGCTGAGGAGAGCAGGCAAAAACGGCAATACACCAGAGAGGTTGGAATCTACTAGATTGCAGTACCCTGACTAACCACCACAACTAAAGGCAGCAGTGGAGCGTACCTACGTTGGTCCTAGACGCCTCGTCACAGCCTGAGAAGCTAACTACACCTAAAGATAGAAAGAGGAAAACTATCTGCCCCGGAGCAGATCCCCAAAGAACATAGGAAGCCCCCAAACATGTAATGGCGGTTAGACAAGAGGAAATACAGACACAGACAGAAAATAGTATGAGCAAACGTTGGGGCCCAATCTTCCTAGAAAGAAAAGGATAGGAAGGGCACTTACTGCAATCCCAAAAACCCCTAAAAAGTACCAACCCTACTAATTACAAAAACACCTGAGATCACACGACCTCTACCACCTAAATTAGTTCTCTGGTGTAACAAAACTAAGCCGCAGCCACTGAAAAAACTGGAAAAGGCAAATGAACAAATAACAGAGGCTCAGATAAACTGAGAGGAGCACAGGCCCCCCAGAGGGGACCTGGCTGACCTCCACAAGAGTGCAGGAAACAATGCAAAAAGCAAGCACAAAAATACAAGCAGAAAAAATCTTATCTGTTAGCAGAAGATGCAGGCAAAACACAGCAAGCTTCCAAGAGAACCAGGAACCAAAGTTGAGACAAGAACAATTGATCACCGGCAACCCTGATGGGAGGGAGCCTCCCTTATATAAGACCAGTCTGTAACTCCTGATCGCCAATCTTCACAATCTTCATTGAATGGTTCAGTACTGTTTGTAACCACCAGAGGGAGCTTCCGCTCAGAATTCATTTCTAACACATTCACAACAGTACCCCCCCCTGAGAAGGGGTCACCGAACCCTCACTTGGGCAACCAGGTCGGTCAGGATGAGCTCTGTGATACGCACGGATCAGTCTCCCAGCATGGATGTCCGAAGCAAACACCCAAGAATTGTCCTCCTGACCATAACCTCTCCACTTAACCAAATACTGGAGTTTCCGTCTAGAAAAACGAGAATCCAATATTTTCTCAACCACATACTCCAGATTGCCCTCAACCAAAACAGGGTCAGGAGGCGCAGCCATAGGAACTACTGACTCGACAAACCTCTTCAATAAGGACTTGTGGAACACGTTATGGATCTTAAATGTCCCAGGAAGAAGTAAACGAAAGGAAACAGGATTAAGAATCTCCATGATCTTATAAGGTCCAATGAATCTAGGCTTAAACTTAGGAGATGCAACGCTCATGGGGATATTTCTTGAGGACAACCAGACCAAGTCCCCCACTTCAAACCGAGGACCATCAGTCCTATGCCGGTTGGCAAACCGCTGGGCCTTCTCCTGAGAGAGGGACAACCTCTCCACTACCTGGTCCCAAATCTGCTGCATACGCTCCACAACAGAGTCAACACCTGGACAGACAGAAGCCTCCGTCTGTCCCGAAGAAAATCGAGGGTGAAACCCAAAATTGCAGAAAAATGGAGACATCAAAGTGGCAGAGCTAGCCCTATTATTAAGAGCAAACTCAGCCAAAGGCAAAAAAGAGACCCAGTCATCCTGATCAGCAGACACAAAGCATCTCAGATAAGTCTCCAATGTCTGGTTTGTTCTCTCAGTTTGTCCATTGGTCTGAGGATGAAAAGCCGAGGAGAAAGACAATTGAACACCAAGTTTAGAACAAAAAGTCCTCCAAAATCTGGAAACAAACTGGACTCCTCTGTCAGACACAATGTTCTCAGGAATGCCGTGTAACCGAACCACGTGCTGAAGGAACAAAGGCACCAATTCAGAGGAGGAAGGCACATTAGGTAATGGCACAAGAGTATCATCTTGGAAAACCTATCACAAATCACCCAAATAACGGTCATTCTCTGAGAAACAGGGAGGTCGGAAATTAAATCCATAGAGATATGGGTCCATGGTCTCTTGGGCACAGGCAATGGCATCAACAAACCACTAGAGCGAGAGCAAGGCTTGGAGCGAGAGCAAGTCCCGCAGGACTGCACAAATTCCCTGACGTCACAAGACAAAGTAGGCCACCAAAAGGACCGACTAACCAAGTCTCTGGAACCAAAAATTCCGGGATGACCGGCCAACGCGGAACAATGAATCTCAGACATCACACTCTTTTTCCACCGGTCTGGGACAAACAATTTCCCAATAGGGCAGCGCTCGGGATTATCCTCCTGACACCCTTCCAGAGCCAGTCTCAAATTGGGTGAGATGGCGGAAAGAACTACACCCTCTTTCAAAATAACAGCAGGATCAGATAACTCAGGAGAGTCCGCAAGGAAACTCCTCGATAGGGCATCCGCCTTAACATTCTTAGTGCCAAGAAGAAAGGAAACCACAAAATTAAAACGTGTGAAAACCAAGGCCCACCTGGCCTGTCTAGGATTAAGTCGATTGGCTGATTCCAGATAAACCAGATTCTTATGGTCCGTGAGGACCACCACCTGATGTTTGGCTCCCTCCAGCCAATGTCTCCACTCTTCAAAAGCCCACTTCATGGCCAATAACTCCCGTTTACCCACGTCATAATTACGTTCAGTTGGAGAAAATTTTCGAGAGAAAAAGGCACAAGGGTTACTTTTAGAGGTCTCTGGATCTCTTTGGGACAAACCGGCACCTGCCCCAATTTCAGAGGCATCAACCTCCACCTGAAATGGCAGAGAAACATCAGGCTGCCGTAGAACAGGAGCAGAAGTGAATCTCTGCTTAAGTTCCTGAAACGCAGAGACTGCCTCAGGAGGCCAATTCACCACATCAGAACCCTTTTTGGTCAAATCAGTCAATGGTTTAACAATAACAGAGAAATTACCAATAAATTTACGATAAAAATTGGCAAAACCCAAGAATCTCTGAAGAGCCTTTAATGAAGTAGGTTGGACCCAATCACAGATGGCCTGAACCTTGACCGGGTCCATTTCAATAACAGATGGGGACAAAATGAATCCCAGAAATGAGATCCTCTGTACGCCAAAAAGACACTTTGATCCCTTCACATACAGAGCATTCTCTCTCAAAATCTGGAACACAGTCCGAACATGTTTCACATGAGAGTCCCAGTCATTGGAAAAAATCAAGATATCATCCAAATAAACAATCAGAAATTTATCCACAAAATCCCTGAAAATGTCATTCATTAAGGACTGGAAGACAGAAGGAGCATTAGTGAGCCCAAAGGGCATCACTAGGTACTCAAAATGCCCCTCTGGGGTATTGAATGCCGTCTTCCATTCATCCCCGTGCTTAATGCGAATAAGGTTATACACCCCCTTGAGGTCAAGCTTGGTAAACCAAGTAGCACTTTTCACCCTGGAAAACAGGTCAGAAATCAAGGGTAACGGATATTGATATTTCACAGTGATATTGTTCAAGAGACGATAATCAATACACGGCCTTAATGAACCATCCTTTTTGGCCACAAAGAAAAAACCATCACCCAAGGGTGAAGAGGATGGTCTGATATGACCCTTCTCCAATGACTCCTTGATATAAGACCGCATAGCGTCATGTTCAGGTACAGACAAGTTAAAAAGGCGACCTTTAGGGAATTTACTACCAGGCACTAATTCAATAGCGCAGTCATAGCTCCTATGGGGAGGCAAGGATGCAGATTTACTTTCGCTAAACACATCAGAAAAATCAGTCAAAAAGTCAGGAACATCCTGAGCCTGGGGAGAGGCAGAAAAAACAGGAGTGTTGGCATTAACACAATGGCAGCCCCAACTGGTTACAGACACAGATTTCCAATCCAAAACAGGATTATGAGACTGTAACCAAGGGAAACCTAGTACAATTATGTCATGCAGATTATACAGCACCAAAAATTTGCAACTCTCCTGATGATCAGGTTCAACCCTCATTATCACCTGAGTAGAGAACTGGGGTTTATTCTCAGCCAAAGGGGTGGAATCAATGCCCAGTAGGGGAATAGACTTCCGCAGGGGTATCAAGGGAAACCCACAACGTTTAGCAAAATCAAAATCCATCAGGTTAATAGCTGCTCCAGAATCAACAAAAGCCTGAGCAGAAAATGTGGACAGGGAGCAAATCAGGGTAACAGTCAACAGAAATTTAGTCTGAACACTACCCAAGACAACTGAGCGTGCAAAACGTCTTCCCCGCTTAGGGCAGACTGAAACAGCATGAGAGGCGTCACCACAGTAGAAACACAACCCATTGCGTTTTCGAAACTCATGACGCTGTGCCCCAGAATCCACTCTATCACACTGCATGGGTTCAGAAGCTGGTTACAAGGCAACACTATTCCACGCATACCTCTACGCTCACGCAAACGTCTGTCAATTTGAATCGCTAATGACATAGAATCATTGAGACCAGAGGGAGCAGGGAAACCCACCATAACATCTTTTACATTCTCTGACAGACCCTTCCGAAAAAGGGCTGCCAAAGCATCATCATTCCATTTGGTCAGGACTGCCCACATACGAAATTTCTGACAGTATAACTCAGCGTCCTCAAGCCCCTGATTTAATGCCAACAAGGTTTTTTCAGCTTGATCAGTGACATTAGGTTCATTGTACAATAACCCCAGAGCCAGAAAAAATGCATCGACATTACTCAAAACAGGGTCCCCAGGTGTCAGGGAAAAAGCCCAATCCTGAGGATCACCGCGCAGGAGAGAGATGACAATTTGAACCTGCTGTGCTGCGTTCCCTGAGGACTTAGGTTTTAAGGCAAAAAACAACTTACAGTTATTTTTGAAATTCAGAAATTTAGCTCGATCCCCTAAAAACAAATCTGGCATGGGGATCCTAGGTTCCACAACCGGCAACCCTGCAAGATAGGTAGCAATACTCCGAACTTCAGTGGCAAGCTGATCCACACGGCCAGACAACTGTGCAAGCTTCATTGAAAGAAAAAAAAAATCCTCCTCAGCACTCAGAGAAACAGAGGGAAAAAAAAAATATCTCTGACAACTCTGACAATCCCTTTTTTTTTTTTACACTATTTTTCCCTTCTGTGAGTACCATATAATTTTCAGTTTGGCCGGTGATACTGTTATGTTTTGGTAGCTGAGGAGAGCAGGCAAAAACGGCAATACACCAGAGAGGTTGGAATCCACTGGATTGCAGTACCCTGACTAACCACCACAACTAAAGGCAGCCGTGGAGCGTACCTACGTTGGTCCTAGACGCCTCGTCACAGCCTGAGAAGCTAACTACACCTAAAGATAGAAAGAGGAAAACTATCTGCCCCGGAGCAGATCCCCAAAGAACATAGGAAGCCCCCAAACATGTAATGGCGGTTAGACAAGAGGAAATACAGACACAGACAGAAAATAGTATGAGCAAACGTTGGGGCCCAATCTTCCTAGAAAGAAAAGGATAGGATGGGCACTTACTGCAATCCCAAAAAACCCTAAAAAGTACCAACCCTACTAATTACAAAAACACCTGAGATCACACGACCTCTACCACCTAAATTAGTTCTCTGGTGTAACAAAACTAAGCCGCAGCCACTGAAAAAACTGGAAAAGGCAAATGAACAAATAACAGAGGCTCAGATAAACTGAGAGGAGCACAAGCCCCCCGGAGGGGACCTGGCTGACCTCCACAAGAGTGCAGGAAACAATGGCCAAAAATACAAGCAGGAAAAATCTTATCTGTTAGCAGAAGATGCAGGCAAAACACAGCAAGCTTCCAAGAGAACCAGGAACCAAAGTTGAGACAAGAACAATTGATCACCGGCAACCCTGATGGGAGGGAACCTCCCTTATATAAGACCAGTCTGTAACTCCTGATCGCCAATCTTCACAATCTTCATTGAATGGTTCAGTACTGTTTGTAACCACCAGAGGGAGCTTCCGCTCAGAATTCATTTCTAACACATTCACAACACTCCATGCTTCACGGTGGGAACTAGGCATGTAAAGTCCATCCGTTCACCTTTTCAGCGTGCAAAGCAGTAATCAGAGCAAAAGGTGGCTACTTTGAAGAACCTAGAATATAAGACATATTTTCAGTTGTTTCACACTTTTTTGTAAAGTGTAATGTATAATTCCACATGTGTTAATTCATAGTTTTGATGCCTTCAGTGTGATTCTACAATTTTCATAGTCATGAAAATACAGCACAATCTTTGAATGAGAAGGTGTGTCCAAACTTTTGGTCTGTACTGTATGACTTGATTGCACTAAGCACTTTATGTAAATATGTCATGACAATCATGGTTACATTATGATAGAGGGGCACACTTCTCATGTACTCTGGTCTATTTCTGATGACATATGCTGTCTTTCATCTGAGCCCTTTTCTTTTGAATGTTTATGAAATCTTTTTGTTATATCGATTCATGCCTTGTATTGCTCTAATAAACATTTCTTGATTTTACTCTATATTGATGGATCTTGACTCCATGGTTTTTTGTAGGAATTATATACAATCTTTCAGGTCCTGAGAGACAGGCCATGAAAGACTATATCTCTGAGAGTCTTGCAAAGGGACACATTAGACCCTCATATTTGCCTGTAACGGCGGTGTCTAACTTAGTTAAAAAGAAAGATGGGGGCCTGTGTCCCTGTTTAGACTTTCGGGAGTTAAACCGGGTTACTATCAGGGATCCATATCCCCTCCCACTCATTCCTGGTTTGTTTAATCAGTTTACTGGGGCAAAATGGTTCTCCAAGTTGGATCTCAGGGGAGCCTATAATCTGATTAGGATTAAGCAGGGGGATAAGTGGAAAACAGCTTTTAACACTTTAGAAGGGCATTATGAAAATCTTGTCATGCCTTTTAGTTTGACTAAAGGTACTGCCACACTACACAATCCCGCTAGTGATCTCGTTAGCGTCGCATACTAATGAGATCGCTAGCGGGATTGTTTCTATATCGCTAGTAGCTACCTAACTTAGCGATGTCGTTAAGGACGCTATCGCGGTTAGCGATCTCCTTAACGACTTTAGCGGTACAAAAGTACCGCTAAATCGCTAAGAAAAGGTGCCACACTAGCGATATATACTTACCCAGCGGGAGCGCCGACGAAAAATAGGGTCCGGAACGATTCCAGCGACGAGCGAGATCACAGCAGGAAGCTCGTCACTGGCAGCTGCCGCACACAACAACATCGCTAACGGGATCGCTAAATAGTGACGTTTTTTAGCGATCCCGTTAGCGATGTTGTTTAGTGTGGCATACCCTTAAGGCCTGGGTCTCACATAGCGATACACCAGCGATCCCGACAACGATATGCACTTGTCAGGATCGCTGGTGTATCGCTACATGATCGCTGCTGAGCTGCCAAACAGGCAACTCAGCAGCGATCAGCACAAGGACACTGCGGGTAACATCGCTTAGTTACCCGCAGTGTACCTTGGATACCAGCGCCCTGATGCAGGGAGCTGGTAACCAAGGTACACATCGGGTTTTTAGGCGCTGCGCGGTGCCTGGAAACCCGCTGTGTACCTTGGTTACCAGCTCCCTGCATCAGGGCGCTGGTATCCAAGGTACACAGCGGGTTTCTAGGCACAGCCCCGCACCTGGAAACCCGCTGTGTACCTTGGTTACCAGCGGATCGCTGGTCTCCCGCCTGTCACACGCAGCGATGCGTGCTGGCCAGCGGGAGACCAGCGATCAAAAAAATGTCCAGGACATTCAGCGACGATCAGCGATACCCAGCAGGGGGGCTGATCGTCGCTGAATGTCACACACAGCGATATCGCTGGGGAGATCGCTGCTGCATCACAAAACTAGTGACTCAGCAGCGATCTCGCTAGCGAGATCGCTGTGTGAGACGGGGGCTTAATGCTCCTGCCTTGTTACAACATTTTGTTAATCTTCCATCACCTCGTGGGTAGATTTCTAGTAGTGTATTTTGACGATATCTTGATCTACTCGCCTGATCTCAAGTCTCACCAGGTACATGTCAAGCAGGTATTACAGGTTCTACAGGATAATAAAATGTATGGTAAGTTGGAGAATTGTGTATCAGTCATACAAAAGGTTCAGTTCTTTGGTTTCCTAGTGTCAGCTGCAAGTTTCCACATGAATCCTAAAAAGGTCCGAGCAGTCCTGGAATGTAACGTTCAAGAAAATATGAAAGCATTGCAACGCTTTTAGGGGTTTGCAAACTATTATCAGAAATTTATCTGAAACTTCTCGTCTATAGTCAAACCACTTACTGACATGACTAGGAAAGGTACAGACTTCTCAAGTTAGTCCGACTGCGCTCAGTAAGCATTTTCTTCTTTGAAGAGATGTTTTTCTACTGCACTGATACTCATACAACCCGATGCTTGACCATTTATTGTCGAGGTTAATGCTTCGGAGGTGGGGATCGGGGCTGCATTGTCTCAAGGGTCATCGCCTAGAAAATGGTATCCATGTGCCTTCTTCTCTAAAAAGTTGTCTTCGGCTGAAAGAAATTATGATATAGGCAATAGGGAAATTTTGGCCATTAAGTTGGCATTTGAGGAATGACATCATTTTTTGGAGGGGGCAGTTTACCCGATCACAGTCATAACTGATCATAAAAACTTGATGTTCCTAAAATCTGCTAAACATCGAATCCCAAGCAATCCATATGGTCTTTGTTTTTTACTAGGTTTAATTTTGTGGTCACTTACCGTCCTGGGATTAGGAATGTCAATTCTGATGTTTTGTCTCGAAGTTTCCCTAGGGTGGGAGTACTGATGATGCTGTCCTTATTTTACAAAAAGGGGTGGTCGTCTCCGCAGTGTATTCTGAACTTGAGGGTGAGGTATTGAAGGCTCAGATGGATGCCCCTGCTGGTCCTTCAGGGAAATTGTTTGTACCTGTACATCTGCGTCTCAAAATTTTAGAGACACATCATGACTCGACTATGGCTTGGTCACCCAGGTAGTAAGGGACCTTGGACCTCCTTTCTCGTCGTTTCTGGTGGCCAAGGTTGCGTAAGAATGTAGTTGACTTTGTGTCCTCTTGTATTGTCTGTGCATGTTCTAAGACCTCGCATTTTCATCCGTCTGGGGCTCTTTTACTATTAACAAGTCCTGACCGACCATAGACTCCATTATACATGGATTTCATCATGGATCTCCCTTCGTCCTCTGGTAAAAATATCTTCAGTTGGAATGGCTGTCTACCAAAAATATTAAACTGAAAGTTCCTTTTTAGAAAGTAGGTCCTAGGTTTATTGTCCTTATGAGGTTGTCGCCGTAATCGACCCTGTAACTTTTTGTCTCTAGCTTCCCCTGACTCTCAAGATCCATAATGTTTTCCACAGGTCTTTACTCAAAATATATGTTGCGCTTGTGGTACCGTCACCTTTACCACCACCCCGATCATTATTGATGACAATTTAGAATTTCAGGTAGCGAGAATCATTGATTACCATAAGATTCGCCGCTCTGTACAGTACTTGGTGCATTGGAAGGAGTATAGTCCTGAGGTGAGGATGTGGGTGCTGGCATCTGAGGTTAATACCAGTAGGTTGATATGGTCCTTTTATTTGGACCATCTGGATAAAACCGGTCCCGAGGGTCCTGTGGGCCCTCGAAGAAGGGGGGGGCACTGTCACGAGTGTGTCATGTTCTCTTGGGAGATATGGGGTTAGGCAATCTTTACATTCTATGAATCACAGGTCTTTCATTTAGCCTGTGTGTTTTGTTACTCATATTAAATGGACTTTATTTCCTTTAGTGCTGAAGAGGTTAACAACTCTTTGCATGCTGGTTAGAGACATGCAGCTCCATCTCACAGCTGCTCCTGACCTGTTCGTTTTCTATTTCTATAATACCTGGCCAGACCTGCCCATTTCTGCCTATAAAAGTCTTGCTTCTTGGCTTGCTGGAGTTGGTGTGCTGAAGTTGGAGTTCGTAGTTACTGCTGGAGATTGTTGTCTGCTGTTTTTGGGTGTATGGTTTCTCAATTATCCTATTCCTATTTGGTTTGAACCTTCCTATACTTCCCTTAATTCCTCTCTACCCTTAGTGAGTTTTTTGTATGTAAGTTGCTTTTTGTGATCCCTGTTTGTCTTACATTTATTGACACTAACATAGGACATTAACAGGAGCATAGAAACTTTGGAGACTTGGGCCTCTCTACCTTTAAGAGATAGTTAGGGTCCCAGTTCCAGGGACAGTTTGATGCCCCCCTTCCTTACTGAATACAGTCACAGCGTGACAGCTGGGGCAAGAAATGAGACAAGGGGCCAGGATGTGGGACATTATTACTGTAGGGGCTAAATAGGGGATATTATTACTGCTGTGATGTATTTTATTTTTGAGGATACTGTTTTCAGTGAGGGGGGTCCTATTACTGTGCAGGGTGGTAATATGTTGCTTTTTTTTTTCTTCATCTGGTGTAGTGAAAGAGTTGGGGAAAAAATTGGGCAATGTGCTGTGCAAGCAGTGCTCTAAATAATCATGTTAATTTCTGCAGAGATGAGTCCTGGTTGGAAGACGTGCTGGTAGTCTGTGCTGGATGAAGAAGAAAAGCGAACATGAAGGAGTTCAACTAGAGACATAACTTGTGAGTTAATGTGGTACCTATACACTATATAATACAGTTGTGCTCAAAAGTTTACATATCCCGGCAGAATTTTTGCTATCTTAGCCTTTTTTCAGAGAATATGAATGATAACACCACACCTTTTTCTCCACTCATGTTTAGTGGTTGGATGGAGCCATTTATTGTCAAACTACTGTGTTTTCTCTTTTTAAATCATTATGACAACCCAAAACATCCAAATGACCGTGATCAAAAGTTCACACACCACATTTCTTAAAACCGTGTATTGCCCCCACTAACATCAATGACAGCTTGAAGTCTTTTGACGTAGTTGTGGATGAGGTTCTTTATTTTCTCAGATGGTAAAGCTGCCCACTCTTCTTGGCAAAAAGCCTCCAGTTCCTGTAAATTCCTGGGCTGTCTAGCATGAACTGCATGCTTTAGATCTCCCCAGAGTGGCTCAATGATATTGAGGTCAAGAGACTGAGATGGCCACTCCAGAACTTTCACTTTATTCTGCTATAGCCAATGACAGGTCGACTTGGCGTGTGTTTTGGATCGTTGTCATGTTGGAACGTCCAAGTACATTCCATGCGCAGCTTTAGGGCTGATGATTGCAAATTTGCCTCCAAGTATTTGCTGATAACATGCTGCATTCATCTTTCCTTCAATTTTGACCAAGTTTTCTGTGCCTTTGTAGCTCACACATCCCCAAAACATCAGCGATCTACCTCCGTACTTTACAGTAGGAATGGTGTTCCTTTCATCATAGGCCTTGTTGAACTCTCTCCAAATGTAATGTTTATGGTTGTGGCCAAAAAAAGTTCAATTTTGGTCTCATCACTCCAAATTACCTTTTCCAGAAGTTTTGAGACTTGTCTCTGTGCTGTTTTGCGTATTGTAGGCGAGATACTTTGTGGCATTTGTGCAGTAATAGCTTTCCTCTGGCAACTTGACCATGCAGCTCATTTTTCAAGTGCCTCCTTATTGGGCATCTTGAAACAGCCACACCGCTAGTTAGAGTCTAGTATTTCAGCTGATGTTATTTGTAGGTTTTTCTTTGCATCCTGAACAATTTTCCTGGCAGTTGTGGATGAAATTTTTGTTTGTCTACCTGACCATGGTTTTGTTTTTACAGAGCCCCTGATTTTCCATTTGTTAATCACAGTTTGAATGTTGCTGACTGGCATTATCAATTCCTTGGATATCTTTTTGTATCCCTTTCCTGTTTTATACAGTTCATCTACCTAATCCCGTAGATCCCTTGGCAATTATTTTGCTTTTTCCCATGACTCACAATCCAGAAATGTCAGTGGCTGTATGAAAGATGCAAGAGTCTGTCTGGATCCCAGAAACTCACTCAGCTTTTATGCACACACACTGATTACAAGCAAACAGGTCACAGGTCAGGATGTTTCCTTTAGTAGCCATTCAAAACCCATTTGTGTCAACTTCTTGCATGAAATCAGGCCAAAATCACCAGGGTATGTGAACTTTTTATCATGGTCATTTGGATGTTTTGGGTTGCATTATGATTACCCTTCACCCCCCAATGGTTGGGTT
>JARQOD010000001.1:148702995-148845844 GCA_033576555.1 Oophaga sylvatica
CCAGTGTCTCAGGCAGGAGCCAGCGCAACCCTGATGAATCCCCATCGCAGTCGGAGGTGGAGGAGTTCCCCTTGTGTGTCCTAGCTGGTGATGAAGATGAACCGGTGACCAGTGAGGCCGAGGTTCCTGAGCTGGGGGTGTCTGGGGAAAATTTTGGGACTGCTTAAATGCGAGATCTAACCCTAAAAGGGGCCTTTGAAAATGTGTCTGTGTTTAATGGAGTTGCTCAAGAGCCGGGGGCTGACACCAGGTACCCACACTTTGCAATCAATAGCGAAATGGACTGCTGACACAGAGATGGCGTTCCAGGAGCTGAAGCAGGCTCTGTGTAAACATCCGATTTCAGCAAGGAGTTTGTGATCCAGACGGATGTCTCATAAGTCGGGTTAGGAGCCTTGTTGTCTCAGGAGATAAATGGACCTCCAGGATTTCAGGTTCCACGTAGAACATAGGCCCGGGAATCTACACGTGAACGCAGATGCCCTCTCCCGAATTCCCTATTTGGTGTCCGAAAGTGCCAAAGCCCCCGTCTTTTGGCAGGGGGGGAGGAATATGTGACAGGCTCACTGGTGTCGTACATGAGGGGAGATATGTGTCACAAAGATTGCTCTCTTGCGTGGTGTGAAAGCCACAAGTTTTTTCTCCAGCATGATATGTGCTGAGAGCAATCCAGTCGTTTTATGGGCCTGGTTTTCACGGTGGGTAGATCAGAGATGGGCAGGACGTCTAGCCACCATATCTCCACCTCCAGGGTGTGGCTGGAGGGAGTTAAATGTCCAGCCAGTTTTTTTTTCTCGGCGTCTCCAGACTCTGTCGCGTCTATCACATATGCTCAGTGTGAACCTGTTTTCATATGTGAAGAGCACAGGGCGCCGGTGGCGAATATGCCAATCCTGGTTTTCTGTAGCAAATGCCAAGCGTCCTGCACGGTGTTGGGCTGAGCACAACCCCCATCTGTGGACGTCAGGCACTCAGACCATCCTCATGGAGTCGGTTTCTAACCGTTTGTGCAGACACATGCACATTTGTGGCCTGCTGGTGGTCACTTTGCAGGGCTCTGGCAGTGCTCCTCCTGTTCCTCCTTGCACAAAGGCAGAGGTAGCGGTCCTGCTGCTGGGTTGTTGCCCTCCTACGGCCCCCTCCACGTCTCCTGGTGTACTGGCCTGTTTCTTGGTAGCACCTCCAGTCTCTGGACACCACGCTGACAGACACAGCAAACCTTCTTGCCACGGCTCGCATTGATGTGCCATCCTGGATGAGCTGCACTACCTGAGCCACTTGTGTGGGTTGTAGAGTCCGTCTCATGCTACCACGAGTGTGAAAGCACAACCAACTTTCAAAAGTGACCAAAACATCAGCCAGAAAGCATTGGTACTGAGATGTGGTCCCCATCTGCAGAACCACTCCTTTATTGAGTGTGTCTTGATAATTGTCAATAATTTCCATCTGTTGTCTATTCCATCTGTCAATTTGTGAAATTGATTGTCAATCAGTGTTGCTTCCTAAGTGGACAGTTTGAGTTCACAGAAGTTTGATTTACTTGGAGTTATATTCTGTTGTTTAAGTGTTCCCTTTATTTTTTTGAGCAGTATATATATATATATATATATATATATATATATATATATATATATATAAATACACACACACATATATACATATTTATTTAATTATAATGAATAAATACATTTAAAAGATTAAATTGGTTTAAGCAGTCACAATTAAATTAAAAGATGTAAATATTAATGAGTAATTTTTCTTTTTTTTTATCATGCAGAGTTACTTTCTGATCAGAAATTCAAAGTAGCATATACTGTAGTTCATACTGTTATGGAAATCAAATAAATGCAAAGTTAAGATTACAACAGTGCAATCTAATGTGAAAAACTCATTTACCCTGTGCTGGACCACCTATAGACTTTAAATCTTTGAGACAGCCGGACTCCCCATAGAAAAGGTAGAGATTAGAGTTGAGCGATACTTTCCGATATCCTAAAGTATCGGAATCGGAATGGTATCGCCGATATCACTAAAATATCGGCGATACCCGATATCGATACCGGAAGTCCCATGTAAGTCTATGGGAACAAAATATCGAAATTAAAAAAAACCCATTCTTGCCTTGTTGGTTAATTGTACATGAAGGAAAACAAGAAAGAGTAATGTAGAATGTATTGTGGAAGGTTGAGGAGACATTAAAGGCATAGATGTTTAACCCAATCAAATGGAATAGCATAAATATTTTTTTTTTTAAAGATGTTCGGATTGACGAAGAAATTGACAATGTTAACGTTTTTTTATTTTGGCAAATATGTATATTACACAACTTCCATGCTCTTCATCTTCACCTTTTTAACTTTTCACACACTTTCTCCTTCATAATCTTCTGCAGCATCATCTTTTTCATCAAATTATTCTTCATCTTCACCTTCTTTATCTTCTTCTTAAACTTCTTGCTATTCATCTTTGTTAACATTACTCATATTCTTCTTATTAAACTATTATTCTTATTCATATTCTGCTTCATCTTCTTCATCATATTCTTATTTGTGACAGAGAATCCTGTACTTGTAATCTGTCAAAGTATGAATTTTTCATCCTTCCGTTCTTGCTGTCACAAAAGATTTAAATTACAACAGTATTTGTCCGTGTTCAGTTTAGCCTGCAGCAGCAGGCATTTTCCAGGGGCACCACGAGGAGGAACGGACTCACCCCCATACACTGCTTAGTCTTCTTCTGCTTAGAATTTAGAGCATATATTTTGCTCTTCATTTTGGTCTTATACTTCATGTTCTTCTGCTTTTAGATCTTCTGCTTATTGTTCTTGTGTCTCTTGTTCCGTATCTTGTATTTGTAGCACAATCTTGTACCAGCTGATGTTACTGGGACACGGTTACTAAGCAGGAGGTACCTGTGCTCCAAAGCACTACCAAGGACCAGCAGACGTTGCTGGAACTCGGATACCAAGATGGAGGCACCTAGGCCAAAGGCACTGCGGAGAACCAGCTGACGGTACTGGAACCCGGAGGGGCAGCAGAAGGAAAAGAGCCAATGGCACAACCGAGGACCAGCTGACGTTACTGAACCCGGAGGGGCAGCAGAAGGAAAAGAGCCAATGGCACAACCGAGGACCAGCTGACGTTACTGGGACACGGTTACTAAGCAGGAGGTACCTGTGCTCCAAAGCACTACCAAGGACCAGCAGACGTTGCTGGAACTCGGATACCAAGATGGAGGCACCTAGGCCAAAGGCACTGCGGAGAACCAGCTGACGGTACTGGAACCCGGAGGGGCAGCAGAAGGAAAAGAGCCAATGGCACAACCGAGGACCAGCTGACGTTACTGAACCCGGAGGGGCAGCAGAAGGAAAAGAGCCAATGGCACAACCGAGGACCAGCTGACGTTACTGGGACACGGTTACTAAGCAGGAGGTACCTGTGCTCCAAAGCACTACCAAGGACCAGCAGACGTTGCTGGAACTCGGATACCAAGATGGAGGCACCTAGGCCAAAGGCACTGCGGAGAACCAGCTGACGGTACTGGAACCCGGAGGGGCAGCAGAAGGAAAAGAGCCAATGGCACAACCGAGGACCAGCTGACGTTACTGAACCCCAGTAACACAGGAGCAAGTGTTGACTGTGCTAACAGCACTTCCGAGCAACAACTGGCGGTGTTGGAGCCCAGGGTCAAGGAGGATGTTTAAATACTAGATAAAGTAATTTCCTTGTTACCTGTCAATTTTAAATGTCTATACTTCAAACAAGAGAAAGATAACCTTTACTACCATAAGATGATGATTTCATTTAAACTAATATCTAGATAAATAAAGAATTGACAAACATAAACACATACATTAACATGTTGAACAGCAATGCAAACCACAAAATAAATTAGTTAAGGAATCTGCTATACGGTTGTACATAAAAGCATACAAGTACATATCTGAATCCATTAATGATGGATAAGTAACAGTATGTACACCATTTTTATTGTATAGACAATGAATGTCTGACTTCAAAACATCATCAGCATTACAAGTTATCTGTGACATTACTAAAATGTTACATTTGCTGAATAATGTCACTAAACAGTTTATACAAAATTATACAATTTCCATCATGTAATACTCATAATATGTGGCAATAATCATGTTTATTAACAAACATAACCTTTAAAAAGTGCATAGTGCATAGTGAAAATTGCTATTTATGCCTGACTGTCGACTTGCAAGCATGACAACGGATAGATAAGGTATATATAGATGAGACTGCATAGCCACAGATGGTGAATGGCGATGTAATACTGTACCTCAATAAAGTGTGCGTCACTACTACATAATTTTTTTTATATAGCTTTATAAACAGGGTACGTGGATGTATGCTTGCGCCTTTGTTTTGACGCACAGACTGCCTTCCTGCTGAGACGCGTTGGGTAGTGAACAGTTGTGTGCAGTGTTCACTGTAGTCTGAGGTTTTCCTTTTTGGAGTGCAGATCACGCTCCAGTTAGTTCTTCAACCACTGCTGGTTGTAGTCTGCTGAGCGTGTGTCACTGGCACATCCTTGAAATTTTTCTCTAATTGTTGCTGCTCCACTCTATTACAAATAAATAAAATCTATTAGTGTGACGCGCTTCCATCCGTATACAATACATTGGTTGCAAACACTATAGAAGTACACAAAGGGGCCTTTCACACCTACTGAACAGTTGTGTGCAGTGTTCACTGCAGTCTCTGCGGAATAACCACACTTAGGCCTTATAACTTTTCAGACTTTCTTTATCAATCTACCAAGATGAAGAAGGCAGGGAGTAAGGCACGTGGTCGTGGAGTTTCTTCAGGGAGAGGACGTGGGGATTCTGTGGCTGCTGCGGCCCCCAGTGACACAGCATCCACCAGTTTTCCCCGGGCCGTGAGCGTTCCTTTATGCGCACTTTTGTAGGAGCTCGGAGTACCCCCCTGCTGCGGGAAGAACAAATTGAAGCCGTTGTTGTTTGGATCTCAGCCAATGCATCGACTTCAATTGCTTCCACCTCCTCTCAGGACCACAGCACTGTTGGGCAACCATCTGTCTCTTCACCGCCTGGCAAATTGCCCAGGCAGTCAGAGAGTTCTGTACAGGAGCCAGCTGAGTGTCTGCTTCTGTTCTCAGAATCTATTGGCTTGCAAACAGGGGCCCAGCCAAGCAGCATTCTGTAATGTGAAGAAGAGGGAGTATGCAGTGATGCGCAACAGCTGTGTCTCTCTGAATCTGAAGAGGCGGGTGAGACAGTGCCGATGGTCAGCACACCGCAGAACGCATCTGATGATGATGATGAGACCCAGGTGCCAGTTTCTGTTGAGCATGGTGCTGGCCAGACCACCCAACAGCAGGTGTTGGAAGAGGGTAGTGGAGATGATGAGGTCCAATACCCAACATGGCATGAAGAACAGGAAGGTGGTGGGAGCAGCTCAGAGGAATAATAATAATATTTATTTATATAGCGCCATCATATTCCGCAGCGCTTTACAGTTTAGCAGTTTCAGAACACAAGTCATAAGTAACAACGTTAACAATACAATAATTTAAGCTAAATAAGTCGCCCCTGCTCGTGACAGCTTACAATGTACAATGAGATGGGGGAGATACAAAGTATAGGTGTTTATATACAATGGTGCATTTACAATGATGTTCCAGCCATCTTAAGGGACTGAGGGATGGAGATAGTGAATGGGCTAGAGACACACACACACTTACACAGAATACATAGAATGACTTTGATTAGTGAATGTGATAGGCCGCTCTGAACAAATGTGTTTTGAGGGAGCGCCTGAAACCATGCAAATTGTGGATAGTCCTAATTTCTTGGGGTACAGCATTCCAGAGGATTGGCGTAGAGCAGGAGAAGTCTTGGAGTCGGGAGGTACGTATTAGTGCAGAGGTTAGTCGAAAGTCGTTTGCAGAGCGCAGCAGTCGGTTAGGCCGATAGATAGAAATGAGGGAGGAGATGTAGGAGGGGTGCTGCACTGTGGAGAGCTTTGTGGGTGAGAACCAGTACTTTGGTTGAAAGCTGGGAGAGGCCTAGAGAAATGGTTAGTGATAGAAGGAAGATAGAGGAAGACATTGCCCCAACGGTACAAACAGGAGGGAGAGTTAGGCTGCAGACTCGGTTGCCTGTAGCCTCCAGTTTGGCACCTGTTCGGAGCAGTTGTGTTCCAAAAGTCAAAACGTGCGCTCCCAGGACTTGCACTGCGTGGTCCTTTTTTCACACACTTGCACATGATATTTGCTATGTGAAATGCAAGCTGTGTAATCAAAAATTAAAAATAGCTAAAAGTGTCAGTCACCTCAATACCACAAATATGTGTAAACATGTGCGGACAAAGCACGTAGTTGAGTTACAAAGACACACTGGAGATGTAGGCCAACCTACAGCAGCACCTACATCTTCAGGTTGTGTTGAAGCCTCTTCATCGAGCTCACACACAGCTGGTTATGCTTCCTCACAGGATCGCCATGGAAGAACCTCGGCCACTGTTGTCCAGAGACAAACTGTTATTCCACACACAGCAGCAAGTTCCCTGTCATCCTCACACTCCCAGGCCACAAAACAGCCAGCGGTAGCACAGGCATGGGATAAAACACGGCCATACTCCGCAAACCATGCACGAGCACAGGCTCTGAATGCTGGCATTGCAAAACTCCTGTCCCTTGAAATGCTGTGATTCAGGCTGGTGGAGACAGACAGTTTCCGTAACTGAATATCATTGTCAATCCCACAATACAATGTGCCAAGCCGATTTCATTTCAGCAGGCAAGCCGTCCCTGGTCTGCAAAAGCATGTTGAGGGAAAAATTAAACATGCGCTACTAAAAGCCCTCAGTAGCAAGGTCCACCTGACCACCGATGCGTGGACCAGTACCCATTGTTATGATCTGCTACAACCAGTAAGGAAAGAAGGGAATTCTGTCCCTACAATACAACTAAGCTGAATCCCTACGATGTAACGGGGAACCTGATCCTGCGACCAGACCCGCTAAAGTCCTCATCTAGTGTGAACGAAGACCTATAGTTGCGAGGGAGTAATCCCTACAAGATCTAGGGACTGGGAGAAAAGGTGGACACCTCCTAGTCCTAACATAAATTGTAGCATGGATAATTAAACAGAAAAATAAATACTTTGTGATCCTAACATCAAGCAAAACTCACAGATTAAGGCACCTAAGCACCCGGCTAGCTTAACAGTAGATAATACAATGAAGTCAAGCAAAGCCAGAAGGGCGGAGCCAGACTAAATAGGGAAAAAAGGTCATGTGACCAGCAAACTGAAACAAAACCTAACAAGAGGGTTCTAACACCCATGGCCAGGGACAATACCTTTCCCTCACTGCCCATTGGGTCAATGTTGTGCAGCCGGGTACTGATCTTGCGAGTGGCGCTGTACGTGTTCTGCCAACTCCAAGGATTGCAGGAATCAAGTCTGTACACATTGATTCCTCCTCCTATTCCAGTTCCTCAGAATCATCGCTGCAGGAGCCGTCACGGTCTACCTCCACATGGACCCGTGAACGTTTACCTGTTGCGACCGATATGAGCACAGCCGTGTCCAAATGTCAACAGGCCATCCTGAAATTAATTTCCATGGGGAATCTTAGCCACACAGCGCAGGAGCTCTGTAATGCCATAAAGCAGGAGAGCGACGTGTGGTTTTTGGAAGAGAATCTACAGGCAGGCTTGGTAGTGTGTGACAATGGCCGAAATCTGGTGTCAGCTCTGGGCCTTGGCAACCTCACTCACATACCATGTCTGTCATATGTGCTCAACTTGGTCGTGCAGAGTTTTTTGAGGGACTATCCGGATCTTGATGCACTGCTGCACAAGGTCCGCCTAGAGTGCGCTCACTTGCGACGTTCCAGCATGGCCAGATCGCTGATTGCAGCTCTGCAACGCAGATTTCACCTTCATGAACATCGCATTATATGTGACGTACCCACCAGGTGGAATTCCTCGTTACATATGTTGGAGCGGTTGTGTGAGCAGCAGCCAACAGTAATGGAGTATCAGCTGCATCAGGCGCAGTCAACTCGCAATTTGCGGCGTTCACACTTCACCACTACTGAGTGGGCCTCTATAATAAGAATAATAATATTATTTATTTATATAGCGCCATAATATTCCGCAGTGCTTTACAGTTTAACAGTTTCAAAACACGAG
This sequence comes from Oophaga sylvatica, assembly GCA_033576555.1. Classification (NCBI taxonomy): domain Eukaryota; kingdom Metazoa; phylum Chordata; class Amphibia; order Anura; family Dendrobatidae; genus Oophaga; species Oophaga sylvatica. The sequence continues at coordinate 148,711,186 of JARQOD010000001.1, forward strand.
TCATAAGTAACAACGTTAACAATACAATAATTAAAGCAAAATCAGCCGCCCCTGCTGGTGAAAGCTTACAATCTACAATGAGGTGTGGGAGATACAAAGTACAGGTGTTTATATACAATGGTGTTTTTACAATGATGGTCCAGCCATTTTAAGGAAGTGAGGGATGCATGGAGATAGTGAATGGGCTACACACACAGAATTACACATAGAATGACTTTGATTAGTGAATGTGATAGGCCACTGTGAACAAATGTGTTTTGAGGGAGCGCCTGAAACCATCCAAATTGCGGATAGTCCTAATTTCTTGGGGTAGAGCATTCCAGAGGATTGGCGCAGCGCGGGTGAAGTCTTGGAGTTGGGAGTGGGAGGTACGGATTAGTGCAGAGGTTAGTCGAAGGTCGTTTGCAGAGTGCAGCAGTCGGTTAGGCCGATAAATATAAATAAGGGAGGAGATGTAGGGGGGTGCTGCGCTGTGGAGAGCTATGTTGGTGAGAACCAGTAATTAGAATTGGATCCTATAATGAATGGGCAGCCACTGCCAGTGTAATGAGTGGCGAATAACTCTATGAAGGATATCTGCCACGTTTTGCGTGCGTTTGATGAGTCAACGCGGATGGCGAGTGCAGATGATGCACTAGTCAGCCTGACTGTCCCCCTTATCTGCCTGCTTCAAAAAACACTGCAAGCACTAAGGCATGAGGTTTTGGAAGAGGTGGAGGATGAGGAGTCACAAATTCCATCACCTTCTGGACAGTCAGCGCAACGTGGTTCCTCACAAAGGGCTGGAGGACTTTCAAAGTACCATGCTGTATCAACAATTGAACCTCCAGAGTCGCTGTCTATATTTTCATAACCATTACAAACTTTTAATGTATTTACAAAGCACATAATGTACATTTTTTGTCTATCCTTTTGTAATGCTATTGTGTTTCCATAAACTGATGTTACAGAATTATGATACAAAGTTTTTAAATTTTGAGTTTTAAATTTTGTAAATTTATATGTATTTGAAGGACTTTGTGAGGAGGATGAGGAGTCACAAATTCCATCACCTTCTGGACAGTCAGCGCAACGTGGTTCTTCACAAAGGGCTGGAGGACTTTCAAAGTACCATGCTGTATCAACAATTGAACCTCCAGAGTCGCTGTCTATATTTTCATAACCATTACAAACTTTTAATGTATTTACAAAGCACATAATGTACATTTTTTGTCTATCCTTTTGTAATGCTATTGTGTTTCCATAAACTGATGTTACAGAATTATGATACAAAGTTTTTAAATTTTGAGTTTTAAATTTTGTAAATTTATATGTATTTGAAGGACTTTGTGAGGAGGAGTCAATGGAGGAGGAAGACATCGCTCCAGAGGGAGGTAGACAATGCTCTAGTCAGTATGTAGACCAAGGGTGGGGTGATGCACAGCAGGCGGAGATGACGCCTCTTGCAGGGGACAACGTTTCTTGGCCAGTTGGGAGTCTGCAGCACATGGTTGATTTCATGCTGCAGTGGCTGAGAAACGACCGCCGCATCGAACACATTCACACCACGTCTGATTATTGGGTGTACACCCTCCTAGACCCTCGCTACCGGGACAACTTACAAAGCCTCATCACACCGTTGAACCGGGAGCGTAAAATGCGGAAGTACCAAGACACACTGGTGCAATCCATAATGTTCTCCATTCCAGCCGAGAGCACTGCTGCTGCTACTGATTTACAAAGCAGCTCTGTGCGTCGAGGCAGTGGAGACAGCTCTGCAACAAGAGGGAGCACAAGCAGCGCCTCTGCACAGGGCAAGACCAGTATGTTCCAAATGTGTCGAAGTTTTGTGGCAGCGCCACCAATGTCTACACCATCCGAGACGGCTCCAGTCAGCAGGAGGCAACATTTCCGTAAGATGGTTACAGACTACATGTCTTGCCCTCTCAGTGTACTCTCAGATGGCTCTTCCCCATTCAAGTTTTGTGTCTCTAAGCTGGATACATGGCCAGAGCTTAGCCAGTATGCATTGGAGGTGCTGGCTTGATCTGCTGGCAGTGTATTATCGGAGCGCGTCTTTACTGCTGCAGGTGGTGTACTAACAGACCGTTGCATGCGACTATCCTACGATAATGTACAACGGCTTACTTTTCTGAAAATGAACTAGGCATGGATCTCGCCTGAATTTGCCTGTCCGGTTTCAGATTAACTAACTGGTTGACAACGTTTTCCATGTCTCCTGTTATGTTCATCTTTCTACCACCTGAGCTATACTCCCTGGGCTACAACACTGCCAGTTGCTGCTCAGAAGTGTCGTGTCCACAGACCAATACACAAGCTATAGTAATAGTGGGGTTCAGTAACGCCTGCTGTTCCCCTGCTGTGTGTCCGGCAAAAATTACTGCTACCTAGCTACACATGTTTAAAAAAACATGACATGTTAAAGTGGCTAGTGCTACACATAGATATCAGGCTACACCCTTATTTCTAAGCTGTAAACAAGTGAAACGTCAAATTTAAAACCATTCAATGATTAGTGTTGGTAACAAATCTGTAACTAAATAATTGTGACATATTATGGCAGATATCCACATGTCTAACACAAATGCTAACACAAAAGCATACTTATGCTATAGGGTACTGATGGTGAACCTTCTCACTCCATAACTTTGACCAATCCAACTCACATCATGCCTCAAATGCTGCAATGTTGGAAGTGCATAATGTGGGTTGAACTTTGACAACAGCTGCAGTGCGAAGGTTATCCTTCTGTGTTCTTGGCTTTTAAATAAAAGCATACAAGTAAATATAATAATACATTGTTGATTAAGGGACATGATGTACACCTGTAATATTGTGCAAACAATGGATGTAGGACTATTCCTCTTCAACATTACTTATATTTGTGTCATTTGAAAAAATACATATTTTAGTTAAAAATTAAAAACCCATGTTCAGTAGCTGTGAAAGGCCCGTTTGTGTACTTCTATATTGTTTGCAACCAATGTATTGTATACGGATGGAAGCGCGTCACACTAATAGATTAGATTTATTTTAAATGGAATGTAGCAGAACCAATTGGAGATAAATGAAAAGGATGAGCCACTGAGACACGCTCAGCAGAGTACAAGCAGCAGTGCTTGAACATGTAACTGGAGCGTGATCTGCACTCAAAAAAGTAAAAAACACAGACTGAAGTGAACACTGAAACACAACTGTCCACAATCTGTGAAAAGCTCCTTTCTGTACTTCTATAGTGTTTGCAACCAATGTATTGTATACGGATGGAAGCGCGTCACACTAATAGATTAGATTTATTTTAAATGGAATGTAGCAGAACCAATTGGAGATAAATGAAAAGGATGAGCCACTGAGACACGCTCAGCAGAGTACAAGCAGCAGTGCTTGAACATGTAACTGGAGCGTGATCTGCACTCAAAAAAGTAAAAAACACAGACTGAAGTGAACACTGAAACACAACTGTCCACAATCTGTGAAAAGCTCCTTTCTGTACTTCTATAGTGTTTGCAACCAATGTATTGTATACGGATGGAAGCGCGTCACACTAATAGATTAGATTTATTTTAAATGGAATGTAGCAGAACCAATTGGAGATAAATGAAAAGGATGAGCCACTGAGACACGCTCAGCAGAGTACAAGCAGCAGTGCTTGAACATGTAACTGGAGCGTGATCTGCACTCAAAAAAGTAAAAAACACAGACTGAAGTGAACACTGAAACACAACTGTCCACAATCTGTGAAAAGCTCCTTTCTGTACTTCTATAGTGTTTGCAACCAATGTATTGTATACGGATGGAAGCGCGTCACACTAATAGATTAGATTTATTTTAAATGGAATGTAGCAGAACCAATTGGAGATAAATGAAAAGGATGAGCCACTGAGACACGCTCAGCAGAGTACAAGCAGCAGTGCTTGAACATGTAACTGGAGCGTGATCTGCACTCAAAAAAGTAAAAAACACAGACTGAAGTGAACACTGAAACACAACTGTCCACAATCTGTGAAAAGCTCCTTTCTGTACTTCTATAGTGTTTGCAACCAATGTATTGTATACGGATGGAAGCGCGTCACACTAATACTATTAGTGTGACGCGCTTCCATCCGTATACAATACATTGGTTGCAAACACTATAGAAGTACAGAAAGGAGCTTTTCACAGATTGTGGACAGTTGTGTTTCAGTGTTCACTTCAGTCTGTGTTTTTTACTTTTTTGAGTGCAGATCACGCTCCAGTTACTTGTTCAAGCACTGCTGCTTGTACTCTGCTGAGCGTGTCTCAGTGGCTCATCCTTTTCATTTATCTCCAATTGGTTCTGCTACATTCCATTTAAAATAAATCTAATCTATTAGTCTAATAGATTAGATTTATTTTAAATGGAATGTAGCAGAACCAATTGGAGATAAATGAAAAGGATGAGCCACTGAGACACGCTCAGCAGAGTACAAGCAGCAGTGCTTGAACATGTAACTGGAGCGTGATCTGCACTAAAAAAAGTAAAAAACACAGACTGAAGTGAACACTGAAACACAACTGTCCACAATCTGTGAAAAGCTCCTTTGTGTAGTTCTATAGTGTTTGCAACCAATGTATTGTATACGGATGGAAGCACGTCACACTAATAGATTTGATTTTTTTTTCTAATATAATGGAGCTGCACCAATTCCACAAAATAAAAAAAAAAAAAAAAAAAAAAAAGAGTCAGTGACACGTGCAGATGCCTACAAACAGCGGTGGATGCAGAGCAAACTGCAGCGTCACCTGCACTGTCACACACACACCTTGCACAGAGCTGTTAAAACAACACTGGCAAAATGAAGCTTTACACAGCGGTTGGTAAACTAGCCTGCCTCAAGCACAGTAGTACACAAAATCGCAATATCTAACTGTCCCTCAGAGTGAGCAGAGTAGCGTTCTGTCCCTTACTGAGTTCACAGCACAGTGACGCTAAAATGGCGGCGGCGCCTTTTATAGTGCATTCTGACATCATTTCAGCAGCCAATCACAGCCATGCCATTAGTTAAGATGACCGCAGCATTACAGGATGTGCCCACACTTCGTAGGATTCCTCATTGGCTGACTAAAATCACATTGCCTCTCAAAGAATTATGGGAACTTCCGATTCCGGTATACGATATGGAAAAAGTATCGGAATTAAGTATCGGAATTCCGATAACGCGAATATCGGCCGATACCCGATACTTGCGGTATCGGAATGCTCAACACTAGTAGAGATGGTTTACAACCATCTCTGCCTTCCTGATCGCTGTATACACAATGCTGAACATGAACAAGCACTGTGTATTTAGTATCAGAAGTACTGACAGAACTTCCTCCTAAGGAACCAGGGATGGGATCTTATGATTGTTGGATCTAGGGATGGAGCCGGGTCCTAGGAGACCAGCTATGCTATGGAGGCTGAAGGCTGAATTTACCCTGGACCTGGCGCTAATTTACTGGCCCCAGTTACATGGGAAATCAGATATAATAAAGGATTTAATAAGGATTTAAATGTGGAAATGCCCATAAAAGGACTTTTATAACCTATTGGTGAAATAAATGAAAAGTTAATAAAAAAGCAGGAAAAGGGTGAAAATCCAAATGAGAAAGGTTTTTTTTTGTTTCGTTTTTATAACTCTTTAAACCGTAACAATGAAAAAAATGCGCCTGGACATGGACAAGGAAAAATGGTCCAGTCTTGAAATGGTTAATGACGCATCAGGATCACATCATCAAAACCCGATAGCTAGATATCATTAATACACCAATCCTTTCTACACTACAATACAGAAATATTACCGAATACGATTTATGAAAGCACCAAGCACCTCGACTAACCGAAGGAAAATTTGATGGCAGTATATTTCATTCCTTCGAGCAGAAATGTTACCTTTATTTTGTTGTAAACCTCAATGAACTTTTCAAACCCAATCTCTTGCTCTAATTTCAGCCGCAGTTCCTCCAGGTGGCCGAAAACACTGTCACCTTCATCATATTCATTCTCGAAATCCTCGCTGCTGTCATCTGCACAGACGCAATAAATGTTTTAATGTTGTAAAACCGACACAGAGAGAACAGCACGCTGGCATTATGAGAGCGGTACCTGAATGCCATTCTTCATTAATTGCACTTTCACTGCTTGGCTGATTGTCCTCATCATCTACGTCAGCCTCCTCGGGCTCCACATCATTATTCTCCTCTTCAGTCATTTTATTTTTATCTTCATTTATGGCATCTTCAGCTCCACAGTAATCTTCATTTGTCTCTTCCCGTAGTAACTGCTCCATTGACGCTTGTAGTTCCTGCAGATCTCTGTCGGTCTCACCAAACATACTGCAAAGCATAAAAAAAGTATTAGATATAAGCAGTTTCTGTTCAAGGTAAAAAATAAAAATATTACCAACCAGAAACTACAATAAAGAGCTTCTCTCAGCATAATCCTGCACAGCGGGGCTGCACAGAACCGGAATTAAGGTTACGGACGCAATTTCCTTCCTGCCAGTAGGATGCCAGACCTGAACTAGCCTCATTACAGTATATGCCTATTAGGCAGTTAGTTCAGGTCAGGAGACTCACTGTCGGGTCTGAAATTTACAGCGGTCTTTATGTATAAAAAAAAAGGAGAGTAAAGGCAGCAAAATACAAAAAGGAAATGGTAAGCTGGTGACCACTGCAGCCAATCATTGGTCCAAGTGATCATGTGAAGAACAATCTGCTTATGGCTTCTCACTGATTGACTACAAAGATCACATATTAGCAGTTTAAAACATCTGATGGTCCTTTTAGTTTGGAGCAGACATAAGCCGCTGCCAGGAGCCTGCCATAGCTGTCTCATATAAGACACAGGAGAACTTGGCGAGCATTCGAGTGTATGAAGGAGTTGCGTGAACGATCAGTCAGCCAACAGCTATCCAATGTGTATGGGGACTGTAATACTGATCACACCCTCAATAATAGTGACATTACTATGCTATATACGCCTTAAGGAAGCAGTTGCAATCTGCCTTTCAGCATATCACTTTACCCTGGGCCATTTACATTGACTTTACACACTATATTAAATGGAAACCTTTCCAATGGCAATTACATGAAGAGTCCTCCAAACAGCATATTACACTGGCGAGGGAAAGCAGTGGGAGAGTAGTCCACATCCGCAGCTGTACCGGTGTCAGCCCATGATACTGACAACCCTTCCATACAAATACAAAATGGCACCAGTTATGGTGGAGATCCAAGAATGAGGGTTCCTAATGATTGAACGTGAGCTTTGGAAGCTTCCATTCGTATATTTACGGACAACAATCTAAATAACTTTTGCATTCTTTATGCAGTTTTACTGGTCAACATGTATGAAAAACTTGAAAATATTGAAAAAAAATATCTGGTCATTTGTTATATTGTATAATTCTGTTTAACTCCCTAAAGATCTACGACATACATTTTTATCACAGGTCGTTAAGGAAAGTATGAAGCTGGATGAAGAGCAGAGCTTTCTTCATGAGTGGCTGGATGAATGATGTTCTTCCGGCCGGCGCCTGTTACATCCTGCTTTCAGATATTCAATTTTCCTAGAATCATAGAATGTTAGAGTTGGAAGGGACCTCCGGGATCATTGTGTCCGACCCCTGCTCAAAGCAGGCTTCACTAAACCATCTCAACATACAAAAAAAGTTGCACTCTATCATGCTAAAGCATGTCAATGTGAAATATGAATAGCAATATGGCTTTTGAATATTAGGAAAAAATGAATGAGATGCTTTGCACAAAATTTAGCCAAAAAATGTCTGCCCATCAACCATCGTCAAGGTGGTCTCAAAACTGATTTTTGTATATTGTATATGGAGGTAGCTGCTCCTGGTATGCACCTATTCACACTAGTTTGGATGTGCCAGTCAGTCTTTTGTTATTACTAAACCATCTCAGACAGATATCTGACAGTGAGAGGAGGATAAGTGAAAAATGGGGAAAATATAAAATATGAAAAAGAAATGTATCCTCCTCTTCACTGTCATTCTCATTTACACTGTCCACATTAAATAATGAACTCATATTTTTTCATGTATTTCTTTATTCATTTCCCCTTTTTCTATATAGCAATTATCCATTCACTTTACCCTAATTCCGTTTATATGTTTTCCTTTTTTTAGGCATCCCATCACATTTAGCTTTAAATCATTGTATGGGTCTGCCCTCCTTGGGTGCCCTCTTCCAACATGGCTGAGGGGTCGTTGTGCGCCACTCGCGTATGTCTCTCTCTTGCGCCCCGATGATGCTAGTTGCTGAACTGTGACCTCTAGTTGCTCTTCGGTGACGCATGTTCGGTGGCGGGGGTGATGGCAGGACGCATGCATTGTGCTATATGGCACCTGATAATGTGACGTCCCTGAATGCAGGTATAACCAGCTGTGTACATCCTATTTAAGTGACTCACTCCCTCTCCACCTCACTCCCTGACGAAGCAGTAGCGAAACGCGCGTTGGAGTTGGTGGAGGGGGATGTGGTGTGCGCCACTTTGTTAGTATGCTTCACTTCTGATCTGAAACATGAAATTTATTATCTGTCTACTGCTCTTTCTAGCCCATATACCTGTGCTGGGAGATTACACTCTCCACTGGCTCCAATAGGATTTCATGTAACTAGGCTTTGTGTAATATCACCCCTCAAATTGATTATTTAGACTGGTCCATATAGGGATAATATACTTTTTTATTTTTTTAATTTGCTATATCAAATATGTAGATTTATATTATCAGGTATAAGATATATTTGCACAAAGCACTTTATGTGGTAGACTGTATGTATTTTCCAGTTTTCTGCATATTCTCATGCATTTACACTAGATGTGATCAGTTTTGCATATATTTGAGTACAATTGTGATTTATTTTTGACATCCAGAATTACGGTCTTGACTTGGATCAGGTTTACATGTTATGCACACCCATCCCTCTAACTCTATTATTTTAACCTTTCCCTTTTCCCTCCCTTTTTTCATGATGGTGTTGTCTTTTTATTGCTCAATAACATTTCTTTTTGCCTAATTTTTTTTAACTAGTTTCGTAGGTTTTCAGTTTGTAAGCTCATAGGTATTCACTAGTGTTGTTACTTTTGGTATGTCCTTCTATGTACAGTAGGTTTAAATGTCTGCCCAGCCTCTGTATGAAGACTTCCATTGAAGGAGAACTCACCACCTCTCGTGACAGCCTGTTCCCCTCATTGATCACCCTCACTGTCAAAAAGTTTTTTCTAATATCTAATCTGTATCTTCTCCCTTTCAGTTTCATTCCATTGCTTCTCGTGTTTCCATGTGCAAATTAAAATAATGATGATCCCTCTAGACTGTGACATCCCTTCAGATATTTGTAGACAGCTATTAAGTCTCTTAGAGAGAAAACAACAGGGCTCACAATCTTCTTTGTATATCGATGGATGCGGGATACATGAATGAACAGCCGTTGGTTGCCGGGAATTTCGCTGGTGTGCTCAGCAGTAGTACACAAAATTTGAGAAATTCGGCAAGTCCAAATGGAAGTAGATAAAAGTAAAGTTTTTATTGAAAATTAATAAAACCACAAACTAGTTCACGTAATACATTATAATCTTCTGACATGTTTCTGGCAACCGCCCTTAGTCATAAGATATAGCAGAATGAATATGTGAGAGTATTTATACATAAAAGGACCAATTACTGCAAGTATTGGGAACAACCTATAACGAGCCTTTATGTATAAATATGTCTATGACTAAAGTCGGTTGCCTGAAACGTGTCGGAAAATTTTAATGTATTACCTGAACTAGTTTTTGTTTTTATGGATTTTCGATAAAGACCTTTTACTTTTATCTATTTCCGTTTGGACATGCCGAATTTCTTAGATTTTGTCTATTATGTCTCGTAGCCTTCTTTTTGCAACCTAAACATTCCCAGATCCTTTAACCTTTTCTTGTAGGACAAACTTTGCAGTCCGCTAAGCATCATGGTAGCTCTTCTCTGAACTTGCTCCAGTTTTTAGATGTCCTGTTTAAAATGTGGTGCCCAGAACTGGACACAGTATTCTAGATGAAGTCTGACCAAGGAGGAGTAGAGGGGGATAATTACCTCACGTGATCTAGACTCTATGCTTCTCTTAATACGGCACAAAACTGTGTTTGCCTTTATTGCTGCTGCATCACACTGTTGACTCGTGTGAAGTCTGTGATCTATTAGTATACCAAAGTCTTTTTCACACGTGCTGTTGCTTAGTTCTATTCCTCCCATTCTGTAGATGTCATTTTCATTTTTCTTGCCAAGATGTAATATCTTGCATTTCTTCCTGTTAAATACCATTCTATTAGTCGCTGCCCATTGTTCAAGCTTATCTAGATCCTTCTGAATCCTTACTCGGTCTTGTCTAGTGTTAGCTTTCCTTCTTAGCTTTACATCGTCTGCAAATTTGAGTACTTTACATTCAGTTCTCTTACCTGGATCATTTATAAAAATGTTGAACAACACTGGGGCCAGGACAGAGCCTTGTGGTACCCCACTTGAAACACTCTTACAATTGGATATGAAACCATTTATTACCCTCTTTGAGTATAATCACTGATCCAGTTATGAATCCATCAATTCTTAGCCTTGTCAAGGATAGTATGAGATACTTAATCAAATGCTTTGCTGAATCATAGAATGTTGGAATTGGAAGGGACCTCAAGGGTCACCGTGTTCAACCCCCTGCTCAATGCAGGATTCACTAAACCATCTCATCATGTCTGTCCAGCCTCTGTTTGAAGACTTGCATTGAAGGAAAACTCCCCACCTCTCATGGCATCCTATTCCACCTGAAGTCAAGATATAGTAAATCTACCACATTTCCCTGATTCACCTAGTCAGTGATTCCACCATAGAAGGAAATTAGATTAGTCTGGCATGACTTATTTGCTACAAACCTAAGCTGGCTCTGATTAATTACTATATTCTTATCCAAGCACTTACATGCTGTTTAATAATTTGTTTAAAGATCTTTCCTGGTATAAAAGTAAGGCTCACTGGCCTGTAATTTCCTGGCTCCATCTTCTTTCCTATTTTTGAAGATAGGCAAACATTATCCCTTTCTCCAGTCTTCTGGGACTTCTCCTGTTCCCCAGGAATTTTCAAAGATTATGGCTAGTGATTCTGCAATTTCCTCTGTTATCCCTTTCAGCACCCTAGGATGAGATCTAAGGGGTAACATTTCTCCTTGTTGAGAGTGACATACTGGCCCTGGTATGTCAATTTAAGGAGGCTTGTTTGCTGTGCAATGCTTCTCTGAGAAATTAAATATGCAAATTGCCTCTTTAGAGAGGAAGAGGACTAGAACTCTATAGCACCACCTGTTGGATCGCTGTTTAACACAGCTGGCGCTATAGAGTTCTAGTCCTCTTCCTCTCTGGGTATACTAACAATGTGATGCAGCAAAAAAGGCAAACACAATCTTGGGTTGTATTAACAGAAGCGTAGAGTCTAGATCACATGGAGTTATTATCCCACTCTACCCCTACTTGGTCAGACCTCATCTAGAATTTAAAAAAAGACATGAACAAACTAGAGCAAGTTGAGAGAAGAGCTACCAGTATCTTGTGCGGTCTGTAATGTCCTATGTTTGTGGATTTGGGATTGTTTAGTTTGCAAAAGAGAAGACTGAGAGGAGACTTAATAGCGGTCTACAAATATCTCAAGGGCTGTCACACTGTAGAGGGATAAACTTTATTCTCATTTGCACAAGGAAAGACTAGAAGTAATCTGATGAAACTGAATGGGAGGAGACACAGATTAAAAAAACTTTTTGACAGTAAGGCCGGAGTCACACTAGAGGAATACGGACGAGTGCTATGCGAGAAAAAAATCGCATAGCACTCGGACCAATGTTAATCTATGGAGCAGCTCCCATCATCCGTTCTTTACTCGCCCGTTTTATACGAGTAAAATTGCAGCGTGCTGCGATTTGCACCGTATTACGGCCGAGACTCGCCAATGCAAGTCTATGGGTGCGAGAAAAAAAATGGATTACACACAGACCATGCGTGTGACTTGCGAGAAATACGCAAGACTTCTCCAGGTGACAGGAAATTGAATCATCCATTATCAGGAAGCTTTGACATGCTAATTAGCTTGGAAAGCGCTCCAAAAATCCTGTAAGCATGCCTCCACGGAGTCCACCGTCATGGCAACTTACATAAATGTTGAGATGCTGATGGTTCTGGTCTAAGAGAGGCCAGAACTGTGGGATCAGAGAGACGCCGATTATGCCGACAGGGCACAAAAAGATGCAGCATGGAGGAGGATATGTGTCCAGATGTTCCCAGACCATGAGGACAGACCTTGTGAGGCCCAGCAGCAAATTAGTAAGTACAATCCTTTATTAATATTATTGAGAAAAGTAACACGTGTTACCATTAGACCACAAAATCATAATATGTGATGTTTTAGGTAGAATATGTGGCATATTTCTGTGCTAAAACTTGCAAATTATCATCCCACATGACACTGTAACATATTTTATAGTGTAAAAACATATTTTCAATGTCCAATTTTTTTTTATGTTACGTTGCAGTGAATGATGTCACGAGACACTGGCGCAGCATCAGGGACAGGTACCGGCGGGAACGTCAGCAGTGGTCCAGGAGTGGGGATGCAGCACCGATGAAAAGGAAGTACATCTACTTCGATAGGTTTTCTTTTCTGGCTCCCATTCTGGATCTCAGACCGTAAGTGCATACATCACACCACATTTTACATATGCTGTTAGGGTCATATCTACAATTTTTTTTTTTGCTTCTCACATACAAACAGCACTCAATCCATCCTCACTGAGAGGGAAACAGGTTCTGACTCAGAGGCCCCTATCGACCCAGTTGTTGGAGGTGAAGAGGTGGCTGGCCCATCTACTGCACCTTCCAGCTGCATCCAACCACCAAAACCACCACCAGCAGTGGCATCAGCACAACAGGAGGAACATCCAGAGAAGGACCAGGGAAACAGCAGCAGTCCTATCGTGCCTCTGGAGACCTCACCACAGCCTGCCGTCTTCCCACGCCGAGGCCGACGCAGGAGAGACATTCCAGCCTCTGACACCAGGAGGCATGTTGATACCGGGTCTTAAACTATTTGGCCAGGGTTCCCCACGATGATGGTGAGGAAGCCTATGCCCGCAGCCTGGCCTGGTACCTCCGTCCAATACCCCAGGAGGTCAGGCTGTGTGCCCGAGGAGCTATTCAAATATTGATTGATGCCTGCACACCCCCCAATAACCCCGAGACGGTATTTGAATTTTTGGAACGGTGGCAGCTGTCCAACAGTAATCAGCTTAGAGTGCCGCCAATTACATAAGTGAAGTGCAGGCACAATCAGTATCTGAGCCACCTCCTCCCAGGTGCCTACACCACAGGCCAATCCCCCCAACCCTACAGTGGCCTACACAGGGCCAAATGTCAGACTTTAATGCACCTGCCCAATATGGTCACTTTATCAGACCCACTGTTGGAGGCTGGTCCCAACATGGGTATGGTCGACATGGCCATAATGGGGGTTATGAACCACGTGAGTACCCAAATACCCAAGAGTATCCACTACTGTATTCCTCATCCCATTTCTTTCCTCAACAACAGGATCCTGCCCAGATCCGCCATCCTGAGGCTGAATATGATAACCCACAGGGTGAGGTACAAGTTGCACCTCAAACGCAGCAAACAGCTCAAGCTGCCCTCCCGCCATCACCACCCCCAACCTACCATAACGTATAATTTTTTTTTTATTTTGATTTTTTATTGCCAAATTTCATTGTTATTTTTGTTATGCTCATTTTTTAATTATTTCTCGGCCCACTTGGATTGGGCAAAAAAGCCATATGCTAGTAATATGGTTTTTTGTTGACAAAATACATATGTTTACATAAAAAACAGTTCAAACTACAGTACAGACCAAAAGTTTGGACACACCTTCTCATTTAAAGATTTTTCTGTATTTTCATGTCTATGAAAATTGTACATTCACACTGAAGGCATCAAAACTATGAATTAACACATGTGGAATTATATACTTAACAAAAAATAATATATGTCTCATATTCTAGGTTCTTCAAAGTAGCCACCTTTTGCTTTGATGACTGCTTTGCACACTCTTGGCATTCTCTTGATGAGCTTCAAGAGGTAGTCACCGGAAATAGTCTTCCAACAATCTTGAAGGAGTTCCCAGAGATGCTTAGCACTTGTTGGCCCTTTTGCCTTCACTCTGCGGTCCAGCTCACCCCAAACCATCTTGATTGGGTTCAGGTCTGGTGACTGTGGAGGCCAGGTCATCTGGCGTAGCACCCCATCACTCTCCTTCTTGGTCAAACAGCCCTTACACAGCCTGGAGGTTTGTTTGGGATTATTGTCCTGTTGAAAAATAAATGATGGTCCAAATAAACGCAAACTGGATGAAATAGCATGCCGCTGCAAGATGCTGTGGTAGCCATGCTGGTTCAGTATGCCTTCAATTTTGAATAAATCCCCAACAGTGTCACCAGCAAAGCACCCCCACACCATCACACCTCCTCCTCCATGCTTCACGGTAGGAACCAGGCACGTAGAGTCCATCCGTTCTCCTTTTCTGCGTCGCACAAAGACACGGTGGTTGGAACCAAAGATCTCAAATTTGGACTCATCAGACCAAAGCACAGATTTCCACTGGTCTAATGTCCATTCCTTGTGTTCTTTAGCCCAAACAAGTCTCTTCTGATTGTTGCCTGTCCTTAGCAGTGGTTTCCTAGCAGCTATTTTACCATGAAGGCCTGCTGCACAAAGTCTCCTCTTAACAGTTGTTGTAGAGATGTGTCTGCTGCTAGAATTCTGTGTGGCATTGACCTGGTCTCTAATCTGAGCTGCTGTAAACCTGCGATTTCTGAGGCTGGTGACTCGGATAAACTTATCCTCAGAAGCAGAGGTGACTCTTGTTCTTCCTTTCCTGGGGCGGTCCTCATGTGAGCCAGTTTCTTTGTAGCGCTTGATGGTTTTTTGCAACTGCACTTGTGGACACTTTCAAAGTTTTCCCAATTTTTCAGACTGACTGACCTTCATTTCTTAAAGTAATGATGGCCACTCGTTTTTCTTTACTTAGCTGCTTTGTTCTTGCCATAATACAAATTCTAACAGTCTATTCAGTAGAACTATCAGCTGTGTATCCACCAGACTTCTGCACAACACAACTGATGGTCCCAACCCCATTTATAAGGCCAGAAATCCCACTTATTAAACCTGACAGGGCACACCTGTGAAGTGAAAACCATTTCCAGTGACTACCTCTTGAAGCTCATCAACAGAATGCCAAGAGTGTGCAAAGCAGTCATCAAAGCAAAAGGTGGCTACTTTGAAGAACCTAGAATTTAAGACATAATTTCAGTTGTTACACACTTTTTTGTTAAGTATATAATTCCACATGTGTTAATTCATAGTTCTGATGCCTTCAGTGTGAATTTACAATTTTCATAGTCATGAAAATACAGAAAAATCTTTAAATGAGGTGTGTCCAAACTTTTGGTCTGTACTGTATATGATTTCTGTCTGATTTAATGACGATATTGGTCATCTTCTGATTTACACAGTTTACACATTATAAGGTAAACAGAACACACACTTCAATAATAAACATGATTTTTAATTCACAACATAAAACAAATTTACAACATAGATACAGCATTGTCTTGCCATGGAGTAGCTCCCTCTGGTGAAACAAAATAATTAGTCAACACATCCCGCACTTTGAGTCCAGAGGGCTGACGACGGGCAGGTATCACATGTGGAATAGGCCTCACAGCATTTCCCAACACAACTTCATCACCATCAGATGATGATCAATCATGCATTCTGGTAAAGTTGTGAAGGATCACACACGTTTTAATCACCTCATTAACATTTGATTCACTCAGCTGAATGGCTGACTGGAGGACACGCCATTTGGCACAAAGAATGCCAACGGCGCCAGTCATCGTGCGCGGGATAGGCGCAAGTTAAAGATTCTGTGTCGGTGGTCCAGGGTTGTATGGGGATAGGGCCTCATGACGTGACGGGTTAATTGAAAGGCCTCATCTGAAACTAGGACATAAGTGTTATGAATGTGCTAGAGATGGTCTCTGAGCAGAGGCTCCCTCTGGTGGTTACAGACAGTACTGAGCCTTTCAGCGAGGAATGGCAATCTGGGATCGCTGACTGGTCTGATATAAGGGAGGTTCCCTCCCATGATGGTTGCCGGTGATCAATTGTTCTTGTCTCAATTGTGGTTCCTGGTTCATTTGGAAGTTTGCTGTGTCTTGCCTGCATCTTCTGATATCAGATAAGATATTTTCTGCTTTTATTTTTGTGCTTGCTTTTTGCATTCTTCCCTGCACTTCTGTGGAGATCAGCCAGGTCCCCTCCGGGGGCTTGTGCTCCTCTCAGTTTATCTGAAGCCACTGTTATTTGTTTATTTGCTTTTTCCTGCTTTTTCAGTGGCTGCGGCTTAGTTTTGTTACACCAGAGATCTGATTATAGGTGGTAGAGATCGTGTGATCTCAGGTGTTTTTGCAATCAGAAGAGTTGGTATTTTTTAGGGGTTTTTTTTGGATTGCAGTGAGTATCCTTTCCTGTACTTTTCTGTCTAGACAGATTGGGCCCCAGCGTTTGCTCATTCTATTTTCTGTCTGTGTCTGTGCTTCTTCTTGTCTAACCACCATTACATGTTTGGGGGCTTCCTATTTTCTTTGGGGATCTGCTCCGGGGCAGATAGCTTTCATCTTTCTGCCTTTAGGTGTAGTTATCTCTCAGGCTGTGACGAGGCGTCTAGGATCAACGTAGGAACGCTCCACGGCTACCTCTAGTTGTGTGGTTAGTTCAGGGTACTGCAATCTAATAGGTTCCAGCCTCTCTGGTATATTGCCGTTTTTGCTTATTCTCCTCAGCTACCAAAACACAATAGTATCACCAGCCCAAACTGAAAATTATATGGTACTCACAGAAGGGAAAAATAGTGCGAAAAAAATAAATAAATAAATAAATAAATAAAAGCAGAAAATATCTTATCTGATAGCAGAAGATGCATATTGGACCCTGGAAGCTGACGTGGTGGTGGTAGGTGCAACTCATTATTGCGCAGCTGCCGACCCATAATGGAAGAATTGAAGACTCTGGAGTCTCCAGTTCTTCCATAGGCCCCAATATATACAATTATAAACCTGTAGTCACTGTCGACCAGGGCCAACAGCACTACAGAAAAATAATGTTTATAATTAAAATATTGGGACCCTGAGTTCGGCGGCTTACGCACACGGATGTGCTTGCCATCCAGGGCGCCAATACAGTTGGGAAACTGGCACGTCTCCTGAAAGCCCCGTAGTTGGGACCAGATTTCAGAGCACGTAGACCGTACAATGCCTGAGATTGTGGATTTTCCTATTAAATAGTCGAGATGCAGTGCCGCATAGGAATTCCCAGTGGAAAGGAAGCTAAAAGTAAACAGAAAAAACAAAAAAAATGGTAATACTGTTGTGAATGGGTTTGAGATGAGTTCTGAGCAGAGGCTCCCTCTGGTGGTTACAAGCGGTACTAGTGAGGATTGTGAGGACTGGGAATCAGGTGTTACTGATTGGTCTTATATAAGGGAGTCATTTTCCCATCAGGGTTGCCGGTGATCAATTGTTCTGGTCTGAATCCTTCTTTCCAGTTTCCCTTGTAGCCTGCTGTGTCGTGTCTGCATCTCCTGCTATCAGATAAGACAATTTCTTATTTTTGTTTTTGCTATATTTTTGCATTTTGTCCTGCACTTCTGTGGGGGCCTTCAGGGTCCCCTCCGGGGGCTTTTGCCCTCTCAGTTTAGTCCAGCCACTGTGTTTTGTACTTTTGCTTTTTCCAGTTTTTTTTCAGTGGCTGCTGTTTTGATTTTTTTTACACCAGAGAACTAATTTAGGTGGTAGAGGTCGTGTGATCTCAGGTGATTTTGAAATTAGTAGAGTTGGTGTTTTTTCAGGGTTTTCTGAGATTGCAGTAAGTACCCTTCCTGTCCTTTTCTATTTAGATAATTTGGGCCCCAGCGTTTGCTCATACTATTTTCTTTCTGTGTCAGTATTTCCTCTTGTCTAACCGCCATTACATGTTTGGGGGCTTTCTATTATCTTTGGGGTTCTGCTCCGGGGCAGATAGCTTTCCTATTTCTATCTTTAGGTGTAGTTAGTTTCTCAGGCTGTGACGAGGCGTCTAGGACCAACGTAGGAACGCTCCACGGCTGCCTCTAGTTGCGGTGGTTAGTCAGGGTACTGCAATCTCATAGATTCCAACTGCTCTGGTGTATTTCCTTTTTTACCTGCACTCCTCAGCTACCGTAACATAACAGTATCACCGGCCAATAAAAATTGTATGGTACTCACAGAAGGGAAAAAATATTTTGAAGGAAGAAAAGTTGTCAGAGATATTTTTCTGTTTGTTGCATTTTTTTTTTTTCCCCTCTGTATCTCTGGGTGCTGGGGAGGATCTTTTCTCCCAATGGAGTTTGCACAGTTGTCTGGCCGTGTGGATCAGCTTGCCACTGAGGTTCAGAGTATTGCTGCATATCTTGCTAGGTTGCCTGTTGTGGAACCTAGGATCCCCATGCCAGATTTGTTTTTAGGGGATCGAGCTAAGTTTCAGAATTTCAAAAATAATTGTAAATTGTTTCTTGCCTTGAAATCTAAGTCCTCAGGAAACGCAGCGCAGCAGGTTCAAATTATCATCTCTCTCCTGCGCGGCGATCCTCAGGATTGGGCTTTTTCCCTGATACCTGGGGATCCTGTTTTGAGTGATGTTGATGCGTTTTTTCAGGCTTTGGGGTTATTGTACGATGAGCCTAATGTCACTGATCAAGCTGAAAAAGCCTTGTTGGCATTAAATCAGGGGCTTGATGACGCTGAGTTATACTGTCAGAGATTCCGTAGGTGGGCAGTCCTGACCAAATGGAATGACGACGCTTTGGCGGCCCTTTTCCGGAAGGGTCTGTCGGATAATGTAAAGGATGTTATGGTGGGATTCCCTGTCCCCTCTGGTCTCAATGATTCTATGTCATTAGCGATTCAAATTGACAGACGTTTGCGTGAGCGGAGAAGTATGCGTGGAGTGGTGTTGCCTTGTGAGCCAGCTGCTGAGCCCATGCAGTGTGATGGAGTGGTGTCTGGGGCACAGCGTCATGAGTTTCGAAAGCGCAATGGGTTATGTTTCTACTGTGGTGATGCCTCTCATGCTATTTCAGTCTGCCCTAAGCGGGGAAGACATTTTGCACGCTCAGTTGTCTTGGGTAGTGTTCAGACTAAGTTTTTATTAACTGTTACTCTGATATGCTCTCTGTCCTCATTTTCTGCTCAGGCTTTCGTTGATTCTGGAGCAGCTATTAACCTGATGGATTATGATTTTGCTAAACGTTGTGGGTTTCCCATGATACCCCTGCGGAAGTCTATTCCTTTACTGGGGATCGATTCTACCCCTTTGGCTGAGAATAAACCCCAGTTTTCTACTCAGGTGATAATGAGGGTTGAACCTGATCACCAGGAGTGCTGCAAATTTTTGGTTCTATATAATCTGCATGACATTATAGTGCTGGGTTTCCCTTGGTTACAGTCTCATAATCCTGTTTTGGATTGGAAATCTGTGTCTGTAACCAGTTGGGGCTGCCAATGTGTTAATACCAACACTCCTGTTTTTTCTGCCTCCCCCCAGGCTGAGGATGTTCCTGACTTTTTGTTTGATTTTTCTGATGTGTTTAGCGAAAGTAAATCTGCATCCTTGCCTCCCCATAGGAGCTATGACTGCGCTATTGAATTAGTGCCGGGTAGTAAATTCCCTAAAGGTCGCCTTTTTAACTTGTCTGTACCTGAACATGATGCTATGCGGTCTTATATCAAGGAATCATTGGAGAAGGGTCATATCAGACCATCCTCTTCACCCTTAGGTGCCGGTTTTTTCTTTGTGGCCAAAAAAGATGGTTCATTAAGGCCGTGTATTGATTATCGTCTCTTGAACAATATTACTGTGAAATATCAATACCCGTTACCCTTGATTTCTGACCTGTTTTCCAGGGTGAAAAACGCTACTTGGTTTACCAAGCTTGACCTCAGGGGGGCGTATAACCTTATTCGCATTAAGCACGGGGATGAATGGAAGACGGCATTTAACACCCCTGAAGGGCATTTTGAGTACCTTGTGATGCCCTTTGGGCTCACTAATGCACCTTCCGTCTTCCAGTCCTTCATGAATGACATTTTCAGGGATTTTGTGGACAAGTTTCTGATTGTTTATTTGGATGATATCTTGATTTTTTCTAATGACTGGGACTCTCATGTGAAACATGTTCGAACTGTATTACAGATTTTGAGAGAGAATGCTCTGTATGTGAAGGGATCAAAGTGTCTTTTTG
Source organism: Oophaga sylvatica (assembly GCA_033576555.1). Lineage (NCBI taxonomy): Eukaryota > Metazoa > Chordata > Amphibia > Anura > Dendrobatidae > Oophaga > Oophaga sylvatica. The sequence continues at coordinate 148,731,585 of JARQOD010000001.1, forward strand.
GCGTACAAAAGATCTCATTTCTGGGATTCATTTTGTCCCCATCTGTTATTGAAATGGACCCGGTCAAGGTTCAGGCCATCTGTGATTGGGTCCAACCTACTTCATTAAAGGCTCTTCAGAGATTTTTGGGTTTTGCCAATTTTTATCGTAAATTTATTGGTAATTTCTCGGTTATTGTTAAACCATTAACTGATTTGACCAGAAAGGGTTCTGATGTGGTGAATTGGCCTCCTGAGGCAGTCTCTGCGTTTCAGGAACTTAAGCAGAGATTCACTTCTGCTCCTGTTCTACGGCAGCCTGATGTTTCTCTGCCATTTCAGGTGGAGGTTGATGCCTCTGAAATTGGGGCAGGTGCCGTTTTGTCCCAAAAAGATCCAGAGACCTCTAAAAGTAACCCTTGTGCCTTTTTCTCTCGAAAATTTTCTCCTACTGAACGTAATTATGACGTGGGTAATCGGGAGTTATTGGCCATGAAGTGGGCTTTTGAAGAGTGGAGACATTGGCTGGAGGGAGCCAAACATCAGGTGGTGGTCCTTACGGACCATAAGAATCTGGTCTATCTGGAATCTGCCAAGCGACTCAATCCTAGACAGGCCAGGTGGGCCTTGTTTTTCACACGTTTTAATTTTGTGGTTTCCTTTCTTCCTGGCACTAAGAATGTTAAGGCGGATGCCCTCTCGAGGAGTTTCCTTGCGGACTCTCCTGAGCTATCTGATCCCTCTGTTATTTTGAAGGAGGGTGTAGTTCTTTCCGCCATCTCGCCCAATTTGAGACTTGCTCTGGAGGGGTGTCAGGAGGATAGGCCAGAGCGCTGCCCTGTTGGAAAATTGTTTGTCCCGGACCAATGGAAAAAGAGTGTGATGTCTGAGATTCATTGTTCCGCATTGGCTGGGCATCCCGGAATTTTTGGTACCAGAGACTTGGTTAGTCGGTCCTTTTGGTGGTCTACCTTGTCTCGCGATGTCAGGGAATTTGTGCAGTCCTGCGGGACTTGCTCTCGCTCCAAGCCTTGCTCTCGCTCTAGTGGTTTGTTGATGCCATTGCCTGTGCCCAAGAGACCATGGACCCATATCTCTATGGATTTCATTTCCGATCTTCCTGTTTCTCAGAGAATGACCACCATCTGGGTAATTTGTGATAGGTTTTCCAAAATGATACATCTTGTGCCATTACCTAAGTTTTTTTGGATGTTTTACATGAGGGTAGCTCCCTTTGGTTTGCACCTAGTTCACATTAGTCTGGAAGTGCCAGTCAGGTTTTTTGTCTTTTGAATGTTAGCTTGCTGACCGAGCACTCCGCCCCCACCAGGTGGTGATTTTAATTACACCAGGTCCCTACTTTACCCATAAATGCAGGCATTGCTGACAGAGGTGCATATTCACCCAGAAATTCAGATATCAGCCTAATAGAGGTATGTTCACATTAGGTCAGGGACTCACCAGTATTGAGACCACCTTGACGATGGTTGGTGGGCTTTAAAATGTTTGGCCAAATGTTTATACTAAGCGTCTCAAATTTTTCCTTATATTCCAAAGCCATATTGCTATTCTAAATTTCATGTATTCCATATTGTCATGCTTTAGTATGCTTGAGTGCAGCCTTTTTTTGTATGTTTTACATGGGGGTAGCTTCCCTTGGTTTGCACCTAGTTCACATTAGTCTGGATGTGCCAGTCAGGTTTTTTTGTCTATTGAATGTTAGCTTGCTGACCGAGCACTCCGCCCCCACCAGGTGGTGATTTTAATTACACCAGGTCCCTACTTTACCCATAAATGCAGGCATTGCTGACAGAGGTGCATATTCACCCAGAAATTCAGATATCAGCCTAATAGAGGTATGTTCACATTAGGTCAGGGACTCACCAGTATTGAGACCACCTTGACGATGGTTGGTGGGCTTTAAAATGTTTGGCCAAATGTTTATACTAAGCGTCTCAAATTTTTCCTTATATTCCAAAGCCATATTGCTATTCTAAATTTCATGTATTCCATATTGTCATGCTTTAGTATGCTTGAGTGCAGCCTTTTTTTGTATGTTTTACATGGGGGTAGCTTTCCTTGGTTTGCACCTAGTTCACATTAGTCTGGATGTGCCAGTCAGGTTTTTTTGTCTATTGAATGTTAGCTTGCTGACCGAGCACTCTGCCCCCACCAGGTGGTGATTTTAATTACACCAGGTCCCTACTTTACCCATAAATGCAGGCATTGCTGACAGAGGTGCATATTCACCCAGAAATTCAGATATCAGCCTAATAGAGGTATGTTCACATTAGGTCAGGGACTCACCAGTATTGAGACCACCTTGACGATGGTTGGTGGGCTTTAAAATGTTTGGCCAAATGTTTATACTAAGCGTCTCAAATTTTTCCTTATATTCCAAAGCCATATTGCTATTCTAAATTTCATGTATTCCATATTGTCATGCTTTAGTATGCTTGAGTGCAGCCTTTTTTTTGTATGTTTTACATGGGGGTAGCTTCCCTTGGTTTGCACCTAGTTCACATTAGTCTGGATGTGCCAGTCAGGTTTTTTTGTCTATTGAATGTTAGCTTGCTGACCGAGCACTCCGCCCCCACCAGGTGGTGATTTTAATTACACCAGGTCCCTACTTTACCCATAAATGCAGGCATTGCTGACAGAGGTGCATATTCACCCAGAAATTCAGATATCAGCCTAATAGAGGTATGTTCACATTAGGTCAGGGACTCACCAGTATTGAGACCACCTTGACGATGGTTGGTGGGCTTTAAAATGTTTGGCCAAATGTTTATACTAAGCGTCTCAAATTTTTCCTTATATTCCAAAGCCATATTGCTATTCTAAATTTCATGTATTCCATATTGTCATGCTTTAGTATGCTTGAGTGCAGCCTTTTTTTGTATGTTTTACATGGGGGTAGCTTCCCTTGGTTTGCACCTAGTTCACATTAGTCTGGATGTGCCAGTCAGGTTTTTTTGTCTATTTAATTATTTTCAGGCCTAGAAAGCGCTATATGTCTATTTTGCAAGGGTGCGAGAAAATCTCGCAATACGGATGCCACACGGATGACACATGGAAACTTTGATGTGAGGAAATCGCATCCTCGCATTGAAAGCGGATTACTTACGGATCACTGTTCATGAAACATTGATGCGATTCTCGGCCGTAAAAAACTGACTGATTTTTATACATTATGTGCGACTACAGGATAAGGGTGATCAATGAGTGGAACAGGCTGCCACAAGAGGTGGTGAGTTCTCCTTAAATGGAAGTCTTCAAACAGAGGCTGAACGGACATGTCTGGGATGATTTACTGAATCCTGCTTTCAGCAGGGGGTTGGACCAGATGAACCCGGAGGTCCCTTCCAACTCTACCATTCTATGATTCTATGACCACATACTTGTAATGGAAAGACTACTGTCATGTTCAGAGAGGCAAGATCAGCTAACAGATGGCGAAGTACTCACGTGTCTTCAGAATCTGAATGATCAACATCTCGTACAGGCTCGTCTTCAATATCCTCTATTTCCAGGTTCTCTTCTCCCTGCAAGTCAGCCACACTAGGCACGTCCACCAACGTCTTAAACAACTTTGATAGATCAGGCAGAGAACAGGTCCTCAGCATCTAACAACAAAGTTAGAAAAAAAAACATAAAATGTACTTTTCTTGACTCAGAATAGATTTTTGAAGCACTAATTATAACTGCTTTCATGAGTGGGTAGCACTGTTACTTTGCGGTGCTGGGGTCCTGGGTTCAAATCTCACCAAGGACTCTGGCAAGTACCGTAGTTTGTGCGTTCCCTCCGAGTTTGTATGGGTTTCCCCTGCACTCCAAAGACATACCGATTGAGAATTTAGATAGCAGGGACAGTCATAATGATGTCAGTACAGCGCTGTGGAATACGATGGTGCTATTTAAGTAACTGAAATCAATAAATATATTTTATAAAGGTTTATACTTTGTAGCTTACTGCACACATAGGTGTATGACAAAGACTTTTTTTTACACCGTAAAGTCATGATGGAAGTGAGCAGAGTTTTCCCGTAATGTTAAATGCAGACATTCAGAAAATATGGAAGTAATTAGAGGACAGTTGTATAAGGAAGATTTTCATCTTATAGTTAAAAAGAAAGTATAATACATGTTTAGGCATCTAGAAAGCTGTGAAATATCACACCCGTATTCTCACACTTTATCCTGATCCATTGTAAAAACACTTCCAGACACTGACTTAGGCAAAAAAGTTCTCAGCTCAGTTTCCATCTGAAAAAAAGGGGAAAAATCCCACCAAAAATAGGCGTGTAAAAGCCTAAATAACATTTGGTTTGGAGATATAACAAAATTTATTCTATCTACTGACCCGTGACCATTTGTTAGCCATCTATCCAATTAAGTATAAGCAAGTGCATACAAATTTGGATATTTTGGATGATTTATTTTGGATTTTTTTTTTTACTTATTCCCATTTGAGTATATATTGCAGCCAATACAGCTCACAGTCATCACTTGCTCCTTCGCGGCCGTAGTTTGCATCCTTGTGGAGTCATATTTATGATAATTTAGGATTATATTTATGAGATTTAGGATAGTAGTCCTATTTATGATTATTTAGGGTTTATGATGCTATTCTGTATTTGGACCATGACTGAAGTTTCAGAATTTCACCTCTATCCCCCTACTGGTTTACGCCTGTATTTTAGTGGTAACAGTTGCAATTTCCCTTCTTGCTTTCTAAATCTCGTAAGTGGCAAGAAAAGTAACCAAGGAACAAACAAGAGAAAATAGTCTACATTTAGGCACAAATCTCCTAACAGCAGGTAAACATTGCTCACCGTTGAGATGAATTACCACGCTGCAGAAATTTCGGAGACTGAATCGGTGCCAGGTACCTGAATCGGGTTGTTTCAGATGAATAGGACACTTGTAGAACAAAATCCACAGCAAATGAATTCAGCCCAAAATGCACCAAATGTATTAATCGACTACCTGATTACTCTGATGGGTGTAAGTTGCACCAGTCTTAAAGGGAACCGGTCATCTAGAAAATAGTATCTGATCTGCAGGCAAAATGTTATAGAGCCGGAGGAGCAGCTCAGATTGATACACATTTTTGTAGGAAAGGATTCAGTAAACTTTGCACTTTATTAATTGAAATCCCTGGTGTTTGTAAGCACGCAAGTCCAGTGGGCGGTCCTGTTCAGTGACTGACAGTCTTCCCTGTATGACTGAGCATGCAGAAATAGCTGCCAATCACTAGTAGGACCGCCCACTGAACGATGTCTGGCAGCGGTCTCTCCTGACTCCCCCACACAGGAACACTCAGCCCCCAGCTCCCATCTTCTCTATAAGAGAGCAGAGGTCAGACAACATGGAAGGTTCTCTCACCGAGAACCAAAAGATCAGCAGTCCAAAACCAGACATGCTGGATCCTTCTCTCTCCTGACATCATCTGCAGGGGGGAGTCTCAGGCCACCATAGATACCGTAGCCAATCTCAAACAGCCTTTGCCTAATGTATATGGAAGTCTTTGCGGCCTTTTTCACAGGCAATGAGTGTTGGAACAACTGTTCCTATGAATGACCATTTCCGATTATTGCCCAGTGTAATACTGATTAACAAAAAAAAGCTTGTTTGTCATTGATTGCATCTCTTATGAGGTTATAAAATGATCACAAAAATGTCAAATATATAAGACAAGGGATAATAAATGATTGAATGAACATTGGATTTTAAGTGCACACCTCCTGATCATCTTCACGTGAAATTAAAATAAAAACAGAGCGCAAATTGACTTATTTTACACCGATGATCGGTCACAAACCTGTTCAAATCTGAATGAGGTCTTTTTGGCAGCAAGCACACATCTTTTTCGCAAGTTCTATTTAGATAAATGGGATAGCAGAACAATTATCTGCAACAAAATCGGAATATCTACCTTAGTGGTTAGGGTTAGAAAAAAAGCTGCAGGCTGTGAAGCCACCCCAATATTGTCAGCCTGTATGTGCAGGATGCTTTCTGATTTTATGTTTATAGATATCTTAGTGACACATATCTGTCTAAGATAAAACTCCCTAAACTTTTTATGCAGGCAGTTGAGGAGTTGGATAGGCTCCGACGATTGAGGACCTGGAGTATGCGCTTTCAGGGTTTCCGAATGAGAAGGCCCCAGGGTCGGACGGTATCCCTGGTGAATTTTACAAACGCTTCAGTAGTGTTTTACTGCCTCTGCTGCTAAAAGTCTTTCAATCTGCAAGTGATACGGGACAGCTCCCTCCGTCCATGCTAGAGGCTATTATAGTGGTCATCCTTAAGCAGGGTAAGGATCCCCTCCATCCTGAGTCTTACAGACCCATTTCTCTACTCCCGACGGATGTTAAAATTCTTGCTAAAGTTCTCTTGGTCAGACTGGCTAAGGTTATTGCTGAGCTCATTCATGAGGATCAGTCGGGGTTCATGCCGGGGAAGTCTACTGCCATTAATTTGCGTCGGTTGTTCTTCAATATGCAGTTAAGTTCTCCTGAGGCGGGGGCCAGGGCGGTGGTATCGCTCGACGCAGCTAAGGCCTTTGATACGGTTGAGTGGAGCTATCCTTGGAAGATTTTAGAAAGAATGGGGTTTGGCCCTAAGTTTCTGGCCCTCATTAAGCTACTCTATAATGGTCCGTCAGCTAGGATTAGGGTCAATGGTGAGCTATCTGGGGGGGTGGCGATGGGGAGGGGAACAAGACAGGGATGTCCTCTGTCGCCTCTCCTCTTTGCAATCACTATTGAACCGTAGCATGTATTAGGGCCTCTAAGGAAGTGCGGGGATTTTGGGTGGGTGACCTGGAGAAACGCATCTCGCTCTATGCGGACGACATGCTTCTGTATCTGGGGGATGCCTCCTCCTTTATTAGACCAGTTATGACTATCCTTGAGGAATTTGGTAAGTGGTCGGGCCTCCTTATAAATTGGAACAAATCGGTACTTATGCCTATAGACCACTGTAGACACGCAGAGGTTAGTGGAAACCAATATTAAACTGGTAACAGAATTTAAGTATCTGGGGATCAATGTTACAGCTAAACCTGTTGACTATCTGTCTCTTAATATGACACCCTGTTAGATAGATTTGTAACTAAAATTGATGCATGGTGTAGACTTCCCTTATCAGTTGTTGGGAGAGGAAATCTCATCAAAATGGTTTTAATGCCCCAACTGCTCTACATACTTCACAACTCCCCGGTGTTGATCCCGGCATGGTACTTTCAGAGGGCTCATAGGTTATTCAGACAATTACTTTGGAAAAAAAGCAGGCTCGAATCCGTCTGGAGTACCTACAAAGAGAAAAAACAAATGGGGGTCTGGCTATCCCGAATGCTTGGATCTACTATCTGGCAGCTCAGATTCAGCAACTGAAGGGTTGGGATCAGTGTAGTGCACTGGAGAAAAATGAGATATTGGCAATTCAGAATAGCCCCTGGAGAGTACCAATGTGTATGGTAGACGCCGGGGAGGGGGAAACAAATTATCTCAAGCTCCAACTCTGGCCATGATCTATAAGGTTTGGGATAGAGGAAAGCACCTGTTGGGTGGTTCTGATTGCTCTTGGTTTACACCATTGTGGCATAATCCTAGTCTTCTGGAATTTCAAACTTTAGAAGGGTACTCTGATTGGGAGGCAAAGGGGGTGATGCCGGTGGCACACATTCAGTCTAAAAATACATTAAAACAGTTTGAACAACTGCGCACTGAATTTGACATTCCCCATAGGTTTTTCTACAGATTTTAGTGTAGATCCTAATCCCTTGACAATGTTGGTGGGGGGCTTGGGCTCCAGAAGAGGACTGATTTCCTCCATCTATAAAATAATTCTCAATGCATTCCACGATAAGTACCCCCTTTGCACCAAAGCTAGATGGGAGGAAGATGTTGGCCCGCTCTCAGATGATCAATGGGACTATATATTAAATTCAGCGCCCTGTCTTCCCTTATCGGAGGCCCAGAGATTATCGCAGGTGTATCTAATACATAGGAAATATAAAACGCCTGCGTTCTTGCACAAAATTGCAAAAAGGAGTGGCTCGTGCTGCCCCCGATGTAGCCTACCTGATGTACACCTTATGCATATGTTCTGGGAGTGTCCTCGGCTTGGACGGTTCTGGAATAATGTTCTGAATACATTGGCAAGAGTTTATGGTACAAGATTGCTCCCTGATCCAAAGGTCTGTGTGCTGGGTATTATACCGGATATTCCTGTGGAAGACCCGCTGGCGATCGGTATGGCTAGAATTCTATATATAGCACGGAAAACCATTGCCTTGCACTGGAAGCAATCTGCACCCCCGACGGTGGAGGAGTTTATTAATAGAGTCAATAGTTCTATAAGGCTGGAAAAAGGAGTGTATATTAAAAGAAAAGCTATCAGAAAATTTGATAAAATCTGGAGCCCCTGGCTTAACACCCCGGTTTGCCATCCCAAATTTTGCTGCTGGAGAATCTGTTCCCTATGCTTTGTTAATTATGGTACCCCTTATTACCTCTTGGTTCCATATGATCTCTTGCTTTATGAATAGGTTTCATGACTATGTTTATAGCTCATTTTGTACTATGTGCCTGACTGTACAAATCTTATCTTGTTTCATATTGTCCCCCTTAAAAATTGTTTTTTTTTTTTGTGTGTTTCTCCCTTTTTTCTACTATACATTTATAGGTCACATTCTAAGGGACCCACGGTTATATTAGTTATAATTTGATATTGGGGGGGTTGGGTTGTGTATAAGAGGTATGTCTATGTTAAAACTGTTGGTGCCTTGTCTCAATTTTGTAAGTTAAAACTGTTTAATAAAAATAATCTGATTTAAAAAAAAAATAGATATCTTAGTAGAATTTTCACATTTGCTTTAGAAAATATTTAGAATTGAGAGTCCTTAGTGGTTGATACCTTTTAATGGGTAACTGAAAAATGGTAACAAATTGCTTTACTAATGTAACCTTAATGAATAATTACATAGAATTTCATGGTGAAAAATGAAAAATACATTTTTATTCACGTTTAGCCTCTGAAAATCTTTGGAAATCCTGTCCATAAAATTCTTGAAGGTGGTCAAAAAAATGTCAGCTATCAAGATCACTACTTTTGGTCATCTATTTCCAGTACAAACATTGTGAAGCAGGGAACTTTTAGAAGCAATACACGGTTCACTTTTAACCAGTTCAGGACCTCGACATTTTTGGGATTTATCGTCTCTTAAGATCCAGCAGCTCTTGCTCTTTCCTTACACCCATCAATCACATGATCACGGAGTCCAGAAGAGGAAGCACCATCAGTGCTTACTAATTTGTATACAAGGCACTTGCTGAGTGTTGTGTTTATATCAATCAGGAAGGCAGACATAAATCATATTTTTCTTTTCTGTAGGGAGTATGGCTGTGTGTGACAGCAATCTCCCCGCCACACAGCTGCATGATCTTATGAAAGCTGCTTACTCTGTACTGACATTTAAGAACGTCAGTGCAGAGTAAAGTGTGGACCGCCCGGATGTATAAAGTCTTCGGGCAGTTCAAAATTGGCAAAAAAAACCCTGTAACTTTGCAGGACCAGTATTTCATTAAATATTTTAGATAAGATTTAAACATACATTTGTGTCACACTTCCCATGATGTATACCCTATATCCAGCTTATTTGTGTGGCTCTCTGAAGACCATTGTGCACTGGACAATAAATATAAAAGGTGGACAAATATTAATTCAGGTAAATATACAGTTAAATATTGCTCCATGTAAATGGAGCTAAACGATCACTGAACACCTTTCCGTATTGTCAATCAGAGCCCGATTTGGGCAGAAAACATGCATATGTACAGCTACATGTCTAACCTCATCTTTACAATACAAGTGTGTGTGTCAACCAACAATTTCTCTTTAGAAAGGAAACAGAATTAAGAGACTAAAAAACAAGAAACAAAAAGAACAGTATCAAGAAAAAACCTGCTACACATATAGTAAGCCCCAGTGCAGGATACGGCGGGGAAGGGTGCTTTTGATGTTCTACCATCAAGCTACTGTGCTGATGACTTTCTACAAAGTTGAGTTTTCTTTCCACCAATATCTATGTGCTCAGTATTACAATATACAGATGCTCTAGGGATACAAATACAGAAAACGTTGAACATCGCCACAGTTTATTAAAAATGCACGTAAGAACTAGAATAAAACATCAAGCGCTCCATAGCGAGCAGCTTCACTGCAGACTATAAAGCCCTCCGCATACACAGAATCACAGACTTGAAACATTAATGAACCTACAAAAGGTTCTTGTGGACGTCAGAGATATAAATCTCAAGAGTTTTTATTCTACAAGTGCACAGAAAAGAAACAGTCCAAGGTCACCAGGAATGGAGAGTCTGTACAAAAGAGAGCAGACTGTGATCCTGAGCATCTACTCAGGGGTTAAAGATGCAGCTCAGCAAATAGTTGATGTTTTCTTGGTCTCATCTTGATGGTGAGCACACTGGGGGAATATGCAGTAGATTTCTGTATTTCTGCATCAGAGACCGCTCAATGGCCTTAGTATGTATGTGCTTCTGATAGAATCTGTCTCATCTGCATCACACAGATTTCTATTACCCATGCTGTGCAGGTTATTATGAATCCCTTTGTACAGCGATCATTGACTTTGATTACTCCATACTTCGTCCTAATCCCATATTAAGAACTTCAAGCAGCCACTTATATCCGTTAATATATTAGAATGGTGTTAATCACTTCATATAAGGAAATTGTTCTCATCTTTCTTAGACATTCATCCGTAGCAGTCTATGTGCCAAACATCACCGTTAACGTAAGTAGTTATCGCTCTCAGTTCCTGTGCAGTCTGAGCGTCCATTACTACTGCTGACCATGTCATCAACATTGTAGTGCTCTAAGTGACAAGGTCAGCGGGCAACACACAATCCGGTATCATACATGATTAGTGAATACATGGAAGCAACATAGAAAAAAAGACTAATAATCTAGGGATGGTCTCCAATAAAAAGATTGGTCTGGCCATTCATTTATAGCGATTAACGGGGTTTCCAGACTTTTATTGGTGTCCTCCCCTTATAATAGGTCATCATTATCAGATTGGTAGTGGTCTGACACCCAACATCCGCATAATCAACTGGTGCTGGTAGTGATCGGATGAAAACAGTGAACAGGGTTAAACAGCACAGTCCCAAACACTAATTAGTGGCCTCTCCACAGTATTGAGCTGAGCAGCAGTCCTGCTCTGATATTAATGCTCTAGTCTAAAGCCTCCCATTCATGCTATCTCAACTTCATACACAGCAGTTCTCGGCTAGCCGAGCTCTCCAGTCTTCTCTGTAAGAGAGCTGCTGCCAAACATCTGTTGGCAGCCATTCTCTTAAAGAACAAAAGGATCAAGAGGCCAAGATCGGACATGTCGAATTCTTTTTTCCACAAAAATAATCTGTCAGGGACAGTAGAGATGCCCTCATAAATATTAGACTATTGGCCAAACCCGTCAATATCAGCAGTTTCGGCCGATGTTAGTTTCATGTGTATATAAGCCTTAACGATAGGTAATTAATTTCACTAAGCCTCCACAACCTCACTTTAGGATTTTAAAAATATTATAAAAGTTGCCCTACAGTAGGGAATGCTAAAAATAAAGAAATAACCATTACATAACCATGTATCCACAGTCACTATAGCGCTGCTTCTCCAGCGGTCCCTTTTGACAACACTTCCACGACTGTTTGTGCTCATAGAATATCATCGCTCCCGGAAACACGGGTATTACATACCTGGTAATGTGTTTTTTCATGAGACATGACGGCACCACGAGAGAGGGGATCCGCCCATCAAGGACAGGAAACCTTCAAGATAAAAGGGGCGGCTCCTCTCTCCGCATCAGTTGTTTTACAGAGCACGAGAGGAACTCCGCATGTTAGTACACACATAAATAATACATTCTTTTGCAATTCTAATTACCCCAATCCAAGGGAGTGTATAATACTAAAATGCACCCAACTAATGATGTGATCAAAGGGCGGGAATATAAGGGTGCCGTCATGTCTCATGAAAAAACACATTACCAGGTATGTAATATCCGTGTTTTTCCATCATACATGACGGCACCACGAGAGAATTACAGAGATTTGTATTCTGTTTTAGGGAGGGATCACTGCTTCCAACACTCTTCTCCCGAACGTGAGATCAGAGGTAGCAGATAAATCTAATCTATAGTGTCTGAAAAAAGTTGATGGAGAGGACCAAGTGGCCGCCTTACAGATTTGGTCGATCGTGGCATCTGCTTTCTCCGCCCAAGATGTCGACATGGCTCTTGTGGAGTGGGCCTTAAGTCCTTCAGGAACAGCCCTGCCTACCCTACTATAAGCTAGCATAATGGCCTCTCTCACCCATCTAGCTATAGTTTGTCTAGAGGCTCCTAGGCCTTTTCTCGCCCCCTGAAAAGAAACAAGTAATGACCTGCTTTTCCTCCAAGTTTTCGTTCTTTCTAGATATTGTAGGATACATCTCCTAACATCTAAACAGTGTAGTTTCTCCTCTTTTGTGTTGCTAGGGTCAGGACAAAAGGATGGCAATATTATTTCCTGAGCTCTGTGGAATTTTGACACAACTTTGGGTAAATATGCAGGGTCTAATCTTAAGACTACTCTGTCATCTAGAATCCGAGTGTAAGGAGAGTCAGCTGACAACGCATGTCTCCAATCCTACGGGCTGATGTGAGCGCTATCAACAAGGTGGTTTTTAAAGTTAGGACTTTATCGGATATTGTGTCTAGGGGCTCAAAGGGGCTACCTGTTAAGGCTGATAAAACCAGATTGAGGTCCCATGGTGGAGGAGCAGGGGATAGAACAGAATCCGCTCTACTACAGGCCCGAATGAACCTGGCTATCCACCTGTTGTTTGCTAAATCATAGTTAAACAAGGCTGCAAGGGCAGAGACATGAACTTTAAGGGTGCTAACTGCTAGCCCTAACTCTAAGCCCTTTTGTAGGAATTCTAATATGGCCAATATCGGGATCTCCCCTTCCCGTATTGGTGCCGAATTTGTTAAAAATTTCCTCCATATTATGCCATAAATCTTCGTAGTTACTGGTTTTCTACTGCGAAGTAGGGTAGATATTACCGAGGCTGAAAACCCCCTTTTTTCTAATAGTGACCTCTCAAATTCCAGGCCGTCAAATGTAGCCCGGACTTCTGAGGGTGACTGAAAGGACCCTGTGTCAAAAGGTCCTGGTCTTCCGGCAGTACCCATGGATCTGTTATGGACATTATCTTCAGCCAGTAGAACCAAGGCCTCTTTGGCCAAAAGGGAGCTATTAAGATCATCCTGGCTTTGTCCTCCCTGATCTTCTTCAGGACTAATGGAATCAGACATACTGGGGGAAAAGCATACAGAAGTCCTGACGTCCAGTTTATTCTGAAAGCATCTACTGCTAAGGGTCTGTCTGCTGGATTCAGGGAGCAGAATTTCCGCAGCTTCTTGTTGGTCCTTGTGGCAAAAAGGTCTATGCTGGGTTTCCCCCACATATGTATTATCTGGTGAAAAATGGACTCTTTTAATGCCCACTCTCCCTGCTTTAGGTGGTTTCTGCTGAGGAAATCTGCTTTTTGGTTGTCTATGCCTCGTATATGTAGGGCCGATAATGAGCGGAAATGATGCTCTGCAAGAATCATAATTCTTTCTGTTATGTCCATCAGTGACCGAGAACGGGTGCCACCTTGGTGGTTTATATAAGCGACTGTCGTCCGGTTGTCTGACAGAACTCGGACATGATGTCCCGATATATGTGGCAGTAGACCCTGCAATGCTCTTTCGACCGCCAAGAGTTCCCAGTCGTTCGAAGATAGCTGTTTTTCTTCTCGTTTCCACGGTTCTTGGAGCCACAGTGTATCCAGGTGAGCTCCCCACCCCCAAGGGCTGGCGTCTGTTGTGACCACCTTGGAGACCGTGAACTTCCATGGAATCCCTCCGGAGATGTATCTATTTTCAACCACCATTGGAGCGATTGAAGTACAGGGATTGAAAGTGTAATCTTCTGGTCCAGATGTCCCTGGAGGACTAGATCTTCCTGCAACACACTCCACTGTAATTTCCTTGTATGGAACTGGGCCCATTTTACTGCTGGTATGCATGCAGTTAGTGATCCCAACACCGACATAGCTTTCCTTAGCGTAATTTGAGGTTTTTTTTATTGTTGTTATTATCATCTGCTTTATTCTGTGTTCTTTTTCTTCTGGAAGACGACATTCCTGCGCTATTGAGTCTATCGTTATTCCTAAAAATACCTGGGTCATTGCTGGTTCCAGCTTGGATTTTTTGAGATTGAGTTGCCATCCCAGCATTCGTAGTGTTTCTATAACGACACTGACTTGATCCTGACAGTGCAAGAAATTCCTCCCCACTATCAGAAAATCGTCCAGATAGGGTATTTTTAGCGTGTCTTTCTCTCTCAGATGTGCTGTGACCTCCGCCATCAGTTTCGTGAAGACACGTGGGGCTGTTGCTATACCGAAGGGCAGGGCTCTGTACTGCAGATGATGTAACTGTGATCTTATTTTTACTGCTACCCTGAGATATTTGCGGTCTGCCTCTGGATTGGGACGTGATAGTAAGCGTCCTTGAGGTCGAGGACTGCCATATAGCACCGAGGAAAAAGGAGATTCACTGCTGTTCTTATCGTTTCCATTTTGAAAGACGGAATTACCAGAAACTTGTTGAGGGCCTTTAGATTTATAATCGTCCTCCAGGAGTTGTCTGGCTTTTTTACTAGAAACAGCGGGGAATAAAACCTCTTTCCTCTTCCACTGGAACTTTTTCCAGGACGTGTTTTTGTATAAGAGAGATTATCTCTTCTTCCAGACTCGTTTGTTTTTCTGACGAGGATTGTAGGGGAGTCAGCATATATTTCCTTGGTGGACGGTGATGGAATTTTAATCCCAGTCCCGATTCCACTATCTGTAAAATCCAGGTACTGGACGAGATCTTCTCCCAGGCTGGAAGGAAGTGAGAGAGCCTCCCTCCACCTGAGAAGGACCGTCATTGGGAAGGCTTCTTGTCTTCCTTGGAGGGCTTACTGAAGTAGAAGCCCTTCCCTCCTCTGGATCGCTTGTCTTGAAAGTTTCTGTCCCGGTCTCTGTAGTGCTGTCTCCCGAACTTCCGATTTTTCTGAAAGGAGCGCCGAAAGGTCTGAAAAGGTTGTTTCGGAAAGTTTTTCTTCTTATCGGTAGCCTTCTCTAATACTTCATCTAGCGCTGGCCCAAACAAAAAATTGCTTCGCAGGGTAGGGAGCATAATTTTACTTTTGCCTGGATGTCACCTGGCCAACACTTAAGCCATACCGCTCTGCGCCTACATTAGCTAGCGCTGCAGATTTAGCTGCCAACCTTGCCGAATCCGCTGAGGCTTCGGCCAGGAAACTTGCTGCTGCTCTAATGGCCGGTATGGCCTCCAAGATGTTTTCTCTGGAGACTCTCTGTTCCACCTGATCCTCTAAGTTGTCCACCCAGACTTTCAGGGATCTGGCCACACAAGTAGCTGCGATGGCGGTCTTAATGCCCCTGCTGACGTCTCCCAGACCGTCTTTAAGCAGACGTCTGTCTTCCTGTCCAGCGGCTCTCTCAACGTACCTAGGTCTTCAAAAGGTAGAGAGGATTTTCTGGCGATTTTTGACACCGCTACATCTATTTTTGGGGCTCTATCCCAAGATGAAGATGCTTGTTCATCGAAAGGGTATTTTCTCTTCAGAGCATTGGTGATGTGTGACTTTTTCTCTGGCTTCTCCCACTCCCTTCTAATAAGGTCCTTTAATTGATTGTTAATGGGAAAGGTTTTACGTTTCTTTTTCTGTAGCCCTACAAACATAAGTTCTTGAGGTGTTCGTTTAGGTTTCTCTTCTATCAACCCCATAGTAGAGCGGACTGTCTTTATTAGGTTATCTGTCGCCTCAATCGGAAAGATGTTTTCTTCCTCTGAGCTGCTATCTGAATTACGGGACCTGCTGGAGTCCCTTTCTGCTCCAGAGGAATCTTCCTGGGATATCCCTGAGATACTGGATCTATCTCTGGACCTGCCGTCCATATCTGCTGTATGAAAGGCTTTCATTGATTTACACACTTCCGCCTGAATTAGAGATTTTAGGCTTTCAGCAAAGGAGGGCGTTTCTTCCGCCAGTGTTTTAGTAATACAGTCCTGACATAAATCCTTAGTCCAGGCTCTTTCTAACGGGGTTTTACATAAGGGACATTCCCTATTTTTGGTTTTTGCCTTACTCTTTTTATAAACCCTCTATATTTCTCAATATGTATGTGAGAGGGGAAAAAGAGATATATGCAAGAAAGAAAAGAGAAAGAGAACAGACATTAGTGTACTGGACTTTCTCGAAGTTCACTCACCACTCGGACGCTGCAATAGACGGGTACCGGCTCCGGAGGCTGACTGGCTCCTTCCGATATCACAGATCCTTCCTTGCTGTGCCCCGTTCTTATGCTGTCCGAGCGGCTATTGCTGCGGCGTGTCTGGATTTTTTCACCAGACAGGGACTGTCTCGCATGTGCTTCCTGGCGTGAGTCCAGGTGCCCCAGCGATAGACTCTCCATTCTCTAATGCTTTTCAGTTATACCGTCACCTGCAAACTCTGGTCTCGTGACGGTGATCCTTATGTGAGTGCCGGTTAAATACCTTTTGCGCACGTGCGTGCGCGCGCCCCCCTTTTTATTTATGGCCGCAAGCGCCCGTCGCGTGCGCACTGTGCGCGCGCCTGGCCGCCACGTCCGGCGCGTGCTTTTACCGGCACTTCTCCTGCAGCAACAGGAGAATCCCGGCCTCTGGGGCGAGCTCAGCCAGCCAGAACGCACCCCTTTCATATCCAGTGCGCAACTTCCGGTGCGCGGCTTCCGGCCTCCTGCAGCGCTCGCACGTGTTAGGAGGGCGCAGGAGACGGTCACAGACGTATGACCGCTCCCCCCATGCAGCGGTTCTCACCTAAGAAGCATCCCCCTGGCCTCCACTGCGCCACCAATGAATATCCGCAGGTCTCAGCCAGGTATCCGGGGGTGGTGGGGAGGAGGAGAGGGGGGCATATGATGTGCCTGGCACCGATGTGCTTTCAGGCTGCATGGCCACCTATCAACAGGGAGACACACTAAAAAAGTGGTCTCCGAGGATTGCCCCCACCTACAGCCGAGCCTCAGAGGGAGCTGTAGGAAATATTTGCCCTAAAGGGCAGTGGCCATGCCTCGCTCAGGGGGGGCAGGGTATACCTGACCCCCGAGGCGACTTCCAGTACCTGGTGACGGATGCGATGGACCAACGCCCACCGTTAATCATCCGACCCAGGCCTAGGCATCCTCTTCCATCCGAGAGTCTTTCATCTTGAGGGTCTCCCATCGAGGACAGGAAACCAACTGATGCGGAGAGAGGAGCCGCCCCTTTTATCTTGAAGGTTTCCTGTCCTTGATGGGCGGATCCCCTCTCTCGTGGTGCCGTCATGTATGATGGAAAAATACAAGTCCTGTTTACAGAGGACAATAGATTACTAAGAACGATGATTTATATAAACATTAAAGATCATTTCAACCAATGAACGGAAGTTTTGCTCATTCATCAGGTGATGACAGCCGGTTTAGATGGCCAATGATCGGGAAAGGAGGGTTCCTAGAATCGCTCTATCCAGATAGTTGGCCAGTGCAAGTGTAGGTTAAGTAGAAACGTGGCAAAAAAGGCTTAGAAATCAGTGATAGCTTGTCACACAAATGTTTGCATGCGATTGGTCTTCATTTTGTTTCTGACACTTAAGGTTTAATGAATCAAAAATAATAAAAAAATTGATATCCGAGCCATCCAACAAGCCATCAGTGACGATTATGGATGTAATATCATATGTGGTTGACCATTCATGCTTCTGGGACAATAATGAGGGACAATAATGACTCGAGGAATAACTCTGCCTGTAACCTTATTGTGGCTTTATGAAGACATACGAGTCCGCGGGCTAGACTTTACCGTCAGATCTCCATATCATACATAGCTGATTGCTACAAAGGCTAAACATGAAGTATATAAAGGTCGGTTTTATTAATAAGAAGCCTTGTCGGAAGTGAACACCTCATTCCAATCTCAGGTTTTTGGATCCCTAGGAGCCAGGCATAGAAACACTACCCGTTAATTTACAGATCCACAGCAATGTAATTGTAATAACTCCGAAATTGCCCGTTTCACGGTTAGCAAAGAAGCAGAAGTAGTCTTTAGAATATATAGCTGTACTATAGAATCGGCACCAACACGCTGTAATAATGCATCATTATGTTAAAACTCATATTTCATTAGTAAGAAATAAAGATGACGCCCTCTTGTTAATGCCTCACTCCGGTGAATTTTTTTATTTGGCCGTTTTGTTAGGGATCATGTGAGCAAGTTTAATGATGTTAGTAATATACTCATCGGTTAATGGCTTCTCCAGATTTCAGCGGCACTTTGGTCCCTTCTGGCATCACATCACCACCTGCCGGATCAGAATGTTTAAGCGGTGGTGACTTTCTCAATGTCAATGAGCCTCAGAACGAAGCTAGAGACCGGCATTGAGAAAATTCAAAGAGTGACCTCCAGCTCCTCACAGAAAACACAGTCACGTGACCCAGGAAATGGCAGAAGGTGGCAACATTACACGATCCCTAACAAAAGGGCAAATTAAAGAAGTCCCTAATAGTGGCAGAAGGATGGGACATCATCATAATGGTGAACCAGAGCCGATGGGGGGCACACAGCGTGGGCACAGTGGCCTTTTGAAATGTGAACTTTGCCATCTTGGTAAGTTTATATTCTTTTATTAAAAGTTGTAAAACGTATTGAAACCCAAGACGACCAGAATACAAACATTTACATTACAGTTGCTGCAAAAGGTTCTCAGTCCTGACAAAGACCACTGATAAAAAAAACAAGCATCTAAAACAGCACCCCAACCCTATCATACCTATTGGCATGCCGTGAAGTGTGCTTACGGTTTTCCTATTAAACAAATCTACAGGCCAAATCCATCAAACAGTGGCAAGAAGAGTCTTTTCAGGCGTCACGTGGCCGGTATACGTCGGGGTTTGCCTTTTTTCAGCTGTATTAAACAGAACAGACTGGGTAAATCCATGCAGAGGCAGTAAACTTTGTTGTTGTTTTTTACTATAATGAAATCCTCCGTCATACTGATGCCATCTGGTAAACTTCTCCAGATGACAACCTTGTATGCGCACTGCAGGTGCTGGGCAAAAGGAGCTGGACCTGACTGCAGAAAGCTCCTCCACTACAGTCCTTCACATGGAATCCCACGACATGCTCAAGGACAAATGACCGCCGTCTGGCAACATGCCTGCCGATTGGTGGTTGATAGCGGATAGCATGTCTGCTCAGCACAATGTGAGGTCGAGAACAAATATCTTTATGTTGCCCAAAAGATCATTTTGCCGGGAGACAGGCAGTCTGTTTAGACAGTATGATTATTGTGAGCTAGATATTAACAGGGAGGAGAGGTCCAAGCTGGGAGGACTCAAACTTGTGTCCTCCTAGCATTCCTGTGCGTGGATGTAATGGCCAGATGGCATTACATCACTATTAAAAAACCTAAACAAAAAAACCTGTAAAATAAAAGAAAAAGTCTCCCCAAGATATATCCTCAGTGACCTGGAGACATTTACATGGATTCATAAGCTGTACGTATATATAGTGGCTCTTTTTGATACACTAAAGCCCTTCTTTGACCTGAAACCCCCCCATGGACAAAGTCTTCACCCTCTGACAATGGCATTATGAACTTTTACAGTACACATTCATGCATCTGAAGGCCTTGGTCTAAAAAGGGTTTTCTAATCTCATATTAGATTATGATCCATGGGGTATCGGCTTCTGAGACCACACGGATTACAAAAATTACATGGAGCTGGTGTTTGTCTGCACAGTAGTGCTGCTGGCCATCCAGCCGTGCAGGTTACTGTAACGGGCCCCATGCACTTGGATTGATCCAGATCATTTTATGAGTAAGGAAAACCTCCTGAAACAAAGATTTCTGAAAAGCCAGGGAGAGGAGGGGGCAGAGAGGCAGGACAGAAGGTAGGAAGAAATAAAGGAAAGGAAAAAATAACAAGAAGCTGACATATGGGTACCAGAGAAAGAATATCAGCAGAAGCTGTTGGCACGTTAATAATCACGGTTTGCACCTTATTTCTCCAGTTCCCTCTGCATAGTAGTGAGCACACTCTATAATAAGGAGTATGGCAAAACTGTCCATACTGTGCTCAACAAAACCTTCTTAGAACTGTGTTCTGCAGCTCCTGGGCTATAAACAGGTAATTATAAAACAACATATCAGGGAGCCCCATGCAACCACATATACCAGGCCCCAAAGTGCGTTTCACCATGCTTCTTCATGCGTCATGTAGGAAGCAGGGTGAAACGCGCGTTGGGGCCTGGCACATGTGGTGACGGAACCTGCTATAATGTAAGGAGATTATTTTGAGTGCTTTTTCTAACTATTATTCTCCACGCTGTGCTCTATGACTACCTCATTAATCTGTTTTTGCACTAGAACTTTAATTACTCTATATTTACATATCCACCTAGGCATTATTGTTGTTGAGCACATGTTCACTTAATGGTTATGCTTAATTAGGATATACCCTCTAGGCTTTTATTGCTGTGATTAATTAGGCCATTGAACATTGGCCTTCTTACATACATCTCCTACATATACATATATTTACTGAGCTATTGGTTATTTTTCTCCATGCACTCATAGGTGCTATTAGTAATAAACACTACTGTGGGAAAGACATTCCATCTATATAGCATGTGTTTACAAATACTTTTTTTATGATCAGTATATCCCTTATAACCTACCATACTCTTCATGATTAATTGGAAAAATGTATGTATAGCACATCTCTAAAAAACTTCTTTAGATGTAGGTTCGGGTTCATCACTGTTCCTTTTTTCAGCCATGGGGAACCTGTTGTGATTCACTTGAATTTACTATATATGTGTTTTATTGATTATTTCTTCATAAACTTTATGAGTTTATTGGGAGTTGTATTGCACTATACGGTTCTCACAGGGACTCCCCTGTTCCATGGGGCTCCCTGATAGGTTGTTTATAATGTTGTTTGGTGCATCCGTGCAAATTTCAGATATATGGTTCTTTATAAGGAGTGATTACAGTGATCAGATAATTAAGCAGCGTTCCACAGCAAAACTACTGAAAAACATGGATGTGGGCGAGAAGAATAACACTAAATAAGACTAATAAGACTAAAGATACCTTTGGATTATTTGCATCAAACAGACCAGTTGTGAGTCCAATCAACAATGCGGTCTTGCCTTTGGTCTTAGCTGGAGAAGCAGAGCGAGAACGAGGAGGGAAGGAGTCATCAAATGAAGACTGTGCAGACACATTCGGTGTGACCACGTTATAGGGTAGAGGAACTTTCCGAAACAATACTCTGGGTGCATCTCCTGCACAAAGCTCTGCAGAGACAGATAGGACAAGACAATACTGACAGGCAGGAGAATTCTTCCCTAGGAACACTGCTTAAAAGAGGTTTAATGGTTCTTTATAACTGACGGCCTATCCTTAGGATACACCGGCCATAGTAGATTGTGGAGCTGACTCTTGACTAGAGTTGAGTGAATATGTTCGGGTTCCCTTTTATTCGGCAAGCTATAGCGCTTGCCGAATAAGCTGCAGAGGGAACCCGGCTTCCTGGATAGCGCTGGCTAATCAGCTGATCGGCGCAGCAGCTGCATGTGTCACAGCTGTGTGACAGTCACAGCACATGCATTGAGAGTCTATGTGTTGGGCTCTCCACGCATGTGTTGTGACAGTGACACAGCTGCGACACATGCAGCTGCAGTGCCGATCAACTGTTCAGCCGGCTCGATCCAGGAAGCCGGGTTCCCTCTGCAGCTTATTCGGCAAGCGCTATAGCTTGCCGAATAAGCAGGGAACCGAACATATTCGCTTATCTCTACTCTTGACATCCCAGCTGTTTAAATATTCTGCACTTTTAGTACCAACTGTGGCTGGTGTAATTATTCACTACAGCTCCATCCTATACAAGGGAATGGGGCTGAGCTGCAATGCCAGGCACAACCAGCATGGCTCAACCAGCTGTCTGGTGGAGATCAGATCACACCAATCTGAAGTCAGCCCAACCTGTCAATATCAGTGGACAACAGTAATGTGTATGGGGGTTTCCCGACAGATGATGTCGTCGGGGGTAAGAAGGATCAGGCCTGCACATTAAAGTTGCCAATCCTATTGTTCTCCCAGAAGATAAGGTGCTGCCAGAGGAGTCCATCAGCGGCTCTCACAGAGAACATAGAAGTGATTGGTTAGGCCAAGCATCAGGGTGTATGAGGGATTAGGAGGAGATAGCGGCCGACTGAATGATCAGGTATCCCAGAGTTAGGACACTAAAAAAGTATAAACCTTATACCTGCTATGTGCAAATTACAAACCGACCTGCATCATCTTCATTTCCGCAACATTCTGTCTCCATACTATTGCCTTCCCTATGGGAGTCATGTTCTTGTACAGGACGCTCTTCTTCCTCACTACAATTTAGATATGAACATGTAGATGTAATGGACACAAAAGAGCTAGAAAACTGCAAGAAGCCACACATTTTTGAGTAAAAATGTAATATGACATTCATAAACCTTTTATATATGCCTGGAAAGAGAAATGGCCTTTATAAATTTCTCCCAGAGCTTTTACATTTACAGACGGTAACACATTGCTTGCTACTTCAGGTGTCACTTCTCTATAACTGAGGGTCACGTCTATGTCTATAAACAATGCTTACATATCTGCTACTAACGTGCCAACCTATACGGCTGCTCTTACCGTTATTATCCTACTGTATTACCAGCATCCGTCCATCTCTCCTGTTTACATGTCATTTACACACTTAGATGTACAATACAAAAGAATGTAATGATCGACATTAAAGGTGTACTCCGGACAGATAAAAAGTATTTGTACTGTCCCTGCCTTCATAAACTATAAAGATGAGATGTGTAGTTCTATTATCTTTATAACCCTTGCAATTCCAAGTTACAGGTTCTGCTCCTCACTGCTCCCCCTCCCCGGTCTGGGACATCACATCACACACCAGTGTTCAGCTCCACCCTGTGAGTAACAGCCAGCCTGAAGAGAGGGTCTGGCAACTCCCACCCCACCCATACACCCGTTTTCTGCAGAGATACAGCTATTATGGAGAGATTGGCTGATAACAGCGTGTAGCTGAACACTGATGTAATGTCCCAGAAAGAGGGGAGAGCAGTGATGAGAAGCTCCTGCCACACCTGCCCCCTGATAACTGCTTCCTTTCAGCAGTTCGAGGCGAGGAGGCGTGGTGTGGCCTGCTCATGGCTTTTAGTAGCAGCAGCCAACCCCCTGATAATGCCTCCTTCACCACAGGGCTACTAGCAGGGAGCAAGCCATGCCTCCTCACCTCAGATTACAGACAGCGAGAGCTGCTTTTCACTGATCAAGCCTCCATCCAGGACATTACAGCAGTGTGCTGCTCCCCGCTGTTATCAGCCAGTCTTCTGATAACAGCTGATTCTCTGCAGAAAAAGGGGGTGTTGCCATGCCCATTTTTCTCAGGTTGGCTGTTATAGTGGGGAGCTAAACACTGGTGTGAGATGTAATGACCCAGATGGGAGGGGAGAGCAGTGAGGAGCAGCTGCTGTCACACAGGATTACAATGCTTATAAAAAAAACATAGTATTGAACTGGGCATCTCATCTTTATAGTTTTTGAGGCAAGGGACAGTACAAAAAAAAGTCTATCTTCCTGGATTATCTGTGACTACAGCTCGGTATGTGACAACAGGCAGCATCACATAAAAACAACGTGTATAAGAATCTAGTATCCTGTGTGTCATGGATCAGATTATAAATTGCTGCAGATATCGTTATGGTCGTTATGGTCGATTGATGGATTGTGCAATTATGGTACCTTTTTTCCTGGCTTTGCTCACTCCAAACTCTTGCAGTTTTGACAGGACGCTCATCACATTTATTTGCTTTGGTATCTTCCAAAATTTCAGTTTCTAAGTCCTCAGGCTCTTCTGCAAAAAAAAAAAAAAAAGCCAAAACCCAGGTGTGATGACGGAGGAGAATTAATATCTGTAGAAGGGTAAGAGTATATTCACACAGATTTGTTTATCTATATTTTGGAGAGAATTCTGCTACAAAATTCACATGAAAAACTGCTTCAACTACAAATACGTTTCCTATCCATTTCTATGGACAACTTAGATAACAGTAAAATGGGCACATAACCTGCATGTCTTTGCCTGATGAAGAGGCCTGAGGAGTCTGGAAAGCTTGCAATTTGTTACCATCTTTTCAGTTAGCTATTAAAAGTTGTCAACCACTGAGGACTCTCAATTCGAAACATTTTTCTATCTACTGGCTAACACGGTACAAAGATATATATCTTTCCTGCAACAAATACTCTGCAGTAAGCAAATAACCAGTAATAGGACATGTAAACAACATAGGAGCTTAGTGAACACTATTCTGCCTTTGACTATTTTGATACCTGCTGGCACATAGCGAGGTGAACTACAAGATATAGGACCATCCTGATTCGGTACACCTTGTCGCGTTTAGATGACTTTTATGCTCTTTGGATCAAAGTAATGTCAACTTAGCACCCCCTGTCATTTCCATGCACTATTGCTATTTATTTACTTACTGCAGGGTATTTGCTCATTTTGATCTTGGCTTCTGTCTGTTAATGGCCAGAGTGTGAATGCACCTACACATTACACTTATACCAACATGTGTTTCAGCTTATTTCTTTGGTTTTGCTTTATTCATTTCAATGGCTAAATACACTTACAGTGGGGAAAATAAGTATTTGATACACTGCCGATTTTACAAGTTTTCCCACCTACAAAGAATGGAGAAGGCTGCATGGTAAACTTGCAAAATCGGCATTGTATGAAACACTTATTTTCCCCACTGTATAATCTGTATTTTCCACATGGAAAAAAAGCAACATGTCAATTCTTGAGACATTTCGGCTTGAAAAAAGTGTCAAATTTGACTTTTGAATCAATTGAAGCGTTAAAAAAATACACAAAAAAAGCAAAATAGTTAAAAAAACAAACAAACAATTTTTTTATTCTAAAGCATTTTTTCTTCTGGCTAAAAATTCCACTTAGAAAACCCAGTGTGTATATGTCATACACATGTGGTCAAAATTGTTCATACCCCTCGTTTAATGACAGAAAAACCCACAATGGTCACAGAAATACCTTGAATCTGACAAAAGTACCGTATATACTCGTGTATAAGCCGAGATTTTCAGCACCTTTTTTTGTGCTGAAAATGCCCCCTCGGCTTATACACGAGTCATTGGGCAGAAACCAGCAGGGGGGGGTGCCGCGGCAGGAGCCGGTGGCTGGGACATCATACTCACTCTCCCCGTGCCATCGCTGAACGTCCCGGCAATCCTGCGTTGTACCCGGCTTCCTGCAGCTCTCCTGTGCTGAGCGATGACGTAATACCGCTCATTAAGGTCATGTAATATGGATGCGACGCCACTCCCATAGGCGTGGCATTCATATTCATGGCCTTAATGAGCGGTATTACGTCACCGCTCAGCACAGGAGAGCTGCAGGAAGCCAGGTACAACGCAGGATTGGCGGGACGTTCAGCGATGGCACGGGGAGGAGGACAATGAGCAAGGAGCAGGACGGGGGGGGGAGGACGGAGAGCACAGAGGAGCACGGAGCAGGACGGGAGGAGGACGGGGAGCACAGGAGCAGGACAGGGGGAGGATGGAGAGCACGGAGCAGGACGGGGGGGGAGGACAGAGAGCACAGAGGAGCACGGAGCAGGACAGGGGGGAGGATGGAGGGCACAGAGGAGCACGGAGCAGGACGGGGGGGAGGATGGAGAGCACGGAGCAGGACGGGGGGGAGGATGGAGGGCACAGAGGAGCACGGAGCAGGACGGGGGAAGATGGAGAGCACGGAGCAAGACGGGGGGGAGGATGGAGGGCACAGAGGAGTACGGAGCAGGACGGGGGAGGATAGAGAGCACAGAGGAACACGGAGCAGGACGGGGGGCACAGGAGGACGGAGCAGGAAGGGGGGAGAACAGCGGAGGACGGATCAGGAGGGGGGGAGCACAGAGAATGGGGGAGCACAGAGCTGGATGGGGGAGCAAGGA
Source organism: Oophaga sylvatica (assembly GCA_033576555.1). NCBI lineage: Eukaryota > Metazoa > Chordata > Amphibia > Anura > Dendrobatidae > Oophaga > Oophaga sylvatica. The sequence continues at coordinate 148,757,811 of JARQOD010000001.1, forward strand.
GCAGGACGGGGGCAGCACAGAGCAGGACGGCGGTTTATAAACCCGGCTTATACGCGAGTCAATAAGTTTTCCCAGTATTTTGTGGCAAAATTAGGGGGGGGTCGGCTTATACATGAGTATATACGGTAATAATAAATCAAAAATCTATGAAAATGAACAAATGAAAGTCAGACATTGCTTTTCAACCATGCTTCCACAGAATTTAAAAAAATAAAACTCATGAAATAGGCCTGGACAGAAATGATGGAACCCCTGAAAATAATGTTAAATCAAGGTGTGACCACTAATTAGCATCACAGGGGTCTACAATCTTGGAATCAGTGAGTGGGCCTGTATAGAGAGCTACAGATACTCACTGTGCTGTTTGGTGACATAGTGTGTATCACACTCAACATGGACCAGAGGAAGCGAAGGAAAGATTTGTCTCAGGAGATTAAAAAGAAAATTATAGGCAAACATGTTAAATGTAAAAGTTATAAGACCATCTCCAAGCAGCTTGATGTTCCTGTGATTACAGTTGCACATATTATTCAGAAATTTAAGCTCCATGGGACTGTAGCCAAACTCCCTGGATGTGGCCACAGGAGGAAAATTGATGACAAATCAAAGAGATGGATAATACGAATGGTAACAAAAGAGCCCAGAAAAACTTCTAAACAGATTAAAGGTAAACTTCACGCTCAAGGAACATCAGTGTCAAATCGCACCATCTGTCGCTGTATGAGCCAAAGTTGACTTCATGGGAGACGACCAAAGAGGACACCATTGTTGAAAAAAAATAATAAAAAAGCCAGACTGGGATTTGCCAAACTACATGTTTACAAGCCACAAAGCTTTTGGGAGAATGTCCTATGGACAGATGAGACAAAAATTGAACTTTTTGGCAAGGCACATCAACTCTATGTTCACAGATGGAAAAATGAAGCATATCAAGAAAAGAACACTGTCCCTACTGTGAAACATGGAGTAGGCTCTGTTATGTTCTGGGGTTGCTTTGCTGCATCTGGCACAGGGTGTCTATAATCTGTGCAGGGTACAATAAATCTCAAGACTATCAAGGGATTCTAGAGAGAAATGTGCTGCATAGTGTCAGAAAGCTTGGTCTCAGTCGCAAGTTATGGGTCTTGCAACAGGATAATGACCCAAAACACACAGCTAAAAACACCTAAGAATGGCTAAGAGGAAAATATTGGACTATTCTGAAGTGGCCTTCTATGAGCCCTGACCTAAATCCCATTGGGCATCTTTGGAAAGAGATGAAACATGCCGTCTGGAAAAGGCAACCTTCAAACACGAGACAACTGCTTGCTCTTGAGGAGTGGGCCAAAATACCTGTCGAGAGGTGCAGAAGTCTCACTGACAGTTACAGGAATCATTTGACTGCAGTGATTTCCTCAAAAGGTTTTGCAGCAAAATACTCAGTTAAGGGTACGATCATTTCTGTCCAGGCCTATTTCATGAGTTTTATTTGTTAAAAATTTTTGTGGAAGCATGATTAAAAAGCAATGTCTGACTTTCATTTGCTCATTTTCATAGATTTTTGATTTATTATTACTTTTGTCAGATTCAAGTTATTTCTGTCATCATTGTGGGTTTTTCTGTCATTAAACGAGGGGTACCAACAATTTTGACCACGTATGTATGTTTTCACAGTTTAAGATACAGTTTAGGAATAGGAAGCCAAAGAATGGAAAGGATCCTAAGAGGTGGACATCGGTAAACACCAGCTCCAAAGCCTCATTTGCTTTTTTTTTCTCCTCATCTTTATTTTTCTGCTGATGGATGAGGTATACAATTCATCAGAACGTGTGAACACTGTTTGACAAATTGGTAAAAATTGAAAGATGCTTATTTCTTTAGCTCTTTTTTGGCGTTTATGTCATACAACCCTTTCAATAAGCTTTGACATGTTGCACGTTATTTTTCAACTGCACAAAAAAAATTCTACATGTTTTGCACTTGATTACGTTATTGGAGTAAAAAGGAGCAAAAATCTAGAGAAACTTTGTAAGTGATGAATCAGGTTAAAGTAAACCCAAACCACTCAGAAAATGCTAACATTTAATAAAAAAAAAAAATCAAGTAAAGTTAATTTACAAATGAAATAATGAATAAGACACAAATAAAAAATCAACTACTAAAACCATTTTTTTCAAAACAGAAAAGTTCTAGCAATGTGTTTTCGACGTCATTTGCTAAAAATCTTTTGTTTTGCACGAAAAGCAACGCGCCGGCTATTGTCTCCTGCAGAGGCTTTCGGTCCGAGTCTTACAACCACCCTCTCTGGCAGATTTATGACAGCCTATATTTGGAGGCGAGGGCATGAAAGTGCATTCTGATTTTTTGCAGCAGAATGGTGGAATCAATCATACGGCTCTGGCACCTAAATAGCATTTTCACAACTATCAGAGCAGTATTGTGTTGGGGTATAAATTTCCTTGGCATAATGTGTGATCTGAAAGCACTTTGGGGCAGATTTATCCCGACGGCACTTTGCACTCCAATCTCGATCAGTAGTGCGCCGAAGTAAGAGGAGCTGATGTCATTAGTAGCTTTGTGCCTCTTAATTAATTTTTCTATCTTACAGCTACCGAGCACCAGCCACGTTCTAGGTCACGGAGTGCAGCATGTTTCTGAAGTAATTTACGCCACTTATGGTGACTTGTCGGGCACTGATTGACTACGCGCCTCACACAAAGCTCTATCTACATTTAAAACGCCTAAAATCATAATTTTTTTGAGTAATTATTCGTTGTACAAAAAAATTTCAGCATTTTATGCCAAATTTCTGCAGCAAATTGATGAATCAGTCACTTTGTATAAAAGGAATCTCATCGCTTGGAGAACCCCTTCAATCAGGGATGGAAGGCTGAAAGTCCTAAATTAAAGGGAGTGTGCCAATTCCTTAATTCAGGTCCTTGTAGGGGACCATGTGCCAAGAGGTAGCCATAACTTTAGTGTAGAAATCCATTTGACAGTTTGTGAAAAAACAATCTTTATGCACATATGCAAATGAGATGCTCAGAGCCCCCTCCTGGATGGGCCTGCGATGTCCAGGGTCCACATGTAATCTTGCTAACTCTGTCAATCAATGCAATGGGGCAAAGCTTGACAGAAAAACCAATAAGGGCAATGATGCCTTGAAGCACGCTGCCCCTCCAATGGTGCTCGGAACATATCCTTCTCTCCCCGACAACACAGTTTCTCTGTTTTGTCGTTAAATGGTTTGTCAGGTCCAAATTAATAAATCAGCAGTCACTCTGTGTGACTGCAGACTTATGAAACCCCCACTGTTCGCAGGTTTTGAGCTGGGACCGGAGGGCATGTATGCGTTATACATCCTCCCGGCCAGTGGGTGCAGCCTCGCTACCATTCACTTGTATGGGGGCAAGGCCGTGCCCTATAGTCAGCCACATCACTAGACATGGTGAGGCCTCGCTCTATACAAGTGTATGGAGCGAGGCCACGTCCACTTGAGCGGCCCTGGCAGGGAGTATGTATAAAACATACATACCCTTTGGTCCCGGCTCAGAAGACCGGCAAATCCCTGTGTGCTGGAGGAATTCATAAGTCTGCAATCTCACATGAACTGCAATAACCACTACAACAACCATTTCCTTAAGTTGAGTGCCAAGTCATATTTTATTATTTTCCAATCACACAGAGTGACTGCAAACGTATCGATCTGGACCAGACAACCCCTTTAAAGAAACACTCCCATCAAAGTTTTTATTCTCTTAAAATATTGCAATTATCATATTATACAGCACTGTGTACTTACAATTGCTCATTTTGCCTTTCTACCCAGCTAATTCTTCTCTTTTCTCTCCTCTATGTAGATACAGGAAGTCTCTTGTCCCTGCATTTATAATTTTCCTCTACATCTCCTGACTCCGCTGCTCCATCCTCCCCCTGCCAGGGACTTTTGCATTAACTTATGACTCATGTAGTGAAAATTGATCTCCTGTTTCTACATAGATCTTAAGCCCCCGTCACACTAAGCGAGATCGCTGAAGCGTCACTGATTTTGTGACGCAACAGTGACCTAGCCAACGATCTCGCTATGTGTGACACGCAGCGACGATCAGCCTCCCTGATGGCTATCGCTGATCGTCGTTGAATGTACTGGACCATTTTTTCATCGTTGGTGTCTCACTGGCCAGCGCTCATCGCTGCGTGTGACAGAGGGAGACCAACGATCAGCAAGCTGGTATCCAGTGTAAACAGCGGGTAACTAAGCACCGCGCGGCACCTAGTTACCCGATATGTACCCTAGATACCGGCTCCCAGCTTCTGCTGTAGAGCGCTGAGAGCCGGTATCTAGGGTGCATATCGGGTAACTAGGTGCCGCGTGATGCTTAGTTACCCGATGTGTACATTGGATACCAGCGTGCTCGCTGGTCCTGTTCGCTGGTGAGTCTGCCCATGTGACAGCTGGGACATTGAAGAGTGTGACGGGACCCTTAGAAGGATTCAGATAGTTGGTTTATAATTGCATGATATCATAGAACTAATGGAAAACAGAAGAATTAACTAAGTAGAAAGGCAAAATAAGCAACTGTAAGTACACAGTGGTATATAATGTGATGATTGCGATATATTAAAATGATACAAATTTTGATGCAAGTGCTACCGTAGTTTAAGATTTTTGGAATTTCTATTACAGCTTGATACAAATGTCATTATTCATAATCCCCTGAAGATTACTGTAATGTGCATGGTTAGTTTAAGAACTCCTTTATACCAGAAGGATATTTTAGATCCATCATGCCTTATTGTGAAAAGAGAATGGGCACAGAGAAGTGACTTGGAAGTGCCAGCCCCCCTGCTGGCACATAATGGCACTGCGTATTCAGAGGAATGAATGAACAGTCAGACGGTAGTTTTTGCGCATTAAGCCTGACAACTGCTGTGTAATTTATCAGATGTGAAATATCTTAAAAATCTTTTACCTATAAGAAGGAAGTCGTTCTCCTTGGTCACTTGTGATAAACTCCCTAAAACCTAGGGTTTTATTTTTTTTAACCTGTAGCATTAGAATCTCTTGACGTGCCCTGATGCGGAGCTTTTAAGATGCAGCACGGTGTTTTAATCCATGCCACGGGGTACTTAGATATAATACTGGACTTACAGTAACTAAACGTTTCTTTTCTTATTTAATTATTGATCAATGTTTGTGATATACTCAATTACCTGACCTTGCTTTCTTTTCTCCCAAACACCGTGCTGAGCGCTGCTTCTACTCATCAGGCCCCAAGTGCTGTGCGTCATCGGGCCCCAAGTGCTGTGCGTCATCGGGCCCCTAGTGCTGTGCGTCATCGGGCCCCAAGTGCTGTGCGTCATCGGGCCCCTAGTGCTGTGCGTCATCGGGCCCCTAGTGCTGTGCGTCATCGGGCCCCAAGTGCTGTGCGTCATCGGGCCCCTAGTGCTGTGCGTCATCGGGCCCCTAGTGCTGTGCGTCATCGGGCCCCAAGTGCTGTGCGTCATCGGGCCCCTAGTGCTGTGCGTCATCGGGCCCTAGTGCTGTGCGTCATCGGGCCCCAAGTGCTGTGCGCCATCGGGCCCCAAGTGAAGGCGCTGCAGGCCTGCAGCGCACACATCAGTGCCGGGGCGTGGAGCTTTCTCGGAGCTGTGCATGGCCGTCTAATCTTAACGGCTGCGCAGTTCCCGCTCCTGCCGTGTTCCCTGTATCTCCGGATGCTGGAAGCAGAGCTGCGCTGCTGGGGAGCGACTGTGAGACAAGTATGTAAAATGTTTTGATTTCTTTATAAAATGAATTCAATGGATGAGTGGGTGAGGGTAGCTGCAAGTGATGAAGTGGGGAGTGTAAGGGGGACTGCACATGATGAAGTTTAGGAATTAAAGGAGACGGCACATGATGAAGTGGGGGATTACGACTGGACATGATGAAATGGGGTAAGGGGGACTGCACATGATGAAATGGGGTAATAGGGACTGCACATGATGAAGTGGGGGTAAGGGGGGCTGCACATGATGAAATGTGGGTAAGGGGGACTGCACATGATGAGGTTGGGGAAGGGGACTGCACATGATGAAGTGGGGGGAAGGGGACTGCACATGATGAAGTGGGGGGAAGGGGACTGCACATGATGAAGTGGGGGGGTTGGGGACTGCACATGATGAAGTGGGGGGGTAGAGGACTGCACATGATGAAGTGGGGGGTAGAGGACTGCACATGATTAAGTGTGTCTGAGAAGGGACTGCATATGATGAAATGAAAGGAGGGATAGGGGCTGCGAATGATGAAGGGGCACTGCAGATGAAGTGAGGGGGTCATAGGGGACAGCAATTGATGAAGTAAGGGGGACTTCAAATTAAAGTGGGGGGACTGCATATAATGAAGTGGGGGAGGAAACTGCAAACAATGAATTCATTGTGAGGGACAGGGGACAGCAATTTTAAGGGCCCGTCTCACATAGCGATATCGCTACCGAGATCGCTGCTGAGTCACTAGTTTTGTGACGCAGCAGCGAGCTCACCAGCGATATCGCTGTGTGTGACATTCAGCGACGATCAGCCCCCCTGCTGGGTATCGCTGATCGTCGCTGAAATGTCAGGACCTTTTTTTGATCGCAGGTTTCCTGCTGACAGGCACGCATCGCTGCGTGTGACAGGCGGGAGACCAGCGATCCGCTGGTAACCAAGGTACACAGCGGGTTTCCAGGCGCGGGGCTGTGCCTAGAAACCCGCTGTGTACCTTGGATACCAGCGCCCTGATGCAGGGAGCTGGTATCCAAGGTACACAGCGGGTTTTCAGGCACCGCGCAGCGCTTGGAAACCCGCTGTGTACTTTGGATACCAGCTCCCTGCATCAGGGCGCTGGTATCCAACGTACACTGCGGGTAACTAAGCGATGTTACCCGCAGTGTCGCTGTCCCAGATCGCTGCCTGTTTGGCAGCTCAGCAGCGATCATGTAGCGATACACCAGCGATCCTGACAAGTGCATATCGTTGTCGGGATCGCTGGTGTATCGTTACGTGAGACCCAGCCTTAATTTAAGGTGTGGGGTGGGGAGAGCACATGATGAATTTTGAGGGTGGGAGTAAATGATGTATTAGATGTGGGGTAAAGCAGTTGATAATGAATAGAGGGTGGGAGAGAAAGACATGACAAGACAACGAACTGGGGCGGGAGGGGCATGTAAATATAATGAATCGGGGTTAGGGCGGGAGGTACATAGTGGAGGGCGCTGAGGATGAAGTGACTGGTAATGAATTGGCGGAAAGAGTACAGGTGCTAATTAATTTATATATTAAATGGGGAAAGTGGCTATTTATAGTGAGCGGGTGCACAGTGGTGGATTATAATTTATATTTGGATGGGTTGCATAATAAGCAATTATATATTCATGGTTGGTGCACGTCTGTATTCAGATGTGTAGTGTAGAAGAAAGGGAAAAAGTGTGGAATGTGCTCTGGAAGTGGTGCTCTAGGTAACTGTGTTATTTTATGCAGAGATGAGTCCTGGCTGAAAGAAGTGATCGCGGTCTGTGCTGGATTAAAAAGAAAAGCAAAGATGAAGGACTTCAGCTAGAGACATTACTGGTGACTCAGTATGTTACCTGTACACTGACACTATACTCTGTATACTGTATACAGAGGTCCTGTGTATAATGTCACTAGTGATCACTTTATTACCTGTACACTATATGCAGAGCTCCTGTGTATAATGTCACTGGTGATCACTTATCACCTCTACACTATACACTATATACAAAGCTCCTGTATATAATGTCACTGGTAATCACCTGTACACTGACACTATATACAGAGCTTCTGTGTATAATGTCACTGGTGATCACTGTATTACCTGTACACTGACAATATATACAGAGCTCCTGTGTATAATGTCACTGGTGATCACTGTATTACCTGTACACTGACACTATACACAGAGCTCCTGTGTACAATGTCACCAGTGATCACTGTATAACCTGTACACTGACAGTAAATACAGAGTTCCTGTGTACAATGGCACTTAGTATTGTGTTTTTTTATTAATGATCAGTATTGTAGTATTCAGTCACTATGTGGTGGTAATATGTGATCCGGTCATGGTGTGGCGGTATTTGTTCCTTTTATCTGGTATTATTCAGTCACTATGTGGTAGTAATATGTGATCTGGTCATGGTGTGGCGGTATTTGTTCCTTGTATGTGGTATTATTCGGTCACTAGGTGGTAGTAATATGTGGTCTGGTCATGGTGTGATGATATTTGTCCCTTGTATGTGGTATTAATAGTCATTTAAAAAAAATGTATGTGACTCATCCCCTTAAAGAAAAATACATTTATTTCTAATAGTTTAGAGTAGAGTAGGGCCCGGCCAAAAGAGTCTAGCGTGTCATGGTGGCAGTTTAAAAAATTCTTTTGGCCTGAACATAAGCTGCTGGTTATGAATGTGATCTGGTGTTAGATGGAAACTGTTAATATCCGAATGGTGAGGACGTGGTGGAGAAGTTGAATTTTTCCAAGAGTGGGCGGTGGAGGAAGAGCTGGGGTGGAGCATGAGTCTCAAAGGGGCCCAAAAATGTTGCCAGTTTGTGGCCACGAAATTCCTAGTGGCAGCTGTTGTGAATGGGTTTGAGATGAGTTCTGAGCAGAGGCTCCCTCTGGTGGTTACAAGCGGTACTAGTGAGGATTGGGAATCAGGTGTTACTGATTGGTCTTATTTAAGGGAATCATTTTCCCATCAGGGTTGCCGGTGATCAATTGTTCTGGTCTGAATCCTTCTTTCCAGTTTCCCTTGTAGCCTGCTGTGTCGTGTCTGCATCTCCTGCTATCAGATAAGACAATTTCTTATTTTGTGTTTTTGCTATATTTTTGCATTTTGTCCTGCACTTCTGTGGGGGCCTTCTGGGTCCCCTCCGGGGGCTTTTTGCCCTCTCAGTTTAGTCCAGCCACTGTGTTTTTGTACTTTTGCTTTTTGCAGTTTTTTCAGTGGCTGCTGTTTTTGTTACACCAGAGAACTAATTAGGTGGTAGAGGTCGTGTGATCTCAGGTGATTTTGAAATTAGTATGTTGGTGTTTTTCAGGGTTTTCTGGGATTGCAGTAAGTACCCTTCCTGTCCTTTTCTATTTAGATAGTTTGGGCCCCAGCGTTTGCTCATACTATTTTCTTTCTGTGTCAGTATTTCCTCTTGTCTAACCGCCATTATATGTTTGGGGGCTTTCTATTATCTTTGGGGTTCTGCTCCGGGGCAGATAGCTTTCCTATTTCTATCTTTAGGTGTAGTTAGTTTCTCAGGCTGTGACGAGGCGTCTAGGACCATCGTAGGAACGCTCCACGGCTGCCTCTAGTTGTGGTGGTTAGTCAGGGTACTGCAATCTCATAGATTCCAACTGCTCTGGTGTATTGCCTTTTTTACCTGCACTCCTCAGCTACCGTAACATAACAGTATCACCGGCCAAAAAAATTGTATGGTACTCACAGAAGGGAAAAAAAAAATATTTTGAAGGAAGAAAAGTTGTCAGAGATATTTTTCTGTTTGTTGCATTTTTTTTTTTTTTTTTTTTTTCCCCTCTGTATCTCTGGGTGCTGGGGAGGATCTTTTCTCCCAATGGAGTTTGCACAGTTGTCTGGCCGTGTGGATCAGCTTGCCACTGAGGTTCAGAGTATTGCTGCATATCTTGCTAGGTTGCCTGTTGTGGAACCTAGGATCCCCATGCCAGATTTGTTTTCAGGGATCGAGCTAAGTTTCAGAATTTCAAAAATAATTGTAAATTGTTTCTTGCCTTAAAATCTAAGTCCTCAGGAAACGCAGCGCAGCAGGTTCAAATTGTCATCTCTCTCCTGCGCGGCGATCCTCAGGATTGGGCTTTTTCCCTGACACCTGGGGATCCTGTTTTGAGTGATGTTGATGTATTTTTTCAGGCTTTGGGGTTATTGTACGATGAGCCTAATATCACTGATCAAGCTGAAAAAGCCTTGTTGGCATTAAATCAGGGGCTTGATGACGCTGAGTTATACTGTCAGAGATTCCGTAGGTGGGCAGTCCTGACCAAATGGAATGACGACGCTTTGGCGGCCCTTTTCCGGAAGGGTCTGTCGGATAATGTAAAGGATGTTATGGTGGGATTCCCTGTCCCCTCTGGTCTCAATGATTCTATGTCATTAGCGATTCAAATTGACAGACGTTTGCGTGAGCGGAGAAGTATGCGTGGAGTGGTGTTGCCTTGTGAGCCAGCTGCTGAGCCCATGCAGTGTGATGGAGTGGTGTCTGGGGCACAGCGTCATGAGTTTCGAAAGCGCAATGGGTTATGTTTCTACTGTGGTGATGCCTCTCATGCTATTTCAGTCTGCCCTAAGCGGGGAAGACGTTTTGCACGCTCAGTTGTCTTGGGTAGTGTTCAGACTAAGTTTTTATTAACTGTCACTCTGATATGCTCTCTGTCCTCATTTTCTGCTCAGGCTTTCGTTGATTCTGGAGCAGCTATTAACCTGATGGATTATGATTTTGCTAAACGTTGTGGATTTCCCTTGATACCCCTACAGAAGTCTATTCCCCTACTGGGGATCGATTCTACCCCTTTGGCTGAGAATAAACCCCAGTTTTCTACTCAGGTGATAATGAGGGTTGAACCTGATCACCAGGAGTGCTGCAAATTTTTGGTTCTATATAATCTGCATGACATTATCGTGCTGGGTTTCCCTTGGTTACAGTCTCATAATCCTGTTTTGGATTGGAAATCTGTGTCTGTAACCAGTTGGGGCTGCCAATGTGTTAATACCAACACTCCTGTTTTTTCTGCCTCCCCCAGGCTGAGGATGTTCCTGACTTTTTGTTTGATTTTTCTGATGTGTTTAGCGAAAGTAAATCTGCATCCTTACCTCCCCATAGGAGCTATGACTGCGCTATTGAATTAGTGCCAGGTAGTAAATTCCCTAAGGGTCGCCTCTTTAACTTGTCTATACCTGAACATGACGCTATGCGGTCTTATATCAAGGAATCATTGGAGAAGGGTCATATCAGACCATCCTCTTCACCCTTAGGTGCCGGTTTTTTCTTTGTGGCCAAAAAAGATGGTTCATTAAGGCCGTGTATTGATTATCGTCTCTTGAACAATATTACTGTGAAATATCAATACCCGTTACCCTTGATTTCTGACCTGTTTTCCAGGGTGAAAAACGCTACTTGGTTTACCAAGCTTGACCTCAGGGGGGCGTATAACCTTATTCGCATTAAGCACGGGGATGAATGGAAGACGGCATTTAACACCCCTGAGGGGCATTTTGAGTACCTTGTGATGCCCTTTGGGCTCACTAATGCTCCTTCCGTCTTCCAGTCCTTCATGAATGACATTTTCAGGGATTTTGTGGACAAGTTTCTGATTGTTTATTTGGATGATATCTTGATTTTTTCTAATGACTGGGACTCTCATGTGAAACATGTTCGAACTGTATTCCAGATTTTGAGAGAGAATGCTCTGTATGTGAAGGGATCAAAGTGTCTTTTTGGCGTACAGAAGATCTCATTTCTGGGATTCATTTTGTCCCCATCTGTTATTGAAATGGACCCGGTCAAGGTTCAGGCCATCTGTGATTGGGTCCAACCTACTTCATTAAAGGCTCTTCAGAGATTTTTGGGTTTTGCCAATTTTTATCGTAAATTTATTGGTAATTTCTCTGTTATTGTTAAACCATTAACTGATTTGACCAGAAAGGGTTCTGATGTGGTGAATTGGCCTCCTGAGGCAGTCTCTGCGTTTCAGGAACTTAAGCAGAGATTCACTTCTGCTCCTGTTCTACGGCAGCCTGATGTTTCTCTGCCATTTCAGGTGGAGGTTGATGCCTCTGAAATTGGGGCAGGTGCCGTTTTGTCCCAAAAAGATCCAGAGACCTCTAAAAGTAACCCTTGTGCCTTTTTCTCTCGAAAATTTTCTCCTACTGAACGTAATTATGACGTGGGTAATCGGGAGTTATTGGCCATGAAGTGGGCTTTTGAAGAGTGGAGACATTGGCTGGAGGGAGCCAAACATCAGGTGGTGGTCCTTACGGACCATAAGAATCTGGTCTATCTGGAATCTGCCAAGCGACTCAATCCTAGACAGGCCAGGTGGGCCTTGTTTTTCACACGTTTTAATTTTGTGGTTTCCTTTCTTCCTGGCACTAAGAATGTTAAGGCGGATGCCCTCTCGAGGAGTTTCCTTGCGGACTCTCCTGAGCTATCTGATCCCTCTGTTATTTTGAAGGAGGGTGTAGTTCTTTCCGCCATCTCGCCTAATTTGAGACTTGCTCTGGAGGGGTGTCAGGAGGATAGGCCCGAGCGCTGCCCTGTTGGAAAATTGTTTGTCCCGGACCAATGGAAAAAGAGTGTGATGTCTGAGATTCATTGTTCCGCATTGGCTGGGCATCCCGGAATTTTTGGTACCAGAGACTTGGTTAGTCGGTCCTTTTGGTGGCCTACCTTGTCTCGCGATGTCAGGGAATTTGTGCAGTCCTGCGAGACTTGCTCTCGCTCCAAGCCTTGCTCTCGCTCTAGTGGTTTGTTGATGCCATTGCCTGTGCCCAAGAGACCATGGACCCATATCTCTATGGATTTCATTTCCGATCTTCCTGTTTCTCAGAGAATGACCACCATCTGGGTAATTTGTGATAGGTTTTCCAAAATGATACATCTTGTGCCATTACCTAAGTTGCCTTCCTCCTCTGAATTGGTGCCGTTGTTCCTTCAGCACGTGGTTCGTTTACACGGCATTCCTGAGAACATTGTGTCTGACAGAGGAGTCCAGTTTGTTTCCAGATTTTGGAGGACTTTTTGTTCTAAACTGGGTGTTCAATTGTCTTTCTCCTCGGCATTTCATCCTCAGACCAATGGTCAAACTGAGAGAACAAACCAGACATTGGAGACTTATCTAAGATGCTTTGTGTCTGCTGATCAGGATGACTGGGTCTCTTTTTTGCCTTTGGCTGAGTTTGCTCTTAATAATAGGGCTAGCTCTGCCACTTTGATGTCTCCGTTTTTCTGTAATTCTGGGTTTCACCCTCGATTTTCTTCAGGACAGACGGAGACTTCTGTCTGTCCAGTGTTGACTCTGTTGTTGAGCGTATGCAGCAGATTTGGGACCAGGTAGTGGAGAGGTTGTCCCTCTCTCAGGAGAAGGCCCAGCGGTTTGCTAACCGGCATAGGACTGATGGTCCTCGGTTTAAAGTGGGGGACTTGGTCTGGTTGTCCTCAAAGAATATTCCTATGAGAGTAGCATCTCCTAAATTTAAGCCTAGGTTCATTGGACCTTATAAGATCATGGAGATTATTAATCCTGTTTCTTTTCGTTTGCTTCTTCCAGGGACATTTAAGATCCATAACGTGTTCCACAAGTCCTTGTTGAAGAGGTTTGTTGAGCTAGTGGTTCCTGCTGCTGTGCCTCCTGACCCTGTTTTGGTTGAGGGCAATCTGGAGTATGTGGTTGAGAAAATATTGGATTCTCGTTTTTCTAGACGAAGACTCCAGTATTTGGTTAAATGGAGAGGTTATGGTCAGGAAGATAATTCTTGGGTGTTTGCTTCGGACATCCATGCTAGGAGACTTATCCGTGCGTATCATAGAACTCATCCTGACCGACCTGGTTGCTCAAATGAGGGTTCGGTGACCCCTCCTCAAGGGGGGGTACTGTTGTGAATGGGTTTGAGATGAGTTCTGAGCAGAGGCTCCCTCTGGTGGTTACAAGCGGTACTAGTGAGGATTGGGAATCAGGTGTTACTGATTGGTCTTATTTAAGGGAATCATTTTCCCATCAGGGTTGCCGGTGATCAATTGTTCTGGTCTGAATCCTTCTTTCCAGTTTCCCTTGTAGCCTGCTGTGTCGTGTCTGCATCTCCTGCTATCAGATAAGACAATTTCTTATTTTGTGTTTTTGCTATATTTTTGCATTTTGTCCTGCACTTCTGTGGGGGCCTTCTGGGTCCCCTCCGGGGCTTTTTGCCCTCTCAGTTTAGTCCAGCCACTGTGTTTTTGTACTTTTGCTTTTTGCAGTTTTTTCAGTGGCTGCTGTTTTTGTTACACCAGAGAACTAATTTAGGTGGTAGAGGTCGTGTGATCTCAGGTGATTTTGAAATTAGTATGTTGGTGTTTTTCAGGGTTTTCTGGGATTGCAGTAAGTACCCTTCCTGTCCTTTTCTATTTAGATAGTTTGGGCCCCAGCGTTTGCTCATACTATTTTCTTTCTGTGTCAGTATTTCCTCTTGTCTAACCGCCATTATATGTTTGGGGGCTTTCTATTATCTTTGGGGTTCTGCTCCGGGGCAGATAGCTTTCCTATTTCTATCTTTAGGTGTAGTTAGTTTCTCAGGCTGTGACGAGGCGTCTAGGACCATCGTAGGAACGCTCCACGGCTGCCTCTAGTTGTGGTGGTTAGTCAGGGTACTGCAATCTCATAGATTCCAACTGCTCTGGTGTATTGCCTTTTTTACCTGCACTCCTCAGCTACCGTAACATAACAGGCAGCACTGAAGGTCACAGGGGCTACAGACAGGTGATGGCCTTTCTGGATTGTCCCGCTGAGTCCGGGACACAACATTGCTATATCTGTGCACTCTGATTCTACAAAATTGTCTATTATTTTACATGGAACTGAAGCATATAAAAGCACAGACAGTACTGTAAAATGTTACCATGCACAGATGTACAATGAATATAAAAAGTCTACACACCCATGTTAAAATGCCAGGTTTTTATTATTTAAAAAATTATGCCATGACAAATTATTTCAGAAATGTTTCCATCTTTAATGCCAGCCATAATCTGTACAAATCCACTGAGAAACAAACTGATTTCATTTTGAGGGGGGAAATAAAAATATAACTAAGATAATGTGCTTGCAGAAGTGTGAACACCCTATTATAATTAGGGATGTGGTGGTGTTCAGAATTAGCCAATCACATTTAAACTCATGTTAAATAGTGGTCAGTAAATAGCAGACATTGTTTAGAAGTTATTCTGATTGACCCCATATCACATTTTGCTGTTCTACTAGGATTTCCCTGACATTTTCTTAGTTGCATTTTGCAGCAAAAGTCATGGTTCCTCAACAGATTTCAACACAGCAAAGGGATCTCATTGTAGAAAGTTATCAGTAAAGTTATCAGAAAAGGTAGAAAAACATTTCCAAAGCATTAGATATACCATGGCACACTATTAAAATGGTTATCAAGAAGTTGCTGAAATTTGGCACAACAGTGCCATTATCTAGAACTTGACGTCCTCAAAAATTAATGAAGCGACAGCAGGAAAATTTGCACTGTCAAGAGTCTTATAGCAATATTAACCCCTTCACAACATCCACAGTACATGTACGGCACATGTCGAAAATGGGTGTATAGAGCGGGCTCCTGCAGAACGCCTACCCCATACCCATCAGGTGATGGCTATGTATTACAGCCAGGACCTGCAGCTAACAATAGTGGGTGGAGAAGTGCTCCACCCGCGAATGCTGACTTGTTAAAAGACACTGTCCATCTCCGACAGCGGCATTTAAGACTCGCCGACATGAGCGTGCAGAATTTTTGCTGCCCATTGGCGCACCTGTGACATGATTGCCGTTTACCGATGAGTTGTAATAACAGCCGGGCTTCAGCTGATGACCCCAATGATTGTCATTACGGAGCTCCTTTGAAACCCTGCCTGTGGCCACGCTTCAAAGGACACCGTTATTTTTGCTATATACAGCGAAATTGTAGCATCGCTGTATAGAGCTCATGTGATCAGACACATTTGTTCAAGACCCATGAGTGGGCTAAGTTTGATCTATCAAAATATAAAAACAATTAACCCGATCGGTAAATGCCGTAAACGGAAAATATTCGAGAACATTAAAATTATGTTTTTGGGTAGCTGCAATTCCTCAAAAAAGGCTGTAACAAGTGATCAAAAAGTCAAATCTATCTCAAAATGGTACTAATAAAAATATCATCTGGCCCTGCAAAAAATAAGCCCACAGCTCTATGGGCAGAAAAATTAAAATGTAATGCGACTTGGAAAATGGTGACAACCCAGAAATGTTATTTTTGCAAACTTCTGATTTATTTTACCACTAAAATAATAAACTGGACATGTTGGGTATCGCTGTAATCGTATTGATAAGGAGAATCATATTAAATGGTCATTTTTACGTCAAAATGTACACCGTAAAAACAATTTCCAAAAAAAGGAATGTCAGAATTGGATTTTTTTTTCCACAATTTCACTGAGCTTGGAATTTTTTGCCCATTTTCCAGTACACTATGTGGTAAAAAGAGTGGTGTTATTCAAAAGTACAACTCGACCCACAAAAAACAAACCCTCATAAATCAATGTAAACAGAAAAATAAAAGAGTTATGGCTCTGGGAAGAAAAAGAGGAAAAAACGAAAACGCAAAAACGGAAATTGGCAGCAGCGTGAAGGAATTAAAGAAGCAGTTGAAATTTCTGGCATCTGCATGTTGTGCACAGCATGCGACAACAATCCTCGTGCATTCTTGATATGTCTTGCCTGTGTAGTAGAGTGGCAAGATGGATGCCTTTTCTTACAAAGAAAAACATCAAGCCTTGCTACGTTTGGACAAAACCTACATCAAATCTGCCAATAGCACGTGGGAAAGAGTGTTCTGGTCTGATGAGACCAGGTTTAACTTTTTAGCCATAATTCCAAAAGATATGTTTGGTGCAAAGCCAATGCTGCATCACCAAAAGAACACTTCCCACAGTAAAGCATGGTGGAGGCAGCATTTTGCTTTGGGGTATTTTTCTGGCAGCTTGAACTGGGAATTTATTCAAGGTAGAGGGAATTATGAACAGTTCCAAATATCAGTCAATTTTATAACAAAACCTTCAGGCCTTTGCTAAAAATTTGAAGATGAATAGGAATTTCAACTTTCAGCATGACACTGATCCTAAGAATTCCTCCAAATAAAAAATGCCAGAAGAAAATCAAAGTTTTGGAGTGGCCCAGGCAAAGTCAGACCTGAATGTAATTGAATATCTGTGGGTTGACCTGAAGAGGGAGCTGCAAAGGAGATGTCTTCACAAACTTGACAGATTTGGAGCACTACTGCAAAGAAGAGTGGGCAAAAATGCCAATTCAAGATGTGCCATGCTCATAGACTAGTATTAAATTAAAGGTGTGCCTATTTATACAACCACATTATTTTCGTTCTTCATTTTCCATCCAAAAAGATTTCAGTTAGTTTTTCAATTGAATTGTACAGATTTATGGGAGACAATACAGGTGGTAAAAGTTCTAAAATTATTGATTTTGGTGTGATTTTTTTACATGGCAAAAAAAAAAACAACTGGCATTTTAACAAGGGTGCGTACATTTTTTTCTATCCACTGCAAAAGGTTGATATGTCCAACAGACCTTATTTTTTCAGCCTTAGTGCTCTGTAAAGCCCCAGATGATGTGTTTTCAGATCTATGGCTTTACATGGGACTTCAGGAAAATTGACTCTATTCCGATGCGCAGAATAAGCAGTTGACCGTCTAAGCTGTGCTGTTGAGTCTGCTGCCTCATGTATCTGGCCATCTTATCTCGCTCTATCTTTGGTGGAAGCAAGAGAGCAGAAGACCACAGGAGGGATCCGACTACACACTGTATTAGGCAGTGGGGAAAGTTTTTCTTTATGTGATGACATTTTTTACAGGGTATCAGATACCTGATTGAAATGGTAACCTTCACCTGAGTGCAGGGGAAGTCTCACGCGTAGTAATGGCCTGTACAGGTGTAAGCCTCATGTAGTGGTGTTCTTGGGACCTTTGGTATTACCTATGTGTATGGTATTTAGAGGACACAGTAGGTGATGGGCCCAAGCTCAGGCATCTCACTCTCCCCACAGTAACCTCTGAATATTTCATAATTAATGATCAGGTGAACGAGGCCCGCTCACTGTGCTGTTTTTGGATAATTGGATAGTTTACGCGTCTATAAAAGTCGTTATTTAGTAAGGTGGAGATGCTGGATGGGGATCTCATTCTGTCCTCATCATTATTCATCGGCCTGTGCAAACAGCGCAATAACGAGCAGCGAGAAACTTTTATGCTGAAATCGCCACCTCTAAATGTTTCTTTCATACATCAATAAATAAATGTAAAAAAAAATAGCTCTAGGGCTTTAAAACTGAACCTATCAGGACGACCTCAGTAACCTAAACTAGAGGTATGGCTGTATAGGTCATAGAAGAGTAAAAAATAATACCTAATATCATATACAAACGGCAAAGCTCGGACTGACCGCAGGTCCCAACCCAAACTTACAGCCTCAAAAAAACTGTAAGCTCAAAGCGGAAGACCTGCAGTCAGCCAGGGCTCTGCCATTTGTATATGGACCGGGAAAGACATGGATTTGAACCTAGCCTTCTAGTAATCCAATGTGCCGGGGTGGAGAAATGGAGCTCTGAAGCAAAGTGTGAATTAGCCTGTGAGTGCATCGGGGTGTGTCACTGTACGCTGAGAACATGGCCACACCCAGAATGCACTCCCAGGATAATTTGCATGTGGCTTCAAAGCTCCATTTCTCAGCCATGGGACATCGGATTACCATAATACTGGTGACATTGTTATTGCTGTTCTTTGGCTTATTCAGACACATCAGTAGTGTCAGCAGGAAAATCGTCCTGATGGGGGGCTCCTTCATAATGTAGATTTTTCCTGCACTAATATACTCTGTGTAACAGCCACGGATCTTTTTTACGTAACTTCTCTAAAAAGCTAATGGTTTTCTATGTGGGCAAGTCTATTGTAATACAACAAGTATACATGTATTAAGTTTTGAAATGATCTCTTCTATAATAGCTGGAAAAGTCGATAATCGAGTGTTTTGATGGCAACCGTAAAAGCTAAAATCTTTGCCACCTCTTTGTCTACAATGTTCATTAAAGGGGTTATTTGTTCTCCCCCCAAAAAAGACAAGAAAAGAAATCGGCTCAGCTCACTTTCCCCAGGTCCGGCACTAACTCTTTGCCGCTGCTAACTTCTGTTTCTTTTCTGCAGCGCTGACATCATGTCGACAGTGCTGTAGCCAATCAGCAGCTCAGCACGAACTCATGCAGACAGACGCCAGGAGCCGCTGTGCTCAGTGATTGGCAGCACCGTTGGTGGCATGATGTCAGCAGCGGCAGAAACTTAGTGCTGGACCTGGGGAAAGTGAGTAAAGCGCAGTTTTCGTGCAGCTGGGGAACAGGGTTTTCAATTTTTTTTCTCAATTTCCGAAATCAACCTTATGTAGTTATTAAGCTAGATTTCTCCATTCTGCTAACTACTTATAGCTGCCGTGCCATGCTCCGGACAATCCATCTTCTTGAAAGGACACAGATTACATGTTCTATACTAATAACAAAAAAATACCGAACTGATGACGTCTATTCCTCCTTCATTACCTTTCTCCACATCATGCCCGCTCCCTGTGTCACATCACTGTCAGCGTCTATGGATAAAGTGGCTAACCACTCTGGCCACCCAGCGCCTTTCAATACAAGCAGCTTGATATATTCTAAAGCCCTGCATTAACCCTTTAGGCAGGAGTCACAGAAGAATTCAAGGCAACACTAATGGCTGGTTTTGCTTCCTGACAGCTTGACCTGGTAATGGCCAAAACTATACAAAAAGCAACTGCAAAAACATTTACACCATAAAACGTCACCCCGACCGTGTTTGAGCTAAATCAGATGGAAACCTGTTTAATGTTCCTAAAGGTCATTTTCTCTGCGGCTCGGAGCCGGGGCGATCACGTCATAGCTGAGCACATCTCATGAGGACGCTTCGCAAGCCGACTTGAAAGGCATCTGGATAAAATTGGACATTATCACTTAAAACATATTGATTCCCTTCTCCTTTGTACACATGGGTAAACAAAATGAAGAACGGACATTAACCAGACCTGGCTCATTACTGGCTTAGAAGGACGTTGTCTGATATGGTGTGATAAAGATGAAGAGGGATGAGAGCAGAAAGTCCCAAGTGAGCATTAAAGGGGTGAAAAGACACATGGCGGCCTGACACGCCAATCCCCTGGTAGTCACTTATCTGCATGGCACTTCAGCATGTCCACATAAAGTGCCATGATAAGGGGCATTCAGATCACTAGAAAGAAGCCCATTATTAGCAGGCCATGCATAATGCCATACAGCAGCGGGAAAGTCACAGCCGCCCGAGCGGATGATCCGCCGATCGTATGAGAAGTCAATGGGAACATTCAGAGTGAGGACGGCTGTGTGCAAAGAGGCAACCCTACCTACTAATATGGGAATTATTATCTGATAGGGGCAGCGTGATGAATATTACAACGTATGGGGGCTTTGTATGCTACAGATAATAGCCAGAGCTGGAAATCATCTGCAAAGGTATTTCTTTAAAAATGCTGGTTACAAATGTATATTTCAATGCATAAATCTGTAATAGAAAGAGATTGTAAGATAAAGAATATAGAAGCCCCCATACATGGCGTGGGTCAGGAAGGGGCACCACTGTACACTGGGCATCCTGCTCAATGGCAGCTTTTCTACAGGTTTATTCCTGCAGCTCTTGAGAATGCAGCATGTTCCTCTAGAAAGGTCTCTACCCTGGCCATACACCTTAGATAAGGGACATCAATTTCAGGCAAGGATCTAATGTGTATGTTGACCTCCTAACCATTATCTGCCACCAGGAAAAAGAACCTCAAGCCTCAGCCTTGATCTCTGCATCAGAGGAGAAGACCATGCGTGTTTACAGTGTAGTCTCCACACATAGCTGTTGTCCATGGAGGAAATCCATCTGCTCACCGCTATATAAAGTGTACTAGCTATGAACCCATTCTACGCCCGGGTGGCAAGCATTTTTATTGGTATATGGTCTCCCATCCTGGTATGTGCTGCCCCCCTCCTATCCTGGTATGCAAGACACCCCTCATCCCTATCCTGGTATGCATGGTCCCCTTACCCCCACCCAATCCTGGTATGCATGGCACCTCATTTCTCAGCCTGGTATGCATGGTCCCCTCACCCCCCAATCCTGATATGCATGGTACCCCCTCATCCCTATCGTGGTATGCATAGTACCTGCTCATCCACATCCTGGTATTCATGGTTCCCTCACCCCCCCAATCCTGGTATGCATGGTCCTCTCACCCCCCCAATCCAGGTATGTATGGTCCCCTCCCCCAATCTTGGAATGCATGGTTCCCTCACCCCCCAATCCTGGTATGCATGGTGCCCTCACCCCCCAATTCTGGTATGCATGGTCCCTTCACCCCCAATCCTGGTATGCATGGTCCCCTCCCCCCCAATCCTTGAATGCATGGTCCCCTCCCCCCCAATCCTGGAATGCATGGTGCCCTCACCCCCCAATCCTGGTATGCATGGTGCCCTCACCCCCCAATCCTGGTATGCATGGTGCCCTCACCCCCCAATCCTGGTATGCATGGTCCCCTCCCCCCCAATCCTTGAATGCATGGTCCCCTCCCCCCCAATCCTGGAATGCATGGTGCCCTCACCTCCCAATCTCGGTATGCATGGTGCCCTCACCCCCCAATCCTGGTATGCATGGTCCCCCCTCACACTCCAATCCTGGAATGCATGGTCCCCTCATCTCCAATCCTGGTATACATGGCACCCCTTAGCTCCCAATTCTGGTATGCATGGGGCCCTCACCCCCCAATCTCGGTATGCATGGTCCCCTCACCCCAATCCTAATATGCATGGTCCCCTCACCCCCAATCCTGATATGCATGTCCCCTCACCCCCAATCCTAATATGCATGGTCCTCTCACCCCCCTATCCTGGTATGCATGGTCCCCTCATCCCCAATCCTAATATGCATGGTCCTCTCACCCCCCATCCTGGTATGCATGGTCCCCTCACCCCCAATCCTAATACGCATGGTCCTCTCACCCCCCTATCCTGGTATGCATGGTGCCCTCAACCCCCAATCTCGGTATGCATGGTGCCCTCACCCCGCAATCCTGGTATGCATGGTCCCCTCACCCCCCAATCCTGGTATGCATGGTCCCCCCTCAAACCCCAATCCTGGAATGCATGGTCCCTTCATCCCCAATCCTGGTATACATGGCACCCCTTAGCTCCCAATTCTGGTATGCATGGTCTCCTCAACCCCCAATCCTGATATGCATGGTCCCCTCACCCACAATCCTAATATGCATGGCCCATCTATCATCCCTCACCCCCAATCCTAATATGCATGGTCCTCTCACCCCCCTATCCTGGTATGCATGGTCCCCTCACCCCCCAATTGTGGTGTGCATGGTCCCCTCACCCCCCAATCTTGAATGCATGGTCCCCTCACCCCCCAATCCTGGTATGCATGCTCCCCCTCACCCCCCAATCCTGGAATGCATGGTCCCCTCACCCCCCAATCCTGGTATGCATGGTCCCCCCTCATCCCTATCGTAGGATGTATGGTACTCCCTCTTCCCTCAATCCTGATACGCATGGTCCCCTCACCACCCTATCCTGGTATACATGCTACCCATCCTGGTATGCATGTTCCTTTCACCCCCCAATCCTGGTATGCATGGTCCGCTCACCCCCCAATCCTGATATGCATGCTACCCCCTCAACCCCCTATCCTGATATGCATGGTCCCCTCACCCCCTATCCTCGTATGCATGCTACCTCTCACCCTCATATCCTGATATGTATGGTCCCCCTCACCCCTATTAAACTGCACAAATAGAAAAAAAAAACATTTATACTCACCTTTGTTACCTGAGCTCCAGCGCTGTCCCGTTCTGCCGAAGGCTGGGGAAGGAGTGTGGCAACGGAGTATGCGCATGCCCATACCGCGCTGTCCAGCACCATATTGCTGAAGACACACTGCAAATGTGTCTTCAGTAAAATGGCGCCAGATTGCGCTATGCGCATGCACGATTTCGACGCGCACTCCTGCCCCGGTCTCCTGCGAGAAGAGAAGCGCCGCGGCAACACTCCTCCTAGTCAGGTAAGTATGTAAGTATGGCGCCGGAGATCGCGGTATGCATCCAGTGTCTACGCGTACCGCGATCTCCTGCGCCATACACAATCCTCACCGCTGGATGCCGTCTTCTGTCTGGAGCCAGACAGCACAGGTGCGTCACGCTTGCGCGGTCTATAAAGGCTTCAGACAGAGTGACGCTCCCAGCGTTATATTATAGATGGCTGGCGTATAGGGACCGTCTGAAGTCTAAAATATCCCTGCAGCTTCAAATCAACCTCCAAAATAGGAAGTCATCAGTGGGTGGTGGTGATAAAAGCAGGAGAAGTGACCGTAGCGCTGCCCCCTGTTGATGACCCATTTCAGGACAGTAACAGAAGCTTTGGGGCTGCACCTCATCACTTTTCATTGCCTTCACTGCTACTGATTTAAGATGTCATCAGAGGGCAGTGTTGAAAAAGCTGTGGAACGTGAACGCAGCGCCGTTCCATGATATCCTACTTCAAAGCGGGTGATCAAAGCCGCAAGGAGGTGACTGCAGGACCATTCTCCTGATCACGTCACGTATAAGACTCCCCCCAGTGAATTCTGGGACTTGAGCGGAACGTCAAAGGATGCAAAGTAAAGGTACTGTCACACTAAGCGAGATCGCTAAAGCGTCACCGATTTTATGACGCAGTAGCGATCTCGTTAGCGACTTAGCTGTGTGTGACATGTAGCGGCAATGTGGCCCCTGCTGAGATGTCACTGATCGCTTATGAACGTTCTGAGCAGTTTTTTGGTCGTTGGTGTCCTGCTGGTGAGCCTGAATCGCTGAGTGTGACACCCTTTATGAACGACTTCACCAGGTGGGACTAGGTTTTCCCAACGACCGCAGAGGTCGTTATACAGATCGCTGATCTCTGATGAGATCTTTGTGTTTGGAATCTAACTAGCGATCATATAGTGATCGCACCAACGATCTCGCCAGGTCGTGTCATTGTCGTGATCGCTGGTGCGATCGCTAAGTGTGACAGTGCCTTAAGATAGAGATATAGGGATTACAGAAGTGGCTAGGGGTTAAAAACAGACATTTTATGTAATTGACAACCCCTTTAAAGCTACACTAACAAGTGTTTCTGTTAGATGTTATCTTCAAAGGATAAGATAAAATACAGATGATTAAATAGAAAACAAGACAAAAATGTCCGCTTACCACATGATCGGTCCTCAACGTGGTCAGAATCAGAGACCGGATAAACCTGTTCCTGAATGGGAGCGAGACACTCTTCTGGTTTGGGCGCAATTGATCCCTCCAATAGGTCCACAATAATAGAAAACCCTTCATCTGCCTCTTTATCCTGAGTTGGGGTCTGTGCTGAACGATCTCCATCACTGAGGACATGGAGCTCACCTGTAAAACAAGTCAATATGTTGCCACATTTTTGCACTGCAAAAAATTATTTCAAATCTTATAGAGCAAGACAGCAAATGAGCGAGGACAGAATAGGCGCGAGGTCAACATACATCTATGAGAAAAGGATAAAAAGAAATGTATACCAGGACTGGGATGGGGGCCAATCACACCAGGATAAGGATGGGGCCATGCATACCAGTACTGTGATGGGGCCAATCACACCAGGATAAGGATGGGGCCATGCATACCACGACAGGGATGTGGCCAATCATACCAGGATAAGGATGGGGCCATGCATACCACGACAGGGATGGGGCCATGCATACTTGGACGAGATGGGGACACGGCATACCAGTATAGGGATAAGGGTGATCATTCCTGCCAGGATAAGGATGAGGAGGCTATGCGTACCAGCCTAGGGATGAGGAGGCATGCATACCAGGATAGAAATGAGGGGCCATGTGTATCAGGATGGGGATGAGGGGACCATGCATACCAGGATAGGGATGAGGGGCCATGTGTATCAGGATGGGGATGAGGGAACCATATTTACCAGGATAGGGGATATTAAGTAAAGAATTGACCACATTTTTTGCTTCAGTTTTTTTTTTTTCCTAATTTCCTCCTCTAAAACTTAGGTGCATCTTATGGTCTGGTGCATCTTATGGTCCGATGCATCTTATAGTCCAAAAAATACGGTAGCTAGAGAGTAGAAGAGAAGCTTACAGCATACATCAGCCATGGATGCCCATTGCTATATATTGGTATTTCTTAAGTGTTCATCTCAATACAAAAACCTAGAAGGTTACGCTTTCCTAAAAAGTATAGAAATACGGATTTTTGTGTTACTCACCGTAAAATCCTTTTCTCCAGACGCTCATTGGGGGACACAGGACTGTGGGTGTATGCTACTGCCGCTAGGAGGCTGACACTAAGTAAACATAAAAAAAGGTTAGCTCCTCCTCCGCCGTATACACCTCAGCACTGGCCGCAGGCAAACCCAGTTTAGTGCAAAAAGCAGTAGGAGGCTAAAGAATAAATTAATGTTAATACAGGTACAATATATCCAGAAGTAAATCTACTGATATAGACCCAAGCAAATAAAATTAACTTAGAAATCGAAGCCATCCGGCTAATAGGGAGGGAGCTGTGTCCCCCAATGAGCGTCTCGGAGAAAAGGATTTTACGGTGAGTAACACAAAAATCCGTATTTCTCCTTCGTCTCATTGGGGGACACAGGACTGTGGGACGTCCCAAAGCAGTCCCTTGGGTGGGAAACCGACTCCACAGTGTAATTTATAATCAAGCATTGCTTATATGTGCGCAACCGCGCCCTGAAGAATCCTTCTACCCAGACTGGCATCCGCAGAAGCCTGGGTATGGACATTATAATGCTTGGAAAAGGTATGCAGACTGGACCAGGTTGCTGCTTTACAAACCTGTTCCACTGAAGCCTGATGCCGAAGGGCCCAGGAGGCACCCACCGCTCTGGTGGAGTGAGCCTTGATCCCTGCAGGAACCACCGCGCCTCTGATGCAGTAAGCCTCCTGAATGGCTAACCGAATCCACCTAGCCAAGGTTGATTTAGAGGCAGCGAGTCCCTTCCTGCGACCTTCAGGGAGGACAAACAGCGTGTCCGTCTGTCGAAAGGACGCCGTCCGAGATACATATCTCCTGAGTGCTCTCACCAGATCCAGCGTATGGAGAGCCTTCTCCACTCGGTGCGTCGGAGCTGGGCAAAATGAGGGCAAAACAATGTCCTCATTAATATGAAATGAGGACACGACTTTAGGCAAAAAAGGTGGAGTAGGTCTGAGCACCACCTTATCCTGATGGAAAAGCAAGTACGGAGCTCGACAAGACAGTGCAGCCAGCTCCGAAACCCGCCTTATGGATGTTATGGCTACCAAAAACACCACTTTCCAGGAAAGAAACGACAGAGAAACCTCCTGCAAAGGTTCAAAAGGAGACTCTTGCAGAACTCCCAGGACTAGATTGAGGTCCCAAACCTCTAAAGGAGTCTTGTAGGGAGGAACTATATGGACAACCCCTGAATAAAGGTCCTAACCTGAAAATTAGACGCGATCCTTCGCTGAAAAAGCACAGACAAGGCTGATATCTGCCGTCTAAGCGTACTTGGCGCTAGACCTGAATCTAGGCCTGCCTGGAGAAATGACAGAATGTTTGGAATTGAAAACCTAAGCGGGGAACAACCATGTTCCCTGCACCAAGCAAAAAAGATCTTCCAAGTACCGTGGTAGATGCGAGCCGAGACGGGTTTTCGGGCGCTAGCCATCGTCGCGGCGACCTTTTTAGAGAATCCAGCCCTGGTCAGGATCCAAGATTCAACGGCCAGGCCGTCAAACACAGGACCGCTGAGTTCTGGTGGTAAACTGGGCCCTGGGAGAGAAGGTCCGCACGCTCTGGCAGTCGCCAGGGTGCGTCGGCGAGCAACTGTACCAGCTCCGCGTACCAAGAGCGACGCGGCCAATCCGGAGCGATTAATATCGCTGGAACCCCCTCTATCCTGATCTTTCTGATCACCCTTGGGAGAAGAGCTATTGGTGGAAATAAGTATGGAAGATGGAATTGATTCCACGGTAGAACCAGGGCGTCCACCGCAATTGCCTGCGGATCCCGGTACCGGGAGACGAAGTTGGGCACCTTGGCATTCATCCTGGAAGCCATCAGGTCCACATCTGGGGTTCCCCAGCGTCGACATATCTGCTGAAAAATCTCGGGATGTAGTGACCATTCCCCTGAAGCTATGCCGTGACGGCTGAGAAAATCCGCTGCCCAGTTTTCCTCGCCCGGAATGTGGACTGCTGAAATCACGGAGTGATTTACCTCTGCCCAGGACAGAATCTGTTTTACCTCGTGCATAGCCGCCCGGCTGCGGGTACCTCCCTGATGGTTTATGTATGCCACCGCCGTGGCATTGTCTGACTGAATTCGGACTGGGCGGCCTGCCAGATGCTGGTGAAAATGCCTCAGAGCCAGCCAAATAGCTCGGATCTCTAAAATATTTATCGGGAGGATCGACTCCTGCTGAGACCAAGTCCCCTGGGCTGTGTGGTGACGAAACACTGCTCCCCATTCGAGCAGGCTGGCATCCGTTGTGACTACCATCCAGATATTCGGAGGAAACAAACGGCCCTGTTGAAGAGTGGAACTCCTCGTCCACCACATAAGAGTCTGTCTGACCTTCAGGGACAGACGGCACCGAAGATTGAGGGAATAAAGGCTCCCGTCCCATACTGCCAAGAGTGCATGCTGAAGGGGGCGAAGATGAAACTGGGCAAATGGAATCGCCTCGATCGTTGCCACCATCCTTCCTAGGACCCTCATGCAAAACCGGATGGTATGAGGAATCGGTTTGTGAAGGATCCGTACCTCTTGACGGAGAACTAAGGCCTTGTCCTGAGGAAGGATTATCAACCCTTGAGCGGTGTCGAAATCCATCCCTAAGAAGGTGATCTTTCGAGATGGCACGGGAGATGACTTCTTCATATTCACCAGCCACCCCAGGCGAACAAGAGTGTCTAGGGTAATGCTGACACTTTCCTCGCATGTTTGGAAAGACGGACCCTTGATGAGAAGGTCGTCTAGGTAAGGCAAGATGACTATCCCCCTGGAGTGTAGAATGGATACAACAATAGCCATGACCTTTGTGAACACTCTGGGAGCTGTGGCTAGCCCGAATGGCAAGGCAGCGAACTGAAAGTGAAGTTTGCCGATGGCAAACCGAAGAAACCTTTGATGAGGGGGAAATATGGGGATGTGAAGATAGGCATCCTGGATGTCTATTGATGCTAGAAATTCCCCTTTTTCCATGGCAGCAATGACCGAGCGGAGAGACTCCATTCGGAAATGTCGAATTTTGACGAACCGATTCAGTCTTTTTAGATCCAGAATGGGCCTTACGGTACCGTCCTTTTTGGGTACAATGAACAGATTGGAATAAAACCCCCGACCTCTTTCGACCTCTGGTACAGGTACGACAACCCCGCTGTGTCGAAGAGACTCGACCGCCTTGAATAAGGCGAGAACCCGAGACTCCTCCTTGGGAAGGCGCGAGGGAAAGAAACGATTTGAGGGAAGGCTGGCAAATTCTATCTTGTACCCCGAGGTGACTAATTCTCTGACCCATTCGTCTTGAGTAATTGATAGCCAAGTGGGACGAAACCAGAGTAGACGGCCGCCTACTCTGGAAGAATCGACCGGATTCTGCCTCCAGTCATTTATCCGAAAATCTTTGGGGCCTAGACCCTCTAGATTTCGGTTGTTGAGACCGCATTCTTCCCAACGGGTTGGTCTTGTAAGAGGCCTGACGATCTCTGGCCTGATTAGGTCGACCTGAGCCGCTGGAACTGGCTGTTGCAGCCCAACCTGGGTTGCGAAAGGCTCTAAAGCGAGGCTGAGGCTGTCGGCGAAAGGGCTGTTTGACCTTCTGCTGAGGCAAAAAAGAACTCTTCCCTCCTGTCGCATCAGATATAAGCTGATCCAGTTTTTCACCAAATAAACGACCGCTTTGAAAAGGCAAGGACGTAAGTGACTTCTTTGAAGTCGAGTCTGCTCGCCAAGTCCTCAACCACAAGGATCTCCTAATGGCAATCGCATTAGCAGCAGCTAATGCTGCGCAATTTGCCGCATCCATAGAAGCGTTGATCAAAAAATCACCTGCGAGAGCCATCTGATTAGATATCTCCAAAACCTCAGGTGGCACTTCTACACCGTGAAGAGCTCTGTTCAGAGACTCCGACCAGGAAATCATGGCCTTAGCAACCCAAGTCGCTGCAAAGGAAGGAGAGAGAGATGACCCAGATGCTTCAAACACCGAGCGAGCCAGGCTTTCAATCAGACGATCCGTTGGATCCTTAATCGAGGAACCATCAGGAAGGGAGAGAAGCGTCTTAGATGCCAAGCGTGACACCGGAGGATCGACCACTGGGGATTCCGCCCACTTCTTAAGAAGTTCAGGAGCAAAAGGATACCTGGTATTGAGGGCCTTCTGTCCTGTAAAGCGCTTATCCGGTTTTTCTCGGTGGCGCTGCACAAGCTCCTCAAACTCAGGATGAGCACCAAAAACCTTATGGGTCTGTCTGGCTCGTTTGAAAGACACCTTATGACCAGAGGCCAAGGTGGATTCATCGTCTACCCCCAGAGATTGATTGACAGCTTCGATCAGACTGTCAATTGTCTCCTGACAACCTGGAGCTTCCAAATTGAGGGACCCTTCAGTATCGGAATCCGAATATTGATCACTTGCCTCTAAAGGTGAGGGAGAGCGAGAAGCTGAGCTGAAGGATGCCGAAGCCCTGGACGGCATAGGCGACGCAGTGTGGGTTCGCTTCCCCTGCGTCTGCCTGGTGAGAGCGCGGCCCCTGCAGGCCGGAGGTTCCTGAGACGTCGCCAAGACGGGTGAACCACTGTCCCTGCTCCTATCAGGAGCTTGAAGGGACTCGATTGCTCTTGTTAATGATGCCACAGATTGAGACAGAGACAGGGCCCATTCCGGGAGACCTGACGCACTGGGCTGGGCTATAGGTGAGGGCTCCTGAGCCCGTTCAGAGTCACAGGCTTCGCAGACCGGATTAGTCTGGGCATGCGGAAAAGGGGATTTACAGGCAATGCATGCGCTATACAGCACCGTGTGAGCCTTAGTTCTTCTGGACATACTGTATCTGTTCAGAGCCCTGTGACGATGCGGAGGTATGGTAGCGGGGCGCAGCGAAGTGGAGCCGGGCTGGAGGTAGCAGCACTTACCCCAGTCCTGTATCCCCGGACGTCCTTAAGCAGCGTTGACAGCGCAAAAGGAAAAGAGCAAAGGCTCCAGACTTTCAAAAAGAGCGCTCCCTGTCAGGGAGGCGTGGCTCATATAGCTGATCACAGGGGCCGGGGTCGAGAGGCGCGGCCTAGCGCCGTCAGATGCCGGAGACGCCACTTCCGGCCGCGGCCTAGTCTCCGGCCGAAGCCGGGGACTAAATTTCCGGCCGCGGCCTAGCGCCGGCCGAAGCCTCGGCCTAAATTTTTGGCGGTGGCCGCCCGAAAAACAGGGGGCGGGCCCGCCGGAAGTGACGCTGCCGGGGGCGGAGCACGGCCTATCTTCCGGCCGACGCCGGGAGCAAAATTAGACATGCGGCCTGGTTCCCGGCCGAAGCCGGGAGCTAGATTTTTGGCGGCGGCCGCCTAGAAGCCAGGCGGACCGTCACACGCAGAGAGGGGATGGCGCTCTCCGGGGGTTTCACAGACAGCCTCGCGGACCGCTCCCACCGAATCTCGACCGCCCCAGACGCTACCTGACGTCCGACACTGTTCTCCGGAGCTTTGAAGGTGGGTTCTCCTGCTTGCAGTCTTCTACCAAAAAAATGGGGAACGGTGCAGGCTCCAGCTCCATGACCTCTAATGGTGGGTCTTCCTTGCTGCAGTGGACTTGCGGCTCTCCCAGACATTAGTCCAGCGTCTCCCGTCTTTTAGAGGGGGGCTTGCAGCAAAAAAAGGAGGGACGGTGCAGGCACCCTAACTCCATCACCCCTTCAGGGGATGAGGAGAGGGACCGTCCGCCACCTTGCAGCACCGCAGTCTAGCATTGGTGGTGCAGTGGGGGCCGCACGGACTAACTCCTGCCTCTGTACAGCCTAGGGCTTCAATACCTTAGGGTGGTCAGGGCTGAGTCCGGCATTTATGTCCCACGTTGCGGGAGAGGATACGTTGGAGGCTTTACTCCACGTGCTCGCCCGTTGATGGTTTGGGGAGATCGGACCCTTTCAATAGGATCCGTCGCCCCTATCTCATCTTCGTGGGAAAGAAAAAAAAAAAAAAAAAAAAAATGGTCTGGAAAAAGAACCAGACGTGTGCCTCCATCAGACACTAAGCAATAACTGGGTTTGCCTGCGGCCAGTGCTGAGGTGTATACGGCGGAGGAGGAGCTAACCTTTTTTTATGTTTACTTAGTGTCAGCCTCCTAGCGGCAGTAGCATACACCCACAGTCCTGTGTCCCCCAATGAGACGAAGGAGAAAAAGGTACGCTCATGCCTTTAATAGCAGTCCCCCGCTTACCAAAAAGACCCTGGCTGAAGTGTACATGGAGTATAAAATAAAGGTGAGTTTAGAATAGAAGGTGACGAGCATCTAAGTATTACACTCATACAAACACCTACACATATGTTAGGCTGAATTACTAAGGGAGAGGGGACACTCAGCCATGTTTATACTGGTTGCAATTAATGACCAAATTCCAGTAAGCTTGCTCCGGGGGTTATAAAGATTTTCCACTTTATGGAAAGTGGGTCCCAAACGCGCTTTCATACCTAAAACAGCAAAGCAGGTGCTCACTCTTCATGTTCCAGCACCGGTTGTTTTAGCCCCAGTGTTTCGGTTAAGGCAATGACCTGACAT
The DNA here is from genome assembly GCA_033576555.1 of Oophaga sylvatica. Classification (NCBI taxonomy): domain Eukaryota; kingdom Metazoa; phylum Chordata; class Amphibia; order Anura; family Dendrobatidae; genus Oophaga; species Oophaga sylvatica. The sequence continues at coordinate 148,789,502 of JARQOD010000001.1, forward strand.
TGGCACAACCACTGAACTCAGTGACTGACTGCAGCTGTGATGTATGCTGTCAATATGACATTACCACTGCAACCAAAACTCGATACCAGAACAGTGGCAGGGAGCGTGAGCTGGACCTGGGGGGCCGGGTACTTGCTCTGTTTGCTATTATGGCTCTATAAGAGCGTTTGTGGAGTCCACTTACCTTAAAGAAAATCCCTTTAATTACAGTAATTTCATTTGTAGAGGTGACAATCCAAGAGTGGCAATTTCTCAATAAAATTCACTGCCATTGCTAGTTCTAGAATTTTTGTTGTCCGCTTACCAACTGGAGCAGCCGCGGCCATTTCTGATTGAGATATCATGGCAACATTCACTGAGGACATGGCCTCTTCCACCACAGGCACGTTCTGCATGTCGGGGGAGATTAACGAATCCATATCTGCAGCGAGATCTTTGCATATTTCCTCCTCATGTAGCTGGGTTGTTTCAGTGCTTGTCGCAGTGGTCACTATATCACCTGGACCTGTGGGTCATAGTGCAGAAGATGTACATTCATGACTTCACGGTGGTACAAGCCTTAGTAAGGTGCCCATTGGCCAGAAGTGTGGCCGAATGTGACACCACCACTACCTCCTGAGCTCTTGCTGTCCTTTCCTGCTCAGTATGTCATACTTTTCCATGATCATTAATGTGCTGTAAGGACTAAAAACATTGTTCAGCAAGAGGATTCACAGGACTCTGGTCCAGCGGCCATGACAGTCCTCCGTGGCCGTCAGACCAGAGCGCTGCAAACTTCCCATTATCTGTCGGCATCTTGGCGCCACCTTTGGATAGTAGGCCTCACAACATGATCAGCAGTCATCACGTCAAAGGGCCTGCTAATGAGAAGCACCTCGGAGGCTGGCAAGTATGAGGGAGCTTGTTGTGCTCTGATCTGGCAGTCAAGGAGTACCAACATCAAAACCAGAAACATGGAGCAGAAAACCATAACCAAATTCAAAGTATTACCAAAATTATTTTTATTATCATATAGTGGTATAAATAATAAAATACAAGAATCGATGCATAATGAATTGGAAACCCAAAGCGGTTCGACCAGAGTCTAGGTGTACTACTATAAACATAGTACTGCATGATAGAACCATCAACATGGGATAGAGAATATATCTATATTTTATAATGCCTCTTGAACAATAATAACAAGTCAATATTTTTGCGGTAAAGTGGGGCGCGTACCTGCATATGAACATAAACATGGGTGAGCTAATGATATGACTATTATTTTTTGCTTGTGACTTCTTCCCCCTATCTCCTATCTCTGGGTCCTTATTTTAATTATGTGGTTTGGCGCCTATTGAGACTTATTACAGAGACATCTATAGTATTGAGTTTGTGTGGGAGGTTGTCACGCCCCTGGAGTGAAATGACACTTTACCGCAAAAATATTGACTTGTTATTATTGTTCAGGAGGCATTATAAAATATAGATTACAGTATTCTCTATCCCATGTTCATGGTTCTATCCTGCAGTACTTTGCTTATAGTAGTACACCTAGACTCTGGTCGAACCGCTTTGGGTTTCCAATTCAGTATGCATTGATTCTTGCATTTTAATATTTATACCACTATATGATAATAAAAATAATTTTGGTAATACTTTGAATTTTGTTATGGTTTTCTGCTCCATGTTTCTGGTTTTGATTATATGATAGGAGCTCCATAAGGGTATTTCCCATAATTGTCATAATTGGGAGGGACGATTATAATGACACTTTAAATCATGGTGTCTGTGCTTGAGATTGTGTTTCTCTTTCTTAAGGAGCACCAACATGGCTGCTGCCACTCATTTTGCTCAACTCCAGTTGTCCAGGAGTTTCAAAAATAAAAGTTTGCTTTCTATCACTCCTGTAGATGGTTACTCAGTTTTGGTGAAGGGAACTGGGGTGAGCTTACAGACCCCTGGATAGGTGTGCTGCTTGACAACACTATAAAAAGGGGTTTGCCAAGATACCAAAAACTGTAGCCAAATAATCACATGCTAAATGTGCCATCAAGGTAGTTTCACTGCGCTCCTGTTCCCTGCCAGTCTTTGGTAACTGTGTGGAAAGATGACATCCCTTCCTGCCCACCCATGGGACCACTGCAGCCAATCAATTATCTCAGCAGGCTGTATCGCAAGACTGTTGCAGTCAGTGATTACATGCAGCAGTCATGTGGCTAGACGGAGACATCAACCAGTGAACAATGTCCGGCAGGATATTTAACAGGCGAGTTTACCCACTTTAATGCAGACGATCATGTACGCGATTCTCACCACTGGTGGCTTGCAGAAGTTCCGTCTGGAGTTGGAGCTGTGCTTCCCCCAATATCTTCATAACTGACTCTGCCGGACTCTTCCCCCATTCACGTCGTTGTCTTTCCTCCAAATCCAGCTTTATTACTCCACCGACAGTCTTATCTGGATTGGATACTAAACCAAAAAAGGCAAGGGTTAAAGAGCTACTTGTGCCACACAAGAACATCACTGACCTGCAGCTGGACGGCTCTGCTCCTCCCTGCAATGCATCTTATACAGGGACAACCTTTCGATATATCAATGGGACAGCTGTGCTCAGCAGATTTTGTGATCCCATGGGTCTGCCGACAGTATTATCCATCCCTGTGGCCTCCACCTATCTTCTTATAGGGCCACAATTTGGTCCGAAGTGGTAACTATACGGTGTTGTGTCTCAGATCTTCAGCATGGGCCTCATTTATAGTTCATGAGCTGAACCACCGCGCAGATCTGACCGCTCAGTAGGAGTTTTGCTTTCGGCTGAAGGGAGGCTTAAACTGCAGAAATATGCTGCTAATGTGAAACTGGATATTACAGAAAACCTGTATAATCGCTCTGTAGCACCGTACATCTGCACAAAGGTGTTTTCTATTCCAGATTTTTTTTTAAATTTTCTTTTAAATACGAGCCCATGTGGTTCTGTTAATACATTTTCAGCAATGCGGAAACCCCACATGGAGCAGTCACACAACATTTTACTATTGGCCCGGATTACGCTCCTTCCCATACCGTAAATAAAATCAGGTAGTGACAATAGGTAGCATAATGCACTTTAATGGAACACATTATTCTCTTTACGAGCCCCCATCTCACCAGGCTTTCCTGCACAGGTGCACTTCTGTCATTCCGAGAAATGTCAAGCACAGAATCTGAACTAGTGGCTGCGCCAATAAAATGTTTAAAGGAGATTAACAAATAGATCCAGAGTACAGCGAAGAATAAGCCCCGTCTGTATATATACTTACACATCAGAGCGTTCCAGTTAGAGATCACAAGTGTTCTGCCTAATGTGCAGGCAGGCTATGGGAAACTGGGCAACTAAATGGGATATTGCCAGAAATTCAAGTTAGTCCCTATTTTATGGATAGGAGTACTTACTGCTCAATAGGGGTCCCAAGAACGTAGGTCTGGAACCCAGAAAATGGGGCTCGGCAGAGCACAGTTTTGAATAGCAATGTTCACTCACCGTCTGCTCCTATCATTAAAGGGTTACTAACAAAATTAAAAAGTTATCCACTATGCATAAGATCCCAGGGGAAAGCTTGCTGACCACTGGGGTTCCAACTGCAGAGACCCCCAGTGATACCAAGATCGGGGTACTGGGATCATCTGATTCGGAGTTTGGATTTCTCAGGCTCTGTGATTGGGACTCTGCATCCCCATCTAGAAATATTGTGGAGGTGCGCATGCTCCATCTCTGCTACATTCATGGGACTGCTAGAAATAGTGGAGGGCTGTACTCTGACTTCTCGAGCTGTATTATGACTTCTCCTGTAGTAACTTAATTTCAGACAGAGCGGCAGAACCCCATTTGCTGAGTTTTAGAGCTCTGAACTCAGGATCGAATGGTTCCAGTGCCTAGAACTTGGGATCGCCAGGGGCCCCAGCTGTTGGATCCCGAGCATTCAGCAAGCTATGCCTCTATTTTAAGGCTATATGCACACGCTGCAAAAACGCTTAAAAAATGCATGAATTAAGCATCCTATTTTTTAGAATGAATTCTGCAATTTTTGTGCATATAGTGCGATTTTTTCCGCGCAAAAAACGCATTGCGGAAAAAATACGGATTTTTGTGTTACTCACCGTAAAATCCTTTTCTCCGAGACGCTCATTGGGGGACACAAGACTGTGGGTGTATGCTACTGCCGCTAGGAGGCTGACACTAAGTAAACATAAAAAAAAGGTTAGCTCCTCCTCCGCCGTATACACCTCAGCACTGGCCGCAGGCAAACCCAGTTTAGTGCAAAAAGCAGTAGGAGGCTAAAAAATAAATCAGAGTTAACACAGGTACAGTATATCCAGAAGAAAATCTACTGACACAGACCCAAAAAATAGAGTTAACTCAAAACGAAGCCATCCGGCTCTTAGGGAGGGTGCTGTGTCCCCCAATGAGCGTCTCGAAGAAAAGGATTTTACGGTGAGTAACACAAAAATCCGTATTTCTCCTTAGTCTCATTGGGGGACACAAGACTGTGGGACGTCCCAAAGCAGTCCCTTGGGTGGGGAACCGACTCCACAGTGTAATTTATAACCAGGCATTGCTTATAGGTGCGCTACCGCGCCCTGAAGAATCCTTCTACCCAGACTAGCATCCGCTGAAGCCTGAGTATGGATATTATAATGTTTAGAGAAAGTATGCAGACTGGACCAGGTTGCCGTCTTACAAACCTGTTCCGCCGAAGCCTGATGCCGAAGAGCCCAGGAGGCACCCACTGCTCTGGTGGAGTGAGCCCTGATTCCTGTGGGAACCACCGTGCCTCTGATGCGGTAGGCCTCCTGAATGGTTAACCGTATCCATCTAGCCAAAGTTGACCTAGAGGCAGCGAGTCCCTTCCTGCGACTTTCAGGAAGGATAAACAGCGTGTCTGTCTGCCGAAAGGATGAAGTCCGAGATACATATCTCCTGAGTGCTCTCACCAGATCCAGTGTATGGAGAGCCTTCTCCACCCGGTGCGACGGAGCTGGGCAAAATGAGGGCAAAACAATGTCCTCATTGATATGAAATGAGGACACGACTTTAGGCAAAAAAGGTGGTGTTGGCCTGAGCACTACCTTATCATGATGGAAAAGTAAGTACGGAGCTCGGCAAGATAGTGCTGCCAGCTCCGAAACCCGCCTTATGGATGTTATGGCTACCAAAAACACCACCTTCCAGGAAAGGTATGTCAGGGAAACCTCCTGAAGAGGCTCAAATGGAGATTCTTGCAGAACTCCCAGAACCAGATTGAGATCCCAAACGTCTAAGGGAGCCCTGTAGGGGGGTACTATATGGACAACCCCTTGCATAAAGGTTTTAACCTGTAAATTGGACGTGATTTTTCGCTGAAAAAGAACCGACAAGGCTGATATCTGTCGTCTAAGAGTACTTGGCGCTAGACCTGAATCTAGGCCCGCTTGGAGAAATGACAGAATGTTGGGAATTGAAAACAGAAGCGGGGAACAACCATGTTCCCTGCACCATGCAAAAAAGACCTTCCAAGTACCGTGGTAGATACGAGCCGAGGCGGGTTTCCGGGCGCTAGCCATTGTCGCGGCGACCTTTTTGGAGAATCCAGCCCTGGTCAGGATCCAAGATTCAACGGCCAGGCCGTCAAACACAGGACCGCTGAGTTCTGGTGGTAAACTGGGCCCTGGGAGAGAAGGTCCGTGCGTTCTGGCAGACGCCAGGGTGCGTCGGCGAGCAACTGTACCAGCTCTGCGTACCATGGACGACGCGGCCAATCCGGAGCGATTAAAATCGCTGGGACCCCCTCTAACCTGATCTTTCTGATCACCCTTGGGATCAGAGCTATCGGTGGAAACAAGTATGGAAGATGAAACCGATTCCACGGTAGAACCAGGGCGTCCACTGCAATTGCCTGCGGATCCCGGTACCGGGAGACGAAGTTGGGCACCTTGGCGTTTATCCTGGAGGCCATCAGGTCCACATCTGGGGTTCCCCAGCGTAGGCATATCTCTGAAAGACCTCGGGATGTAGTGACCATTCCCCTGACGCTATACCCTGACGGCTGAGGAAATCCGCTGCCCAGTTCTCCTCGCCCGGAATGTGGACCGCTGATATCACAGAGTGATTTCTTTCTGCCCAGGTCAGAATATGTTTTACCTCCTGCATGGCCGCCCTGCTGCGGGTACCTCCCTGATGATTTATGTATGCCACCGCTGTGGCATTGTCCGATTGTATTCGGACCGGGCGGCCAGCCAGATGATGGTGAAAATGCCTCAGAGCCAGCCAAACAGCTCGAATCTCTAAAATATTGATCGGAAGGGACGATTCCTGCCGACACCAAGTCCCCTGGGCTGTGTAGTGACGAAACACTGCTCCCCAACCGAGAAGACTGGCGTCCGTTGTGACTATCAGCCAATGGACTGGAGGGAAATATCGCCCCTGGTGAAGAGTGGTGCTCTTTGTCCACCATGTAAGTGTCTGTCTGACCTGCAGGGACAGACGGCACCGAAGATTGAGCGAGTAAGGACTCCCGTCCCATACTGCCAAGAGTGCATGCTGAAGGGAGCGGAGATGAAACTGGGCAAATGGAATGGCCTCGATTGCTGCCACCATCCTTCCTAGGACTCTCATGCAAAACCGGATGGTGTGAGGAATTGGTTGGCGCAGAATCCGTACCTGCTGACGGAGGACTAGGGCCTTGTCCCGAGGAAGGATTATCAACCCCTGAGTGGTGTCGAAAATCATCCCTAAAAAGGTGATCTTCCGAGATGGCACGGGAGATGATTTCTTCAGATTCACCAGCCACCCCAGGCGAGCAAGGGTGTCTAGCGTAATGCTGACACTTTCCTCGCAGGCTTGAAAGGACGGACCCTTGATGAGGAGATCGTCTAAGTATGGTAAGATGACTATCCCCCGGGAGTGCAGAATGGACACAACAGCAGCCATAACTTTTGTGAACACCCTGGGGGCTGTGGCTAGCCCGAAGGGCAAGGCTGCGAACTGAAAATGGAGGTTGCCGATGGCAAACCGAAGAAACCTCTGATGAGGAGGGAATATGGAGATATGAAGATAGGCATCCTGAATGTCTATTGACACCAAAAATTCCCCCTTTTCCATGGCTGCAATGACCGAGCGGAGAGACTCCATTCGGAAATGCCGAATTCTGACAAATCGGTTCAGACGTTTTAGGTCCAAAATGGGCCTTACAGTGCCGTCCTTCTTGGGTACTATGAACAGGTTGGAATAGAACCCTTGACCTTTTTCGACCTCTGGTACAGGGACAATGACCCCGCTGCGTTGAAGGGATTCGACCGCCTTGAATAAAGCGTGAACCCGGGATTCTTTTTTGGGAAGACGCGAGGGAAAAAAACGATTTGAGGGGAGGCTGATAAATTCTATCTTGTACCCCGAGGAGACTAGCTCCCTGACCCACTCGTCGTGAGTAATCGATAGCCAAGTGGGGCGAAACCAGAGTAAGCGGCCGCCTACTCTGGATAAATTGACCGGATTCTGCCTCCAGTCATTTGTCCGAATATCTTTGGGGCCTAGACCCCTTAGATCTTGGCTGTTGAGATCGCATTCTTCCCAAAGGGTTGGTCTTGTAAGAGACCTGGCGATCTCTGGCCTGATTAGGTCGACCTGAGCCGCTGGTGCTGGCTGCCGCGGCCCAACCTGGGTTGCGAAAAGCCCTAAACCGAGGCTGAAGCTGTCGGCGAAAGGGCTGTCTAATTTTCTGCTGAGGAAGGAAACTGCTTTTCCCTCCTGTCGCATCAGATATAAGCTGATCCAGCTTCTCGCCAAATAACCGGCCGCTCTGATACGGTAAGGATGTAAGTGATTTTTTAGAGGTTGAATACACTCGCCAAGTCCTCAACCACAAGGATCTCCTGATAGCAATCGCATTAGCTGCAGCTAGTGCGGCGCAATTAGCCGCATCCATGGAAGCATTAATTAAAAAGTCTCTGCAAGAGCTATCTGATTAGAGATCTCATTACCTCAGAAGGTACCTCTATACCGTGGAGAGCTCTATTTAGAGACTCCGACCAGGACATCATGGCCTTAGCAACCCAAGTCGCTGCAAAAGAAGGAGAGAGAGCAGAGCCTGATGCCTCAAACACCGAGTGGGCCAAGCTTTCAATCAGACGATCCGTTGGATCCTTGATCGAGGAACCGTTGGGAAGGGAGAGGAGCGTCTTAGACGCCAAACGTGACACAGGAGGGTCGACCGCAGGAGATTCCGCCCACTTCTTAAGAAGTTCAGGAGCAAAAGGATATCTGGTATTGAGGGCCCTTTGTCCTGCGAAGCGCTTGTCCGGCTTTTCCCGGTGGCGCTGCACTAGTTCCTCAAACTTAGGATGAGCACCAAAAACCTTATGAGCTTGCCTGGTTCGTTTGAAGGACACCTTATGACCGGAGGCCAAGGTGGACTCATCGTCTACCCCCAGGTTTTGATTGACAGCTTCAATCAGACTGTCAATTGTCTCCTGACAATTTGGTGCCTCTAAATTGAGGGACCCTTCAGAATCAGAAACCGAATATTGATCACTTGCCTCCAAAGGTGAGGGAGAGACCGAACTGAAAGATGCCGAGGCCCTGGACAGCATAGGCGACGCAGTGTGGGTTCGCTTCCCCTGCGTCTGCCTGGTGAGAGCGCGGCCCCTGCAGGCCGGAGGTTCCTGAGACGTAGCCAAGACAGGTGAACCACTGTCCCTGCTCCTATCGGGAGCTTGAAGGGACTCGATTGCTCTTGTTAATGACGCCACAGATTGAGACAGAGACAGGGCCCATTCCGGGGGACCTGACGCACTGGGCTCGGCTATAGGTGAGGGCTCCTGAGCCCGTTCGGAGTCACAGGCTTCGCAGAGCCGACTAATCTGGGCGTGCGGAAAAGGGGACCTACAGGCAATGCATGCGGTATACAGTACCGTGTGAGCTTTAGTTCTTCTGGACATACTGAGTCTGTCACAGAGTGTCCAGCCGCAATGATTTGGATGTGGCGGTGCGGGTTGGTGGAGCGGAGCGCAGAAGGTGCGCTGTGAAGCGGACCAACCAGGCTGGAGGTAGTAGCACTTACCCCAGTCCTGTATCCCCGGACGTCCTTAAACAGCGTAGTAATGGCGCAAACAAAAAACGCCCGAGCTCCAGACTTTCAAAAAAAAAAAGCGCTCCCCTATCAGGGAGGCGTGCTTCATATAGCCGAGCCTCAGGGGGAGGGGTCGAGAGGCGCGGCCTAGCGCCGGCCGAAGCCAGGAACACAACTTCCGGCCGCGGCCTAGTCTCCGGCCGAAGCCGGGGACTAAATTTGCGGCCGCGGCCCAGCACCGGCCGAGGCCTAAATTTTCGGCGGTGGCCGCCCGAGAGTCGCGGGCGGGCCCGCCGGAAGTTGACGCTGCCGGAGGCGGGACTTGAGACTGCGGCCTACCCTCCGGCCTAAGCCGGGCGCTAAATTACGGCCGCAGCCTAGACTAAATTTCTACCTGAGGCCTAGCGCCCAGCCGAAGCCGGGGACTAAATTTTAGGTGGCGGCTGCCCAGGAGTCAGGGGGCGGGCCGCCGGAAGATGATGCACCCTAAGGGGGCGGGCTCAAGCCGGGGACTCGCCTGTTTCTGGCTGAAGCCAGTCTGTCTCTCAGACGCCGGCTCCCAGCTTCCAGCAATCTCTCCGGCCCCCCTCCACGATCTGGCTTTAAAGGTGCGTTTTCTTCGCAGGGGATTCTTCAGATTAGAGGGGGGCTTGCAGAAAAAAAGAGGGACGGTGCAGGCACCCTAACTCCATCACCCCTTCAGGGGATGAGGAGAGGGACCGTCCGCCTCCTTGCAGCACCGCAGTCTAGCATTGGTGGTGCAGTGGGGGCCGCACGGACTATCTCCTGCCACTGTACAGCCTAGGGTTTCAATACTCTAGGGTGGTCAGGGCTGAGTCCGGCATTCATGTCCCACGTTGCTGGAAAGGATACGTGGAGGCGACACTCCACGTGCTCGCCCGTTGATGGTTTGGGGAGATCGGACCCCTTCAAAAGGGTCCGTCGCCCCTATCTCGTCTTCGTGGGAAAGCCAAAAAAAAAAAAAAAAATGGTCTGGAAAAAACCAGACGTGTGCCTCCATCAGACACTAAGCATGAACTGGGTTTGCCTGCGGCCAGTGCTGAGGTGTATACGGCGGAGGAGGAGCTAACCTTTTTTTTATGTTTACTTAGTGTCAGCCTCCTAGCGGCAGTAGCATACACCCACAGTCTTGTGTCCCCCAATGAGACGAAGGAGAAAAAGCAGAATGTTCATTAATTTCGCAGAAAACTAGCGTTTTCCCCCCCTATATTATGGAGTTCTGTTCAGGAAAAATTTGAAGTAAAAACGAGCAAAATCCGCGCAAAAAAAACGCGCAAAATCCACGCAGAAAACGCGAAAAAACGCATGCGTTTTTCCCGAGAAAAAGTCCGGTTTTGCTCAGGAAAATTCTGCACACATTCCTGAATGTGTGCACTTAGCCTAAAGATGGTAATTACCTGTTTTTTTGGGTGTAACGCTTTAAATATGGGAATGTTAGAACCAGCTGAGCGCTGTACTTTGCGTTCTCTGCCAGTCTAAAGCCCGGGTCTCACATAGCGATACACCAGCGATCCCGACAACGATCGCGGTGCCTGGAAACCCGCTGTGTACCTTGGTTACCAGCGGATCGCTGGTCTCCCGCCTGTTACACGCAGCGATGCGTGCCTGCCAGCGGGAGACCAACGATCAAAAAAATGTCCAGGACATTCAGCGACGATCAGCGATACCCAGCAGGGGGCTGATCGTTGCTGAATGTCACACACAGCGATATCGCTGGGGAGATCGCTGCTGCATCACAAAACTAGTGACTCAGCAGTGATCTCGCTAGCGATATCGCTGTGTGAGACGGGGACTTAAAACACAATGAATGGAGCAGGGGGCGAGAGTGCGTCTGGTGGGGATTGTTGGGGATCCTGCGGATCAGACCCCCAGCATTCAGTAAGTTAACCTCTATCCCAAATATATGGGATACATTTTCATTTTGGGAATACCCCTTTAATGTAGTGCTGCTTCGTCATTAGAAGTAAAAGTATGGCTTTATCCATCTCAACACAAACAGAATATTATGGATGTAAAGCAAAATACTCTACTAACATAAATCATTAGTCCTTACTAAATAAGAGCTCACATCATAGGAGATCGCATTCATGTGGCCGGTAAGGACACATGATAATCAAACAGAAAAATGATGCTGGTGAAGCATAAAACTATACACTGAAAGTAAACTTAGTTCAGTACACCATCACCAAGTTCTAGAGATGAGCGAAGAAATGTGCAAGACCCTGAGGTCCAAACAAGAGCCCCGATAATGGCCTCCTGCCAGTCGCATCACCGGTGCCTCTTCCCAGTAGTAGGCCCGTAGTGACCCCATTGTTACGGTGTGATGCACATATAGCGTCTCACAGGGCAAACTGATCAGAGGAGGCGGTTAACAGGGCTTCCATGCTGAATGTGGACCTCCTGCAATTTGCTTCAGCCATCTCTACCAAGTTTATATTATTATTATTATTGTAGTAGCCATGTGAGGAGCACTGCAGCCATACTGTCAATGAAGCAGCTCGCACCCCAAAGTCCCAGCAGGACGTCACAGTACACATCTCATACTTAGCAGCACTACACCATGCAGCTAGTCTGGTCATGAAAGCCACCACAAAGTGATTCTCTGGACTTAAGGTACTGCCACACTAAGCTATCCCGCTAGCGATCTCGTTAGCGTTGCATACTAATGAGATCGCTAGCGGGATTGTTTCTATATCGCTAAATGCTGCCGCATTTAGCGATATAGTTAACGACGCTATCGCCGTTAGCGATCTTCTTAACGACTTTAGCGGTACAAAAGTACCGCTAAATCGCTAAGAAAAGGTGCCACACAGCGATTAGATACTTACCCAGCGGGAGCGCCGACGAGAAAATAGGGTCCGGAACGATTCCAGCGACGAGCGAGATCACAGCAGGAAGCTCGTCGCTGGAAGCTGCCGCACTGAACAATATCGCTAACGGGATCGCTAAATAGTGACGTTTTTTAGCGATCCCGTTAGCGATATTGTTTAGTGTGGCATACCCTTTACAGGTCATCAATGCCTGACCAATAGGGGGCCTGACTCCCGACATCCCCACCAGCTGACTGTAGAAGATACCTGGAGACAGAGTCTCACCAATTTGATACTGATGGCATATCACAAGAATAGACCATCGATTTTACAGACCTGGACAACTGCTTTAATATTTTAATAGTTACTGTGGTCTAGTAACAGTGCAGCTGAAGTGTCTGTTCACATGCTGCATTTTTGCCACGGTTTTCCTATTTGTTTTTTAATGGCAGAAAATGTTGAACTTTCCAGTTCCTGCAAAGAGAATGATATCTGTGAAATCACAGGCACATCACATGTACTTACTGTCGGCAGCACATACAGTGTCCTCAATAAGGGCCAGCTCCGACAGGGGAATTACTGGGCCTTCTGCTTGCCACTTCTTGCGATCAGCTACATTGTTTACTTGCTGGCGCTCATCGTCACCGCTATCACTCTTTCCTGCCATATCTTCACTTGTCGATGCCACCTCTTCCTGAGCTTTTAGGTTCTGATTCAATCTTTTGAGTATTTGACGTTTTTCATCCTAAAAATATGAACACAGTCAGTACATGCACGTCCACCAAACCACGCTGCCGAGTACAGGGCGGAAATCAGGAGCCGAAAGCCATAAATGTATGGAGCTCTTGAGATCCCTCTAGTTACTTGGGGCGCAGAGAAATGGAGGCAAAGCGTTAACCACCATCGATAAAGTCTCACTAGAAATATAATCTTTACCAAGGGGGCATGGCTTGCAGGATTCTCTGGGGGTGTGGCTTCAGCTGCTCTGCATTATTACTCTGTAAGTCACGCCTCCTTAGTAAATACCATAAAAATTTGCACTAAATAAAAAGCCCCACATCTTTGGAGCCGTATCGTGGATTAAAAAAAACAAAATACGCAAAGAAAAATAAACGTATACTAACTTGGATTGAAGGATCCATTTTTTTGGAGTCGTCTGTGTTGTCCCTGATTTCTGTTACTTCAACCTGTAGCCAGAAGAAACGAGAATAAAAAAAAGCACAAAACAGAGAAGATCAAATTGTGCCAAGCCGTAGATTTCCAGCAAAATGATGGCAACATGGGCTCAAATAAGGTACAACCAGCACAAGAAACCATACTCCCCTCAGCAATCCCTCCCAGGATCTGCTCTATCCAGTCCTGTCCTCCATACACCAGATGTGAAAGGAAACGTTGCACCGGTGAGCAAGCAATTGGCTAAGAGAGCCATTTTTGGTATCCTAACGACAGGACCAGAGAGCACAGACCAGCAGGGACCAGGATCGCCAACATTTGTTTTAATAAAAATTTTATAATAATTCTCATAGGCTGGAAAACCCTTTAAATGGTATTCAGTAATTTAACATATGGGTGAATTTTGAATATTGGCTATTTTTGGCTATTGGGCTAAGAACCTAGTGGCAAGTAGCTGCCAACTACCTGCTCGTTCTTCCAGGCGACGATCTGCCGGCTCAGGTGGCGATTCTCCAGCTTCATACAACCGCAAATCAACAGAACAGCTCTTTTTCTTCCAACGTCATGTTGATTAACAGCAGATTCTCCGCAGTTAGGCAGAGGGGAGACGGCTGTCAATCAGTATGATGTTGGAAATGCCTCCCCATCGACAAAGCAGAGCGATAGGTGACAATTTGTTGGTACATAGGGTCTGACTTCTAGGACCCCCACTGATCCCTAGCACATAACATTAAAATGCCCTTTAATGTGAAGCAATGGGCACACATGCCACCGCTCCATTCGTCTACCATGCTATTGTGACCATCTGAAATATCAGCACTGCAAGATGTGTGTGGTCCTGACAGTGAGCAGGATTTTATTTTTTCAGCACCCCCCTACTGGCTGTGGAAGTGAACCTACAGCTCCAACATTCTTCAGCGCAGAGGTCATAGAGATGGCTGGGGTACTAGGCTTCATGTGAGACTGGCCCCGGACAGGCGACCCCCCAACATCTGCATGAGCTGCATGGTTAGGGGAGCCCGGAGTTGGTCCTGCAGCATTGAAAGGCACATTAGGATTCTTGAACCCCCGGGCAGCCAACTGAAAAAATAACACAAAAAACAAACAATATAAAAGAAACAATACCATTAAAGATTAGGAAAAAAAGAACATTTACTAAACGAAAAAAAATCTATAGAAATGTAAAAATAACACTTAAGTATATTAGTACAATTTGTATAAATACAAGATGGAGATACAGTCATGACACTTTACAGGCCAAAACCCCGGCACAGATATAGTGGAAATCTACAGAAGTAATCAGAAAAAGGAGCACAGAAAATAATGTCCATACAACCTAAACACACGCTAAATGACAACGGCTCCGGACCTTGCCATATAGAGCTGTACTCAAGATGGCGATACATTAGATATTAAAGAATATCCGAGGAATTCAAGAGAGACTGACAATAAATGCTGAAGTAAGAACTTACAACCAGAACAGCCAGGGAGCCCGAATACAGGGAGGACTGGCAACATAAGATCGCCACTGACCGGAACAAAGAAGCAGATAATGTCCAATTGAAAACCATCAAGAGCTGTAATGACGTATTACTGCAACGTCCGGCTGTAAAGCTGTGGGCCATAGTGGCAGACGAGCAATATGAGCAAACCAAGCAGGCGAATACTTGGGGTAAGGTTCTGAATTTAAGGGGTTTAAGGGGAATCTGTTAGTAGGATCAACCCTCCAAAGCCATCTATATGGAAGCACAAGTCATAATAAGTTGATTGAAATGATAACTTGTTTTTTTTAAATATGTAAATGAGCTGTTAAGATCTATGGGCGGGATATAGATCTTCCACAGAATCTGACTCCAGATATGGTTTCTGCCCAGGGTGGGACATGTAATGATTAATAGATATGTAGATCAGGAGAGCAGACTAACACTGGCAACTCTCCCTTTCACTTAAAATAATCTCTGGAGGCAAATTCTCGGGGAGATCAGTGTCCGGGCCAGAGATCTTAACAGCTCATTTACATATTAAGTAAAGCGTGTATTTCTCTTGAATAAGACATCGGATTGCTGATATGAAGAAATCATGTTATTAATTTTATTGAACTTCTTATGACCTACATGCCCGTATAGACAGCTTGGGGGGGGTTATCCTACTGGCAGGTTCGCTTTAAAAAAAACAACAAAACAGGCAGTATGAAAGATGCAACAAAGCTCCCAAAATAACCTTTTCATTATTGTCCTTCTTCTGAGGATACACTCGGTCATGCTTCCTGTAGGTGATGCCAGAAATGTTTATGGGGGCCTGATCACAAGCCCTAGGGAAGATAGTAATTCACTTATACGTTCACATCATTCTTATTGGATGGCCTTCGGACGGGATTGAGGGCAGAAAACCCCTATAAGCTGCAACTGTTATAGTTCTGCAGAGGTATCACTGTCTGCTATTTTGGCACTTTTTATAGCACTGGGATGATTACATCTCACAGTCAAAGCACTATGTTAGCAAACAAAGGGGTTTTCTGCTACACTGATACTGAAGACATATCCATAGAATAAGTCCATAATATCAGATCAGTGGTGGTCCAACACCCGGCAACCCCACTGATCAGCTGCTAGCAGCAAATCTAGTGTACAAAGGGGGGGGGGGAGAGAGAGAGAGAGAGGGGAGAGAGGAGAGAGAGAGAGAGAACGCGACGGATCTGCAGGCGGATTCCGTTAAAAACGGATTGCCAGCGGATCCGCCGCCCGTAGGCGGCCATTATACAAAATGGCGGATGCGGCGGATCAAAAAAAACGTTGCATTGGACTTTTTTTGTAATGAGGGACGCCAATTTTTTGGCGGATCCGTCCAAAAACGGACCTAACGGACGACCATCCGTCAAAATCCGTCACTAATGCAAGTCTATGGGAAAAAAACGGATCCGCCCAAAAAAAAATGGCGGATCCGTTTTTTCCACATTTTGACGGATTTTGACTGACGTCGCACGACTGAAGTGTGAAAGAGGCCTTAGTGGCTGCTCCTGTACTGTACATTAGTTCCTATTCATTTCAGTGGAGCTGATGTGCAGTATCAGGGTTTCTGATGGAGCGGTGGTGTTCTGCTTCATATACCCTATAAAGCCACTGCCTGATCTAAACAGGTCAAAAATCAATGTAGATGAAAAACCCTTTAATATGAATTACAGCACGCAAATTAATTGTCATCCACCTTCCATAGAGAGTACATCCCATCTACATGTAATTGTACAATGATGCATCCTTATCCTTCGTGATGGCACAGTTAGGCAGATGTGTCCTTCACGGGTTTAGAAAAGCTTGGCGACAACCCCTTCAATATGGTTCATTTTGTAGTGGGGCATTTACTTTAAGGTAGGCATTTTATAGACTGTATCAAAATAATATTTGAGGAAGGTATCAAATAGGTCACATACAGTTATTTTATTATACAAGGTCTTCTGCCAGCTGTTCAGGAAATAAAGCAGGTTTTTATATATCGTATGTAACGTGAACGGCTAGCGTCACCTAAGTATGGACGACATACAGTGGTGTGAAAAAGTGTTTGCCCCTTCCTTTTTAAACATGCAGTTTTTAAATGAAGGTCTTTATCATTAAAGGAAAAAGAAATCTAAACCTACAGGGCATGGTCTGAAAAAGTTATTGCCTGCCCCCCCCCCCCTTAAAACATAAATTAACTGTGGTTTATCACATCTTTGGGAAGCGGAGGTCAAATTCCCTAGCCGCACTCGGGCCTGATTACTGCCACACCTGTTCTCAAATCAAGAAATCACTTACCGTATTTTTCAGACTATAAGACGCACTTTTTTCCCCAAAAATTTTTTGGGGAAAATGGGGGTCCGTCTTATAGTCGGAATAT
Source organism: Oophaga sylvatica (assembly GCA_033576555.1). NCBI lineage: Eukaryota > Metazoa > Chordata > Amphibia > Anura > Dendrobatidae > Oophaga > Oophaga sylvatica. The sequence continues at coordinate 148,806,441 of JARQOD010000001.1, forward strand.
ACTTACAAGCAGTGTGGCGGCAGAAGGAGTCGGGCGATTCTGCGGCGGTCCCGGTCCGACGCTGCAGGGCGATGATTACACTCCCTTCCCAGGCTGGTGCGGCAGGTTCGGCGGTGCTTTGTGAAAGCCCGGAGGCCCCCCACACATCCATTGCTGCGATGCGGTGGCCTCCGAGAAAATGGCCGACGGGGGTGGCGCATGCTCATATTGAGATCTCATTGCCAAAATCTCAATCTGCTGCGATGCGGTGGCCTCCGGGAAAATGGCCGCCGGGGGCGGCGCATGGTCAGAGATCTCGGCACCAAGATCTCGGGAAATTGAGATCTCAGTGCTGAGATCTTATCTAACGAGATCTTGGTGCCGAGATCTCCATCTGAGCATGATCCGCTCCGGGCGGCTATTTTCCGATTGCAGCAATGGATGTGCGGGGGGCCTCCGGGTTTTCACAAAATGCCGGCAGAGCCCCCCGCACCACAGAGCACCACCGAACCTGCCGCATCAGCCTGGGATGGGATTTCCCAGAGGCCACCACATTACAGCAATGGATGTGTGGGGGCTCCAGGCTTTCAGAAAATGTCAGCGCAGCCCTCGCACCAATGGCACCGCCGAACCTGCCACACCAGTCTGGGATGGGAGTCATATTGCCGGACCACCGAACACCCCCTGTAACCACGCTCCACTAGCGCTGCCGATCCCTCCCTCCCCCTGTAAACTGAATTCGGACTGTAAGACGGACCCCCAATTGACACATTAATTTTTTTTCCCCTATTTTCCTTCTGAAAATATGGGGTGCGTCTTATGGTCCGATGCGTCTTAAAGTCCAAAAAATACAGTAAATAGGACCTGCCTGACAAAGTGAGTTACACCAAAAGATTCCTCAAAAGCTAGACATCATGCCGCGATCCAAAGAAATTCTGAAACAAGTCAGAAACAAAGTAATTGAGATCTATCAGTCTGGAAAAGTTTAAAAGGCTAATTTTAAAGCTTTGGGACTCAAGCGAACCACAGTGAGAGCCATCATCCACAAATGGCGAAAACATGGAACAGTGGTGAACCTTCCGAGGAGTGGCCGGCCGACCAAAATTACCCCAAGAGCGCAGTGACGTCTCATCGATGAGGTCACAAAAGACTCCACAACAACATCCAAAGAACTGCCGGCCCTACTTTCCTCAGTTAAGGTCAGTGTTCATGACTCCACCACAAGGTAAAAGACTGGGCAAAAATGGTCTGCATAGAAGAGTTCCAAGACGAAATCCACTGCTGAGCAATAAGAACATAAAGGCTTGTCTCACTTTTGCTAGAAAACATTTGATGATCCCCAAGACTTCTGGGAGAATACTTTGTGGACTGACGAGACAAAAATTTAACTTTTTAGAAGGTGTACGTCCCATTACATCTGGCGTAGAAGCAACACAGAATTTCAGAAAAGGAACATCATACCAACAGTAAAATATGGTGGTGGTAGTGTGATGGTCTGGGACTGTTTTGCTGCTTCAGAACCTGGAAGACTTGCTGTGGTAAATGGAATCATGAATTCTGCAATCTACCAAAAAATCCTGAAGGAGAATGTCTGGCCATTTGTTTGTGACCTCAAGCTGAAGCGCACGTGGGTTATGCAACAGGACAATGGTCCAAAACACACCAGAAAATCCACCTCTGGATGACTTAAGAAAAACAAAATTAACACTTTGGAGTGGCCTAGTCAAAGTCCTAACCTTAAACCGATTAAAATGCTGTGGCATGACTTTAAAAAGGCGGGTCATGCTCGGAAACCCTCCAATGTGGCCTAATTAGAACAATTCTGCAAAGATGAGTGAGCTAAAATTCCTCCAGAGCATTGTAAGAGACTCATTGCCTGTTATCTCAAACACTTGATTGCAGTTGTTGCTGCCAAGGGTGGCCCAACTAGTGATTAGGTTTAGGGGGCAATCACTTTTTCACACAGGGCCCTTTAGGTTTGGATTTCTTTTTCCCTTAATAATAAAGACCTTCATTTAAGAACTGCATTTTGAGTTTACTTGTGTTATCTTTGCCTAATATTTAAATTTGTTTGGTGATCTGAAACATGCAAAAGAATAGGAAATCAGGAAGGGGCAAACACTTTTTCACACCACTGTATACTCATGGCCAGATTATGACATAGAGATAGTCCAACTACCCACTCACCAGGCAGAAAACCACATAGTACATGGGAGCTCCTAATGGCTATTTAAGCACTAGAGATGAAATTAGGGATATCCTTGGGGAAAGGCTTATAGCAGAAAAAGCAATTCTTTCCTTCAGACACTCTGGGGAGCAATTCCAACTCTTGATTTGGTGCGTAAAAATGCTGATATTCCAAATAAAATTGGGCTCAACCTGGATAAGGCTTTATGAGCAGGGATGGAAAATGTCGGCATTATCTGCTCTCACATCTGCATTTCTATTATGCAGAACAATGTAAAAAGGACTTTATGAGCTTAAGTGCTGGAAGGAAAAAATTAGATGATGTGTATATTTTACAAGGCTGAGGTTATTGAATATTTCGTGTGAGATCATTTGCATTTTTGGACATTAGGACATTACTCTTTTGTCTATTAACTTCCCTTGTGAACCCGTCTTCCAATAGACATGGCCTAGCAGCTAGGTAAAAAGTGCACATAACGTGAAGATGTAAGCAGAGGTGATGTGTGTACCTGCGAAGAAGAGAAGTTATGTGCTCCTCATCTCCACGTGTCAGACAAACAAGGCCTGCACCTGGAGACCACACAGAAGATGCTACTGACACTCCGCTTTGGATGCAATTAACCTTTCACCAGTGATGAGAATTGCCGGCTGCAGGTGATAGAATGTTTTCTAATGGTGACAGATAGCATGTATTCCCTCCTGACGACACATGCTGCATACTTGTAATTGGTGACATTCCAACCACAAAGGTCCAGATCCCTTCACTTGGCTTGTAGACAGAAAATATGGGGTAGGTCAGCAGATATTCAGGTTAGATCATTTTAGGAGAATTGTACTGAACGCCAGGCACCTCTACAATCCAGATCTATTAGTATAGCAGCACAGTGCGGAGACGGCCTACCATTGCATAATATTACACTAACTACAATTATTAGCTAAATACTAGACCTCTCTCAGACAAAGCTCCCCTGGGGGTCCAGACAGCAGACGCAATGTAGTGGAGTGTTACCACAGGGGTAAGTGATAGCAATGGGAGACTACAGGTCTATGAACCGCGTCGTGATAGGACCTCTGTGGAATCTCATCACAGTAACAATCTGTCAGCTCTCCTGACGTCTATTTAGGCAACACTTGTATCTCCGTAAAAAAAAAAATCCAGGAGAGCCGTTCTTTAGAACTCAACATGGTGCTGTTCCTCCATTTATAGATAAATGGACTCCCTTGGCGTCAGTGCTTGCAGTGGACACACCCCTTTGACCAGAGAATGGTAACACCCAGCTGACACTTGAGGCACTTGAGGCTAGTTTCTATGTGTGAGACAGAGCCATTCACAACAAGGAGGAGTCTGGAACTTTAGATACAGTTGACATTTCCTTTTTGGCCATCTTTTCGCTAAACTCATTGCAAATGTACTGCCTCAGTTGTAGATCCATGTGAACCCCCTTTTTTCAGGGCTTCGATTTTTCTGACAGATTCAGAAAAGGAGGAGTCTTAGACATAGCGTGAAACGAGCCTTAGTCATAGATTTCTAGGATGGATAACTGAGGAACGGCCAATGCAGTTCTCAGAAAGAAAGCTCCAGTTAGGAGCAATGTCATGGACATGCGAGAATTCACTAAAAAAGACATGTCAGGACATGCGACAGGTTCCTCTGTAATGATCATACATTAACGATCAGCATAAAGCATTACATAAGTGCTGTAGACATTTTTACCACATGGAGCCCAAGTTCTGACTGATCTTCCATTTCTTTCTTTTCTGTTCCGTGAGAGTGGGGTGTAATATATAGTGGGGTTACTGTATATTCTGCAATAAAGGTGAACCAACATTACAAACTTCTGAAAGTTGAGAGAACGGCGTATGCATCATAAAGTACTATGCAGACTCCTCAGATGCCACAATCCTGGACCAGCGTCAAGACCCATGGCCCTGCCAACAATGTACCAAGCATAGCCCCTAATGCCCGTGACAAGAATAATATGTCTGTAATAATGCGAGCGATGTGACAACCACAGCCAGAAACCCCCAAAGTAGCATTGCGGTCACTGCTATTATGTGCTTATAACAAAGTAATAGAAGCCCAGAACTGCAGATATCACTGAGCCCACCACACAGTTACTATTGTAGTAGACACAAAACGTTCAGATTAATGTCCACAAATGTTCCAGCGCCTAAACGTATGTACTCATCAGAGCTAGAAATAGGAAAGTGTCCCTAAATGGCAATATACACTATGCTCCATAAAAAGCTGGACATACTGTCGCTCTACCGGTAACATCCATAGGTCACACTGCATCAGGAGATCACTGCTGGAGGAAAAAAATAAAAACATCGGACATCCCAAATAATTACAATTTTGCCATAGTATCAGTGATCCAGGAAGTCTCATTGAACATATATATGACTGTGTATGGCATATTCTCACTATTAATTTTAATTATACAGAATCACATCACAGTTTCATACCCAATATATTCCGACTCGGGAACGTTTGTCCTTGTTCCATACTGCTGACCTCAGCAGGTCTCCAATGCTCCCATTGATATGGCAAGCAAGTATGGCAGAGGTTGGCGTAGGATAGAAGCAGAAAAAATGGATGCACCTAAAACCAGTATACAGTGGCTGCCCACCAAGGTCCACCATCTAACCTGACGGAACTGGAGAGTATCTGCAAGGAAGAATGGCAGAGGATCCCCAAATCCAGGTGTGAAAAACTTGTTGCATCATTCCCAAGAAGACTCATGGCTGTACTAGCCCAAAAGGGTGCTTCTACTCAATACTGAGCAAAGGGTCTGAATACTTATGACCATGTGATATTTCAGTTTTTTTTTTAATAAATTTGCAAAAATTTCTACATTTCTATTTTTTTCAGTCAAGATGGGGTGCAGAGTGTACATTAATGAGAAAAAAATGAACTTTTTTGCATTTACCAAATGGCTGCAATAAAACAAAGAGTGAAAAATTTAAAGGGGTCTGAATACTTTTCGTACCCACTGTATATGGCCCAATGGGGTGGATTGATGGAAAACCCATTTGATACTGGATTAATAATGATAAGTAGTAGTAACGAATGCTAAAATTTGCTTATGAATGAGAGCAGATACCGTTGTGTGGAAATGGATTAACATTAATACCTTACTAATTGTATAGAAGGTTCCTTTGTAAGCTATGGAGTAACATGAGCTCCTGGGGTTATCCTCCTGCTTATCTAAAGTACCACAGTCTGTGCATGCGATTGTGGTCATCTCCCCATCCCTGGGGTACAGGATGTCACACCTCAAAAGTCTTGACTCCACACTGCACCCTTCTCTTCACCCTCCATCCCTGCCTCAGTGGGGATCATGTTTCACATATGGGGTAGCAGATTTTGAAGTCAGTAGCTGCAGACAGTGCGTAATCATAGAATTAACTCATACCTAGTAAGGACGGGGCACACAGACACTTAGAGGCAATGTTTGTGAGAAAGGAGAGGGAACTGGTATTTATAGGGTATTACCATCCACAGGACGCCCTGGCAGCATTAAAACAAAGGTGAAGCACAGACAGGGATAAGATGAGGAAAATAAAAAATGACTGCTGTGCATTCAGAAATATACAGGTTCTTATCTCCATAAGCTTGGAAAATCCATTTAATAAGGACCAATTAAAACTGGCAAACCAATTTTGGTGATTCAGAAGTCAGCTGTAAAGAATCAGTTGAACACAGACCACTTTCTAGCTCCCTTTCTATATATGAAAAAGGGGAACATTAGCTTATTGATGCTGGATAATAATTATTAATAGCTCATCTTTCCTTCTGTACTTTCTGACAAAGACCTGGAGGGGAGATATGTTTCACTGAGGCTACTAGCTTCAGTGATTTGAAACCCTGAAGTCTTGCTCCAGCACACTAAGTGTTGAGAGGGGTTAAGCAGCCATTTTAATTGGGTTTTTGTTAACCATAGAGGTGGGAGGTTGTTCACCACATCTCCACCCCAGGGTGTGGTCTTAGATTTAAACAGTCGGCCTTCTGAGGCCTTCAGTGTTCAGTGTGCCTGGAGAGGCTAACTCCAGAGAGGTGCTCGCGTTTGAGCTAACCTGAACCGTGTGTTTTGCTAACCCTGAGAGGGCGGATCACTGTGACAACAAGGACTGTGCTTTGCATTATGCTTTTGTTTTTCTTAGGCCAGAAAGGCCATGCTTTGTTTTTGACAACTCTGCACTGGTTTATGCAGTATTCTTAATAAACCAGTCAGAATTTTAAAGAGACAGCGTTCCTGAGTCTTTCTCCGTATGATGCCGAGTGAGACCATCTAACACAACTTAAAATGTTCGATTTGCAGACTTTATATCTAGAAATACTACAAGTTATTTTCTTTATGCCATTTAACTTTTTTTGCCATTAACTTGTACATTTTGTTTTGTAGCAATGGAAGGGAGGGACACTATGAGCTGTGCAAAAGGTCAGAACAAATACACAGCTTATAAGGTGTTTTTTATGAAGTGCTTCTTTTGGCCTTTAATTAATGGCTATCTGGAGAGTAATAAAAAGCACCAAGACTACTCTTATGTCAATGAGTCTATTGTAGTGTACAGAACAGGAATGTAAGCTGCTGGAGCTGACAGGTTTATTTCTGTCTGCTTTGGGTACATAATATAAAGTCGGAGTGTCACTGCCCCGTACTTTACTGCGGACTATAACACAAACACTACCAAAAGAATCTCTGGGGAAATCAAAAGGTGGCAATACTGCTGTGCTAGAAAAGAACACCATCCGACACATTTACGTCGTGTCAGTGTAGCATTATAGCGGTATAGATGTCATCTGCTACCCATAATCCTCTGTGAAGTTGTAAAAAAAACACTACATGGAAACAGAGCAGTTTAACCTTTCTATCTACAACTTTGTGAAAAAATGTTTTAAAATTGTAGAAAATTAAAGTAGAATTGCCTAAAATATATAAGGACTCATCCGCTGGTTTCTTTCTGCGTTTTACTTGCTTTGTACCTCAGCTCAAGTCTTTATAATTCACTGGAATTAAAAATTCTGCCGTCTTTATGAAAAATCAAGAGACCCAAGATATAATCAATGCAGAGGTTGAGGCTGTAAATCACCTGTCCCCTCCACAGTGCGCCCTTGTCACATCGCCAGGAAGGCCATGTTCAGATGTCTTTGTTAGGTTACAGCTCGCTCATCAGCGCTAACATTCTGCATCATATGTATGTCAGTGGGATTTTTCTACAGCCCTAGAAGTTGAATAGTAGAATCTGTCAGCAGTTCTTTGCTATTTAATCGGAGAACACCGTAATATAGGGTACGAGACCCTGATTCCAGAGATGTCACTTAATAGACTGTGTTATAGTTTCAATGCAATCAGCAGGAGATTAACACTGCTGGGACTAGAGCTCACGTGTACAGCAGTCAGGCCAATCTGTGTAAGCTGCTGCCACCACTGATTAGCAGCTGCTCACAATGCACAGCGTACACAGAAAGCTGACAGGTAGGGGGTTATACACAGTTTAACTCTTCGCTCTGCTACACCTCCATCAGACAAAACTACACCAAGTAGCCCAGTAAGTGATAGATCGCTGGAATCAGGCTTTGTTGCCTATGTTATGTAATGTATGGCAAAAACTTGCGGACAGATTCCCCTTAACCCCTAACCTGACTGTAGGGGTCTCAACAACTATTTCCCTGTCTATCGGCTTTGGAGGAAATATCGTTTAGTTATGCACAATCTTTTTCATTCTCTTTACTCCCCAGCAAGCTGCAACTTGTAAAGCATTTTTCTTTTGATTACTGTCAAAAGGTCAAATTGTATCTTTTCAATGGTTTTATGTAAAAAAAACATATAATAAAGGAAAAGTGAGGGTGACTAGGTGACCAAAGTACTGAAGAATTTGGGAATCCTATCCCGCAGTATTTCACAGTGCTCATCGCTTACGTGTTCCTCCCAGGCTCTTTTTTCCCTCTCATCGGCTTCTCTCCTCTTTCGTTCAAGTTCCTCTTTTATTAGAGCCGCTCGAGCATTTGCTTGGGCCTCCAAAGAAAAAAAAAAGAAAGAAAAATAGAGGTCATACAAAGCCGATCATGAACTTAGTCTGGAGTTAGCTCTTGATGAATAACATATGCACAAAGACAACATGGGTATAGAAAATGCAATGTTAAGTGTTTATGAGAGGGGACGGATTGCAAAGCTAGGCAGGATATGATGCTTCAAATCCAGCCAGAACCTGGCGGTGGGAGCGCACTACCTCCATTCATCTGTCATACATGCTGAGCGGCTGTGTCAGGAACGTACAGCTTCAGCCGGAGCAGATGTAATGGATAACAAGAGGATTACCTGCTTAGAGGCAAATGTTATGTACACACAATTCAATCTCAGAGACGGTGAATCATAGTCTAGAAAAATTGCAATTTTAATGAATGAGGCAACAGAGATGGAGACTGTAGTAAATCAGACCCAGGAGTTCGTGCTTGGTCCTGGCGTAGTTCAGGCCACTAATCCTATAAACTGCAGGCCTAGAACACTGGACGGGAACAGTGACTGGCCCGTTGTCTTCAATCATACCTTTAAAGCTTCGATTTTCTTTCTTCTTTGCTCGGCTTCGTCATTATTCTCCTTTTCACGCTGCCCTCCTTCTTCCTGGTTAAGATCAGTAAAATACAAGGCATTATCATTACAGTGATGGACAGGGAATGAAGAGTAGGACTCCCAATAACAAACCGGCTCTTGTCCGTGTTCTGTATCTGGCGTAGATGATTGTCCAAATTTAAAGAAGTTATCCCATAAGCGCAAAAAGTATGTCTTTGTGCCGTGTTAGCTGGTAGACAGAAAATATTACAGTTTTAGAGTCCTCAGTGATTGACACCTTTTAATGGCGAACTGAAAAGATGGTAACAAATTGCAACTTTTCCAGACTCCTCAGGTGTCTTCATCAGGCAAAGAATAACACAAAATCTGAAGAGTCACATATTTCTATAAAGATTCCCAGCTCGCATCAGGACTACAAGATCCCATGTGCGATCAGCTGCATCACATCTAATATGGTGTACTTAATTATATGCACCAAATGATCAACTGGGGGTCTGTATGTGGGGGAGACAGGGCAAGATCTATTCTTTTACTGTGTGGCAATGAGAATTCATCCTTGTTCTACCCGTGGCCAAACATTTTAGAAGCCCTGATTCCTGCATCATGGACATGAAATTGCTCGTACTGAAAGATAACCTCACATCCAGGGAGACAGAAGGGTCTGGGAGTACAAACCTAAGATCTGTGACACATTTAGAGCAGGAAGGAATGAGTCGCATGGATTTATGTCTTTTTACATCAATTAAGGAATGTGCTCCTCAGACTTCATAGGGGCATCTCAACCTTGGACCAGACCTCAGAGGACACAAACTTTCACACTTCTCACAGATGAACTCCAATATGTACTGACACAACTGTTTTCTCCCGGTCCCACACTGGTAGTTCTGCTTCATGTCACTTGTCTTATCTATTGCATTATTCCTGTGCCCTGTTGTGTATAAATATGTGACTCTTCAGATTTTGTGTTATACTATGCGCGATGAATAGTCTCAGATGTTTGCTTTTTGTTACCATCTTTTCAGTTAGCCATTAAAAAGTAACAACCACTGAGGACTCTCAAATTTCAATACTTTACTATCCCAAAAGCAATTCGACTGCTGGGACCAATCAATCATGAGAACAGGTATTGAGCATGTGCAAACACTGCTCCATCCACTGTTTATACAAGTGGTGCTCACTACCGTTCCATTCTAGAGGACTTTAGGAACCTATACTAGAGATCATTGGGGTCTAACACATACCCCGAATGCCATTTGTGGGAAAATCACAGACATACCCCCTATCCACAAATTCCAGACAATCATTGAAATGAAGGAAAACTCTAACCATAAAAAGAGCTTTATTAAAGTTATCCCTATACCCTTTGCCAAAAAGAGTTTGGCTGACCTAAGCAAAAACAACCAATAAATGATCAGTTAATTCTTATGATGGCCATACTCATTAGATAAATGCCGATATTATTGGCTGCTTTTTTTAATACTTATAAGCATGTTTTGTTTGTCCAATGATGGCAAATATTGGGGGAATAAAATATCACATACTGGTTTGTAACATGTTTTCTGCAAAGAGTAACTGTCATTTTAATTTATATGAAAATGACATTATTAATATTGTCAGGACGCCAACGGCGCCTCTGCACGTGTCCTCTCTTCCCCTGCAGGAAAATCAGAGTGTGTACTTACTCTTCTGTGCTCCCTCGGCGCCTGTCTGCACCCCTGACCTGCTAAAGACATCCCCAACCAATTACTGGGAGACGTCTTGTATATAAGGCACCTTCCCCTATTGGGAGTTGACTTAGCAACTTATTTAGTCTATGTGTTTCCTGCTAGTTAGTTTTAAGGTCTTCACGCTCCTGATCCAGTCCGCTCTGTCTGTACCTGTCCCGATCTACCCCGATATACCCATACCGAATCTGTCTTGCATGTTTCTAGTCTCAATCCTGATCCGTCTGACACAGCCGTTCCATGTTCCCATTGCAGTCCTACTTGTGCGGTACCATCCTGCAAACCAGTTACTGGCCAGTCCTGCTTCCCTGTTTACCATGTTGTTGTCAGCTGCCATGGCTCTGTAGGTCCGCCCTCGAATAACACTTGGCATGCACCTGGAGCCAAGTCTAGCCCCACCATCAGGGAATCTAGCGAAGAGTCAGGTGCTCGCTTAGTTACACCCTTACAGGCTCTCCCCGGACCGAGGAACAGTGGTTCCACACCACTTGCGTAACAATTACTATTGAGTGAAGATAGGAAACGTAATACACATCAAAGCAATCTGCTTCTTTCTCCTCCTGGACTGATCTTTCACTCTCAATTCATAAGTAAAATATTCAGTATAGATAGATTTTTCCAATACTGAGATAGACGATAACAATTGGTGCTTTTAAAATTCTATGAAGGGGGGAGGAAGGAGGAGCTAGAGGCAGTAACAGACATTCTGCTGCAAGTCCTCCTGAAAACACAATTACAGTTCTTCCTAGAACTTTATGAGCACCTACTGTTATCGCCTATCTAAGCAATGGGAAGATTTGTGTTCACTGAAGATTATTATTATTTATCATTAAAGCGCCATTTATTCCATGGCGGTTTACATGTGAAAAGGGGTGTACATAACAAAAAGCAAGTATAATTATCTTGAACAAAACGAGTCACCGACTGGTACAGGAGAGAGGACCCTGCCGGCAAGGGCTCACAATCTACAAGGGATGGGTGAGGATACAGTAGGTGAGGGTGGAGGTGGTCGTGCAGTGGTTTGGTGGAATGAGAGTTACTGCAGGTTGTAGGCTTGTCGAAAGAGGTAGGTCTTCAGGTTCCTTTTGAAGGTTTCCACGGTAGGTGAGAGTCTGATATGTTGGGGTAGAGCGTTCCAGAGAAGGGTGGATACATGGAAAAAATCTAGTATCTGATTGTGGGAAGAGAAAATAAGAGGTGAGTAGAGAAGGAGACCTTGTGAATATCGGAGGTTGCGTGCAGGTAAGTACAGGGAGACTAGGTCACACACGTATGGAGGAGACAGATTGTGGATGGCTTTGTATGTCATGATTAGGGATTTGAACTGGAGTCTCTGGGCAATATGGAGCCAGTGAAGGGATTGAAAGAGAAGAGAGGCCGGTGAATAGCACGGGGTAGGTGTATTCATTGGGCAGCAGAGTCTAGGATAGATTGGAGAGATGCAAAAGTGTCAGAGGGGATGCCACAAAGCAGGAGTTTGCAGTAGTCGAGGCGGGAGATGATGAGGGCATGCACTAGTGCTTTTGCAGATTCTTGGTTGAGGAATATGCGGATCCAGGAAATATTTCTGAGTTGGAGTCAGCAGGAAGTAGAAAGGGCTTGGATATGTGGTTTGAAGGAGAGATCAGAGTCAAGGGTTATCCTAAAGCCCCCGTCTCACATAGCGAGATCGCTAGCGAGATCGCTGCTGAGTCACAAGTTTTGTGACGCAACAGCTATCTCCCCAGTGATATTGCTGTGTGTGACACTTATCAGCGACGATCAGCCCCCCTGCCGGGTATCGCTGATCGTTCTGGAATGTCCTGGACATTTTTTTGATCACTGGTCTCCCGCTGGCCGCACGCATCGCTGCGTGTGACAGGCGGGAGACCAGCGATCAGCGAGCTGGTAACCAAGGTAAACATCGGGTTTCTAGAAGCCGCGCGGCGCCTAGAAACCCAATGTGTACGTTAGATACCAGTGCGCTGGTGCAGGGGAGCTGGTAACCAAGGTAAACAGCGGGTTTCTAAGTGCCGGGCGGCACTTAGAAACCAGCTGCTTACCTTGGTTACCAGCTCCCTGCACCAGCGTGCTGGTATCTAATGTACACTGCGAGTAACTTAGCGACGTGCATCGCTTGTTACCAGCATAGTCGCTGTCCTGATCGCTGCTCACCAGCGATCATGTAGCGACACACCAGCGATCCTGACAAGTTCATATCGTTGTCGGGATCGCTGGTAAGTCGCTATGTGTGACGGGGCCCTAAGACATCGAGCTTGGTTGACTGGGGAGAGTGGGCAGCCATTGACTTTGATGGACAGATCTGTTGAGTGAGGTTGAATGAGATGGTGGAAAGATGATGAATTCTGTTTTATCCATGTTAAGTTTTAGAAATCTAGCAGAGAAAAAAAGATGAAATAGTGGACAGACATTGTTGGATTCTGGTTAGTAAGGAGGTAATATCGGGTCCGGGGAGAGGTAGATCTGTGTGCCATCAGCATAAAGGTGAAACTGAAAGCCTTGGGACTCTATGAGCTGTCCCAGGCTGAAGGTGTAGATGGAAAAGAGCAGGGGTCCTAGAAATGAACCTTGGGGGAACACTGACAGATAGGGGGCGAGGTGAGGAGGTGGTGTGTGAGTGGGAGACACTGAATGTCCGGTCTGTTACGTATGAGGAGATCTAAGATAGGGCCAAGTCTGATGAAAAGAGATGAGAGAATCTGTGGTAAGAGGGAATGGTCCGCGGTGTCAAAGGCAGATGACAGGTCCAGGAGGAGGACAGTAGTGTCGCTTGGATTTGGCAGTTAGTAGGTCATTGGTGACTTTAGTCAGGGCAGTTTCAGTGGAATGATGCAGTCGGAAGCCAGATGTAGGCAGTGAAAGAGGGAACAAGAGAAGGAGACGTGGAAGGACAGTTCAAAATGGCAAAATGGACATGTTGTTCCAATAGTTTTGAGGCATAGGGTAAAAGTGATATGGGGCAATAGCAAGACAGAGAGCATGGGTCAAGGGAGGAATTTTGAGGATGGATTAATTGAGGTATGTTTGAAGCATGAGGGAAAGAGACCAGTTGTTAGTGATAGGTTGAAGAGATGGGTAAGAGTTGGGATGAAGACTGTGGTGAGGTTTGGGATGAGGTGGGACAGGATCAGGTCAAGTTCACAGGTGGTGAGATGTAATTTGGAGAGTAAAGAGGAAAGATTTATCTTCTGTAATGGTGGAGAAGCTGGTTTTGGAGGAGGAGGGCTGAGTAGTTATGAGGCGGGGCTGTAGGCCAAAGCCTAATTTGATGTTATCAGTCTTCTGCTTGAAGAATGAAGCAAAGTCTTCAGCTGAGAGGATAGGAGAAGGAAGAGGCATTGTGGGACTGTGGAGAGAAATGAAAGTGCTGAATAGCTGTTTAGGGTTGTGAGACAGGGAGGATATGAGAGATGAGAAGTAGGTTTGTGTTGCTGCAGTGAGCGTGGACTTTAAAGTAATGAGGGACTGTTTGAATGCCATGAAGTGTTAATTATAGTGGGATTCATTTCCATCTCCCCTTAGTAACCCTGGAAGCCCGCCTCAATTCTTTAATCAGGCTGGTATGCCAGGGTTGCCTGTTAAGTGTGCGAGCTTTGGTATGTGTGAGGTGGATTACTGATTTGAGAGCTTCAGCTGTTGTGGTATTATATAAAAAGGCAGCAGCATCTGCATTGTGCAACAACTTATGTGTGTAAGAGGGCGAAGAGATTTAAAGATTTCTGTGAGGGTGTGCAAGTTTGTGGAGTGAGGATTGTGCACCTGGAGAGGAGAGGGAAGAAATTGTGAGTAGGCTGTGGCCAGACGGAGGCAGAGGTGAGTTAGAGAGGCTAGATAGGGAACAGAGGAGGGTGAAGATGAGGTCCAGTGTGTGGCCATCTTTTTTAGTGGCTTGCTAGAGACCACTGAGAGAGGCCGTAGAAGCATAGAGACAGCTGAGTGGGAAGTGTCAATGGGGATGTTAAAGTCATCCATAATGATAGTGGGGATGTCAGCGGAAAAGGAAATTAAGTAGCCAGGTAGTGAAGTGATCAAAGAAGGTGGTGGCTGGCCCTGGGGGTCGGTAAAAGGACAGCTAGTTGGCGGTTGGAGTAGATGTGCACTGTGACAGAGTCACTGGTGAAGTGTTGGAGGAGAGATATGTGTCACTGTGCATGATTTCGTCAGTGATGTAGAACCAGAGTAGTTTCCTCCAGCACACTAGTTGTTGAGATTATTAAATGAGAGTTATGTTATGGGCTGGTTTTAGTGGACCTCCACAGATCGGATGGGAGGGGGTCCGCCGTATCTCCACCTGCGGAGTCCTAACAGGACCAGTGTGATGTCAGGATTATGTGATCAGTCACATGATGGAGGAGTCACAAGTTCTGGGCTTAAATGGCTGAAGGCCAGAGCTTTCAGTGTTTAGTGTGGGTCTGGAGAGAGAGCACTCCTGGAAAGTGTGTGCACATAGTGCTTGTGCAAGGACATTGTTAACCCTGAGTAGGCTGATCCCCCACTAGTGCAAGGACTGCACAAAGTGCTACTTTTTCATTTTACGGTTTTGCCCAGAGGGCTGTGTTTATTTTTTGTGCTTAAAACCTTGGTTTATGCTGTACTAAATAAACCAAGTGCACCCTTAAAGGCACAGTATTCCACTGACTACCTCTGTGTGCAGCAGAGTGAGCCGATCTACCACAGCACACAGTGAACCTGAAAAGAAGACAGAGTAATGGAGGGTGGCAGTGGGATTTGGATGAAGGAACAGTTATCTGACAAGAGAAAACCAACTCCTCCACCATGCTTGCTGCTGGGGCGGGGTGTGTGGGAAAGGTGGAATCCACCATACGAAAGTGCAGCTGTAGAAGCTGTGTCAGAAGGGGTGAGTTATGTTGACGTTAATGAAGGAAAGTTTGCCAATAATGAAAAGATCACGGATGTATTAAAGTGTGTTGCAGACAAAGCGAGTGTTCCATAGAGCTCCAGTTAGAGGGACTGGGGAAGCAGGCGCTGGGCGGGAAGGGCATAAGGTTAAAAAGATTACAGAATTTTTTTTATTGAGTGTGGATGAGAGGTAGAAATTACTTTGGAGATGTGGTGAGGAGGGCCAGGATTTGGAGCGATGTCACCGGCAGTGAGGGGGGAGCAGAGAAAGCGTTAGTAGGTGGGAGCAGGAGAGTGGCTAGGGGTTTGGAGACATAGGATTTTATGTTGAGGAAAATTCTGAGCAGGAGGTCAGATGGATTGGGTGGATGGATACATTACTAGGTATAGGGTTATAGGTATAGGGTTTAGGGGGGTTAATATGAAGTGAATTAGTTATGGGGGTGAGAGTGAAGACAAAGAGAAACATTGTTTCCTGTAACTAAGAATCCATGAACCTTCAGTTTCCTTCTGGTTTAATTCTGGTATAATTCAGGGCAACACTTATATGATATACTTGCATGATGCACGGCTGACTACGTCAGGAAGACTCTTTACTCACAATATATTTGCTAACGAATGCCTTCAGGTGTGAAACATTGGGAGGAGGCCTGAACTCCTCTTCAGGATCAGTTAATCAATCTGAGCCAGATGTGCAATCAGAGTAAACAAATGGGTCATAAAGAAAAGTGGGGAAGGGGCAGCAACAGACCAGGGGTGAGTAGCAAAGGCAAAATTATATCAGGGTTTGGAAAAGCTGGACTGGTGCAGAGTTAAGATAGATTTTAACCCTGAGTTGAGAATTTTAAAAATGAATGATCATTCTTAAAAGAGGAGAAAGATGCAGATTTCTCTGCTAAGATGCATTACAAAGTTTCTTATTTTCATGCGATCTATTGATTTATGAAAACATTTACCCATTAAACCAGAGTTAAACATATATTCACACACAGATACAGATCATTAAAGGCTTAAGGCTCTGTGAAGACTTGCATGATCTTACCGCACCTTTTTTAGTATACATCGAATGTGTGGATATTTAAAAAATTTAGACATTTAACCATTATGTCAATATTTCCGGCAAAAAGCTCAAAGAGCTCCTATCTCATACAACTCAATACATCTGGAAAACGGTGTCTAGTCTGAGCACTCACATTGTCATCAATCCATATTTTGCACTGATGAGAGCTAATCACCCAGAAAGCGCCGTCTGCAGCTTAGATTAATAGCTCTCCATCGCTGGCTACGGCTGTGCTGAAAAGCATCAGCTCTGAACACATGCCAGCCGGTGGAGGAAATTAATGCACTATTCGCATTTTCTACCCACGTTTCCTACTCTGACCCTTAATTATCTGTCTTTAGGATCTGTGGAATACTGATCGCTCTTTTCAGCTAGGCATAATATGGAAATTCTCACTCGTCTAACATCCTCATTACTATTTCTCTATTCTTTCATGGGACTAATCCTACAAATATATTTTCTCACGTACCGGATTTCTATTACTAAAAGTACATTAATTCCAATAGTATCAAGAGAAATTTTAGAATAAATGCCTAGAAGACTTTATTCAGATGGGAGTGGTACATCTTCATATGTATGAATCATATTTAGTGCCATCCTCACCCATAAATACAAATGAAAAACATTTTTCCCATAAAAAGCAGGGCAAGCACCTGTAAGCCCTATATGGCAGCACTCTAGAATCCTCCTGCGTACTTATCTGCCCTGCCAGGGGCAGGCAAATGCATTGTAGTGCGCATGCGCCAGCGCTCTTTGGCCTTTCCCCGAGCATGCGCAGTACAGTGCTTTGCTCCGCCTTCGGCAGGGCAGAGAAGTGCGCCTGCACAGGAGCGCAATGCTGAGGACAATGTGGGTGGCGAAGAACATGTCATCCACACAAAGCAAGAAGAGAGGAGGCTCCGGATCAAGAAAAGTGACATCCATCAGACCGGACCACCCCTTAAGTGAGTATAATAAAAGCTATTGGGAACATATATACAGCATTCTAGAATGCCGTCACATAGGGCTTACAGGTGCTGGACCTACTTTATATGGGAGAAACCTGGTGACAGGTTCCCTTTAACAGCCATGGAAAAAAAATGTAATAGACTAAAACCTCACTATAAACGGTCATTAAAGAAGCAGTCCTATGCAACAATTTATTGGCTATACCTGTGTAATGCAGTAATATTCTCCACAATCAATGTATTCCCCAGTTTCCAGCCCCGTTCTGGTCCTCTTCTGGATCATGTGATGACTATTCCGACTTGCCGGATCATACCGGCTGTCTATGTGAGACAGAAGAGGCTTTTACAATGTAAATATATGGAGTGTAGAATGAGGCTCTGTAGACTTACACAGTAAAAGAGACTTCAGGCTCACACAGAGCGCAGTATGACCTGGCAAAACAGAATTAGCTGTCAAGTGACCCAGAAGAGGACCAGAGCGGTGGTAGGAACTGTGGAAGATGGCGATAGGTGAGAATATTAACACACTTACAAAACATTTACACAGGCATAGGTAATAAAACCTGTAACAGAAGGCTTCTTTAATCTTCATGATGTTATGTAAAAGAAAGTCATGCCAACAGAACAGACTGTATGGACTTGCATGACCTAGATCTACGTTGGCGCACTTATTTAGCATCCTAGAATCGCGCCAAATTGTGCTGATCTAAAGGGGTATTTCCATCTTAACCCTTCATGACTAATGCAGAAAGAACTCTGTCCAGGCACCAAGCAATGGAGAAGCAAAACTAGCTGAGAGCGGCTCAGCCATGCTTTTTAAGTAGCTCCCATAGAAATGAATGGGAACTGCATAAATAGAGTAGCATATGGCTTATTTGCTTTGAAAATCCATGTCAGAATGGCTGTATAATTCAGATAAAATTTTATTATCAAACCAGCTAAAGAGTGTTCGACCTCCAAGACTTTAGGTCTCTGCTCACCCACCGAGCCTGACAGCTGCAGCTTGTACTGATTAGTGTGAGATCTCTGCATCACGAACATACGGATTTTTGTGTTACTCACCGTAAAATCCTTTTCTCCGAGACGCTCATTGGGGGACACAGGACTGTGGGTGTATGCTACTGCCGCTAGGAGGCTGACACTAAGTAAACATAAAAAAAGGTTAGCTCCTCCTCCGCCGTATACACCTCAGCACTGGCCACAGGCAAACCCAGTTTAGTGCAAAAAGCAGTAGGAGGCTAAAGAATAAATTAATGTTAATACAGGTACAATATATCCAGAAGTAAATCTACTGATATAGACCCAAGCAAATAAAATTAACTTAGAAATCGAAGCCATCCGGCTAATAGGGAGGGAGCTGTGTCTCCCAATGAGCGTCTCGGAGAAAAGGATTTTACGGTGAGTAACACAAAAATCCGTATTTCTCCTTCGTCTCATTGGGGGACACAGGACTGTGGGACGTCCCAAAGCAGTCCCTTGGGTGGGAAACCGACTCCACAGTGTAATTTATAATCAAGCATTGCTTATATGTGCGCAACCGCGCCCTGAAGAATCCTTCTACCCAGACTGGCATCCGCAGAAGCCTGGGTATGGACATTATAATGCTTGGAAAAGGTATGCAGACTGGACCAGGTTGCTGCTTTACAAACCTGTTCCACTGAAGCCTGATGCCGAAGGGCCCAGGAGGCACCCACCGCTCTGGTGGAGTGAGCCTTGATCCCTGCAGGAACCACCGCGCCTCTGATGCAGTAAGCCTCCTGAATGGCTAACCGAATCCACCTAGCCAAGGTTGATTTAGAGGCAGCGAGTCCCTTCCTGCGACCTTCAGGGAGGACAAACAGCGTGTCCGTCTGTCGAAAGGACGCCGTCCGAGATACATATCTCCTGAGTGCTCTCACCAGATCCAGCGTATGGAGAGCCTTCTCCACTCGGTGCGTCGGAGCTGGGCAAAATGAGGGCAAAACAATGTCCTCATTAATATGAAATGAGGACACGACTTTAGGCAAAAAAGGTGGAGTAGGTCTGAGCACCACCTTATCCTGATGGAAAAGCAAGTACGGAGCTCGACAAGACAGTGCAGCCAGCTCCGAAACCCGCCTTATGGATGTTATGGCTACCAAAAACACCACTTTCCAGGAAAGAAACGACAGAGAAACCTCCTGCAAAGGTTCAAAAGGAGACTCTTGCAGAACTCCCAGGACTAGATTGAGGTCCCAAACCTCTAAAGGAGTCTTGTAGGGAGGAACTATATGGACAACCCCCTGAATAAAGGTCCTAACCTGAAAATTAGACGCGATCCTTCGCTGAAAAAGCACAGACAAGGCTGATATCTGCCGTCTAAGCGTACTTGGCGCTAGACCTGAATCTAGGCCTGCCTGGAGAAATGACAGAATGTTTGGAATTGAAAACCTAAGCGGGGAACAACCATGTTCCCTGCACCAAGCAAAAAAGATCTTCCAAGTACCGTGGTAGATGCGAGCCGAGACGGGCTTTCGGGCGCTAGCCATCGTCGCGGCGACCTTTTTAGAGAATCCAGCCCTGGTCAGGATCCAAGATTCAACGGCCAGGCCGTCAAACACAGGACCGCTGAGTTCTGGTGGTAAACTGGGCCCTGGAAGAGAAGGTCCGCACGCTCTGGCAGTCGCCAGGGTGCGTCGGCGAGCAACTGTACCAGCTCCGCGTACCAAGAGCGACGCGGCCAATCCGGAGCGATTAATATCGCTGGAACCCCCTCTATCCTGATCTTTCTGATCACCCTTGGGAGAAGAGCTATTGGTGGAAATAAGTATGGAAGATGGAATTGATTCCACGGTAGAACCAGGGCGTCCACCGCAATTGCCTGCGGATCCCGGTACCGGGAGACGAAGTTGGGCACCTTGGCATTCATCCTGGAAGCCATCAGGTCCACATCTGGGGTTCCCCAGCGTCGACATATCTGCTGAAAAATCTCGGGATGTAGTGACCATTCCCCTGAAGCTATGCCGTGACGGCTGAGAAAATCCGCTGCCCAGTTTTCCTCGCCCGGAATGTGGACTGCTGAAATCACGGAGTGATTTACCTCTGCCCAGGACAGAATCTGTTTTACCTCGTGCATAGCCGCCCGGCTGCGGGTACCTCCCTGATGGTTTATGTATGCCACCGCCGTGGCATTGTCTGACTGAATTCGGACTGGGCGGCCTGCCAGATGCTGGTGAAAATGCCTCAGAGCCAGCCAAATAGCTCGGATCTCTAAAAATTTATCGGGAGGATCGACTCCTGCTGAGACCAAGTCCCCTGGGCTGTGTGGTGACGAAACACTGCTCCCCATCCGAGCAGGCTGGCATCCGTTGTGACTACCATCCAGATATTCGGAGGAAACAAACGGCCCTGTTGAAGAGTGGAACTCCTCGTCCACCACATAAGAGTCTGTCTGACCTTCAGGGACAGACGGCACCGAAGATTGAGGGAATAAAGACTCCCGTCCCATACTGCCAAGAGTGCATGCTGAAGGGGGCGAAGATGAAACTGGGCAAATGGAATCGCCTCGATCGTTGCCACCATCCTTCCTAGGACCCTCATGCAAAACCGGATGGTATGAGGAATCGGTTTGTGAAGGATCCGTACCTCTTGACGGAGAACTAAGGCCTTGTTCTGAGGAAGGATTATCAACCCTTGAGCGGTGTCGAAATCCATCCCTAAGAAGGTGATCTTTCGAGATGGCACGGGAGATGACTTCTTCATATTCACCAGCCACCCCAGGCGAACAAGAGTGTCTAGGGTAATGCTGACACTTTCCTCGCATGTTTGGAAAGACGGACCCTTGATGAGAAGGTCGTCTAGGTAAGGCAAGATGACTATCCCCCTGGAGTGTAGAATGGATACAACAATAGCCATGACCTTTGTGAACACTCTGGGAGCTGTGGCTAGCCCGAATGGCAAGGCAGCGAACTGAAAGTGAAGTTTGCCGATGGCAAACCGAAGAAACCTTTGATGAGGGGGAAATATGGGGATGTGAAGATAGGCATCCTGGATGTCTATTGATGCTAGAAATTCCCCTTTTTCCATGGCAGCAATGACCGAGCGGAGAGACTCCATTCGAAAATGTCGAATTTTGACGAACCGATTCAGTCTTTTTAGATCCAGAATGGGCCTTACGGTACCGTCCTTTTTGGGTACAATGAACAGATTGGAATAAAACCCCCGACCTCTTTCGACCTCTGGTACAGGTACGACAACCCCGCTGTGTCGAAGAGACTCGACCGCCTTGAATAAGGCGAGAACCCGAGACTCCTCCTTGGGAAGGCGCGAGGGAAAGAAACGATTTGAGGGAAGGCTGGTAAATTCTATCTTGTACCCCGAGGTGACTAATTCTCTGACCCATTCGTCTTGAGTAATTGATAGCCAAGTGGGACGAAACCAGAGTAGACGGCCGCCTACTCTGGAAGAATCGACCGGATTCTGCCTCCAGTCATTTATCCGAAAATCTTTGGGGCCTAGACCCTCTAGATTTCGGTTGTTGAGACCGCATTCTTCCCAACGGGTTGGTCTTGTAAGAGGCCTGACGATCTCTGGCCTGATTAGGTCGACCTGAGCCGCTGGAACTGGCTGTTGCAGCCCAACCTGGGTTGCGAAAGGCTCTAAAGCGAGGCTGAGGCTGTCGGCGAAAGGGCTGTTTGACCTTCTGCTGAGGCAAAAAAGAACTCTTCCCTCCTGTCGCATCAGATATAAGCTGATCCAGTTTTTCACCAAATAAACGACCGCTTTGATAAGGCAAGGACGTAAGTGACTTCTTTGAAGTCGAGTCTGCTCGCCAAGTCCTCAACCACAAGGATCTCCTAATGGCAATCGCATTAGCAGCAGCTAATGCTGCGCAATTTGCCGCATCCATAGAAGCGTTGATCAAAAAATCACCTGCGAGAGCCATCTGATTAGATATCTCCAAAACCTCAGGTGGCACTTCTACACCGTGAAGAGCTCTGTTCAGAGACTCCGACCAGGAAATCATGGCCTTAGCAACCCAAGTCGCTGCAAAGGAAGGAGAGAGAGATGACCCAGATGCTTCAAACACCGAGCGAGCCAGGCTTTCAATCAGACGATCCGTTGGATCCTTAATCGAGGAACCATCAGGAAGGGAGAGAAGCGTCTTAGATGCCAAGCGTGACACCGGAGGATCGACCACTGGGGATTCCGCCCACTTCTTAAGAAGTTCAGGAGCAAAAGGATACCTGGTATTGAGGGCCTTCTGTCCTGTAAAGCGCTTATCCGGTTTTTCTCGGTGGCGCTGCACAAGCTCCTCAAACTCAGGATGAGCACCAAAAACCTTATGGGTCTGTCTGGCTCGTTTGAAAGACACCTTATGACCAGAGGCCAAGGTGGATTCATCGTCTACCCCCAGAGATTGATTGACAGCTTCGATCAGACTGTCAATTGTCTCCTGACAACCTGGAGCTTCCAAATTGAGGGACCCTTCAGTATCGGAATCCGAATATTGATCACTTGCCTCTAAAGGTGAGGGAGAGCGAGAAGCTGAGCTGAAGGATGCCGAAGCCCTGGACGGCATAGGCGACGCAGTGTGGGTTCGCTTCCCCTGCGTCTGCCTGGTGAGAGCGCGGCCCCTGCAGGCCGGAGGTTCCTGAGACGTCGCCAAGACGGGTGAACCACTGTCCCTGCTCCTATCAGGAGCTTGAAGGGACTCGATTGCTCTTGTTAATGATGCCACAGATTGAGACAGAGACAGGGCCCATTCCGGGGGACCTGACGCACTGGGCTGGGCTATAGGTGAGGGCTCCTGAGCCCGTTCAGAGTCACAGGCTTCGCAGACCCGATTAGTCTGGGCATGCGGAAAAGGGGATTTACAGGCAATGCATGCGGTATACAGCACCGTGTGAGCCTTAGTTCTTCTGGACATACTGTATCTGTTCAGAGCCCTGTGACGATGCGGAGGTATGGTAGCGGGGCGCAGCGAAGTGGAGCCGGGCTGGAGGTAGCAGCACTTACTCCAGTCCTGTATCCCCGGACGTCCTTAAGCAGCGTTGACAGCGCAAAAGGAAAAGAGCAAAGGCTCCAGACTTTCAAAAAGAGCGCTCCCTGTCAGGGAGGCGTGGCTCATATAGCTGATCACAGGGGCCGGGGTCAAGAGGCGCGGCCTAGCGCCGTCAGATGCCGGAGACGCCGGCCTAGCGCCGGCCGAAACCCGGCCTAAATTTTTGGCGGTGGCCGCCCGAAAAACAGGGGGCGGGCCCGCCGGAAGTGACGCTGCCGGGGGCGGAGCACGGCCTATCTTCCGGCCGACGCCGGGAGCAAAATTAGACATGCGGCCTGGTTCCCGGCCGAAGCCGGGGACTAAATTTCAGCCCGCGGCCTAGCACCGGCCGAAGCCGGGAGCTAGATTTTTAGCGGCGGCCGCCTAGAAGCCAGGCGGACCGTCACACGCAGAGAGGGGATGGCGCTCTCCGGGGTTTCACAGACAGCCTCGCGGACCGCTCCCACTGAATCTCGACCGCCCAGACGCTACCTGACGTCCGACACTGTTCTCCGGAGCTTTGAAGGTGGGTTCTCCTGCTTGCAGTCTTCTACCAAAAAAATGGGGAACGGTGCAGGCTCCAGCTCCATGACCTCTAATGGTGGGTCTTCCTTGCTGCAGTGGACTTGCGGCTCTCCCAGACATTAGTCCAGCGTCTCCCGTCTTTTAGAGGGGGGCTTGCAGCAAAAAAAGGAGGGACGGTGCAGGCACCCTAACTCCATCACCCCTTCAGGGGATGAGGAGAGGGACCGTCCGCCACCTTGCAGCACCGCAAGTCTAGCATTGGTGGTGCAGTGGGGGCCGCACGGACTAACTCCTGCCTCTGTACAGCCTAGGGTTTCAATACCTTAGGGTGGTCAGGGCTGAATCCGGCATTTATGTCCCACGTTGCGGGAGAGGATACGTTGGAGGCTTTACTCCACGTGCTCGCCCGTTGATGGTTTGGGGAGATCGGACCCTTTCAATAGGATCCGTCGCCCCTATCTCATCTTCGTGGGAAAGAAAAAAAAAAAAAAAAATGGTCTGGAAAAAGAACCAGACGTGTGCCTCCATCAGACACTAAGCAATAACTGGGTTTGCCTGTGGCCAGTGCTGAGGTGTATACGGCGGAGGAGGAGCTAACCTTTTTTTATGTTTACTTAGTGTCAGCCTCCTAGCGGCAGTAGCATACACCCACAGTCCTGTGTCCCCCAATGAGACGAAGGAGAAAAGAGACTTAAGGATCCGTCAACCAGGCTAGATGGGGGATAGACGGAGTTTAAACTTTCATAAAGGAATTGAAGGGGTTCTTGCTCTCGGGTAGCTGCTTGGATAGATGTGACACATGGATTTATATCAAAACAGCATGTAGTTTATTGTCAAACTTTACAGCCCCAAAATAAAAAAACAGCCTTCTTTCAGTATCAATTTATAACGTAAACTATCTTTTTCTTCAGGCAGAATGAAACAACGTAAATCAGCAGCCTCACCAACCTCTGTATTCTCAGCAGCAGCTCACACGTGTATTAAACACGTTCACCAAACAAATACCTCTCTGATTTCAGCATACCTCTCTTTGCAGAGCAGACTAGCAGCTCTGCCTTTCTCCAGTCTCAACACACTAGACACTGCTAAGCTAAACCAGCTCTTGCTAATAAACATGTAAACCCGGGACTGGGATATAGGATCAACTTTTCTCAGCCAGGTTCTTTTGGTTACTCAGAAAACCTGGGAGCAAAATCCAGTCACATTAAACCCTCTCAGTAACCTAGTGTACAGCTTACATTACCAACGCATATCTACCATCCAGGACCTTACCTATTGCTTTCCTACAGATTATACAGCCTTTCTGAAATTGATTAACAAAGTCAGTACATCAGTCTCGTCAGGTCTATGAGATCTATATGATAATGTATGCAGGTTTTATTGTGAAATTTGAAAACATATCTTATTTAATGGTTCCCTCACACAAGGTCAGCGCCTCCTACGGAAACAAAAACAAAACGAATAACACAAAACCTTTTCTTTTGCCGATAACGACTTCCAATGGTTT
This sequence comes from Oophaga sylvatica, assembly GCA_033576555.1. Taxonomy (NCBI): domain Eukaryota; kingdom Metazoa; phylum Chordata; class Amphibia; order Anura; family Dendrobatidae; genus Oophaga; species Oophaga sylvatica. The sequence goes on from JARQOD010000001.1 coordinate 148,831,806, forward strand.
TAGGAAGACTAGCTTTACTCAGTGTGTAATTCAGCAAAATGTGTTAAAAGGAAAAGCAATCCCAGTTTCTGAAAGCACAGCTTGTGGAAAGTGACTTACCTTCTCCCCGCGCAATTTAGCTTTCATTTGTTGACGTTCATTGAAATTCTGAAGCCGGATTTGTCTGAGCCTTGCCAAATATTCCTACACAGGAAACAAATAGATATTGTATGTACTGTGATCTTCCAGCAAGATAATCTAAATAGACAAAATATGCTTTGTCAGGATTCCTTGTGCCTCTCATCCGCTAATATTGCATCCCGATGGTCTCTCCACAACATCATATAGGAATAATCCAAGCCAGCTTCCTAGACTACTGGCAACCAGCAGGAAACATGCCACTGACTGCTTACATTCCCTGTAGTGGTCATCGCAGGAAAACGTAGCGTTGCATGTAATGATGATGGAAGAATTGGATCTAGGCTAGCACTAGCCATACTCATCTCTCTACTCTGTCTATGGCCTCCTCCACACCTCCATGTTTAAACACATACATGAAAAACCGTACCAGTGTCAGTGTTTTGGTTGAGTGTGTGATCCGTGTGCCGATTTTACCATCAGTCATCAGTGTTTCCGGTATGGATAAAGAAATAAATGACAAAGCTTCAGTCCCATACTATGCAATCACTGATGCCATCCGGGTGCTCTACGTGTTTTTCTCGGACCCATAGACCTGTATTTGCCTTTGTCATCCGTGCTGCTGGAAACCATGGACATGTTCCCATTATAACCTATGGTGCTATGTAAGTGAGGTATCAGTGAAAATGGATACCACATGTACTGGAGACATGGACGTGTGAAGGAGGCCTTATAAAGGGGTCATCTTGGCCACATCCACCTTTAGTACCACCATATCCAAGGTTACAGCCCCTGAATGAGTCTTTGAAAGGTTTATCTACTTTCACAGGTAATCCAGCACCTGTACAATGGCGTACATCTCAGACTTACATAAAATAACCCAAGCAGGGAAAACCGTGCAAATGTATAGTTCTGGCAAGGCAAAAATGAAGCGGTAACTTCCAAAACCAAAGTTTCACAAACTGCAGGTGGATGGCAAACCCTGTACTACCAAACCGTGAACTATTGCCCCGCGTCCTGTAGCGGAGGCACGACATAAAGAGTGAAGACCATTTTGACCATTTGTAGCAGCATAGTATAAAACATGATCCATCTACGCTTCTCCACCCATTGTTGCATTATTAGTACCGCCACTTAGCAGTATCTCGAGACCAGATGCAACAGTCATTCACAGGCAAAGACTTAAAGGGTTATTCCAAAAACAGCAGGTCACCCACCATCTACATGATATGGGATAACTTACTTATGGCTGAAAGTCTGAACACTGGGACACAACAAGGCTCTGACACCCAGTAACCGCTCTATAAGAGCATACTCGACCTCCGCTCCATTTATTATCTATGGGATAAACGAAAAAAATTGGTTTGGTACCGTGTTAGCCAGTAGAAAAAAACATATAGCGTGCTCTCAGTGGGAGAAGCAAAATAGGAATCTTGTGGGTATGATACCTTTTAATGGCTAACAAAATATAGTGAAAGATATTACAGGGCAAGCTTTCGAGACTGCTTACGTCTCTTCATCAGGCTGGTGTAACAAAATATTTGAAGAAACACAATTATATACAGTGAAAAACAGGCATGGTGTGATACATGGACATTTAAATAAACAAACACTGAGTTTAAAGAGAGAATCCTTAATTAGGTAAGATTAGATAAGTGGTGTGAAAGTTTTATGGACCCCATATGCATGTGAGATCAAAGGACTGGTGGTGTCTTCATTGTTTTTGGAGGAAGTTGCTCAGATTTGGTAGTGGGCCATAAATCCTCCTGACAAATTGAGTCCTGTGTGAACAGAATCAAAGATGTTAATAAATTTGTATTCCCAAACCCTGCGATGTTTTTGCGATTGGAAATTGCCTTTCAAAATGACAACTTTCATATTGTCTATGTTGTGTCCTGGACCACAGAAATGTTTAGCCACAGGTAGATGGTTTTTTTTGTCTGTAATCGTATGACGATGAGACCTCATCCTTGCTCTCAGTCTCTGTCCTGTTTCTCCAACTAGAGCCACCCACAGGACATATATTGCATAGAATTAAATATACCACATTAGAAGAGAACATGTGAATGTCCCGGGATCTATAGTTGCTGTGTGTGGGGACTTGGATCTTGTCGTTGGTCTCTATATGAATGCAAGTTTGATCTTCTCCCATTGCAAGGAAATATGTCCTCTTGATCTGAGGCATTGAACTTCGGATCATGATGTTCTAATTGGAGGCAACCTCCAAATTAAGAAACATCATGATCGAAGTTCATGCCTAATTCACAAGAGGGACATATCCTTGCAATGGGAGAAGATGCAAAACTTGCATTCATATAGAGACCAACGACAAGATCCAAGTCCCCAACACACAGCAAAACTATAAGATCCCCGGGACATTCACATGTTCCTCTTCTAATGTGGTATATTTAATTCTATGCAATATATGTCCTGTGGGTGGCCTCTATGTTGAAGAAACAATACAGAGACTGAGAGCAAGGATGAGGTCTCATCGTCATACGATTACAGACAAAAAAAAACATCTACCTGTGGCTAAACATTTCTGTGGTCCAGGACACAATATAGACAATATGAAAGTTGTCATTTTGAAAGGCAATTTCCAATCGCAAAAACATTGCAGGGTTTGGGAATACAAATTTATTAACATCTTTGATTCTGTTCACACAGGACTCAATTTGTCAGAAGGATTTATGGCCCACTACCAAATCTGAGCAACTTCCTCCAAAAACAATGAAGACACCACCAGTCCTTTGATCTCACATGCATATGGGGTCCATAAAACTTTCACACCACTTATCTAATCTTACCTAATTAAGGATTCTCTCTTTAAACTCAGTGTGTGTTTATTTAAATGTCCATGTATCACACCATGCCTGTTTTTCACTGTATATAATTGTGTTTCTTCAAATATTTTGTTACACCAGCCTGATGAAGCGACGTAAGCAGTCTCGAAAGCTTGCCCTGTAATATCTTTCACTATATTTTGTTAGCCATTAAAAGGTATCATACCCACAAGATTCCTATTTTGCTTCTCCCACTGAGAGCACTCTATATGTTTTTGTCTATGGGACTGACGGAAATAACAGCGCTGAACTCTGCTTTCTATAGACGTCCCATAGACCGTGAATAGAGCGGAGGTGGAGCATGAGAACCTCTACTCCATTCAAGACGGGCTGCAGGGTTCTTGGGTTCCCGAGCCCGTTCAGGATCACAGGGGTCCCGCTGGGCGGACTCTCAATCATCAGTAAGCTACAATCTATCCTGTGTCATAGGGGTAAACCTACTATTTTGTGAACAACTCCTGAATTAAGTTAGAAATGTGCATGATATAATGGTCCAACATGGGAAGGATTTACAAAGGACAAACACAAGACGTACATGTAGTTTTGGTTAGTGATGGGATGTTAACCACAGCCAGCATGATCGGCAGGACCTCAAGCAGCGTCAGGTTGGAGCTTCCCCCTAGGATGTATATGACCCAGGAAACATGCAGAGACGACACATGATCATGGCAGGTGACACAAGGGTACTGCAAAGAGGCTCAGGCATGCGAGAGGCCTACCTGTTCTTCTTTGTGCCGGGCCTTCCCTCCTCCAGCAGAGCTTGGTCTGCCTCCATATATAGCTGCCAGGCTGTACAGAGCGTCCTGTGCACCATCCAATGTATGAAGTGTAAGAATGGCTGGGGCCACATCACAGGGCGTTAAATACATGTTCCTCACTAGAATGGTGTCCTCTCTACTATGGAGTCCGTTTCATTCGACCTCCAGATACAACTCTTAAAGAGGACTTGTTCCAGATCAAACATGCCAGCTTTTGCTCATATTTGTATTCTCATTGCTCCCTGAAGATCCGATTTCTTTTTAATTGTCATATAGTTCCAATTGACTATAAATTTTTATGGTCCTTACCAAGAGGGTGAGGCTCACAGGGTAAAAATAGAGACTCCTGGAAGCCACACCCAAGACTCCTGGAAGTCACGCCCCCGAGACTGCTAGAAGCCACACCCGAGCTACGAGCCGCCTGAGACTACTGGAAGCCACGCCCCTGGGACACCTGGGTGCCATGCCCTGAGACTCCGAGCCACTCCGAGACTCCTGGAAGCCATGTCCCTGAGACTCCTGGAAGCCACGCCCCTGAGACTCCTGGGTGCCACGCCCCTGAGACTACTGGGCGCCACGCCCCTGAGACTCCTGGGCGCCACGCCCCTGAGACTCCTGGAAGCCACGCCCCTGAGACTCCTGGAAGCCACCCCGAGACTTCTGGAAGCCACCCCCCCGAGACTCAGGAAGCCACCCCCGAGATTCTGAAGTCACGCCCCGAGACGCCTTCAGCACCTGAGACTGAAGCCACGCCCCGACACTCTGGTATACGCCCAGACACATGGAAGCCACGCCCAAATACTGGAAGCCACGCCAGAGACTCTGGAAGCCACGCCCCCTTGGTAAGGACCATAAAAATTTGCAGTAAATTGAACTATATGACCATGAAAATTAGCACTAAATAAAAAGGCCAATATCTCAGGAACCATATGGTGGATTTAAAAAACAAACAAAAACACAGAATACTCAGCGGGAATAAAGAAGAAAAACTGGACACTTTAGAGAGAACCTGTTATCGGGTTTAAAGGGTAACGTCGCTGTTAATGTAATTCCACAGTCTATGGAGACATGAACTGTGGAGGAAGTTTGCAGTTTTTGTGCTGAGTTTGAAAGCAGGTGCCACCAGATTTCACAATACAAACTGTATTCATTATTAAGTAGAACTCTTCGAACGGATGAGGCCAGTGTACTGACATTGAAAATCTATGTCAGAATTGCTGCTTAACCTAGATATTAAGATGAGCTTTTTGGGAGCACAACTGGAGCTGGACTCAGGTGATTCTCATTTTATTAGGTAGAAAAAGGATTACACAGCCATTCTGTAAAGCATTTTCACAGTAGTTACACCAGCTTCATCAGACCTAAGATCTATGTAATAATGAATCTAGCTTGTATTGTGAAATATGTCAGATCCCCTATAAGTTTCGTGATTCACTAAATTAATTGTGGTTTTCTGCCTTCTCCTTGGGATCAGACAGCAGCTCAGCTTTCCTCCGCTGTCAGACATATATGTATATGACTCACCTGAGCTCAGACAATACCCAGGTCAATAAAAAGCAGCAGAACTTTCCTTTAGACATGAATAATAAATCAAAATCAGTACAAAAGGGAATGTACAAAGAAACTCAACCATTTCTGCAGTTTACGATCTTCAGAATCTTGGAAGCTGTTATTTAAAAGCAGAGTTTTCCTTTATAAAAGGAAGCCTGACTAGATCTGTCAGATTGTGGCATACACAAGGGTTATGGCAGATGACCAATGACACAAGGACCCGGAGGATGAATGCAATGGTCAGTGCTACATCTATGGGAGGAATGGCACACTACAAGTAACCATACACTGTAGCACCGCGAATGTATGCGCTTAAAGGGAACCGGTCATACTGGAAATAACATCTGACCTGCAGGCGGGATGTCATAGAGCCGGAGGAGCCGATCACACGGATATTCATATCTGTGGGAAACGTTTCAGTAAAACTTGCATTTTATTCACTGAAATCCCTTCTGCTAGTATATATGTATACAGTATATATTATATACACACACATACATACGTGCGTCCAGGGGGCGGTCCTACCCAGTGACTGACATTTTACCCTGTATGCAGCGATCACACCATGGAATATAATGAGAATTATACTGAATCTTTCCCCACAAACCTACATATACTTGTGCTCAGCTTCTCCACGCCGTCCTGTTTGCAGATCAGACTGTATATACAATGTGACCGGATCCCTTTAATTATACATTCAGGGGGTAATATAGGGATTAATTCTGAATGTGAGCAGCAAAGCTAGCACAGAGTGAGAATGGCTGTGATCAGTTAGTTGGGGAGCGGGGGGCCGAGGCACATTTGTGACGCAGCTTCCATGCGGCAGAACACGGCACAGACCCGTATTCAGATGGGACATTTATAAATTCTCTGGAGATACAGTGCGGATGGACGCTGGACGCGCAAGCGCTCCGTTTCACGGGGTCCATCACAGCTGCTACAAGGACCCTGTCCTGAGTGATACAAGCTTCTATAGGTGCAATATGACTACGTACTACAAACACAAACAATACAAAACATCAGCAGTATGACAAACATAATAAAAAAATATATGAGAAGCATTAAAATCAGCCATAATAGTCTTCTAGTTCTGCTGGCTTTACAAACATGAATATCAATTTACACAGAGGTCTGTGTCTGCCTCCAGCTCCTCTACCTCCCCGCTCCATAGAACCTTCTAAGCACCAGCGGTCATCGACAATCTCTGAATATAGATTTTACCCAGGAACAGAATAAATAGCAGATGTGCTGCAGACAATACACTTAGGGCATGGGGACAGAACGATCGAATCAACCATCACTCTGTCCCCATAAAAAAAGTATCAGCTCACGTGAGGGTCCTCCGTCTAAATGAGCGCCAATTGATTTGTATATAGTTACATACTCGTTTATGGGTAGAGATCTGCCCGCGTAAATGAACAATAAACAGATGGGTATCACAGAGGCACAACTGCCTAATTCTGGAGTATATCTTGTATCCAATATAGTATCACCCTACAGCGGGAATGAGGAGAGATCCCTGGTACTGCCTGCAGGCATACTGTGTACAGTCCACCATGAGGCCTGCCTGCATAACTACTGGACTATTGAGAAATATTAGTAATATTGGTTACACTAATGTGATTACTAGATAAACCACTACTGGAACAACTCCTGCTCAATTGCTGGATTGCACCTTATATAATGAGAATAGCCTATCCTCCCCTCCAGTGCCGGCACCGTTCCTGCGCCATCGGTGCGTGCTTTACTGGGTCTCGCGTGATGTTATGTCATGTGATCGCTGCAGCCAATAAGTGGCTGCTTCACTCTCACCTCCTTCAGATGAAACTGGAAGACCCTGGAAGAAGTAAGAGCTGCTGCTGACGCTCCGACATCCTCCAAATGTTAGTTACATCTGAAAAAGGTGAGGGTGAAGCAACGCTGATTGGCTGCAGAGATCACATGGCACGTCATCAGGCGAGGTACCGACATCACGGGAATGGCTCCGGAGGTTACTATAGGCTTTTCTAATTTTATAAGAGGGAATATATAAATACAGAAGAGGTCGCCTAAGCAGTGGACATCCCCTTTAAATACTGAATTTTACAGTATCAACTAAAAGAAATACTAACCTCCCAAAACAGCGGACGCTGATAAGCTGCAGCGCTCATGTGGCATAAAATCACAAGAGTGTAGGTAGACCCGGTTGTGACACAATCGGAATGGCGCCCATGCCAAAGGAAAGGATCTGTTCTTTGATTTTACATATGTATTTATAGTGGGTTTGGAAAGTATTCAGACCCCTTTACATTTTTCACTCTTTGTTTCATTGCAGCCATTTGGTAAATTCAAAAAAGTTCATTTTTTTCTCATTAATGTACACTCTGCACCCCATCTTAACTGAAAAAAGTCTGAAATGTAGACATTTTTGCAAATTTATTAAAAAAAAAACTGAAATATCACATAGTATTCAGACCCTTTGCTCAGACACTCATATTTAAGTCACATGCTGTCCATTTCCTTGTGATCCTCCTTGAGATGGTTCTACTCCTTCATTGGAGTCCAACTGTGTTTAATTAAACTGATAGGACTTGATTTGTAAAGGCACACACACCTATATAAGACCTCACAGCTCACAGTGCATGTCAGACCAAATGAGAATCATGAGGTCAAAGGAACTGGCCAAGGAGCTCAGAGACAGAATTGTGGCAGGGCACACATCTGGCCAAGGTTACAAAAGAATTTCTGCAGTACTCAAGGTTCTTAAGAGCACAGTGGCCTTCATAATCCTTAAATGTAAGAAGTTTGGGACCACCAGAAGTCTCCCTAGACCTGGCCATCCAGCTAAACAGAGCAATCATGGGAGAAGAGCCTTGGTGAGAGAGGTAAAGAAGAACCCCAAGATCACTTTGGCTGAGCTCCACAGATGCAGTAGAGAGATGGGAGAAAGTTCCACAAAGTGAATTATCACTGCAGCCCTCCACCAGTGAAGCTTTATGGAAGAGTGGCCCGACGGAGGCCTCTTCTCAGTGCAAGACATATGAAAACCCGCAAAGAGTTTCCTTAAAAAAACATGAAGGACTCCCAGACTATGAGAAATAAGATTCTCTGGTCTGATGAGACGAAGATAGAACTTTTTGGTGATAATTCTAAGCGGTATGTTGGAGAAAACCAGGCACTGCTCATCACCTGCCCAATACAATCCCAACAGTGAAACATGGTGGTGGCAGCATCATGCTATGGGGGTGTTTTTCAGCTGCAGGGACAGGACAACTGGTTGCAAATGAAGGAAACATTTATGCGGCCACGTACAGAGATATCTTGGATGAAAACCTCTTCCAGCGTGCTCTGGACCTCAGACTTGCCGAAGGTTCACCTTCCAACAAGACAATGACCATAACCACATAGCTAAAATAACAAAGGAGTGGCTTCAGAACAACTCTGTGACCATTCTTGACTGGCCCAGCCAGAGCCCTGACCTAAACCCAATTGAGCATCTCTGGAGAGACCTGAAAATGGCTGTCCACCAACATTCACCATCCAACCTGATGGAACTGGAGAGGATCTGCAAGGAAGAATGGCAGAGGATCCCCAAATCCAGGTGTGAAAAACTTGTTGCATCATTCCCAAAAAGACTCATGGCTGTACTACTCAATAGGGTGCTTCTACCCAATACTGAGCAAAGGGTCTGAATACTTATGACCATGTGATATTTCACGGTTTTTTTTAACAAATGTGCAAAAATTTTTAAATTTCTGTTTTTTTTCAGTAAAGATGGGGTGCAGAGTGTACATTAATGAGAAAAAAAATGAACTTTTTTGAATTTACCAAATGGCTGCAATGAAACAAAGAGTGAAAAATGTAAAGGGGTCTGAATACCTTCCGTACCCACTGTAAGAAGGGATTATCAGAGTAGTGGAAACTCTATAAACTGAAACAAAATAACTGAAATTAAATATTATTTTACTACGGACTAATGTGAAATTGCATGGCGTGAGCTGAGTGCTAACTATAGGCAGAGTAACCAGCGGTCCATACCATGTGTCCCTCCGCACGCGCTTTGTTTTGCATGGCTTCCTGCTTCCTCTGCCAGAATTCCTCAACTTGTCTCGCTCGTTCAGCAGCTACATGTCCTCGACGTCTGAAAAAATAAGAAAAATTGTATACTAATTTACCTATATATTGAAACTCATTGCTTGTTTTTTTTTTTTTATCTAAATAGGTCCAAATGTCCACCCCAAACTACATTTCCGGCATATAGTATCGATACCTGTCCCTAGAATGGAAAAGGTGAGACACTTGGAACCCCTACAGATCATCTGTTATCGGCAATAGCAGCGTATGATCACAAGATGGCGCTGAGCAGCACAGCTCTGCTCAATGTGTAGCATCAGCTGCCGGGTACTTAGGGGCAGATCTGCAGTCCTCCGCAGCAGCCGCTGTACGTTGTTTTTTTTTGCACGATTATTGCACTTTCTGAACATACCATTTGGGGAACATATACACGAGTCATTAATCATGGACTTTACAGGTAATAACTTAAGGACAGAGCAATTATTTTATTTTTGTACTTTCATTTTGTCCTTCACTTCTTTCTAAAGTCATAATTTTTGTGTGGTAAAAATGCAGGCTGAGCCGATGTGTTTATAGACATCATTTTAGGGCTGCTATGACATTTCAATTGTTTTTTATTGTATTTTTCTTTTTAGGGGGGAATTGTGAAGACAAAAAACGCCAATTCACAAGTTTTCATCTTGTTCCGCATTTCAGCTATGTGAGATAAATATTTTTACATTTTATTATTTGGGACAAATCTGCACAAATACCAAATATGCAAACTTTTTTTTTTTTTATTTTACTTACATCATGCCCTTGTGATGCCAGAGACTCGACTTCTTAAGAAATCACACATGGCAGATGTGAGGGTCTTCAGAAGATCCTTTGCTGCCACAGTAACCAATCTGTACCCCAAGATGGTTTGCACATTTTGGGAAGGAATGGTCGTAATAGTTGAAGACTGTAAAATGCCACTGTAACAATGCATGGAGTATCCCGGTCTCTACACATACCATGGGCGTGGCCCCCGATCGCTACACATACCATGGGCGTGGCCCCCGGTCTCTACACATACCATGGGCGTGGCCCCCTGTCTCTACACATACCATGGGCGTGGCCCCCGTCTCTACACATACCATGGGCGTGGCCCCCGGTCTCTACACATACCATGGGCGTGGCCCCGGTCTCTACACATACCATGGGCGTGGCCCCCGGTCCTACACATACCATGGCGTGGCCCCCGGTCGCTACACATACCATTGGCGTGGCCCCCGGTCGCTACACATACCATGGGTGTGGCCCCCCAGTCGCTACACATACCATGCCGTGGCTCCCGGTGCTACACATACCATGGAGGCCTGTGCACCATACCATGGATGCCCGTGCTACACATACTATGGGAGTGGCCCCGGTTGCTACACATACCATGGGAGTGGCCCCGGTTGCTACACATACCATGGAGTGGCCCCGGTTGCTACACATACCATGAAGTGGCCCAGGTTGCTACACGTACCATGGAGTGGCCCCGGTTGTGACACATACCATGGGAGTGGCCCCGGTTGCTACACACACCATGGAGTGGTCCCAGCTGCTACACATACCATGGGAGTGGCCACAGTTGCTACACATACCATGGAGTGGCCCCGGTTGCTACACATACCATGAAGTGGCCCAGGTTGCTACAAGTACCATAAAGTGGCCCCGGTTGTGACACATACCATGGGAGTGGCCCAGGTTGCGACACATACCATGGTGTGGCCCCGGTTGCTACACACACCATGGAGTGGTCCCAGCTGCTACACATACCATGGGAGTGGCCACATTGCTACACATACCATGGAGTGGCCCAGGTTGCTACACATACCATGAAGTGGCCCCGGTTGCTACAAATACCATGGAGTGGCCCCAGTTGCTACACATACCATGGAGTGGTCCCAGCTGCTATAAATACCATGGGAGTGGCCCCAGTTGCTACACATACCATGGAGTGGTTAAAGTCAAAAACACATTACCTGCACACAGTGACCAGGCTGTAAGACACTGTCACACCACGAAGACTGAACACAACAAAGCACAGTAAAACCAAAAATACTGTTGCAAAAAGAATAATAGTAAACGGCAAGTGCCAGTAAAAAAAAGTGGAAAAACAAGGGTATTTGGTTAATACGTTTTTTTGCAAAAAATGTATATTAAGCTGCTCTACCAAATCGTCAAGGTATACCAGTATTAGAGCATACATTAGTTAGGGACTTCCACTTTTTTTTACTGGCACTTGCCGTTTACTATTATTCTTTTTGCAACAGATTATTTTTGGTTTTACTGTGCTTTTTGTGTTTTCATGACTAAGGGTGCTGCGTCACCTGAAACGCGTTGATAACGCATTCATCTGCTGCTATCTATGCTGATACTTTTCCACTATACTTGAAACATCAAGTGAATAAAGACTTATTTTATCTTCACTTCATCGTTGAGCTGGATTTTCTCGTTTTTGATTTAACCATTTTTTTTTTGTTTCTACAAGAGTAGGCAGTTTTTCCACCCCTCCCTTATGAGCCCTGCACATATAAGCTGCTCTATGCTGTGTCCACATGGGACTTAATCTTTCTGAATCCTGCTCATACAGGTACTATACATATGACCAGGTTTTCAAATACATCAGATAGGGACTACATACATTAGTTAGGGACTGCTCTAATACGGGTAATACCTTGACGATTTAGTAGAGCAGCTTAATATACATTTTTTTGCAAAAAACGTATTAACCAAATACCCTTGTTTTTCCACTTTTTTTTACTGGCACTTGCCGTTTACTATTATTCTTTTTGCAACAAGTATTTTTTGTTTTACTGTGCTTTTTTGTGTTTTCAGTCTTCTGGTGGTGTGAACAGTGTCTTTACAGGCCTGTTCACTGTGTGAAGGTCTCATGTTTTTTGATTTAACCATTTGTTTTCTTGTTTCTACAAGAGCAGGGAGTTTTTCTCCCCCTTCCTTATGAGCCCTGCACATATAAGCTGCTCTATGCTGTGTCCACATGGGACTTAACCTTTCTGAATCCTGCTCATACAGGTACTACACATATGACCAGTTTTTAAATACATCAGATAGGGACTACATACATTAGTCAGGGGACTGCTCTGATACGGGTATACCTTGATTTGGTAAAAGCAGCTTAATATACATTTTTTGCAAAAAAAATCGTATTAACCAAATACCCTTGCTTTTCCACTTTTTTTTACTGGCACTTGCCGTTTACTATTATTCTTTTTGCAACAAGAGTATTTTTGGTTTTACTGTGCTTTTTGTGTTTACATACCATGGAGTGGCCCCGGCTGCTACACATACCATGGAGTGGCCCCGGCTGCTACACATACCACGGAGTGGCCCCGGTTGCTACACATACCACGGAGTGGCCCCGGTTGCTACACATACCATGGAGTGGCCCCAGTTGCTACACATACCATGGAGTGGCCCCGTTGCTACACATACCATGGAGTGGCCCCGGTTGCTACACATACCATGGAGTGGCCCCGGTTGCTACACATACCACGGAGTGGCCCCGGTTGCTACACATACCATGGAGTGGCCCCAGTTGCTACACATACCATGGAGTGGCCCCGTTGCTACACATACCAATGGAGTGGCCCCGGTTGCTACACATACCATGGAGTGGCCCCGGCTGCTACACATACCATGGAGTGGCCCCCGGTTGCTACACATACCATGGAGTGGCCCCGGTTGCTACACATACCATGGAGTGGCTCCGGTTGCTACACATACCATGGAGTGGCCCCGGTTGCTACACATACCATGGAGTGGCCCCGCTGCTACACATACCATGGAGTGGCCCCGGTTGCTACACATACCATGGAGTGGCCCCCGGCTGCTACACATACCATGGAGTGGCCCCGGCTGCTACACATACCATGGAGTAGCCCCGGCTGCTACACATACCATGGAGTGGCCCCGGCTGCTACACATACCATGGAGTGGCCCCGGCTGCTACACATACCATGGAGTGGCCCCGGTTGCTACACATACCATGGAGTGGCCCCGCTTGCTACACATACCATGGAGTGGCCCCGGCTGCTACACATACCATGGAGTGGCCCCGGTTGCTACACATACCATGGAGTGGCCCCGGCTGCTACACATACCATGGACTGGCCCCAGTTGCTATAGATACCATGGAGTGGCCCCGTTGCTACACATACCATGGAGTTGCCTAAACTGGATCCAGGTTGGTGTTAGGCACAAAATAAGTCATACATATCGTATAATCCATTATAGAAAATTGCTCACTTATTACATACATGTTGCTTAATAGTAATCTTTAATAACCGTCATTCCCGACCATTTATTGTCTATTCACAATAAGCTGGCATATTCATTCCTGGGGACCATAGATAAAGTAGTCCATGTCCCGCACTGGGAGAGGGCACTGACAGGGTTAACTGTGAGTATCAGGTATTTTTTGATCTCAGCATTGTGAGACATAATTAACAGCCACTCTGCCGCCCCTGATCAAAGAGGTACAGTGACCCGTATCCCATCGTGGATGCTGGCTGGGGTGCCAGGACCAAAAGTATACACCCCAGTGGCATTCCCTTGTGGGCAAGATTATTATCATTATTTCTTTTATCGACTTTCGATGCGTAGGTTGCAATCGAAAAGTTTATGCCAAGTTTACGAATTTGGATTTTGATTTCAATTATGTTTGATTTTTCCACCTCTTGTT